>OZ004711.1:53852598-54452598 GCA_963924515.1 Vespertilio murinus | reverse complement strand
CATTTACAAGCAATGGCATTTATACTCTAGAGACTTAAGTATTTTTATTTCACTAAGAGACCTTAAGTTGAAGAGATTTGAAATTGAGTTTTGTTTGGAAGGATGTCCCAAACTCCGTATGCATATCAATAATTAGCCTAGTGAACTCAAGTAATGACGTATTTTGCTCAAGAGCTTTTAAATGGAACGACTCTCATATGCTCCTAAAGATCTCATTGAAGGTTAATGAACCAAGGCATCTGCCGGAAATCTCTGAGAGTGCAAATGCCTTCAAAAGCCACTATTAGATTGATAGTTTGAATGTTGCTCTTTTTTAATAATTGTGAAATACCAAGGTGACAGTGTTCCAAATTGCCATGATAGGTTTCAGGGCACATCACCCTACAGAGGCATCACAGGGCATCTGGTGAACAATATTTACCTGGAGGGATGTACTGAATTGGACATTGAGTGGAATTCCTTTCTTTTTTTTATATTCTTAGTATAATAAATACTTTCAATAGGTTATGCCATTTATAATATAAAATATATAAATCCTATCTTCCATGAGTGTGATCTATAAATTATTTTTAAAGTTGTTACTCTAACTCTTTAAAAAATGTTTTTATTGATTTCAGAGATAAAGGGAGAGAGAGAGACACAGAAACATTGATTATGAAAGAGAATCGTTGACTGGCTACCTCATACACTAGAGATCAAGCCCACACCCACCCATGTACACTGAGCAGGAATCAAACCTTGCCCTCCAGGTTCATAGTGCTACATGATTTTTGGCCTGGAACACATGGTGTTCCCTGGATTCTTTGTCTGTGGGAGTCGAAGAATGAATCCATGGACTGAAGATGGTATAGCAAAGGTGAAGATTTTTTAAAAAAATATATTTTATTGATATTTCACAGAGAGGAAGGGAGAGAGATAGAGAGCCAGAAACGTCAATGAGGGAGAAACATCGACCAGCTGCCTCCTGCACACCCCCCACCGGGCATGTGCCCGCAACCAATGTACATGCCCTTGACCGGAATCGAACCCGGGACCCTTCAGTCCGCAGGCCGATGCTCTACCACTGAGCCAAACCGGTTTCGGCAAAGGTGAAGATTTATTGAAGAATAAGTACAGACCCCCACGTGGGAAAGGGAAAAGAATATCATAGCTCAGACTTCCACGTGGGGAGTGGGAAGAGTCCCAGGAACTTCCTGTTTCCACTGTTTAAAAAGGCTGCAGGTCCTGTGTCCTGATATCGCCTCCGCCTCTGATTGGCCAATAGCCCCCTTTTTGAATTGGTCTCTATAGCAACTCCTGAGCTCAAAGGTGAAACATTAGGTGGGTTGTGTGAAGCTCTCCTCCCTCATTGTTCTCCTTTTCCTTCTGGGCTTTCTTCCTCCTTCTTTATTTTGTAAATTATACCTTTTGGCTACTCCCAGTCTCCCTTGTCTTATGGAAATGTAACTATGCCTGGCTTCCTTGTGTTAAGGAAATTTAAGGTCCCCCAGTCTGTAGCCCTGTGTTTTTTTTCATGGCCCCCTAATTCTAAACATTTCCAAACCTGCCTATATCCCCTAAAATTCCCATTTCAACAGGTTGATGCTCAACCACTGAGCCATGCTGACCAGGCATCACTGTAATTCTTAGAGCAGTTATTGTATAGATGTGCCACATTTTACAAACAGAAAGGCTCTAGAAAAGAGATCCCCCCCTCCCCCCAAATGACCTTAACATCCCTCTCAGCTTGATTAAATTTTAGATGGGTTTCTTCTTCCTAATTCTAAGCCCCTGACCTTTCTTTTCTTACAGCATTTACTTGAGAAAAAATTTAATTGTAAATTCCTTATCTTTCCCTTTGATATGTAAATGTTCTCCCAGGTTCTGGTGCCTTTTTCTACTTAGGAAAGTGTTTCTCCTGGACCTGGGAACCAGCTCTTTGAAATGTAAATATCAAGATAGTATCTTATCTCCTTCTCTCCACTGGAGGCTTGGAGGTTGAACTCCTAAAAGCAAACACACAGGCCCCAAGTATGTTGACTCTCTATCCTCCTCCTTAACATTCTCCAATCATTTCCATGGGTTCATCCTAAGAAGTCCCTGTGGCCTTTCCTTCAGTAAGGTCCAGTTCAGTGTCTCTCCCCTAATGCAATAGTCTTGGGGAAAAAATCTCCCTCATCTGTCCAAGGTGCTTGGCTCAATTATTCTTTGATATTTGCTTGTTTGCTTACTTGGATATTTTATTCCAAGTAACATCTCACTGATGTCAAGGGTAATCAAATTTCAATATAATAAACTGAAAGGGTGTGTCTTCATTCTATTTTACTGAATTTTTGATGCATGCCTTTCTTTTGATAAAAATTACGAGATGCCACCTAGGTCTGATTTTTATAAGGGATGCTGCTCAGAAGGTTCTCTTTGCACACAATGTCTTTCATGATTCAAATAAAACCTTTTGCATTCTATAATACATTCTCAAGCCATCTATTATAAAATAATTTAATGTTTCTTTGGGAAAAGACCTAGTTAGAAAGGCTCTATAATTTGAAGACTACATGTGTGATACCAGTTAGAAATCCAACAATTTTCTATTATTTTCAAGTAAGAATATTGTTTTAGAGAACAAAGAAAATGTATTATTTTTAGAGCAAAGAGTCCACATGCGCAGGCACACTCACACACACATACACACACACAGGATTAGACTCCCATACTTATCCTGTTGTTGTAAATTGATTTCTTATGTGTTACCTATCATTAGACAAGGGTGGGGGGGGACATGCATAGAGTTTCATTTCAGTCAGAGCCCATTCAGAAATACAGTCTGCCAAAAATGATAAATGTTCAGAGAGATGCAAAACTAAAGAGCAATTAAGGATAATTGACACCTCATTGTCTTTGAAAGGCATCTATGCTAAAGAGTTAAGGAGCCACAATACCTTAAAATTTCTTCCTTGGCAAAAAGCCAATACCTACACAGGAAATGTGCTACAGTTGGCTAAATTTCTAAATATTGCTAATGATCCTGAATAATTGCAAAAGGGAGAGAACAGTTGGATCTGCATGCATAGAGCCTATAGTACAGACAACCCATTTAAAGAACAGCCTGGAGAAATTTTACACACAATCTGGGGACAGGGAATTCAACATATTTATCTTGGGTCCCCTGTATTGACTTGTTCTACTCCAGATTTGAGCCATTTTTAGCATAATTGCTCACTCATGTTTCATAGATGCTATTGCCTGTATGGGAAGGAACAATTCTCTTCCCCATTAGTCCCTGGCATAGCCATTAACACACACACACACACACACACACACACACATGAGAACTTAAGCTTTTATAATCTTTCGTGAGAGAATAATATCAATTAGCTTCAATAGAAGAGTAAAGCAGGCATTTACTGGCATGATTTACAGGTTTTATCAGCCCTTGGTGACCAAACACAGTTTCTCCCATAGGACTATCATCTTGCTACTCTTGCCCATGGTGACTATAATACCCATCGCTACCATGATTTCCCGAAAATAAGACATCCTCCGAAAATAAGACCTACTTACAGGTTTCCTTCTGAATGAAATATAAGGCATCCCCCAAAAATAAGGCCCCCAGGCTCTGTCTCAGAATGAAAATTAATTTACCATAAACTGGTCGCTAGGGCCACCCCAACTAGCATCTAGCAACCAGTGACATTACCCGGAGTCCTGATGTCACTGCTGTGTGAATGGAGAGAAATCAGCGTGGAAACTTTGTGAAACCTGCAAGAAGTTGTGACTTGGGTGAAGAATTCATGGAGAAAATCACTGACAGTTGCATTGCAAATGCACTGTGAGCAGGCTACCTTGACAAGAAGTACCCATTTCAAGACAGTGCTATTGCTAAACATGAGAGATTTGGTCCACTGATTCTGAAAGAAATGGAGTCACAAAAAATTCACCAGGAAATTCAGGAATTGGATTGTTATGATGATGTTCCAGAAGATGATGACATGATGGTCATTGAATAAATGAGTAAATTCTTGACACTGTAGGATTCACAGTTTGTCTGGTTTGTGTTGACAACTACCATACTACAGTACCGTATACAGGTAATCAATTTCCTTTATTTTCATTTAACAACAAATGTGTACTGTATTCTTCTTCATGGGAAAATAAGACATCCCCTAAAAATGAGACCTAGCACATCTTTGGGAGCAAAAATTAATATAAGACACTGTCTTATTTTCAGGGAAACAGGGTAAAACCAAGCTCCAAACTAGGGAACAAATGAAATCATTATTTAGGAAACACTCCTTTGGAAGTCATGTTTGTGGCTTGTCAGGGTGCAAATAATGGTCTCTGCTAAGGGCATTCATTAAGTAACCAAGTAAAACTCATTGCCTTGGAAGCAATAGAAGCTATGCTTGAGTCTATATTAAAATATTTCATAACGAGGTGGAGAAGTTGGGGAGGAATGACATATTCATTGAAAGCATGGTTACAATAGACCCTACCACTAACACATGGTTGGGAATGTTAGGCAGATAAAGAAAGTTGAAGGGAAATCTTTTAACTTTTGGAGAAATAACAAGTTAGGGTTGGGGGAAATCTCTTACAAAGGGAGTTCAAATAAGGACTAAGAATATTATCCTTACTCCTTCTATTTTTCACCCAGGCATTTCCTTTCCTTGGATGGACCTCATAGCTATTTCTCCTCTCCTCATTCATTTTGGTTGTCCCTCTTGTTCTGATAAGCAAAAGAGCTAGAGGGAAATAGAGTTTATGCAAGAGGATTTCTTATTATAGAGAATTAAAAATACGTAAGATAGAAACCTTTCAGAACCCCCAAATGTTAGGACATTGGGCCCACAGAGACAGTCTCTTTCATAATTCCATATAAAATTTAATTTTAAAATTCATACTGACACATAACGATAAATATTGACAATGTAATACCTGCAGGGTAAGTTAGATATGTCCCCATATTTTGTTTTTCGTATGTTTTTTTTTCTTTTTCTTCTGTACACATCTTCTTTTCCTCAAATTACATTTTAAGATGATAAAAATGGAAAGATAAGAATAATTTTCTCTAGCATAGCATATATCTGAAACCACTGCTCTAGACAAGTAGTCAGCAAACTCATTAGTCAACAGAGCCAAATATCAACAGTACAATAATTGACATTTCTTTTGAGAGCCAAATTTCTTAAACTTAAACTTCTTCTAACTCCACTTCTTCAAAATACACTTGCCCAGGTCGTGGTATTTTGTGGAAGAGCCATACTCAAGGGGCCAAGGAGCTGCATGTGGCTTGTGAGCCCCAGTTTGCGGACCACGGCTCTAGACCAATGGGTAGAAGATAGATAGAAGGACTGTGGAAAAGTAACACAGTTCCAAGATGACAAATCTTCAGAAAATCAAAGAAATGAAAAGCTTTAGTAGAACATTTAAAAACACTTCTTTCTATAATTTATGTCTGTCATTCTCCAATCGTGCTCAGTAATTCTGACAAAACGGTTAGTTTTTAGAAACTGTAAAAGGAGAATTAGCATAACTTAGAGTGGATAGTCAACTAAGCCAGCCTGTCCTTGTTGAAAATCTTTAGCAGTTATTTCATCCAATTACTGAACAAATGACGGATATTATCTCAGAACTTTTTATTGTAACTACTGTAGCAAAGAGCACTCTGAAGTGAAGATTGGCTGACTTTAAGGAGGGATTTGTAAAAGAAAAATGTGAATTTAATATTAAAGTTTAAAATCTGACAAAATATGAAAAAGTAGGTACATGGATTGAAGAAACAACTGAAGGAAATACTAAAAAAATTCTCTCTGATATAGCTGTAGATATAGTTATATAGTTATAAATATAGATATAGTTATATATGTAGAGATAGAGATCTATATCCATAATGAGAGGAATAATTTCTTAATTTCCACATATGGAGAGATATTTAGCAAGCATACGTCACAGGGGATGACAAGAGTGTCTGTTAGTTAACACATTTAGAGCATGACAGTTTTTCACCTAACATCTTTCAAGGTCCTTGCAACAAACTTCCTATCATCAAAATATCAAAGATTAATTGCCTTTAAAAGGACCGTTTACTATCAAAATGAAAATTGTAGAATATTTTGAAGAGAAGGGGTGTTGACCTTTCTCAAAGGGATGGAGACTCTCCCATTTATGTGGGATGGAGAGGGTGGTCACTATGCCTACTTCATTTACCCTTAGTCTCATTCACCCTGTTAGTCTGCAGACTAAGGACCACCTGAGGAAGCACATCCCACCTGCAGACACTATGGGGTTCCTTGACTCAGGGTGTGACGAACACATTATGTTTTTTATAACCTTCTAGCATGCCTCTCATGTACAAGTCAGACTGGAAATACCTTAGGCAGAGAGCAGTGATTTGCTGGTTGCAGCAAGAGAAATGTAAGAACTAGTAGGAAGTGATTATTTCTAGATACACTGCATGTTTTCATTTCGTTTCTCTGAGACCTACCTGGGAGTGGAGGGATACTCACATATTCTTATTGGCAGTTTTGTATCTTCTTTGTAAACTGCCATTGTGTGATAAAATCAACATAAATATGTGTTCCCACTCCATAAATGACAGATGCTTATTTCAGTATATAACATATATTATTTTATACACTATACATTCTGCATGAATTAGCTCATTTAATTAAAAAAAAAAACTTTGACATCAAACACATTTTTTTAAAAAAATCTCCGTTTTAAAGAACAGAAAACAGGCAAGGAGAGGTGAAGTACTTTCTACAAATTCACACTGATAACGAAGAAGTGGTGAAGTCTTCAGACCCAGGGACTTCGTCTTAAAGTCTTGTCTCTGAGCTACATTGATTTTCAGAGCAATGTTTTTAATTAATAGAAAGATGACTCCTAAATCTAAAAACTACTCAAATCAAAATGGGCATCTGCTATTGAATGGCCATATAAATTTCTGATTTATTTTATTCAACACACACACACACACACACACACACACACACACACACACATTGAGGAATTACTTTGCAACATTCATTAAAACAAACACTGCCGATACAAAGGAAGGTAAGGGTTTAATGTATCCTCATTAAAAAAAACAACCTGGGAACGTTAGTAGTTACAGTTAAAGTTAAATTAAATTGAAAATATACAAGTACTATTATTTCAAGAGGCCAGGCTCTCTTGAACTAATGCCTTTTTTACATTATTATGTTAAATTGCACAATGCTTCAAGGCAAATAGTAAGAACCCTCTGTAAAAATGAGAAAAGATGATTGTATAGATGAGAAAATTTATGCATTTTTCTGCATATAATAGAGATTTCCTTATTCAAATGCATCTCCCATTCTCCAGCCTTTCCACTGTCTCCTATTAACTCATTGCTGTTGAGACCAAAGAAAATGAGAAAATATTGATCAATAAACTATCCAATATGCCAGTTTCTGTCACTGTGGCAGAAAACGACCACACACACATTATTATCTTGTAGTTTTATAGGTTATAAGTCCAAACTAGGTCTTATGGGCCTAAAGCCACGGTCTAGCCAGAACTCAGAGCCTTTCGGAGACTGTGGGAGAGAATCTGTTCCTCGCCTTTTCCAGCCTCGAGGGGCTGCTGGCATGCCTTGGCTTGTGGACACACTATTGCAGCCTGTATTTCCTCTGTCACATTTTCTTTTGACTCTGGCATGCCCACCTCCTACTTAGGAGGGCCTTCGGATTGATGTTTGACCCATTGGCTTTATCCAGGATAATCTTTCCTCACTTAATCACATGCCAAGTACCTCTGTTTTTACAAGGTCGCATACTCACGGGTTTGGGGGATCATGATGTAGATATCTTTATGGGGCCATTATTCTTTTTTACCACACTGTATGAACATGGTTTCATTTAATTCTACAACTTAATTCACTAGATGTCGTCTCATTAGCTGAGGTTCAGAGCACAAGTGATTTTCCCAGTTCCCAGTAGAACAGATTGAAAGCAAAGATCACACTTAGATTTCTATATATTAATTCCCTTTGCTGCCTCTGCCATTTTGTATTAAACTAGGGGCCCAGTGCACAAATTTGTGCACCTTGAAAGGAACTGAGGACTGTGAGGCTGTGGTGAACACAGGAGTGGGTCCTCTGTAGAGATCGGGCCTAAACCAGCTGGTGGACCTCCCCTGAGGGGTCCAGACCACAAGGTCAGGCTGAGGGACCATCCTACCCCAGTGCATGGGTCTCGTGCCTCGGGCCTCTAGTAGTTATATATAGCCTTCCGGAAATAATGTCAAGATATTTAATAACCTGAGATTGTATGAAGAAAGTCAAAAGTTATCACTGCCACCTTCCCTTTCTCTTGTCAGACATTCTCATTTGGTGCTCTCCTCCATTCTTTAGAATTCCTTAAGTTAAAGGCTGAATATTAGCTTCATTTGGTCATCTCCCCCTTTAAAAACTCCCTGCTTTCACTCCTCCAAGCATACATGATAGGAGACTTGTTCTCTTAGGATTGAATGAAAACCTAATTCATACCAAATGAATGGTTGCAAGTGAGATAACATATTTTTCCTGTTTAATCAAGGATATCAGGAGTGGGTGTGCTCCACTCCAAGGCCTGGAGAGGTGAGGACAAGACTGAGGGTGCTGGGGCAGCGGGCTCACACAGCCTCTGCACAGGGACCACACGGAGCAGAGATGCTAGCCAGGGTTAGTCTAATGGAGCCCAAACTGTCTTGTTCTGACAAATAGGAGAAAGGAGAAGCCAACTCCAGTGAGCATTCAGTGGATCAAAATATGAAGAGTGAAAAGGTTTGGCTCATTGGATAGAGCAATGGCCTGCGGACTGAAGAGTCCCAGGTTTGATTCTGGTCAAGGGCATGTACCTTGGTTGCGGGCACATTCCCAGTAGGAGGTGTGCAGGAGGCAGCTGATAGATGTTTCTGACTCTCTATTCATCTCCCTTCCTCTCTGTAAAAAATCAATAAATAAATTATTTTAAAAAAAAAGAGTGAAAAGGATCAGGGCATAGAGATTCAGGCGGCTCTCAGCAAAGGAAGTTGACATATTAAGGAATGGGTGGAATAAGCAGGGATCGGTTATAATTGGAGCTTTTCTCTCTTTATCCTTCCTTCCTTCCTTCCTCTTTCCAGTACCCACACAACTTCCTCTTTTTAATCTGGGACACATATTCTTAAACTGAATGCCAATAGAAGAAGTGTTAGGAGACACATATGTGGGCATGAAATCTTGGGCAGCTGCTCACGCCCTGGGCTGTCTGTGGTACTAACTGCCTGCAGTTCTATTGGAGAATCACTGGCCTATAACGTGTGCTCCGAGTTTTGTTCATATTTCCATTCTAAGCTGGGAGCTGTACCCGAGGCATTTTGCAAATGAAGAGTTTTAGGTTATTGTTTTCCTAGAATTTTAACATTTCTATTATTTTCCTTTGTTCATTGATTAGCATCATTTGACTTTAAAGGCCAAGTCTATACACAATAGCTTGCAAACTGCTGTTTTGTGTTTTTCTTTTCTAGAATCATAGCAACCACATATATGTTAACTGAGAATTTCCTGGAATAAATACATGCTCTAAGGTTGACAATATCTACTTTAAAAAACACGATGGTATATATGCTTGCCAAAGATTCAAAGACTACTTACAGTAATAAAACCTTTGGATTCCTTTTTAAATTGTCTTGCGATAAAATATCTGCATGAAGATGTTTAGTTGTCTGAAAATAAAATGCGGCTGTTGGAGAAGATGAGCCATTAGGAAACTAGACAACCACAGGAAACAATTTTGCCAGGAAGGAAATAGTGCTCATCATTGAATTAACAGTCAGTAAATTGATCAACCTGATGAATATACATCCTTTTATTACTATTGAAACTATTAATGCATGTTGAAATGCATGTGGGAAGATAAATTTCAGTGAGCCTGCATAACTCATCAGACGAGAAAATTATTTTTGTTAAAAAGATAGTTGCATAGAAATAGAATTTTTTTCTATCTGAATTCATTTATGTGACCTCAAACTTACCTCTTCAACTCTATATATAATACTAGTGCACCAGTGCACGGATTCGTGCACATTGAAAGTAAATTAATTAGAAGGTGGCTGGTGGGGTGGACATGCCCTGGAGCTAACCTTCCACAGTCTCTCCCCAGTCTGTCACAGGAGAAGGTCATTGGCGGAGTGAGCAGGGTCCTTCTGGCAGGCAGAGTCCCTCAGCCTGGCTTGTGGAGATAAGGCTGAAACTGGCTCTCTGACATCGCCCCAAGGTGTCCCAGAGTGTGAGTGTGCAGTTCTCGAGTGATGCATCCCAGAATCAGGCTCCCTCCTCTCTGGTTCCAGGTGCATCACCCGAAAACCACTGCTGCCAAGTCACGGAAGCTCAGCAACTCCCATGTTAAGTATCTGCCCTTGGTGGTCAGTGCATGTCATAACTGCTGGTTGGATGGTTGGATAGATAGATATATAGATATATAGATATATAGATATATAGATATATAGATATATAGATATATAGATATATAGATATATAGATATATAGATATATAGATATATAGATATATAGATATATATAGATATATAGATATATATAGATATATATAGATATATAGATATAGATATATATAGATATATATAGATATACAATTGTAGCCACAGGTATTAATATTTTTTTCTTTGCCTGTTTTGTGGCAACAGAAAAGGTCAGTGGCTCTTGGGCCAGGGAGCCAAGGTAAAACAGCAGGTACAGGGCATGGGTAGAGGTGACTTTCTCTAAAGAAATAGGCAAATTGCTTGATAAATATCCATAGTCAATAAATGCATGCATCTTCCTCTTTCATTTCCGGATATAAGACACAAATGAGAGAGAATCTCTCAGCCATCCTTTCCC
Source organism: Vespertilio murinus (assembly GCA_963924515.1). Taxonomy (NCBI): domain Eukaryota; kingdom Metazoa; phylum Chordata; class Mammalia; order Chiroptera; family Vespertilionidae; genus Vespertilio; species Vespertilio murinus. Next base: position 54,441,737 of record OZ004711.1, on the reverse strand, counting down.
GCCTGATCACCTATGAAAATGTGTTTGTGAGCTTGTTCTATGATTGCTCCATCCATCTCTTTGATAAGGTTGTGTTTCCTTCCGCACTTCAGATATTTACAACAAGAGGTTTGTCATTTCCATTAGGACAAATAGCACAACACCATGTATGTACTGGTATGAATTGTATAATAGAAAGGTTATTATTATGGCAAACACTTTATACTTATTTGGATGACAAATTGAAAAAAACAGAAGCCTCTTTGCACATGTATATCCCTGAGGGATTAATTTTTCGATCTTATTTTCCGTGATGGCTCCCAGAATTTTAAGCAGGGCTGTGTACAACTGGAGTAAAGGGCAGAGAAACATTTAATTGATCCTTTAAACACCAACACTTTCAATAATGAAAAGGACACAAAAAATAATTCCCAGGTGCCAACTGACCTGTGAAAGGCATAACCCCAGACTGCCTTTGGGAGCACTGAAAACAATGACAGGCCCCCATGTGGCGAGAGTTAGAAACTCTCCTGGATTTTCTCAGATAGAAGAAATATCTTTCCTTGAGTCCTACTTCTTCCAAGACATAGAATCAACAACGGGAAAGCCATTTTACATGGGTGAAAATAAAGGTAGGGTTATTTTATTGAAGAACTGAAAAGCTGGTGAATGAACATCTCTATCATGTAAGTAGTTTACCCTACAATTATTTATCTATTTCTTTGTATTAATGTGTCAGATTGGAGGGATAACACTTTGAAGGCACAAGAAGTCTGTTTTCAAGGACAAGTATGAAATGTAGGGTGCTACCTGGGCACTGGGCCTGGGCGCTAGAACACAGACTATTCCCAAGGGAGGGTAGAGGCTAGAGAAGCTGCCCAGTCCACTGTGTTGGCTCCAGAACTTGGGGGTTCTTGAGAGGAAATATGTAACTTGGGCAAAGACACAGTCATCCAAACAAGAGGATAAAAAAAAAAATACCTTTTCCCTGTCTCACAAATTGATTTCAGGAACAGAGTAGGTTTACTTGAGGGAAAAAAAAAAAGTTAAGAATTTCAGAGCTAAAAAGGCATTATGAGAGATAACTTACTTAAAATTGCTGATTTTGCAGATGAAGCTATTGAAATTATTAAAATGGGGGAGATTTGAGCAAGGTTAAGCAATTTTATTATTTTCTTAGATGAAAAGTACAAGATTAAAAGAAATTGTAAATATGATTCCTCATTCAATTAAGAGATTATAGAAGTATAACGGAAGTGAGAATACACAGGAATAAGAAAGAGTATTTCTAATGGACTATTGTAGCTTCATGAAAATGTGCAGATTTAGAAGAATTAGACGGCCAGTGGTGATCTGTCATTTGAGTCCTTAGGATAAGAATTAATGACTTTTATTATGTTTTTTTAACATTTTGGTATTTGGCAAGAGTAGGATTTAGTACCTAAAATATTCTCAGAAATTGAGTAGAGTGTTTCTGTTAATGCTTTGACCTTTCAGCAGGATCGGTTGGCAACTCTTTCTGTCCCCACAGGATACTGAGACCACAAACAGAAGGGAATTGAATAACCAGGGAGCTAGAGGCATTATGCAAAAAGGCCATGGAGGAAGACCATGGTTTCATAATTCATGGCAAGTATAAGTTACGGAAACTCTGGATGGCAAGCTATGTGGGAAGGTAGACAAATCATTTTAATCCTTGCTAAGAATAATAAATTTATCAAACTCAGAATTCACCCTCAAAGTAAGGTTCCACATCATTCTATTACTCTCGGATCGGAAACAGGTGAGTGGTGTTCAGGGCATTGTGTAGGCTCCCATCCTTGAGGAAGGTGAGTAGACAGCTCTGATGAATGGTGCCTGGTAAGGCTGCCCAGTACCAGGCACAGTTACTGGAGCTGACAGAAGGCAGGAGGGACTGTACTGGGTCACATATTAACTTGATGTATGCAGATGAAAGCAGTCATTTGGGTCCCTACTTTCTCACATCAAAAGTTAAAAAAAATAAAAACTACTGCATATCCACCCCCCTCTCATCAATGTCCCCAGCTCAGTCTATATTGTAGTGAAAGAACAGGGTGAAGCGCTTTAACTTCTTTTTTTTTTTTTTTTTTGCTTATATGGAAATATTTAATGAACCTATTCATAAGTGACTTGACTTTAAGATATTCACATAGCTTAGGCATTTGAGTCCTATTTGTAACAATATATTTATATAACAGTAGAAAAACTAGAAGAAATATTAATACACTATTCAGTGGCAGAATTGATACATCTTTCTACCCTGTTTCCCTGAAAATAAGACAGTGTCTTATATTAATTTTTGCTCCCAAAGATGCGCTAGGTCTTATTTTCAGGGAATGCATTATCTTTCTGTGAAGTAGGTCTTATTTTCGGAGGATGTCTTATTTTCGGAGAAACACGGGTATGTAATACCATATGCACATTCTTTATATGTTGAGAAGAACAGGAAACTACTAACCAAATATTTCAAAATGGATGTTCTCTCTTAGATCATATATTTTGGCAAGAGAAAGAATTATTGTTATGATCATATTTATAATTCAAAGGAAGACAATAGGTTGCTATGAGGGTGAAATTTAAAGCATGAATTTATGCAACACTCTTTCAATAAAATCCACAAATAGGCAGTCTACCTTTGAGTGTCAACTATTTAAAAAATTGGATACTATCTTAATATCAATGGTAAAGCATTCAAAATTTTAAATGTCAACAATTATATTGACACATTTTTTTTGAATTTATAAATGTATATGTATTTCATAGTTATAAATATTTATAAAATCACACACAGTGCATTTAAAACACTAAAGGTATTCATTAGTATCAAATATATCCTAAAGGATGTTGGCTAGGTTAAATATTATAGTTAAAAGATCTTATACAGCCTGGCCAGTGCAGTTCATTGCTTGAGCTCCAACCTATGAACCAAGCGGTCATGGTTTGATTTCCTGACAAAGGCATATGCCTGGGTTGCAAACTCCATCCAAAGTGTGGGCTGTGCAGGAGGCAGCCAATCAATGATTCTCACCATTGGTGTTTCTGTTCCTCTATCCCTCTCCCTGCCTCTCTCTGAAATCAATAAAAATAGATTTAAAAAAAAACATTCTATACAATGAATAATATATATCATCTATAATTGTTTTCAAGTGTATAATTGTATAATATATTAATACAATTTTAATCTAATCTGATCTAGGAAAATAATTATATAATTAAGATATATTATTAACAAGAAGAGTAATAGGAATAGTTATTTCTAACACATAAGAAAAGAGCATAAACTGTTTTACAAATTGCATTTTCAGGAGAGAAATAGTAAGCTTAGCTATTTGTAAATGCTTGTTTTCCTCATGAGGAAAGTATAATGGAAAATGATGAGAAATGGAACACATTACAAGTTAATGATTATTATATGATCCAGCAAAATTATGGAAGAATATTGATTAAGGAAACAAAGACAAGAAAAAGCAGAGCCATGTATTATACGCAGTTCAAATGCTTCATACAAAATGAGTGAAACATGAGCCTGTCTTTCCATCCACAAAGCAAGTCACTTTTATATGTAAATGTACCACTTAGCATTAGGATTCTTTAATGCTCTTCCAAAATGATTTCAAATGGTTTTCAAATGATGTTTTCATTAGCTTGTTTGGTATACATTTGATATGTATATACATATATGTATGTAAATGTACACACATGCACACTGAAGGTTGCCTCACTAAATTGAAATTTTAATATATAAGTGCATTTTTAACTTCTCAAAAGGTCTGTATTTTGTCTCTATATGTCTAACACCACAAACAGTGCATGCATTTTATCTCTGTATGCCTAATCCAGCTTACGCAGTACATGGCACATAGAAGCAAATTGATTGTTGTTCGGGGAATTGCATAACTTATCAACTAATTAACAAATGTATCAATAATACATTCATGACAGAAAAACTAAATTCTAAATAAAATACCTTAAACTTTGTATTGTAGAGCTTTATTTCTCTTTACAATGTTTCTCCAAACCTCACTGTTGAGAATTAAAATTCTGATTCCATTGACTCCTCTTCTCTGAGCATCATATTCTTATAAAATAAATTAAACCTTAGTTTAAAAAAAAATGACTTGAATTTAGTTTAGAAAGAAACCAAAGCAATGTCTGCTTTCCACAATAGACATATTTGAATTAAGTTGCATTTAAAAAACTCTTCACATTCTAACACAATACCTTTCATTTATAAATTTTGCATGTAAACTATAGAGTAGTGCACATCTAGAAAATGGACCTTTGGGAACTAAATCCATTATCATCCAAGTGTGAAGTTCTAATTGCATTGCTTTTAATAATATATCTTGAATAAGGAGATTACTCAATGCCTGCAAATCCAAGAGATAGAAAATGGAGAAGTTGCAGTGCAGGGAGATTTATGCTGAGAAGATTCTGAGTTGTCACGATTAAAAATTTTCCACCCATTATGTGAATCCTATTGATCATTGCAGGAAGCAGAAAAGTGTGCTGTTCATTGATTTTCTTTGGCTACTGAATGCATTAGGCTTGACACATTTGATGGGTAGGCAAGTTTTCAAAGGAAGCTTAGTTAAGCTAATCTTAGTTCAGTGGAATAGTCACAATGGCATAAGAAGCCTTGTAATTGCAAGAGCAAATAGAAGAGGCAGAGGACTATATTATGAGCCATATCAGCATAAAAATTAGACACGAGCCTTCCCAAGAGACTACAGTCCAACACATCAAGGCTTTGATGCTGTCTTTTTATAAATGCAGCAATTACTGGGTAAATTGGGTTTTAGCTTTTCACCCTTCAGCCAAGGTAGTTAATGCAAAGCAATTAGTTGTTCTGTCTGCTTAGCGAAGGGAGAGTATCAGAATTCTATCAAGTCCATAAAAATATAAAGTGAAGACCTTGTATAATTGCATCCCACAAGTGAGACTGATAGCAATGCTACTGCCTATAAAGTCAATATTTTGCTTCTAATGATTTGTTTGTAATTCTTATTATTATCTTGACTCTTTAAAATACAAATTCAATCGTGGGTTGTATCCTAGACTATTAAAGTAGAAAGAATGATAGCAAATGCAAATCATAAAGCCTGTTCTAACAGGGGATTACTTTGCATTAGATAATAAAGCTAAAAAACATGATCCTCCATCCCTGCTGGAAGCTGTCCAGTTACTTACTAGTACAACATCAGAGAACAATGTTACTTCTCCATAGTCCAGGATGGTGTCAAAATGCTGTATACATTTTTCCAGTACATTAAGTACCCGGACATTGTGTATGCTTTAGGTGAGGATTAATTAACCTAGCATAAACCAAGTAGTCTTTTATGCCCACAACAAACATTGTATATTTACCAATCACCTTTCTCATTTTTTTCCAGGTCATTTAGCACACAGTTCAAATCTTTAAGAATGAATGAGGACATATAGACTATTTATATTTTGTTCCAATTTAATGACAGTCAAAAAGGAAAGACCCCATGCCTTGGGCACACTGACGTGCCTTTCAATGCCTTTGGAGATTTGTTTTTCAATAAAAAACTAACAAACAAACAAAAAAGATACAAAAAAATCCCACTAAAAACAAAAAAAAACTGTTGTAAATTATCAACCATATATGGAATATTTGTATTTTTAAAAATGTTTTTATTGATTTCAGAGAGAAAGCCAGAAAGAGAGAAGCATCCATGATGAGAGCGAATCATTGATTGGTTGTCTCCTGCACGCCCCCTACTGAGGATCAAGCCCACAACCAAGCATGTGCCCTGACTGAAATAGAGTCCAGGAGACTTCAGTCCACAGGTTGATGTGCTACCCGCTGATTAAAACCAGGTATTTAGATTTTTGACAACCATGTTGCTTTTTGATATAGTTTCAAAATTCTATAAAAATTAAGTATTTTAAAATATTACAACCACTATATGTGGGCTTGCCAACTGGTCCTTGTCCACAGAGGACAGACCACACCAGGTTAGCATGAGGCAGTTTTAGTAAGAAAGAATTTACCAGTATGTCCGAAGCCTGTCTTGGGCACTGAAAGACAAGAGAATTCTGTATCCACCCACCAAATCTTAAAAGTTGATGTAGAGGCCTTAATGGGGGCCAGTCACGTGTACTATCCAGATGGTATCAGCAGCACACCTCTCTCTCAAGGCTCCATCTTGAACCCTCCCCCATACTCCCCCATGAAAACAGTGGGAAGAACTTACATTCTAAGGAGAAGGGTGGGAAGGTGATAGCCTCCAGTTGCTTGGGTCTAGTTCATGGGTCAACTTGTTCTCATGGCCTCTCTATGACCTCCTCCAGTATTCCAACCCCTGTGGCCTTCTCTGACAACCGTATGGACTTCCTCTTTCTCTGCAATGTGCTCTGAGCAGTCAGCAAGGGGTTTCATTCACGTAAAGATGACTGGCTGCACTGGAGACAGATACTGCAGCAACAATATAGGCCCACACAACAGAAAACAAAGAGCCTATATAATAAAAGGGTAATATGCAAATAGACTGGATGGCAGAACAACTGGTTGCTATGACACGCAATGACCACCAGGGGGTAATTGCTCAATGCCAGAAGCCGGGATCATGGTTGATGAGTGCAGCAGCGCTGGTGGGAGCATCTCCTGTCTCTGTGGCAGTGCTAAGGATGTCCAACTGATGGCTTAGGCCCATTCCCTGCAGGGAGCAGGCCTACGCTGGCAGTTGGACATCCCCTGAGGGCTCCCAGACTGTGAGAGGGTGCAGGCTGGGCTGAGAGACACCCTCTCCCTGAGTGTATGAATTTCATGCACCAGGCCTCTAGTTAAGATAATAATTTCCAAAAGAAGTAACACATTTTTTGCCACCATATAGCTCCATGATCCAACAATGCAGGAATCCCTACACTGAGGCTTGTGTCTTATAGGGTGCTCACTCGTGTCCTCATGTGATTTAATAAATTGACATATTAGTAGACTCATCAGGTTGGATAATGAGCAAACAACATGATGGTTGGATAATGCCCCATGTGAGGCAGTCGTAATGTGCAAAGCCATCCTGTTTTGGAGAACAGCTTTTCTCATTCCAGGTATTTTAAATTTCAGTAAAGACAGGCTTTGCTGGCTCTCACAGGAAGATTAGTGGGTGGACTGAGTAAGGACTTTTTTTGTGCGTTATAATGTCCTTCAGGCCAATGGAGGGGGAAACATGACATCCAAATGATTGTACCAGCCTGGCCAGTGTTGCCCAGTGGTTGAGGGTTGATCTACAAACCAGGAGGTTACAGTTCGATTCCTGGTTAGGGCACATGCCTGGGTTGCAGGCTCGATCCTCAGTGTGGGGCATGCAGGAGACATACGATCAATGATTCTCTCTCATCGTTGATGTTTCTCTCTCTCTCACTCTCCCTTCTTCTCTCAGCCAAGGTCGTTCTGCCTGCTAGTCATTTAATCTGCTGCTTTAATGTTCCTTTTCCTTTCTTCCTATCAACCCTGCTGCTAATGGGTTGTGCAACCTCTATTCAATGTCATGTTCTTTTGCCCAGGCTTGAATATCATGACCTTTGAAATGTGGCCTCTAGTTACTGTGCATTCAATGAGGCTTGAAAAACTACACATCAAAAGCAAAGATTTAAAAGCTGCTACCTAGAACAAAAGAAGAAAATATTATGTTTTCTTTTCATAAAGGAAAATAGGGCAAACAATTTTAGCGGGTTCAATATGATCTTAAATTTTTAATGTTTTAAAAAATATGTTTTTATTGATTTCAGAGAGAGGAAGAGAAAAGGATATGTCATAGAAACACCCATGGGAGAAACATCATGGATCGGCTGCCTCCTGCAAGCCCCCCCCCCCCCCCCCACGGGGGATCGAGCTGCAGCCCAGGCCTGTGCCCTAATCTGGAATTGAACCTGTGACCTCCTGCTGCATGGGTCAATGCTCAACCACTGAGCCACACCAGCTGGGTATGTTCTTAAATTTTAAAAATAAGCTAATATGCAGAAACTGGTTTGGCTCAGTGGATAGAGCGTCGGTCTGCAGACTGAAAGGTCCCAGGTTCCATTCCGGTCAAGGGCATGTGCATTAGTTGCGGGCACATCCCCTGTAGGAGGTGTGCAGGAAGCAGCTGGTTGATGTTTCTCTCTCATTGACATTTCTAGCTGTCTATCCCTCTCCCTTCCTCTCTATGGAAAAATCAATAAAATATATTTTAAAAATAATAAAATAAACAGTAACCATAGTTTATAATTATATAAAAAATAAGCTAATGTATTTGTTTCTTTGAGAGCAGAATTTATTATGAAGCTATCAACATCACATCACAAACAGATTTTCTAAGTTGGCTCTGCCCTGGAAGGCGACTGAGACTGAATTTCAATGCAAGCAGTTTCTCTGAGAGACAATCAGGGGAGTTATCGCAGTGGGGAGAGTAAGATCAGTGTCATAAGGATTGTTAGTGTTTAGAGGGATTGGAGCTCAATCCCAGTGGGGACCTCTGGGACGAAGTGGTGATCTTTTCTCAGAGATGCTGAGAGGCGTGAAAGTCTCTTCATTATTGTTTGAGTGCTGTGAACAGGCTGGTAAATTCTAACATTTCTGGCCTGCTAGGTAAAGAGACAGAGAATGTTCTGGTGGAGAAACCTTTATGTGAAGACTTGCAGGTGGCCATGGTAGGCAGCTCTGGTTTATAAAGGACTGTGTGTGCTGAGGCAATAAACCTGGGCACTGAGGCGTCTTCAACATCCCGTCTTTCTCTAATACTTACTTAGATTATTCATCTTTCGACGAATGGTATTACACCACTCAAAGCATTCCTAACTTCTCCAAAGAGTCAATAAAATAATTTTAAAATAGAATTAACCAACCTGATTCACTGTGAATGGACTAGTTGGTTACCACTGTCATTTGTATTTATTATTACTGATTATCATGTAAGACTGTAAGTGTTAACAATTTAAAAAACAAAATTTTGTAGTAGTTTTTATAATTATGATTGTCGGCCATGGTGTAATAAGAAAAGGTTTTTGCATTTGTTGCTTTCAACATGTTATCTAGCACTACCTGCTCCAAGGCTTGATACTCATCATCCCGCCCTCAAGGACTTGACTCTCTCTGTAACTGCGAAGAGGTATCAGGTTTGATTTCCTTAATTTAAAAAACCCTTTAATGGCTGAGGTGCAAGAATAAAGAGTAAATAAATATATTAGATAGTTTCTACTATATATTCTACCTCGCAACAATTATAGGGCACTCATCAATGCTGATTTGAACTAAATAAATAAGTTTCAGTAGAAATTTTATTTCAGTTTGATTTTATGCTCTAAAAGGTACTTAAATTTGTTCAAGAAATTTAAATCAATATAATCAATGTTTAGGTTTACATCATTATATTGTATTCATTGCTTTTAAATGTGCGATTATAAAATGCTTTAGGGTAAACAAAGTAAAGGCTTAAACAATGTACCTCCAATATATCTTGCTTATGTGACTATTTTAAATCGATGCTTCATTTGAAATCATGCTGTAGCCATACAATTGTGGTTTGGGTGCGTCCTAAATGTTATGGACTATCGCCGTGAAGTCCTTGTGATTGCAAACTTTTATTTTGATTTCACTCTGGATCAATGTTGCTTTCTCCCAGCAGAGGGGGAAAAATCTGCCTGTTTCTGACTCTGGATAATATTCCTGCTAAATGTAGTGAGGAAAAAATAATTTAAATTTTAAATTCACTTTAATTTCATTACCAAATACCCTCTAGGGAAAACATTTTTTTCTGTCAAGATAATTAATAATTTTAAAGGGTGATTTCAATACGCATTTGCCTGCAAGAAAATACATCACACAAAGGCTTGGGAAAACAAAACTCATATGTTTCTAGATGTGATATGCCCCAATTATCTACTGGGAATGTGACTACATTAATATCCAAAATTAAACATAAAAGATACATATTCTTTTGGCAAAGTCAGTCCCTGAGATAATAACCTATTAATATGGAAAATAAATAAAATATATTGCCTCGATTTGCTTAATACATTTCTAATTTGGTTCTAGGAACTGCAGGAAGTGTTGGCTCTGTGAGCCCTTACTCTCAGATCTATATTTCCAACATGTGCAGGAAGCGGCTGCCCTCTGGAACCATTACTTCCATGTCTGGGGGGAAGCATTCCATGTTTGTGGGAGGAGGGGAACGGACCATGCTAAGTGCAGACCACGCAAACTCAGGCACAGATCATGTGATTAGTTTAGCATAAGTTGTGCAACAAGTTCTTTTTTTTCTTGTGCTGTGTGTTTGCTTTGTTCTGTTCTTGGACTCAAGTGGAGGGGTGCCTTTCTGGTCTGGAGAATGGGTATTAACTGTGAAAGTTTTATTCTTAGGTGGTGAAAGCACTCACAGGTGTCTGACTAAGCTGGCTGAATAGATGGTAAGAGGTGAGTCTCAGTGGGGAGGAATGTGGCCAAGGGAGAAAGGAATACCAAACAAACCTGTGGGGCCTACTCATCCAAGAAAACATGGAGATTATTTAATCGTGGGACCTAATTTATTATTGGGCAGAAAGCAATCTTGTCACAGAAATCTAAGCTTAAGGCTTGAATAAAACCGAGTTATCGTGTGTAAAACTTTCTCTCTACATAACTGCTTTTGAATAAGTGTGTCAAGATTTAGGTGTATAATAATAAAGGAAAAAGCCATCGGGTTTTGATTTCTGGATTTGAATCCTGATTTTTCCAGGAAAGAGGCTATTGGATTTACCTGAACTATTAAAACAGGTGGTGATTCCTCTCCGCTTGTAAGATGTGTGTACTGCTGTATTGCTCAGGAATGTTCTAAGAATTAGATGAGATGATAAAAATGTGAAGTTCAAAAGAGGGAGGAGGTCTATAGAAGTGCTTCCTATCAATCATCATTGTTCTTGATAATGCATATTTTAATAATAACATAATTACTCTTTTTATAGTAGGGAACTCTCCTTCAATATGTAAATACTATACCTACAGATAACCTTTAAGTTAGCCAACCAGTCATGACTAAAAGGTGGTTGTAGAAAAAATAATAACATGACCTTTATTGCTGTATTTATAAAATTAAAGTTCTCCAAAGCCAAACTTTATAGACCATTAACTTCATGTCCTTCTAAAGTCAACTGCAAATGCTTGTTAAGTTCAACGGCCAACAGTGTACTTGCATGCAATGCCCTTTGTACTTAAATGGGATGCTTTAATAGAACTGAGAGAAAGTCTAACCAGTGACATCAACACTGGGCATTGGTATGCTGCTTTAGTTAAAGTGGTTCAGAAATTAAGTATCCCTCTAATAGAGTTTTCTGTTTGTTTTGTTTTTTGCAGCACTATTCAGGAATGTAGGCTGTGAAAATATCATGAGAAGCAGTTAAAATAGTTCTAGACTGTTATCACTTCTCCCTTCATTCGGTTCCATAACTTTCCTGAGGAGAGCATGGCTTTGTTGGGAATGCGTCCCAGATCCTGAATGTGGAGCAGGTCCCTGCACTTCTCACACCTTAAAGTCAAAGGAGGGAGAACTGAGCAGTGCAGCTGCCACAGGCCTCTCCCAGGCAGTGACTTTCGACAGAGTTGCCAGAACTGCTGGATCTTGCAATTCTTTATTTTTTTAAATATATTTCAAAATTTATTTCTAGAGAGGAGAGAGAGAAGGAAAAAAAAAATCAATGACAGGAGAGAATCATTGATCTGCTGCCTCCTACAGGCCCCCTACAGGGGATGGAGCCTGCAACCTGGTCATATACCTTTGACTGGAATCAAACCTGGCCCCTTCAGTCTCCTGGCGGACACGCTATGCACTCAGCCAAAGTGGCTAAGGCTTCCTGCACTTCCTTAAATAGCTAGTCCTCTCCATGCCTTAAAGTATACTCTAGTTTATCTGCCCATTTCATCATTTGTTCCACCTCCTCTTATGTTTGTTTTCCTTCTAAGCATCTATTAGAGCCTTAACATATGGTAATTAGTGTTTGTTGAATAAATAAATGCCCTAGAGTGAAACACAAGAGTGCAAAGTGAAGGCCTGTCCTTCTCCTTGGCAAAGGGCTTGTGGGGATTACTGGGACTTTTCCCTCATCCCGGAGACACATGTAACAGATGGTTTTCACTCTGTATTTGCCAGACAGTTGAATATTTAATTAAAACATGACTTTGGAGAAAATATCGAAGTAAAGGCCAAAATGAAGTGTTACGGATTGAATAGTTTTAAGAATAATTTGGAAGGCTTTTCCCAGTATGCTAGGACATTAAATTTCTATGACTACTTCATGATACTCTTTTGTTTCCCCCTTTCAGTTTTGTTTTGCATTGGTTTCAGGTGCACCGCTAGTGGTTAGACTACCTTACCCTGGACATAGTGTCCCCTCTGTGTTTCTAGTGTCCCAACTGGCACCACATGGTTATTGCTACATCATTGACTACATTTCCCATGCTTTACTTTCCCATGTCTATTTTGCAACTACCAACTTGTCCCTTAGTCACCTTAAATCAATTATATATATATTTACAGAGAGAAAGGGAGAGGAATAAAGAGTTAGAAACATCCATCAGCTGCCTCCTGCACACCCCCTACTGGGGATGTGCCCAAAACCAAGGTATGTGCCCCCCCAACCAGAATGGAACTTGGGATCCTTCAGTTCACAGGCTGATGCTCTATCCTCTGAGCCAAACTGTTTTCGGCAATCCTTTACTCTCTTAAATCAATAAAAAATATCTTTAAAAAAAAAAAAAAGAGTGAGTCTTCACAAAAGGAGTTTGACTTCTGCTAAGAAACAACAACAAAAAACAAAAACAAAAAACCACACACACCTGACAATAATTAAGAGAAAGGTAAATTCTCAATACTTAGGGCAATATTTCAATGTGCTTTATGTACTATTTCGTTATCCTCTGGCTACATGACATGGTCCACCACTGTCTTCAATAATGTAAGTACCGTATTTGCCGGCGTATAAGACGATTTTTGGCCCTGAAAAATACGTATTTGCCGGCGTATAAGACGACCCCCTAACATTTCCACTAAAAATACAGAGTTTGTTATATACTCGCTGTATAAGACTACCCCCCACTTGGAGGCATATTTTTCAGGGCCAAAAAATCGTCGTATACGCCGGCAAATACGGTAACATATTTCTTTATTTAAAGATCTTACCATCGGAGTATCAGATTGTATTCTTTTATCCATGTGTGATCTCTGTGAGTGGCCCAAGCCCAGGGCCTGTATGTCGCCTCCTGCGTGGAGACATGTGCTCCGTGTCGGGGCCCCTGCACAATCCTGCTGTGGCAGCAGCCTCCCTGCCTGGCCCCGACTCGCAAGGACATTTCCTGTGGAAATGCAGGGTCCATAATGCAGTGTCCCTTGCCCAAGCATGTGCAAGTTTTTAGACGTTCTTTGCTGATCATCTCTGCGATCGGGTAGGTATTATTGACCTGTATCTGACATCCTGCAGAATGCGCTCCCATTGAGGACGCCAGGAGTCAGTGTGAAGATGAATACACTGGGGAGTCCCTAGGTACAATAGCTTCTGTTTTGAAGATGCCCACATTGAAACATGCTTCAATGCCAAGTGTATTCGATAACATTGCATAGAGAATCAATATTACAAGTTAAAATGGAGTTCCACAGGAATTCAAAATCAAACACAGCAATACAATACACATAGCTACCTAAGCGTTTCAGCGTATGCATTAAAAAGGAGTGTGAAAGGTATCTGTTTCCTATTGCTGTTGTTAAGAAATCATCACAAACGTGTTTGCTCACACGTCTGGGGCTCCACCGTCCTAAAGCCTTGCACCAACTCCTAGGGGAGACCCTACTTCCCCTGTCCTCTCCGGCTGCTAGAGCTGCACTGGCTACACTCTGGGGCCTCCCCATCCTCTGCCCTCAAAGCCAGCACTTACATCTTCAAGGCTCCCCTGAAGACGTTCTCATCTTCCACGCCTGTCTCTCTGATCAATTGATTCCTTCTTATAAGAAACCCTAGGATTTCATCAGAATGGCTGCATAATTGAGGGTAATCCCCTCATTTCAAGACCCGTCATTTAATCACACGGGAAGCCCTTTTTGCCATGTAAGGTGGCATTCACAGTTTATGGGAATTGGGGCATGGGAAAGTCATTATTCCGCCTATCATACTTTCTCAATATTAAACATAGAGTATTAATATTCACAGCAGGATTAGGCTTATTGAGATTGAGGAAACATGATTGAAACCCTTTCTCAATAACATTTGGCATCTATTCATAGCTTGACTTTTACTTATTAAATGTAAATTTTAATATAATTATCACCAATATTATCGCCTAGTACTTCATTGCATGGGTTTGATATTACTTTCAAGAAATGTTTTTAAATATGTTTTTATTGAATTTGGTAAAAAAAGAATCACTGATCAGCTGCCTCCTGCATGCCCCACACTGTGGATTAAGCCCAAAACCTAGGCATGTGCCCTGACCAGGAATAAAACCTGTGACCTCCTGGTTCACAGCAAAGTAATGCCACCCATGAATGGGGTCTTGGAAACTTTTGATTTGGAACAATCAAAAGTCCAGGCAACACACTGGACTGGCAGTCTCCCTCTGAAGCCCCGGGAAGAGATCACAGAACCTCAGATCTGTAGCCTGTGGTCAGAAGCACAGGCCCAGCCTGGCTGGTGTGTGAGGCGTTTGGGGCAGCCATCGCATAGGACTGAAGCCTTCACTGTTTCATCAGATGCTCTTTCCGGGTAGAGAGCGTCAGAATTGAGTTGTAGGATACCCAGCTGGTGTTCCCATCACTGCTGTGGGTGGTGGGAAACCCCTCGCTCCCAGCAATTGGAGTTGAGATTTGGAAGCATGTATGCATTGAGACTTTTCTAGTAGGCTTTAAATACGCAGCTAGAATGAAAAATCTTTTAGAATAACACATGTGTACTCCGGCTTGTGTTAAATTGAGACTATGCCACCGTAACCCTCCATGGCTTAGATGTGGAGAGACACAATTTTAAAAGAACACTTTAAAGGGCAATCGTCTTGATGTTGGAAATTTGTAAACAAAAATAACTGGGTCGTTACGATGAATAAACTCATAGGAGAGCTGGTACAAAATCAAATTCTAGCTATCTTGGAGATAGAAAAATAGCTTCATTAAATTAAAACTTTTTTTAAAAAAGAATTTTACCATATGTTTCCATTGTGTGCTCTTTCTTTATAAATTGTAAAGCGAATGAGCGAAGAGGATATTAAGTAAAATACATTTGTGGGACTGCTGCCTACTTTTGAAATGCTTTATTTGTGAAAATGTCTTTAGGGGACACATATGAAGAATGCCGTGGAAGCAGGCTTATGATAAGTCATTTGTTTCTCTGTAATCTGCCTTAGTGCTTATCTGGTTAAGAAACTTGTTGAGCAATTTTGCTGGATCTCCTGGCAGCTGACGGGCGCATCATCAGTCATCGCACCGGCGTTGGCCCACAAACTCTTTTACGGGATTCAGGAGGGATACGGATTTAAATTTTAAACTGGTTTCTGTCAGTGTGACAAATGAACACCAGACAACTCCAGGACAATGGTAGAATGTTGAAATGCACGCCAGAAGGAGTAGGCCAGTCTTCCAGAAGAATCAACAAACACGGCCTTAAGATATCTCCAGATGACGCCGCTACTGTTATTCTGTGATCAAGGCCCAAGAGCAGCATTCCCTGAAGCTTTACACGATAGGCAGAGGTGACATAATTAATTGCTTAAGTAATTAAACTGTTAATAAAGCTGTGATTCCTAGCATCATATTTCCTTCCCCACCCCCAAGAGTCCAGATGAGAAAGATAACGGCATCTAAAATTTTCTCCCAGTGTATTTCTCCTGAATTCATTTTGTTGGCATGCCAGTTGTTGCTTTATTCCTTTAGTTGTTAGATGTGCATGTGATTTTCTGAAGTATATTATCTTTTTCTTTATTAAAATATATATTTTATTGATTTTTACAGAGAGGAAGAAAGAGGGATAGAGAGTTAGAAACATTGATGAGAGAGAATCATCGATCAGCTGCCTCTTGCACACCCCCTACTGGGGATGTGCCCGCAAGCAAGGTACATGCCCTTGACCGGAATCGAACCCAGGATCTTTCAGTCTGCAGGCTCTATCCACTGAGCCAAACTGGTCCCGGCTGAAGTATATTATCTTATTAAAATGTTTTAAATACCTTTCAACTAGGAAGAACTAGAGGAGATGACAGCACGTACTGAAGTATGTTTGAATAGCCCTAGGGACTCAGAATAAAAATATCTGAAGCAGTGGCTGGCCTGTGATCAGACGGAGCACAAGGGAGGCCACCTTGACGTTAGGAGTCAAAACTAGAAAACTGCTGGATTTCCAAGTCTTCCAATTTTTTGTACTGTCGGGAGGCGGCTAGCACTCTAATGGAATCAACGTAAAAGTGGCTGAATATTGATATTTTAAGACAAGTCATTTTAAGATGCTATTGGAATTATTTCATATGGATTTTTTTTTTTAGTTTAAAAAATGTATATTTGTATTAATTTCAGAGAGGAAGGGAGAGGGAGAAAGAGAGAAACACAAATGATGGGAGAGAATCACTGATTGGCTGCCTCCTGCATGCCCCACACTGGGGCATGCCCTTGACCGGGAATTGAATTGTGACCTCCTGGCTCATAGGTCAACACTCAACCACTGAGCAACACCAGCCAGGCTTATATGGAATTTTAAGAAAACGTTCATTTTATAAAATTTATAAATTAAATGCTTATCACACAATCGTGAAGGGATTATTGTCACACAATTTTGAGGGATCTTAACTAAAGTACCTTTTTATAAATGTAGTGTAAACATGAAAAATTTTAAATATTACCTTGATCTGAAAAATAAATTTGTGGAAACAGATTCTAATTGTTTTAAACTTTACCAAAATATAATTTTACTCTAAAATATTGTGGTCAAGTCATTTTTTTTTTACCAAAAAAGTAATAGTTTAGTCAGTTTTATTGTTGTTTATCTTATGGCAAATTTACAGCCATTTAAAATATTGAAATTAATATTCTAATTTTATAACAAAAGCATATAGGCAGTTTATTTTGTAGATATTAAGGAAAATAAATTAGATTAGGAGAAATATGTTTGCTTTTATTAACTCTTTTTAGTCATTAAGTTAGTTGACTACAGTAAATAAGAATTTAATTATGATGGCACAATTTAATCATTGCTGAAAATGCAGGGATGTTTATTTTTAATTATACAAAAATGTATTTCTTATCTGAATTCTTTCTAAAATATAAAGTATACTTAATAAATAAAAAATGTACTAAATGACTTAAGCAATAGATTCATCAAATGTTTAAATGATATTAAATATGATTTTAATTAATATATAGCACAGTACAATGAGCTTCAAATTGCCTAAGAGTTTATTATCATTATGTTAATGTCACTGATATTTCTGAACCTACGAAAATAAAATTATTGTAATCAACGATGAAGTAGGCCTGGTAAATGAATTGTAGCAACCTGGGACATCTCTGGCAAGTTCAAATCTGTATGACCCACAAGTCAACCTGATCCATATTATATATAACTATCTTATATGTGGTTCTATTTCTTACATATTTCTAAGATTTTGGTCTTAATTTTTTGCCATTGTGATAATTACACACATACACACACATACATACATACATACACACACAAACATATACCGTATATATATGTTTTATTATATAATGTTTCATTAGAGGGATTGAACTCTGCATGTAATCACAGAACTTAACAGCAACTATTTTAGAATTAGTGTTAAAATATGTAAATTCTCATTTTTAAAACTCTATTTAATATTCTTACAATTTACTAATTTTGGAAATAGCTAACTTCAACATAATATTTATAGTTTCCAGAATTTTAAAATATCTTATTTTAGAGCTACATAATCTTATCTTAGTCTTTGCACTACATATAGTTTCATGGTTTGAAAGGTTCTTTTTGTCAATCTCAGGCAGCTGCTTCTAGCAGGCCATTTGTCATTTGAGAAGTAAGTGGAGCATGACCCAGGTGTGGAGTGCACTGATGGGAAATTATGAATCAAGTTAGCAAGGAGGAGAACTCCAAGGTTGGCTTGGAGACCTATGCTCTCAGGAATCATGGGAAGAATTATTCAAACAGTCCATGTAAGGCATTCATGAAAACACTTCTAGGAAATGATACAAAGTTGTTACACCTGTTTAAGGCTAGCAGAATAAAGGCAAAATATGAGAAAGTCTTAAAAGGGTAGAATTGATTATAAAAAGGTAATAGTTTAGTCAGTCGTATTCTAAAACGCATTGCCTGCAAAGCAAAATGATAAAAATACTAAACAAAAGAAATAAGGTTCACATTCTCATAAATGTAAGATTTAGGAATTCCAAGATTAAGAATGCATTCTTTTCTCCTAAGTATATACATTCTGGTCCTTTTCTAACCCATTCTCTACTCTAAACCAGAGTATAGAAACGAGGAATCTAATTAGAGCTAAAGAGGGAGTCTCAAATATATACTCTGTAACCAGAACTCAGCAATCAAGAAATTAAGGTATGAGCTATGTTGTAGCTCTGATTGCTTGCTTGCTTTAACAATATTGATTATTATGATCAGGTAAGTTCTATTTGAAAAAATATAACATAAGTAAAAATATAAATTGGAAAACCAAAGTCATCTGTCATCTTACCTACCAATTACAATATATATATATATATATATATATATATATATATATATATATATATATATATATATTCATAGGCAATCTATTCATGTAGATATTTAGCTATGCTCCTTAGTTTTACTACTGTGGATTTTCTTTTTAATTTTCTCACTCCATCACTTCCCAAATTCAATTACTATATATCTTATCCACAAGTCTACTAATATCTTTTTTCTTTAATTTTTTAAAAAAATTTATTTCAGAGAAGGAGAGAGTGATAGAAACATCAATGATGTAAGAGAGTCATTGATCAGCTGTCTCCTGCACACCTCCAATTGGGCATTGAGCTTGCAACCTGGACATGTGCCCTTGACCAGAATGGAACCCAGGAAGGACCCTTCAGTCTGCAGGCTGACACTCTATTCACTGAACCAAACCAGTTAGGGCTCTACTAAATACCTTGATTATTGACCCACTCTGACTAGTGAGCACACCGACCAGGACCAAGATACCTTTTTTTTTTTAAATAGGAAATAAAGGGTTATGGCTCTCTCCAGATTAAAAACTTTACATTGTTTGACCTTTTACTTTGATCAAAACAAAAATTCTTAACATCCCTTAGCATGGCTAGCGTGGCAATGGGTTCTTTTTTAGCTTCTCCAAACTGGACAAGGATCCGGATATGCTACTCACTGTGACCAGCATTTAGGCATGTTGTGCGTGTGCTTGACATTTTCACACCATGACAACACTTACTAACCCAGTTCCACAGGATTCTGTGCACTGGATCTTGATTTCAATTTTCCAGGACTCCCATAATTCATCAGATAAGGTTGCTTTCTGTAATTCTCCTTAATAATTAATAGATTTGACATAACTTATTTTAGGCCCTTCATTCTCACTAACTTCTTAATTTCAGCTATATACAATATATTGTTTATGGATATGTTTTTACTCAGTAAATGTGTGCTGATTGAATTACTATACTTTGTAAACTGATTTTTATATTTCACAGATATACTTACATAACAAATATGTCTACATATTTTTAACATCAGATTTTATTGATGGCTGTACTGCACTGTATTAAGCAGTTTCTTCTGAAACATAGGCAACTACCACCTTGATACTGTTATGGAGAGACCCCCCAGAGAAGACCACCAAGACGCCAGATTAAAACGAATTTGAATCTGGGCTCTCCCCCTACTGTCGCAGCAGTGAGAAAAGAAAAAAAGAGAGAGAGCCCCGAGCACACAGGAAAGCCTACTTTTATCCTTTTTTTTTTTTTGAAGCTAGTCTATTTGGCAAACTCTAATTGGTTAATCTTTAAAAACACTAGTCTATGAGCTAAAGTTTACATAACAGGAAAGCTGAAGGCTATTCCTCTACCATTATAGTTTGTTTTGAGACCTTGGCTTATTGTGATTTAGGCTAGCTGGCAGTTGTTTTGCAATGGTGGGGTGATGTATAGCTGACTAGGCAGAGTTCTTTGTCTGTCCTAGGGTCATGGTGACCCATCACACTATTAGCTATGAAAAATTCCACTAGTACAGTAACATCGTTAAAAATTTGCACAACACCTAGGACGGGGGGCTTATTTTCAGTTTAAGCCATTTCTGTTTGACCTGGTCTGTTCTGTTTGTGCTGCTTTGCGATTACTTGGAACAGGACATGCCTGGGGGTTGAGGGTTGCAAACAGAGTCAACTTTATGACTAACATAAAGCGCATTATGCTACATTCTTTGTTGTGGGTCTGGTTGTTCATTCCTCCCCTGGGTTGGAGCCCTGCCTCAACAGGGTCCTGCTGGCTATAACAATACAAATGTAAGAAAAGCTGTAATGAGCAATTTATATATTGGCTGTATTTGTATATTAATTTATTTACTTAAGCATATATATTAGAGATAGAATTTTGGGCTAAAAATTATGATCAGGTAAGATAATTTCCCATGCGTTTCTACATGTGTTTTTAATTGGATACACACATATGAAATATATTTCCAAAATGAGCTTAAGACTAATAATGAATATACCAATTTACTTTCATATTAGCAGTTTTTATTTATCTATTTAAAATATATTTTATTGATTTTTTTTTACAGAAAAGAAAGGAGAGGGATAGAGAGTTAGAAACATCAAAGAGAGAAAAATTAATCAGCTGCCTCCTGCACACCCCCTACTGGGGATGTGCCTGCAACCAAGGTACATGCCCTTGACTAGAATCAAACCTGGGACCCTTTAGTCCACAGGCCTATCCTCTATCCACCGAGTTAAACCGGTTAGGGCCATATTAGCAGTTTTTAAAGGTCAATGGGCATAAGAATGTGGCATCTGCAGGCTATTGTGAGTTTTATGCTATTGTGTTCTTTTACTTTATTCTGAAATTACCTATATTTATAAAAGTCAAAGCGACTGGTTGACGGGCCTACCGGCAGATAGCTATGACACGCACTGACCACCAGGAGGAGAATGCTCAATGCACAAGCGAAAACCACAGGCATGGAAACATGGATCAGTATGATGAATCTCAGAGGGAAGGGGGCTGGCAGAAAGAGACTAACCAGAGATCTTATATGCATACTAGAGGCCCAGTGCATGGATCCATGCACCAGTGGGGTCCTTCGGCCTGGCCTGTGGGGAAGGATCTAGCCAAAACCAGCTCTCTGACATCCCCTGAGGGGTCCCAGATTGCTAGAGGGCCCAGGCCAAGCCGAGGGATGACACTGGTGCACAAATCCATGGCCTGGCCTCTAGTACTTTTATATATATTCTTAGTTTCACTCTGAGTTTAAAATTTAACCTTGTGTCCAATAAATACATAGACAGTCATAAGTGCCAGCAGTGGTATTAGAAGTAGAAGGAGCAGGAGAGGAGACCTAGGAATCGCACTGGAAATATAAAAATACTTCTGCATTTAAGCAATGCCACCACTATGCATTGCTAGCCCTTGGCAATCAGCCACCCATTGCAGCTGGAATTCTCTTCAACATTTGTAAACAAGTCCTGCGGAGCACTAGGAATTAGGGAGCACGAAAACGGGTTGCTGAACATCTACTGAATGACACGCAGCCAAAGAATAAGCAAATTATTTTCTAAGAAAAGCATACACAAAACACAATGGACAGAAAAGCCTTTTTAGTGTCTCTAATAACCTACAAACTCTATTGTTACTTAAATCTCTGAATGCATTGTACTGCACTCAAAAATATCTCTTCGTCATTATAGCAATTGTAATGACCAAAAATTTCTCTTTACGATCGTGACCTTTCTTTACTGCTCCTCAGTATGCCTAAAATACTGTAATCACTGAACAAATAACGGTCATAAAGCTTTACAAATGGAAATTTCTTTTCATGTCAAAAACGCAGCACTAGGTTATTTCAATTTTATTTTTCTTGCATGGACAATGTTTCCCTTTGCCATATTTGCATGACATTAAAACATGTAAATAATTACAACCAAGTAGAATGGCAGATTGTTAAATTTTAGATTTTGTAGAAAAATAAAATAATTCAGGAATACCAATATACCAATATAGTAAGTAATCTGTGGAAAAAGTTATATATATATATATATATATATATATATATATATATATATATATATGAATGAAATATAATAAAATATTTATTACATTATATATAGCTCTTTAAACTATTCTGGGTTCCATTTAGTAGTTGAACCAACTTAATATGCAATTGCTTAATATAAATTGCTTCACTGTCTATTAAATGGAATCCAGAGTAGTCTATAAAATTACACAAACAGTAGGACCTGTTCGTAGAGCATGGAGTCCTAAATAATACAGATTTGACTTAGAATTTTTGTTGAGCCGTGCTTATAGATTTTTATATTGTACCTAAACTTTGAGGACAACAATCAATGATTTTATTCAGTGTTTCCACTTCTATGGAATATGTTTAACATGTACATACCCTATTGAATACAGAATAAAAAAATAACACAATGCCTTATCGCATTATTGTGCACATTCAAAAGACTTTGAAGTTTCTGATGAAGCAAGTGCTGAGGTTTATTCTATTTTGATTCCTGTTATAGGTGCTTTATGCCGTGATATTGACTCGGGTCATGAGCGGCGCTCCTAGTAGAATTGATTTATGATCCAGTCCGTCGCTATCCAGACAGTCTCCAGCGAAGTGACAAAGAAGTTCTGCCTCCATACCCATCCAATCAATGGAAAGCAAAGTGAGACAAGACAAAACACGGCCCTTTCCACAAGGTGACCAGATACTAAATGTCATGCTGTGTGTCCCGGGTGTGGAAATGAATAGTGGCACATCTACCTTGTTAATTGGCCTTGTTATGTGCTTTCCCAGAGACCAATTTGTACCTGGTGCAGACACCACAAAAACTGTTGTTGCATTAAAGGATTTGTTTTTTGTTTTTTTAAAAGTCCATACATTTTATGTGAAAGTTAATACCTCTGCTTATAATTTTGTGTTCATCTGTGAGGACATAGATTTTCAAAAATTTGGGGAAGAAATTTCTGCATGAGAGAAAATATTCAGGTAGGGAAATGACATATCATGTATTAGTATTACATACTGACTTCTATAACTATTTTTTTTTTTGTCAAATTGAAAAAGGCCATGGAATGCTTTTGAGTACTTTAGTTTGATGGGTGGTTTCTGAATCTATTTTTTTTATTTGACCCTCAAATTACATTCATATACACCTAACTGCATTTGTTCTGAAGTATAATAAAAATCATAATGCACAGAATGTAATGATAAAAATGATATTGTCCTCATATTATGAAACACTAAATACTGTAGTGCATTGTGGCTAAGCCATACAAGCTATGGGGTGGGGCAAATGGATGACAAGAAGAGAAGGAAAGATGGGGGAGGAGAGATTTTAGTGGGTCTTTAGTGATCTCTACAGAAGATTAACTAATTGAAAAAAAAATAGGAGCTATATTTGAATTTTGTTTTAGAAATGTGTTAGAGGGCAGTGTGGGGAGGAAAGGGACTGAAATCAGGATGGATGTTATGGTTCAAAGACTTTTTCCAGAAAAGTCTCTGGGAAGGGCAGCAATATAGAGACTAGAGAAGGCACAGATTTGTGGGACGTTTTGAAGAAAATATTTAAAACCTGGTCACTGATAAAACATGGAAGGAAGGTCAAATAGAGGAATTAGACAAGAGTGTTTCTAAGATGCTCAAGACTGTAGGCAGATTAAATAGCCATCAGTTCAGAAATGGAAAGAAATAGGAAGAATGTCTGACAGATGGGCAACTGAATCTACCTCTGCTCTTTTGCTTTCTGGCCTGGAAAGCAGAGCTGGCTGGCTTTCAGCTTTACCTACTAATGCAGAATCCTGGTCAGAATGTCCTGTGGGGGAATTATGTTGATGCCAATATATTTACTCCACTTGTGTGTTTGTTTGTTTTTGTCCCTAGAAGATATTTGGTCATTTGGTCTGTGTGTGTCATATCTCTATCTCTATCTCTGTCTCTATCATCTCTATCTCTATCTCTATCTCTTTCTCTATCTCTTTCTCTGTCTCTATCTATATCTATCTATGTATGTATTTTAATTGATTTCAGACAGGAAGGGAGGGAGAAAGAGATAAACATCAATGATGAGAGAGAATCATTATTGGCTACCTTCTGCACACCCCACACTGGAGATTGAGCCCACAACCCGGGCATATGCCCTGATTGGGTATCGAATTGTGACTTCCAGTTTAGAGGTCAACGCTCAACCACTGAGCCACATCAGCTGGGCCTGTGTGCATCTCTTAGATAGATGCCACTACATCTTTCAATACAACTTTCCCTGCTCCCTTTCTCTTTGCAGGGGCTGCTAGCCACTCCCTCCCCGTCTCTCTATTGCCTGAAACACTAGAGCCACCACTGCCACTCTGTGCGGATGCTGCTCTGCCCCTTGTGTTCAGGCCATCCTCGCCCCTCATGAATATTCTCATGGTAAAGAAGACACAAATCCCCTCCTCTGCGTGAGCCATACATTCCCTTTCAGGACCAGGAACCTAAAAAGTTGGGTGAAAGCTCTCTAGGTTACACAAAAAACCACGCAAGTGCTAAAGGAAAGATTAGGAACTTTTGAGGTGACCAGTGCAGGCAAATGTCATAAATCTCCAGCATACTTATTGAGAGGCAACTGCTGTGAGCAAGAGGGATCGGCCATGGCAGAACTGCTGGGAGAGCAGGGCGAGTCACTTTAAAATATTGTGATATGGCACAGGCTGCAGGTCTCCTGGTCACCAAGGAGATGCAGCCGGGGCCAGGAAAGGCTCAAAGAACACGCAGGGCCTTACTTCCTTTGTTAAAGTAATAATGACAGAAATGTCTTACAAGACCTCTGTGCATTTTTTAAATGACCTAATATCGTTAGAGAAACTAATAAAAAGTTAATAAAGCGTCACAGCCTTGAAATAACATACAGAATAAATAACAACATAAAGAACACACACACCTTCAGAAGACAGACAACAGGTGATGGAAGAAAACAGAACAATTAGTAAACGAATACCCCCTTCTGTTATCAGCGGGGAGCACTCAGGCCCCTTCCTGTTGCGAGTGGAAGCGGCATTCTGCATTCCGGTGGGGTCAAGAGAAAGCAATGGAGAAGGAATGGCATTTATTTGTGTGGAACTAAGTCCTGAGATTGCAAGGCCCCCTCGCCCTCCATCCCACTGTGGATGGAAAAGGGGCCACATGTTGACCCGACAAGTACAGGGAAGGCCTGCGTGGCAGCCTTGCGAACTCAAACACCAAAGTAACTACAAAGGGTGGTCTGCAATTACAACTTCCACTGAAAGCAGCGATGGTGCATAGTCACTTCCTAAGCCACGGCCTGACCAAGGTCAACCTTTTCCTTAACTGAGCCGGTTGTCTTTTGGCCTCTATGATAACACACTTGTGAGATGTCTGCCATTTTAGTTTTTATCCAACGGCAGGGTTTCCCCGCTTTGCTTTCTCCCGCCTCCCTAATCTATCACCAGTGGATTCCATGGAACCCACCTAGGTCTCCTCCTTTCATTGCCACGTATAGAACGAGATGAAAAACTGCTGTTCTCCGGTGCATTATTCAGTCCATTGAGATTCTGCTTCCAGGCAATTGTCGACAGTTTGGCTCAAAGAAACTCATAAGACTTCTTCCCAGGTTTGAATGTTGTTGTTTTTTATGTTAACACCGCCACAGGAGAAGCCCAGCCTGTCTTCAGCAGAGCTGGGATTGAAGCCGTGGCCCAGAGCATCCCTTCATATTTGCCTGGTCGAGGCCAGCATCAGTCTTGCATAACTTGCCTTCTCCTTCCAGGGCCACCTGGAGGAAACACGGGCAAGTGCAAGGAGCCAGGGGCCGAGAGAGGAATACTAGTAAGAGAGTAAAAATCCCCTCCTCTGGGGACTTTAATTTCTGAGATTCTGTGCACTTCAGCGGCTCCGCCCCCTCTGGCCATCATCCTTGTCCCAGACTAGACTGACAAGCAAGCACTTTCCCTACGTCACTCCAACTCCACTGCACAAGTGTCCACCTTCCCCTCCCCCCAGGGGTCTGCAGGGAATGGACGGGTGGTTCCCTGGTGAGTGTGGCATTGCAGGTTCCGGGGGAAGCTACCCAGATGACCGTGCTGACTTATGTCTGATCTTCCCTTTGCTTTCTTCCTATCCTATATTATAAAACCCTAATTTGTACATTGATCAAACAGCAGAACGACTGGTCGCTATGATGGGTATTGACCACCAGGGGGCAGATGCTCAATGCAGGTGTGCTCCCATAAGGGGAGCATTGCTCAGCCAGAAGCCAGGTTTATGGTGAGCACAGCAGAGGTGGCAGGAGCCTGTACCACCTCTGCTGCAGGAAGGTGGTAAGGAGCAATGGGTCCTGGACTGCGAGAGGGCTCAGGCCAGGCTGAGAGACAGCCCCCCTCCCCCGTATGAAATTTCATGCACCAGGGCCTCTAGTTTGTATAGTTAAATAACTAGATATTTTTAATGGTAACCATCCTAAAAAATCACTAGTGTTATGGACTGAGCTGTGTGCCATCACACATTTACACATTGAAGCTTTAACCCAGCAATGGAGGCAAGGCTTTTAAGAAGATATCCTTGGAAGTAAAGCTTTTAAAGAGATAATTAAGGTTAAATGAGATCCATGGGTGGGCGCAAATCCAATAGGATTGATTTCCTTATAAGATGAAAGAGAGAATCTGGGATACTCTTGCAGAGGACCAGTCCTTTGACGACACAGCAAGAAGGCAGGTGTCTGCCAGCCAAGCAGGGAGCCCTGGGGAGAAAGGAACTTCGCCAGGGCTGTGATCTTGAAGTTCAGCAATGAGAAAGTAGATATCTGTGGTGTAAGCTAGCTGATTTGTAGTGTTTTGTTACGGCAGCCGGAGCATAACTCTACATAATTCTGCAGTTGGGAGAACTACTCTCTGAAGTTGAAATAAAATAAGAATAGTATCATGGTAAAATCCACTTTTGTTTGTTTTATTTCAAAATCAAATGAACAGTACTTCTGAGGATTACTTGGAGACTCAGATGTTCAAATATTTGTCCTATTTTTTTTTTCTAGCTGTCAAAGGCAGCGTGTCAGATATCTGCCTCAGAGAAAAAAATGTGTTATACTTTATCACAAAAGGTGGTTAATCAATCATATATGTATTTTGTTATTGTTCTCTGAGTCATTTAGGTAAAGGAATTTTTATATTTGTGTAACTTTTAAATTAAAGCTAAGTTCTATTTTTTAAATATTTTCTATATTTTATTTATTTATTTGTTATTAACATTATTATTATTTTACTTTACTAAGTTTTAATGTAAACTTATATGTATGTTATTCCCCAATATATGACTTTTATGTAAAAAAATATTATGTATATCTCTATATATAAAAGCCTAAGTGTCTGTTTGACTGTTGGACTGGTAACTATGATGTGCACTGACCACCAGGGGGCAGATGCTCAATGCACAGCCATAGAAACATGGAACAGACTGATGAATTTCAGAGGGAAAGGAGAGGAAATGGGGGGAAGAGATTATCCAAAGATCTTATATGTACACTAGAGGCCTGGTGCATGGATTCGGGCACTGGTGGGGTCCCTCCACCTGGCCTGCAGGAATCAGGCTGAAACTGTCATTCTGACATCCCCTGAGGGGCTCTGGACTGCAAGAGGGTTCAGGCCAGGCTGAATCCGTGCAGTGGGCCTCTAGTCTTCTATAATGCCCAGCGTTTAATAGCCTCATACTATCTTCATGGAATAGGAAATAAGGAAATAAGACTCATATAAAATAACTATATTAAATTAATTTCAAATATATAAGTATTAAGTTTAAAAATTAGAACATATAAATTGAAATATTACCTCCAAAAACTATTAAAGTGCAGCAAATTTTATCAGTGGAAATGCCAATAGCAATTTGAATTAGCTCCCCATTTTTTCACTTTTATTTTTTAAAAATATTTTATCAACATCATGAGGTTTATTTCTATTTTCTTCTCTTTTTTAAATCTTCCCCTGCCACTCCTTGGTTTTGTTGAATATGTTTCATGCCTCTATTTTGTCTCATTTTATAGGCTTAGTCATAAACCATAAAATGTATTGTGGTTATTTTCAATTCATTTTTGAAGTGCTAAAAAATAAGGAAACGTATTTTGTATTTAATTGTGCACTTGCCATTTTCAGAGCTTGCTATTCACTTTGGAAACCCAAATTTCTCTTGAGTATCATTTCCTTTTCCCTGAAGTTCTTCCTTTAACATTTTTATAGTGCTAATCTGCTGACAATGGATTCTCTCCACTTATGTGGGGGAGAAAAGTCTTTATTTTGCCTTTTGTAAAAAAGATGTTTTCTGGGTATAGAATCCTAATGTTCTGTCTGGTATTTTCTGTGAATGACGACAGCACCCTTTTTCCCCCTGTACTTGAGAGATATATGCAAATGTAATGAGTAACTATGCTAATTAAGAGATTTGATGTATTTGTAATATGGTGGGGGTACTGAGCTCTCAGCTGGGTTCCTTTGTCCTAGGTGGTATAACACTAGGCCTCCTGTTAGGGGACCATTAGGAAGATACTAGCTTCTATCTTGCTATTTGGTTCCCAAGACATCTTATTTTAACTTGGTAAGTGATCATGAACCCTTATTTTAAAAACACATGTTATTAAACAGCACTGAAAACACAAAATGACAAGAAAAACACTGTAGAATGTAAACAACATGAAAGATAGCCCAAATAATGAAAATGAAACTATAAACTTTGCCAGGTTTCTGTCTAATGTACGTTTGCAGACAATGAAAATCTTTACCTCATCTAAATTATGTTTAGAAAGTAATTCAAGAAACTTGTATAAAATTATATTCACATGTAAATACATACCATTTATTTCTGAGAGGAAGGGCAAGTGAGAGATAAGATACATTAATGAGAAAGAATCATTGATCTGCTGCCTTCTGCACGTCCCCCACTGGTGACTGAGCCTACAGCTCAGGCATGTTCCCTGACCAGGAATCAAACTGTGACCTCCTGGTTCCTAGGTTGGCACTCAACCACTGATCCAATAAAGGCTGGGCAATATTCACACATATAAATTACTAATTTTACAAATAAGTTGCAGTAAGCAAAAAACCATATGCAATATAAAAGTACATTTTGTTAATTTCCTAGTCATAACATATATGACATATGTTGATACTAATATTTAAATTCACTATATGTAAAAATTAACTATAATTTTTAAATGCCCAACATTATTTATCCTCATGTTAATGTGTGTTTTTGTATGTGGGTATTTTCCACACTATTAAATTTTATTTCATTTTGGAAAAATCATAGCTAGATTTCTTTTCTTTTTAAAAAATATATTTTATTGATTTTTAAAAGAGAGGAAGAGAAAGGGATAGAGAGCTAGAAACATCAATGAGAGAGAATCATTGATTAACTGCCTCTTGCACACCCCCTATTGGGGATATGCCTGCAATCAATGTACATGCCCTTAACAGGAATTGAACCTGGGACCTTTCAGTCCGCAGGCTAATGCTCTATCCACTGAGCCAAACTGGTTTCGGCATAGCTAGATTTCTTATGTAAAATCTTAATTTATATAACTTGTTATCTTTATTAAGCTTTTCTTTGTCTTAATGTTTTACTTAAACTATATTATATTGCATCTTTCCCTATATATTTAATGCTATTTTTTTAATCTTAGAATTTCGATGCATAAAATTCATGCTTAGGGTGGGGGCTCCCACAATCTAGCCTGCACCCTCTCCCAATCCGGGACCCTTTGGTGGATGTCTGACTGCCAGTTTAGACCTGATCCCACAGTAGAATAGGGCCTAAACTAGCAGTTGGACATCCCTCTAACAATCTGCCTGCCTTATAGCTCCTAACCATTTGCCTGCCTGCCTGATGCCCCTAATCACTCACCTGCCTGCCTTATCACTCCTAACTATTGTGCCTGCCTGCTTGATTGCCCCTAACTGCCTCTGCCTGCCTGCTTCATTGCCCCTAACCGCTCACCTACCTGCCTGATTGCCCCAACCACCTCTGCCTTGTCCCTGCTGCTGTGGCTTCCTCAGGAAGGACATCGGAAATCCAAAAGATCATGCAGCTGTCTGGTCTAATTAGCATATTGCATGTTTATTATTATAGATTTGGTGATGAAGTAATACAAACTTGCATAGCCACATGATTTTATGTTTATTATTTCAATGTATAATATTTTCTTTCCTATTATCTCTCCTCAGAGAAGAAGTAGAAGAGCTGTTTACTAAATACGCTGGATTTCTATAAAATGCCTGTTCCTGAAAAAGCAATTATTTAAGCCAGTTTAAGCAGTGGGAGCAGCACTTCTGACAGTTCTAGGTTAATGTAACCTTGGAGAGTTTGGGCAGAACAAGAGTTCAACTAGGGGGAAACTTATTTCATTCCTCCAATATTTGTTCTACCATAAGGCCTAGCTAATTAAATGTAGTTCATCTCTAAGGAGACCATTTACTAACTCCCTCTCAGCCATCAATTTCCTTCTGGTATTCCTCTGAAAACTACATGTTCTTTCTTTCATTAAAGTTATTTATTATAAGTACTGCTAGGAAAAACAATAATTTATAATCACAAGCATTTTCCACCTAGAAATGAGGAATAGGCGGTATAATGAATTTGCAAAATTATGAAAAAATAATTTACTGTTTGATTTAGGTGAACATTTAAGAAAAACATTACTAATTGATATATTTTAAACAGAAATAAAATAAAGTTTAGTTAATGAAAACATATATTTCCCTGCATCCATATGTAATTCATTTTGTCTTCGAACAGTTTTCATTCTGCTTCATTTGTTTATTCCAATAAATTCTTTAAAGATGTTTAACATTTATTCTTTTTGTTACATGCTTGGATACTTTGCCATCTAAGTCCAGGGGTAACCATATTTAATATAAAAATATAGTCCATAATTTCAAAGGAGAGAATGATATGGTGAGAAATTGATGGACATTTTGGCTCGAGCACTGTAATTTCCCAATAGTGTTACTGATGCACCTTCCCTTGAGTCTCTAATATTCTGAAAGAGTCTGAAAATAAAATTTTAAAAAAGAGTAGAATGCCAGTGCCTCACAGTTCTGTCTTTCTAAAGATGTAATTGATTCAGTTGTGTTACATATTAACATGCTTTGATCAGAGTTGTTTTTTTTTTTTTTTAGGATGAACTTCCTGAATTATTTTGATATTTACTTTATGTAAAATAAATTTTAAAAATTGTATCACAAGAGCCCTATGGCATCTTCTAAAACAAATAGATCCATTTAATTGATTCTTGTCCAATCTACTAAAAAAAAAAGCCTACAACAAACATTTCAGTTAACCCCATCCTAATAAAATAGTAATATGCAAATTGACTGTCACTCCAACACGCAAAATGGCTGCCCCCATGTGGACACAAGATGGCTGTCACAAGATGATCAGCAGGGGAGGGTGGTTGGGGGGACCAGGCCTGTAGGGGAAGTCAGTTAGGGGGGACCCAGGCCTGAAGTGGAGGGCATTTGGGGAGAATCAGGCCTGCAGGGGAGGGCAGTTGGGGAAAACCAGGCTGGCAGGGGAGGGCAATTAGGGTGATCAGGCTGTCAGGGAGGAAAGTTAGGGCTGACTGGGTCATCAGGGGAGGGAAATTGGGGGCAATCTAGCCTGCAGGGGAGTAGTCAGGCATCAATTAGGTTGGCAGGCAGAAGCAGTTAGGGGCAATCAGGAAGGCAGGCTGGCGAGTGGTTGGGAGCCAGCAGTTCTGGATTGTGAGAGGGATGTCTGATGACAGGCAGTCGGACATCCCTCTAGGGGTCCCAGTTTGGAGAGGGTTCAGGCTGGGCTGAGGGCCCCCCCACCCCCGGGAGGGAATTTTGTGCACCAAGTCTCTAGTATACTTATAAAAATGAGTAAATGAAATAACAAGAAAAATAAATAAATGGCAATAATATAGGTCAAGCCAGGATCTATTCATGGTACTGTTTTTCAATTCCTATTTAAATATCTAAGGTTAAGCTGGTCAATTTACTCTCCACTTGCTTACTGATCAACATTTATAAGATGGTGTATTTATGTATCGCTTGCTTTTATTATTTTTTCTGATATTAATCCAAATTTGTAATGTCTTTCTGATGAGTAAAGAGTGAATAAAATATAGTCACCGTATTGGTACAATAAAAATAAATATTAACTCAGATAAAAGAATAAGGCTAATATGTGTTTTAATTTTATTTTGTTACTCTATTACAATTGCATTTGGAAATGGAGCTGAGAGAAACTTAAATAGCATAAAAGCCTTTTTCCATGCTGAGGGGAATGAATGTTTAAAGGGTCCAATAAATGATTGCTTTTAAAATAATCGAGTCTTAGTGTGCACAGTCTTGTCATTCTAAATATTAGAATTTCTTGTTCATGGAGATATATAATACAATAAATTTAAAAAGAATAGTGAGATCTATCTATTTATTGAATTGCGAATATGTATAAAAACACATTGAAGATTTTACTTTCTAATCCCATACAAATATGGATTTTACTTTAAACATGATGTTGATTTTCAAAAATTTGTGGAAGGCCTAATATCTTGTGCTGTGTCCATGTCCCTGATGACAGATGAGGAACAATAGGGAAAAAAAATAAGCACATAAGACCAGAGATACCTCCATGAAAGACATATACTAACATAAGGAGCGATTGTCTTTCCAATGAGAGTTCTGCAGCAGTGTCTGAAAGCAGGGTTTCCATTCCTTTCTTGACTTAACTTTGTTACCTTACAACATAAAGTTAGAATCTTATATAATCAGAGCTCCAAAGCTTCCCATTTTTCCACTCGTCTTTTCTCATTTCTGCTCTTTGCATGTAAAACCATCTGTGAAAGAATAAAGTCATACTTGGGCTGCTGTTGTGTTTAATCTATCAGATGCAGACGTTTCTCCAAGGACATTATTCACAGAGTTAAGGAAAAAAATGTGCCTTCAAAGAATGAAATCTGGTCTCTTTCTCTTTAAATAGGATAACATTTCCAAAGGTGAAAGGGGTCTGCCTTGGAAATAGCAACTGATTTCATGCTGGAAGCCCCTCGTTTTAGTTGAATTTAATATGAAATAAAAGAGCACACAATCATATCAAAGATGGTTGCCCTTCTTTGTTAAAAGCAGACATATTAGAAGGCAAGAGACCCACACATTCATTATTAATCAAAAGATGACAGTTTAGCATAACATTTATTGAGCACCTATTTTTATTGAACATTACCAACTAATATACTGTCCATAGCTTCTCAACATGAATAGAATTATAGTGTATGAAAATAGATTTTGGATATGGAAAACTTCATGTTTTAATTCATGGCAGTTTCTAGTCAAATGGTTTCAGGCAAACTAGTTCATATATATCTTTCATTGCTCTGACTTTTAAAATGAAGGTATTAATCTACTTCAGAGTAGTCTCTGGGCAGTCAAAGGGATACTTATTTTATGATATTTTTGTAAACCATAAGATATTAAACAATTATAAATCATTTGTAAAAATCCTATCATCAGAAAGAAAAACTGGGGAATTTCAGAAAGCATAGCTATTCTTCAGAGTAAAGTCTGGTCAGATATTTTTTTGCCTGAAATCAATCTTTCCAACAGAATCATGAATATTGAAAGTGATTGGCTCTGCCCCAGCACATGCACTGAGCTGAGGTTTCATTCTGGAAGAGGTAAGCCAAGTGGACTACAGGCTACTAACTCTGCTCCCCCAAATACCAAGTCACAGAGCAAGAGTGTTGCTCCAAGAAAATGGGGTACCCACCACCCCCCAACCATTGGTCAGTGACACAAGGTACCACCCAGGGAAAAATCGCCCTATAAGAGTGTCAATTACTCAGCTCTGCCTACAGTGGCTGACAATTTAGGCAGAGAAGGAGGAGCTCCGTGCTTACTAAAGATGTTGTCGAAAACAATGGACTATTGGTGAAGAGCTGCAGGAAGAGGAGCAACATGAGTCAAACAACAGAGGAGCCAGAGGTTTCATAGAAAGAAGCAGGAAAGAGACAGCCAGGAGGAGCACCTCTGAGATGAGTCAACCCCGCATCTGGTGGGCTGTGCGAGCCTTCTCGGCTGACCACTCAGGACCGGTCAGAAAGGTTGTGTATACAGCCTGGAAGCACTCAAACCCCAAACACAGAGGAGAAGCCTCGCCGGTGAACAAGGGGCTGAGGACACCCTCTGACAAACACTGCCTGACCCACAGCCACGGGGACACCTCCCGGGAGACAGGCTTCCATACACAAGCACAGGTAGCCCTGAAAGTCTGGAAGAAATGACCAAGTCTGCTCCCTTTCAGCTATTCAAGGAGAACGACAAAGATGAATGTTCCTGGCCAAAGATCAGGTCAAAAATAAATAAATTGCCTGAACAGAGATAACAACATCAAAAATAATGAAAAAAAATGTGTGTAGGAGGGTGTGTGTGGCAGGATTGGGGGGATGGGAGTGGGAGGGAGTAGATTCTGACACTGGAGACTGCTTCCTGTGATGAAAATCAAATTTGCTAAATTAATTTGGTCAAGTCACGTAACCAAAGACAAAGCAAACAACAAAAGCAACAAGCACCCCTGAGCAGGATCAGGCCCAGGGTTACCAGATGGCCCAGCAGTTCAACTTCTGAATACAGACACCCGCCCAAATAAACAGATATGCTGCCCCCCCGCCCCCAAATATGTATCCTCATGGATCAGAGTAGCATCATTCCAGTGAGCCAACAATGGACACAACTTCAATGCCCATCAATAAAGTGTGAATAAAATGTTGTATATTTATACAATAAAATATTATTCTGCAACAGAAATAAATGAGGTGGTAAGACATGCTACAACATGGATGCAACTTGAAAACATGGCGACTCTATGCTTAAATTCTTAAGGAACTGCCAAACCATGACAAGGAATTTCATTCAGTGGAAGCAAATGTGTTCAAAGTTAGATGAGGTGACAGTTTCACAGCTCTGCGATCCCGCGGAAACCACTGATGAGTACGCTTTAAAGGAGCGACTTGTATGCTATGTGAGTTACATTTAAGTAATACTGGTGTGTGTGGTTTTTTTTTAAACTTGAGCGTGTAGTAAAATTAGCACCAAAATCTGACAAGATTTAGCACTGAATATTAGATCAGTGGGATGACAATTGGAATGTCTATGTAAGTAGAATAGAGTAGACATGTTTTGCAGTTTCTGTTTGTTCATGTATTATTCCTTAACATCACGGCTTAAGACGAAACACTGGCCAAAGAAGTGCCCTCAGAGTGCTTGTGCACGGTGACTGACTGTCCCAGGGACCCTATGCTGGGTCAGGGATTGACACTAATTCAGAGAACATACCAAGGAACCAGCAGCAGATTCGCTTTTTGTATAAAATCCCCACCCAAAAGATACATCAATTCCAATTAGTTATAGCTACTTAAATAGTAAGGTCTGTGTTGAGTTAGAGCTAAAAACAACCCCAAAATCCATTTTTAAAAAATCCTTTCAGGCTGATTAGTATTCAAAGAAAATAATTACCTAATTACTGTAAAGAAGCACGGGATAGAGCAGACATGCAGAGAGGAGCAGAGATGAAAGACCTCGGGCTGGAGTGGGACGGGGAGAAAATGACAGAGAAAATGTAGAGTCTTTGCGTAGGTAACTGGTGACACCTACTTACAACGCCTCCTCACACTGTCCCAGTCTGCTTAGTCCCATTCAATCGGAGATGACTTTGGGGAAGCGCTGTTTTGTGGGTTTTGTTTTTTACTGTATTTACTGACCCACTCTTATTCACTGCTGGGAACATGCAGTTCAGCACGTGGCCCCCTCTCTTGGTGTAGTTGGGGGGAGTCCTGAGAGGAGCTGTAATGCATGGTTCAGGTTCTTGGCCAGCAAAGTGCAGCTCGTGAGCCACATGCGGCTCTTTGGCCCCTTGCGTATGGCTTTTCCACAAAATACCATGGCCTCGGCGAGGCTATTTTGAAGAAGTGGTCTTAGAAGAAGCTGAAGTTTAAAAAATGTGGCTCTCAAAAGAAATTTCAATCGTAGTACTGTTGGTATTTGGCTCTGTTGACTAATAAGTTTGCCAAGTTTGCCAACAACTGGTTCAGGTGTTTTCTCATCAACGTTGCTGGGGAGACATTGGTTCACAAGTCCGCACAGGCTTCTGCGCTCATCTCCATCACACAGCACCCCCACACCGCCTCGTGCCCATCCCCCCGCAAAAAGGCTCTTCCATCCCATTTCCCCATTTTCCCACTTCCACCTCCACCTTCCTCCCTCTGGCTATCACTGCACTGCTGTCTGTGTCTATGTGTTACATACACATTCTTTCAAATAGCATGTGCTCTCACATATGTGGAACCTAGTGAACAAAATAAACTGAGGAATGAAATGGAAGCAGAGGCATGGATGCCTGGAACAGGCTGACAGCTGTCAGAGGGGAGGGAGCGTGGGGCTGGATGGGGGAAGGTGAAGGGGACTGCTGGTTCTTAGCAACAAAGGACTCCGGATAAACCAGGATTGATGGAGGAGCCGGTTGACATGCAGAGGGTGCAGCACAATGACTGAGGGTGGAGGGCCTGGGAGGCCACAGAGTCTGGAGGGGACAGTGAACAGTCCTAGATGTGATAAGGCAATGCAAGTATTTACACCTGAGGAGACTTGGAGCCCATGGCCAGGATGGCAAGCGACCCTGAAGGACTTGGCAACCAAAAGTATAAATGTATTCCTATGAGTTGCCTTAGACAAAGCACAGAGAGAAAAGATGAATTCAGAAACAAGGTGTGCTGGCAAGAAATACAAAATGAAGAGAGCTTATATAATTTGTTTAGAGAAGACTTTTCAGCAATAGTCATAGTTCCACGGGGGAAATTAAGCTAGAAAATAGCCTCTCATCAAGAGACTATAGAATCACAAACATGTATACTTCCCCCTTCACACAGTAGCAGGTGTGATGCTGATAAAAAATAAGGTCCTTAATTTCTAAATCATTAGAGCTTCAATCATGTATTCTTTCTATAACTGAAAACAGAGATGACACTTCTTCACTGTTACATTTTAAAATGTATGTTGTCAGCAAAGTAGAGTTGGTCTAGAAATATAAAGACAGAGTCATTTTTCCAGGACTTGCTAAAGGATAGGTATAATTGTTTTAAATTAAGAATATGTTATTTCACTATTCAATGACAAGGTTTTTGTTTTGTTTTTTTAATTTTTTATTTGTCATGAGGACTTGTGACCTGTAACAAATACTATGAAGCTTTGGCCTTGATTTTGATCTTCATCAGAGACCCACTCTTCAAGTGTCATAGCACTTAACCTGTTAACATTTTAGATAAAGGCAAAGGCAAGTTCAAAATATCTAACCAGTTGTAGTCTTTAGACACACATCCTCTTGAGAGAAGAATATGTGTACAGCTTGCTTATCAGTCTACAGAAGGCTTTCTTTCTGTGCCATGACATCAGAGAGAAATGGAGACATGTTCAATGGGATATGATAAAAATATTACTGAAAGGATTAAAATATGAACTGTGAACAGAAATTTGCAGAATCTGCACAATGCCAAAGAAATCTCTAGTAACAAAATTAATGCCAAGATTTCATAGGAGTTAATACTGAATGTTGATTTCATTATTTTAGTTTATAATGTTGATTTCATTATTTTAGTTTATAACATGCAAATTGACTTAACAGCAGAACAACTAGTGGAATGACTGGTCACTATGACATGCACTGACCACCAGAAGGAAGATGCTCAGCCCACAGGCCCCAGGCCAGCCAAGGGGTGCCAGCAGGGGGTCCTCTCGATTGCCCCACCGGTCACCCCACAGATTGGACCTGATCACTGGCCAGGCCTAGCGACCCTACTCCTTGCACAAATTTCATGCACCAGACCTCTAGTAGAAGATAAGACAATAAGCATTTTTGTAACATAAAATTCTTCATGAGATGCTTCATTAAGCAGATTATTACCAACATTTTTTTCTTTTCTTTTCATAGGCAAAAAAAAGAAAAAAAAAAGATTCACTGGGTTAACATCTTATACAATAAAGTATAAAGTAAGAATTTGTGGTAGTGGCAGAAGCTCTAAAAGGACAGGGTTGAGATTGAAGTAAATCACACTGCTGGTGTAGGGGGGTGGCTTTTTAGCACATTTTGTCTAGTGTCATAACAGTTTTTAATGAGTTTCAACAGATATGCAGCTTTTTAACATATGGGAATATTTTACACTTAAATTAATAATTCAAAATTTAAAGTAAGTATTGGCTGAAACATTCTGTCCACTTAAACCATTGTGTGTGTGTATATATTCAAATTCCATATTTTATCCAGAAAATAAGTTATTTTAAGTTAGCATTTGGATTATTTGGTTCATGGACACATTGAAATTCTGTTCAAAATTATCTGTACATATGTAATTATCTTTCTTTTTATTTTATTAAGTGTTTTTAATTGATTTTAGAGAAAGGAAGAGAGTGGGAGAGAAAGATAGAAACATCAATGATGAAAGAGAATCATTGATCACCTGCCTCCTGCATGCCCCCTACTGGTGGTGATCAAGCCCACTGCCCAGACATGTACAATGACCAGGAATCAAACTGTGACCTCCGGTTCATGGGTAGACACTGAGCCACTGAGCCACACCGACCAAGCTGTGTCTTTAATTGTGATGTGAATCTATTATATTATCAAAATGGTGCTTATGTCAAGGAAGTTGGAGATACAGTATTATAAATGTTGCTAAAAATGTGAGTGAAAGGTATAATGAAAAAACATTTTTCAAACTTTATCAAAGCTGTAAAAAAATACAGAAATAAGGGTTTTTGTGTGTGTATTTTCAGTAAATGCCACATGTTTCAAATGTCATATCTGTGAATTTATTTTATTATTGATACTTTGAT
Source organism: Vespertilio murinus (assembly GCA_963924515.1). Lineage (NCBI taxonomy): Eukaryota > Metazoa > Chordata > Mammalia > Chiroptera > Vespertilionidae > Vespertilio > Vespertilio murinus. Next base: position 54,402,651 of record OZ004711.1, on the reverse strand, counting down.
ATTGGTAAACTAATGCTTCACTTAATTAAATCCATCCTGGTAGAGAAACGCTTAGTCAAATTGCAATGTCCTGTGCACTGAAAAGAGACCGCCATAAATCATCTCTAGTAAAAAACAACCTTTCTCAGTAACTTTTTCTTTTCTTTTCTTTTTTAAAAATATATTTTATTGATTTTTTACAGAGAGGAAGGAGAGAGGGATAGAGTTAGAAACATCGATGAGAGAGAGACATCGATCAGCTGCCTCTTGCACACCCCCTACTGGGGATGTGCCAGCAACCAATGCACATGCCCTTGACCGGAATCGAACCTGGGACCTTTCAGTCCGCAGGCCAATGCTCTATCCACTGAGTCAAACCAGTTTCAGCAACCTTTTCATTTTAAGCAATAATGAAGAAGATGATTCTTCTCAGAAGAAAATATGACAATTTTATCTCTAGAGCCCATGCACACCCTCCTTTTAAAAAGGTCCTTTTGAAAGAAATCTATTAATCTGTCCACCCATCCACTCACCCACTCAACTTTGGTTTTACTAATGTATATTATGTTTGAGTCTTCCTATGTATTAATTGAAAAATAATCTGGGCTCTTAATTTAATGGGAATTGAATGGTAAGAAAATCATATTATTCATATCCACTTAGAACTTTCATTTTAGTGAAAACCATAGATATGTATTCAATAGTTACACAAATATATGACTACAAATTGTCATAAGACTTTGAAGAAAATGCCAGCTGATCTAGGAGTGTAGAAGAAGACTTGACCTATTCCAGAGACATATTTTATAACATATTTTATCAAATAAAGAAAAAGCCACTAAACAATTTTACTGGTGAGCTATATGATCTCAAATTCAATGCTGCACAGCCCAGTTTATTTTTGTGTCCCTTCTCTGCTTTCTGCAGCGTTATTTGTTTCACTCTTGGTGGTACAGAGCAACAAGATTTATTATTGTTGAATTGGTTTAACTTCTGGGTTAATCAATGGATGGGGAAATTATATATACTATTTGGAAATGATAACAGAAGACAAGAAATTGTCAAAGAGATTTCACAGGATTCTGTGTAATTATGTTTCAGTACATGATGTCAACTTTTACTTACAAAAACAACAATCAACCAACAAACAAAAACCACCCAAGAACAAAAAACAAAGAAGGAAGAAAAAGACAAAGAAGGAAAAAGTGAGGAAACTCAATGAGAACCATAGAATAGGCAGGTCTTACATTTTGCTTTTGACATTTTTAGTATAAAGAGCTAATAATAGACCAGATTGGAGACTCTGAGCAGGCAGTAGCCTACAGGTAAACAAAATTCGGTGGTGTAGAATCAGTAAGAAATATTTGGGGTGCATACATGAAACTATGACATATGGACATTATAAAACTATGAAATATGAATATCTAAATAAAAATTAGATATTGTAGGGGCCCAGGACTGAATCATCAGAAAGACCAATATACAAAAGTCAGGCAGAGGTGGTGGTCGTGAGATCAAAGGTTTTGACAACGGAGACACTAAAAGTTTGGCTATATACTCTACACAGGTAAAGTGGAAGGGAAGAAATGTGAAGGTCATGAATATGCAAATTCAGAGGGATAAAACTTGAAGTTTCTTTTTGTTCATGATAAAAGAAAGGTAATGGTGAAGGTAGGTACAGGGAAGTCAGGGCTGAAGTTAGAGAGATGTGCCTTTGATGATATTAAGATATATGCATATGACCTATTGTATATTAATGCAAGTATAAACAGGGGTGATTGTCAAAATACATAACAGCTGGGCCAATACACAAAATACCCTTCACAGCTACTCACTTAGGGCTCTAGCAGAGGGGCGGGGGAACAAACTAGAGTCCCATGAGGAGAGACTGGGACTTGAGAGCTGAAGGGGATGGCCACTCCACAGATGCCCTCCTTCTTGGATGGGCCACCTCCCTCCTTATGGCATCAGCTTGGGGGAATGCAGTGGCCACACCCACCAGGCACTTTTAGTCCCTACCCTGAGGCACTTATGCCCTGCTGAGGAGTCAGCTATTTGGGCCAGGGGTTTAGAGCAAACTAGGCTACATTAAAAACTGAAGGAAGCTTTGGATGAGGACTTACATTTGAGTGACTCAGAGAATGATTTTCACATGGTAGGAAGATTCTGGAAGAATTTCAAGTAGACGCAATCCATGCGCCCCTGGATTAGATATAGCGGGTGAGGTCAGGCAAGAGACAGCACCTAATCATTTCCTAAGCGGCCAGGTAGTTCCGTTCTGGGCTGGGGTGTCAGCACCACTGCAACATGGGGAAACATCCCCCTAAGAATTATAATGCTTGGTTGGGAATGCTGTTGTAAGTATCGGTCTTATTTTGTATTGGTGACCATATAAATGGGATAAGGAAAGGAAACATAAGATCCTCAACATGCTATATTAGCCAAGCCAACATTTTATTCAGGTTTTTTTTTCTCTCTAAATCTTCTGTTTGAGGATACTGGCACATAACTGGTCTTCCTTGGAAACCAGAAGCTGTAAATGCAATGCTAACTAGAGCTGCTTCTTTTCACCTTCCCCATGTGTAAGACGAAACCTCCACACAGAACTGAGGCCAGCAAGAACGCACCCCCGAGTCACTAAAGCTGGCATTCTCTTTAATTTTGCAATTTACAGGTACCCATTCAGTGATATTTGTTATTTTGTGATTCACTTTTTGTTTAAGCCAGCTTTACATGTAAAGAATACTGGCTAAAACCATGCTACGCCTGCCATTTATCTGTTAAGTGCTTGTCACTTTCCTAGAATCTGATGGTAGAAAAATAAAGTGCTTATTCCTTTTCCTCAGAGATTACATTCTTATTCATAATAAGTAGTTTTGGCCTTTGCCAGGGTTTGGGAAGTACAATGGAATATTTTCTTTAAGAAGTGTTTACATCTCAATTTTAGATTATTATGAGATTAAGAAACACTGAATTAAAAAACAAACACACCTAGCACACAGGGAGTTGAAATACAGATGTGTTGATGAATAACCAGCTAAACATGTAAAGAATAAAATGAAAATATAGGAAGGATAAAGAAAGCATAAAGGTTAAACAAACACAGGGACAACAACAAAATAAAAGGAAGCCAATGGAAGAATGCTTGCTGCCAAAGAGAATGCACCGTTATTTTATGCTTTATGCCAGCAAGAAAATATTTATTTTTTACAGAGAGGAAGAGAGAGGGATAGAGAGTTAGAAACATCCATGAGAGAAAATCATCCATCAGCTGTCTCTTGCACACCCCCTACTGGAGATGTGCCCGCTACCAAGGTACATGCCCTTGACCAAATCAAACCTTTCAGTCCGCAAGCTGACGCTCTATCCACTGAGCCAAACTGATTTTGGCTAGTAAGAAAATATTTAAAAGCAAAGCAGGTCTGAGAATGATTAGCTCAGTGGGACAGCTTTAGCAGGGTTAGAAATATTCTGGTGAAGTGGAAGGCATTGTTGTTAGTCCAGATGGACTGAAACATATTTTTTTGGGAGTGGGGAGAGGGGAGAGCAACACCTTTATTGGAAGACAGTGTGGACGCTAGGGGGGCTTAGGGGGCCGTTCCTTTCTCAGGGCCCCTCCAGGGGGCTGAGCAGAGACGGGCTGGCATGCCCCTGCTGGCACCAGCGGCCCTGCTCTCCCTCGGGAGAGGAGGGAGGCAAGAGGCCTAGGGTTCCCACGGAGAGGGGCCGGAAGCCACCGGGTTCACAGATCCATGCTGTGGTCCGTGGGGCTGGAGAAGCAGGTCTGCAGCAGCTTTTCGCAGAACCCCAGCTCCTCCTGGTACTACTCGTGCTGCTGCAGCAGCTGGCAGCGGTGCCTGGGCAGATCCTCCAGGCCCAGCTCTGCTCCCGGCACCCCCGCACACCCTGGGGGAAGTCTGTCACCAGCTGCACAGGGCTCCAAGCACATGCTCGTGGAAGGGGCTGTGTTCTGTGTTCTGTCCGGACGAGGGCCACCAGCTGCTGGACCATCCCCATGGAGCGCAGGGTGCCTTTGTGCTCTGGGTGGCCCACCAGCAGGTTCTGCAGCAGGAAGGCTGACTTGACCTTGAGCTTTTGCACCTGCTGCTGCATGGCCCGCATCAACACGGAGAAGCCGTCCAGCCGGAGGAACTGCAGCAACCCAGCCTCCTGCTCCTGGACCAGGCGGGAGGTGGCGAAGAGGGCCTTGACGCGCACCAGAGTCGCATTGGGTCCCGGTGGGGCAGCTGCAGCAGCTTGTGCACGGCGCCCAGGCCCCGCACCCGCTCCTGGGTGGCCGCCCCGTTCTGGCGATGAGCTGCGATGCCCGCCACCGCAGCCCCACGGGCCCGCCTCCGGGTACCGGCCCACCAGCAGGTGCATGCCAGAAGGCTGGCAGAAGTCTGCGGCGTTGTCCATGTTCTCACACAGGTCCGCCAGCAGCTCCAGGGACCCCTCGTGTTCCTGCTGGTCGGTGGCCAGCTCGGCCTCACCGGCCGAGGGGGCCGTGGGCTGGGACAGCAGTGGAGGCAGTTCTTCATCTGCTCCACCTCCTCCCGCTGGCCCTGCAGGCAAATTTTTAACCTTATACCTAGTACATTTTCCCAGATCCACTTATCAAAGTTCGTCAAAACCATGAACCCATCTCCCTGCCCCAGGTCACTACGGAGCACAGGCTGGGCAATAGTAGATGCTCAGTCAAAGACAAGGCAGTGTTGAGGGTATTTTTAGAGACTGAAATGGGACCCGGGGCCAGGAGAGAGGGCGTGCTCTTTTCCCTGAGGTTTTGCTCAGTAAGCAGGACATAGGGCCGTTTGGTGCGTAAGGCAGGGGCAAAACTAGAGAGAGCATGCTAGAGACCCATGGTTGGCAAACTGCGGCTCGCGAACCACATGCGGCTCTTTGGCCCCTTTGGTGTGGCTCTTCCACAAAATACCACAGCCTGGGCGAGTCTATTTTGAAGAAGTGGCATTAGAAGAAGTTTAAGTTGGAAACATTTGGCTCTCAAAAGAAATTTCATTCGTTGTGCTGTTGATATTTGGCTCTGTTGACTATTGAGTTTGCCGACCACTGTGCTATACTAGAAAAAAAGGGGAGCCAGGAAAACAGAGAGGCGCATTCTTGGTAGCATCAACTGATGCCCAGACCCAACCATCCCTTGGGTTTTTCAGTTGCTTACATCAATGCAGCCCCATGTCTGCAGCCAGCTGGAGCTGGACCTGTGCTCCTGGGAACTCAGATGCAGCTGCTGAATGAATCATTCTGTTTTTGTCCCAGAACCTGAAGCAAGCACACCCAGGGACAGCTGGATCCCTGCTCACCTGGCATATATTTGTGCCTTGAACACCCTTTAAAGGGTTTTTAAATGTACCCGTTTCTCTAGGAAGGGTTACCCAAGGTTCCCCTCTCCTGATTAGCTGATAGAAAATGTAGTGAAGTGTTAGTTTTGATTTCGCAAATCAGTTTCCAGGGGAATAGTCTGAGTGAGTAATATTTCTTGTAAAGCATTTCAGACCACTCTTCGATTAATCTCCATGCCATGTTGTAAAATCAATGTTTGGCAGCTCTTTTAAACCATACCTTGGTGTGTGTGTGTGTGTGTGTGTGTGTGTGTGTGTGTGTGTGTGTTTAATACATTCTACCAAAATATCCACATTGCCTTTCAGGTATGGAGACTTTGCAGACAGGAATTTAAGAACATTATTTTATCACCTCCAGCCATTTGGAAAATTGTAAAGATAGGCTAAAAAACAAAAGCTGACTGTCAGGGGAAAATGAGTGGAAAATAAATTGTACAAAATTTTTATTGCTCATCATGTTATTCTGATTTATGAATAGAAGGCATTCCTGTTAAATTAAAATAAGATTTTAAAGTAAACAAAAATTGTTGATGGATTAGAAGAACAGCAGAACTGTTTGGATGATGGTCAATCAATGTAGGTGAGCTTTGTAGAATGCTTATTTCTTCTATGAAGGATGAACCAAGATAGATTCCTTCCGAATTAAATTTGAGGGCCCCCGAATGTGGTCCACAATGGAGATGGATTGATCTTGTTTGGCCACGTCGATCATCTGTGAAAGGCACCTCCCAGGTGACTCTGAAACAGTAAACCATTAGAAACACCTCCCCTCCAGCTGTCTCGTATTGATTCTTCTGGCTTCAGCTGAGACATAAATCGATTACGCTTCTTTGACAATCATCACTACTAGAGTGGGGTCATGTTGTGTCCCAACATTTTCTAGCATAATCGGAGGTAGCATTGTAAAAAGCTATCTGTTAACTCATCACACCATTTTTTTGCCAGTTAATAAGTAGAACTGATATGTATGTATGATACAGCGCATTCCTTCATAGTTTTTATTCAACCAAGGACTTTGTTTAAGGCTAATTTCCTTTAGACCTACTGCTACTCCTCTCCCCCAAATCACTGCCACAGAATTCTAAGTCCATACGAATGAAGAGCAATCGCGGTTCATAACATGATGCGTATATTCCTGTAATTTTTTAGAAACATATACATGCTCCTCATGTCCTTAAACCAGCATAACATGACAATATTTTTTTTCTTAGTGACATAGGGAGTAATGGGTCAAAGTAATGGCTAGACTCAAGGAAAAAGAACTGATCATAAAAGTTGTTGGAACAAATGCAATTGAACCATGGCAAATTACGCCTAAAATTTCAATTCTTACCAATTTCCCTGGGTAAGTTGCTCATTGCTTTTTATTCCATACTATACCTCATTTCTGGGGGGAAAAATAAAAATGGTATCTTCAGTGGGAATATTAAAAATAATTTTGTTATTATATACCATAAAGTTGCCTTTTAATGCATTTGTTAGTGTGATAAGGGAAGGCCTGGTCTTTCTAATATAATTTTTTACAAGTGGAAAATGATGTCCTCCTATCTTTTGAAAGACATTCTTTGATTAGAGCACAGATAATGCAAGGTTCTCTGGTACTGATTAACTTAACACACAATTTTATTTTTACTAAAATCGATGATATGGACATTTGTAAGTGATTTTTAAATGTTTGATTTTATTCTCTTATAAACTATCTAATACTCTACAGAATATAAAACTTGTGCACAGACAAAAAGAAACACATACATAAAATACTGTTTGTATCTATCATATAATGTATATTGCAGGCTTATTGCCCTGAACTTTGTGTTTGAGAATACTCAATACTTTTTAGTAAAACAAACAAAAAAAACAAAACAAGTGCTTATGTATATAAACAGTGATTTTCTAAAGTTTCTATATTAATTGGCAAATCACCTTGCCTTAATATGCAAAGTTTTACAAATGCATCCCTGTTTTGAAATAATGCATTTTTCTGTTCTCCTGCAAGTGTGTATTAGAAATGTGTATCATGTACACAAAACAAGTTAAAAGGTAAGTCTGGGGAACATTAGCACTCATTTTAATATATACTTATTTCATGCATTATATACCTGTGTAGTAAAATATAAAAGCTAGTCATGTTTTATATATATATAATAGAGACCCAACGTGCATGAAATCGTCCCTAGATCTAGCCTGGCCTCCATAGCTGGCCTCTGCAGCCTTGCAATGCTATATGAAGTTCCCACCCCAGGATGCTCCTCAATGTTTATGGCCTCTCAACTGCTTCGTGGGGCTCCCCCAGCCCCACCACTGCTCCAGGAGGTTCCTCCCACCCACCATGTTACTCCCACCCACCATGCTCTGCGAAAGACCCCTGTCCTTCCATCCTCTGTGAAACTCTCCCCACCCAGAAACTGCTCCATGAAACTTGCTGCCACCCTGTAACTGCTCCATTAAGCTCGCTGCCACCCCACAAAGCAGCCCACTACTGCTGCTGCTCATCAGTCCTCAGTCCTGCCCACCCCCACCCCCACTCACATGGCAAGTGGCTCAGGGCCCGAGGGGGTAGGGTGGGGGGGACTGAGTGGTGCTCCATGCACTTCATGGTGACCAGTTGTCCTTTCAGTCATGACGGCCCTTGGCTCTTTATATATTAGGATATACACTACACACACACACACACACACACACACACACATTCCAAATAGAAATGGGAGCCATTTGCCCATTGATGTTTGTATATGTGTATGTTTTGTAATTCTAAATATATTTATGTGTAATATACTATTTCATTTTATTATTTATCAACAGTTTGTCTATTAAAAGAGCTCAGATGTATTTTAAATATTGCTTCAATCTTTATGCTGTGTTTTTACATCTATACTTTTCATAAATATATATATATATATATATATATAACATATATACATATAAATCTATGTATGCATTGCAATGTATTAAATAAATTATTCACAGAAACCATTTATGTACTTCTATTGCAAATATCGTTTTGTCATCCTATATTCTATCTACTAATAAGTGTGCATATATAAAACTGGTAATTAGTATTAAATAAAATTTTTGTTAATTTAAGTGAAAAGGATATTAGATGCATGCACACATGCATAAAAATGATAGAAATATATTTAGAAGAGATATATTTTGTATCAGGCCTGAAACCTCACTAGAACTCAAAATGGTCCTTTGTATGATACAATTTAAATTTAAAAAGCACACAATAAATAATAATGAATAAGTCATAGAACGGACACTGTATCTGTTAAGGTGTTCTCCATCAAGAAAATAAAAAAAGCCTGCTCTAATTGAAATGGAGTCCCTCTTCATTAGTTTAGCCTAAAAATAGCCATGGACTTGCTTTTCATTATGCACCATGTCAGCGTGAACTGCCGCGTTTGCAGGTGAAATGAATAGTTGCTTCGCTCTGAGATACCTTGGCAACCAGCCACACACCCTGCCAAACCAGCAGGCTGACCACCCACTTGGCTTGAGTCAGATGGCTATTGGAAAGCTTTTAGTCACCACTTTGACGTGATGTAACTGCCCACTATTCAGCGTGACTCATTTATCATTTTATGCCAAAGAGCTGCATTATCCTGTATTTATTCTCTTATCTTCCTGGAGAGGCTGACATGCCTTTAATGTCAGGGTATTTCTTGCTGAAAAAGAACATATGCGATATTCGGGAAACCGGCTGAACTTGACAGCATGCGAACTGACACCAAGAATATGTCATTTTCTAACATCGCCTTCTCGGATGGATGCGTGTTTACTTTTAGGGTCTGGAAACTTAAAGGTGTCTATATAACACCTCTTGGATTCCTTGCAAGATTCTTCAAAATAAAATATAGAACAAATTAGCTGCAACTGGGGAGAGGAAACTTTGGTTAGCACGGTTCCTATGAGCACCACAGAGGCATGCCCTTCGCAATGTTAAATAAACGCCAGTAATTACTATTAAAGTTCATGGAAAACTGGAAACTGATAATCATTCAGTTATTAACACCAAGGGAAATGTAGCAAGGGCAGAAAGAGGGTGACACAATGGACAGTCACAGAGAGGCAAGGGGAAATACCAGGATCCTGTAAGTTACTTAGAGAGAGGCAGCACCCCACTCTGCCAGTCTGTCATGCACACATCCTGTTTTCCTCCTGCAATTCTGCTGCCCTCTTTCTCTCCTAGCCACATCTCTCTCTCCTTTTCAGCTCCTGTTCCCCTGGTCAGGTCCTTGGCAAACAAGAGACCTAACATCAAACTCAAAGCGGCGCTCACTCTTTCCTCATCAGCACCTGTGGGGGGATCACATTGACAATGGGATACAAATGAAATGACTCCAGTAGTTGTGAAGAAAATGCATATGCTGATGTAAGGAACACTTCAGTCAAGAAATCTACTCCAAGAAATCTGGAGGGTAATAAAGAAAAGAATCGGGGCCGGATGGGATAGCTCAGTGGTTGAGTGTTGACCTATGAATCAGGAGGTGAAAGTTCTATTCCTGGAGAGGACACATGCCCGGGTTGTGGGCTAGGGGGGCATGCAGGAGGCAGCCAATCAATGATTCTCTCATCACTGATGTTTCTATCTCTCTCCTTTCCTCTCTGAAATAAATAAAACTTTTGGAAAAAGAAAGAAAAGGAAAGGAAAAAGAAAAGGAAGGAAAGGAAAAAGAAAAGGAAGGGAAGGGAAGGGAAGGGAAGGGAAGGGAAGGGAAGGGAAGGGAAGGGAAGGGAAGGGAAGGGAAGGGAAGGGAAGGGAAATAATTGGGCTCAATCTCTATATGAGAACACAGTGTGTCCAAAAAGCTCATGCAGTTTTTATTCAGCTGTAGACTAAAGGGTACTTTGATGTCAACATTTGACTATTAACCTTTTTTTTTAAATAATAGAAATCACTGTGGACATAATTATTCTTCCAACAACCCCTATTTTGAACAACATTCAGCGTCAAGGACGTGGCATCTTATGTGAAGCTAATGATGTGTGTGTATTAGAAGAGAAAGTGCAATGGATAGAAAGAAAGGGCCTGTTCGCTTGGCTTCTAACCCTCGCTGTCCTTCCTGTTAGTCATATGATTATTTGGACAAAATACTTGAACAAATAACTTAGCCTGTTTTTCAATTTACACTTTGATAACTTAGAGATTCTAATGCCTAACTCATAGGGTTTATTTGATAGTTAATAAAATAATGTATATAAAATGCTTAACATACTAGCTGGTTCATAATGAATACTCAGTAAGTCTTAAGTTTTTAATAATAAAACCTTATTGATTAATGATAACATTATCATTAACGTGGATATTTTCTAATTTTTAAAGTTATAGTTGTTTTTCTCAACTTATTCCAATATTTTTGACTAACAAGAATGTACAAGGAAGGTTAATTAAAATAAAAGTACTGCAAATTCATAGAACTAAGGTTTTTCCCAAGATTTAAAATGAAGGAATACCAAACCCTATTTTAATGATTTGGAGAATTTTGAATAGGAACAAATATATACATTATACATTTAAGTATGTGATTGTGATGAAAAATATATGTTATAAATATTACATATGAACACACAGTTTAAAATTCATTTGCTGGAACTGGTAGAGAGATGTGTGATCTAGTGATCAATAAGTGTTTGCAAATGAGAAGAAAGCAGAGACTAAAAAGGCAATAAATGCTTTTAAGGATCAGAAGGATCTATACTTGTCTAATAGAATTCTGTAATGCATAATTTTAGGCAAAATAAAGTTCCTTAGGTGATTTTCTATATCACTGCTTAATTATACTTATAACACCATGTAATAGCTAAAATCATGGTCATGAACAATTTGAAATTAGAAGGAAGGGAGATTCCAAACAAAATAGTACAAGTGAATTGGAGAATAGAGTTGTAAGGAAGTGTTCATTTGCAAGTCAGGTTTCTCTGATATCATTTCTCTCCATAGCCTCAGTCCCAGGTGATCATTCCTTTTGAGGAAATTTTGAACTATTGGGGCATTTATATCCTGGCTTTATTTTCTTAGAACTCAGCTTCTGCTTATATCTACTTTGCACATACACAAATGTGCATACACACAATTACCCTTAGAAGTCAAGTCTGGGACTGATATGTGAACACTGAGGTAAATTATAAAAGGGAAGGGAATTTTTTAAAGTGAAATGGAGAGCACTTTTTAATTGTCTGTCTGATATCAACCCATCATCTTTACTTCTTGGCAGTATCATAAGTTAATGCAGGTCTCAAAGGCCTTTCCTAACCTCGATATTCATTTTGCTTCCATTGAGATATTGTCCAAATGACCAAGGAATGCATTTTTCATATAAGTTCTGCCATTATGCCATATTGTTCCTCCCCACTTGTCAAGATATAAAGTTGGTCCAGACTACATTTTCTAATATATCAGTAGGTGGCCAGGGAGCATAAAATTCCCATGAAACCATTCCTAAAATCATGGCACTGGCAAGCTAGCTTCTAGAAGCCATTAAACTCACATCATAAATCTGGTCATAGCAAATCTATAAGGGAATTGATGGGACACAGAGAATGAATTATGTATCACAGAACTGCTGAATGGCAAAGAAAAAATGCTCACTTGGATACATATTGTATAGAGGAGAAATATATGTCTTTATGGTATTTCTGTATTCCCAATATTAAGTAACTGAAACTGCCACAGAATATGAATGATTATGTAATGTTATGGCTTAATCAATTCAAGATAACATTAGAATTAATAATTAGAGAAATATCTGCATTTTTGGTTTAGGCAATAAGTATACAGTAATTTTATAGATGTTTATTATTGAAAATACACAAAATATAATAATGTTTGTATTGGATTCAACTAATTAAAGTGGTTATCATTGACATATGAGAAATAAAGCTTGGCTGATCATTACAATGAGCTCTGATCAGCTCAGCCAGGAAGTTTTGGTTATAAAGCATGCATATTTAATTGCAGATTCAAACACATACATTTGGATTAATATTAAAATTGTAATTAATAGTCTTATAGTGAAAATGATGCTGATTATCGCCTTACAAAGGTTCATAAGGGTAAAGTTTAGAAGCATGTATCTATCTACTTGTTAGAAATAAATTTTCTAAATTAAAGTACACATTTGATGTAAAATGCATGTACTAATTAAAGATCCTGATGAGGGAATTAGCCTGAAAACAAGCAGATCACATCCTGAATGCCTGGAGACCTGTCAGTTTAACTTTAATATTTCAATGTATTTTAATTTTGAACCTTTTATGAACATGCAGAAGGCCATTTAATAAAGCTTTATCCTGATAGACAGGAAGGTTTGCCAATAAGATATTATTTATGATGAGTGAGAAATTTTCAAGCTTTTATAAATAGCAGAACTTTTCTGCTAATAAATTCATGCATCCTTTGAGAGAGAGAAAACAGAAAATTATTAGGTATTCTTTTAAAGTGAGTTAATTGGGTGCTGATAAAAAAGAAGACACATTTCTTCGACCATTTAAGTCTAAAGAATAAGAAAGTGTCATTTAGGGAACATCCAGTAACATGAAGAAGATTAAGTTTATCTGGTTAAACTGAGCCAGTCTCTGTTATTGGGGAAAATAAAGGAGAGAACTGAAAAACATGTCCAGTTATGGAAGTAGAGGTAATTTAGTAAATTAAGTAAAACTAATGCTGATTACATGCTGAAATTAGATTATTGTCAAACAACCAAGATGCATGGTATGGCTGTAACACATTGTCCTTTGCGTAAGGCTTTCTTTTCAAATGTTATCCAGTGGCATCTACTTGTACGTCATATAATGGAGCATTGTGGGTTTTGTTTTGTTTTCTTTCACTTTTCCTGGAAATAGGTAATATAAAAGGTATAAAACTAGAAGTGTAAAAGGATAAGAAGTAGTTTTAAAGAAAAGGAAAAAGCAGGGGTAAGATAGAAATAAAGTATAAAAAGGAATGTGTTTTTAAATGTAGTGATGCTGAGGAAAATGGAAGCTTTGAGGTGGGATTGAGGCCTCCCATGTGCATACTGGTCAGAGAGCCTAGCAGTATGAATCACTTAAGCAGTTTGCATAGTCTGTCCACATAAGAGTCCTTTCTCTCTTTCTCAGGAAGCAGTATCCCCCTGCCCCACATCCTTGCCAGTCTTATGCTTATTAATGTAAATTGACCAGCTACTGAAATACATTATAATCAGGAATCATCGGCAGCTAAATTCATGTGATGAGCAGTACACACATTTTCTAAGAGTAAAATGGACTTTCATGATTACAAGTTGATTGTATAACATCTTAATGGCTACCAGTTAATAATGCACAAAGTGCTGGTTTATTTCCCTAGGGCTAGGTCAAGGTCAAGGAACAGTGTTGTTTAGAGACCACGTGGGCATCATGGTAAGTGAAAGAAGTCAAGTAAAGAAAGACAAATACTGCATGATATCACTTTTATGTGGAATCTAAAACAAACAACAACAACAAAAAACAACAACAAACAAACAAAAGCAAAAACAAAAAACACCCAAAGTAAACAACAAACTCATGGATATAGAGAAAAGTTTGTTGGTTGCCTCAACTAGGGTAGAGAGTGGGTTTAATGGGAGAAGGTGGTCGAAAGGTACAGACTTCCAGTTCTAATAAAAGACATAAGTCATGGATGTAATGTACACATGGTGGCTATAGTTATCAATGCTGGGTTGGGTATTTGAAAGTCACTTAGAGAGTAGATCCAAAATTTCTGACCATAAGTAAATTTAACTATGAATCACGAGGATGTTAACTAGACTTACTGTGGTGAACACTTCACCATATATCCCTCTATCAAATCATTGTGTGGGACACCTGAAATTAGTATCACATTACACATCAATTATGTCACAAAATAGTGTTGCTTGATGTCATCACCCAGTTCATAAAATTATATTTAAAAACTATTTAAAGGAATGCTAACAATGAAAGATATATACATATGACAACCTACACATGACACATTTAAACATGAATGAATATATGACATGGTTCATGCATCTTTATTGTACATTTTCATTACAATCACTTGAAAAATTCCCCAGTAGCATGTTTCTAAACGTGCCTTTAAACAGGATCTGGGCATTTTTGCTGAAACGTGCGCTTTGGATCCTGTTCCTGGGCCTCACAGGGTGCGGGCAGGCTGCAGCCCAGGTGGCAGGCTCTGCCTCCCGCCCTGTGGAATCCGAGGCCGGCAGGAAAACCAGCACTCGCCTCAGCCCTGGTACCATCACAGAGGGATGGAAACTTGGGATGCGGTACAATACTCAAGGGATGACATTTTAGGTTTGGGAATGCTTATTCGGAGACCTGACAGTTTTTGAAACTGCCATGTCTTAGTTTTTATCTGTCAGAGGGGAGACGCACTGCTCTGTGGATTATGGCAGTCATTTAAAAATATTGTGTTCAATAATAGGTCTGTATCACATATGCCGTATTACACACACATATACCCCCACGTGGGCATGCACACATGGTACAGTTGTCGGACACTGTTTGTGAGGCTTATGAGACATCAGTGGATAACATAAAACATCACACAGGGTGACTTCATTTTTATGTAGAAGAACTGTCATTTCAGACTCAGTCCAATGACTCTCGTTTTCGATGTGAGAACACTCACACGGACAGGAAGGGACTGGAGCCAGATCAGATGGCCAATGGCAACACTGTGATTCAGCAGTCACAGTTGATTCCAGAACCTGACCATTAGCTACTACATTATAAACCGTGGATTTACACAAATAGGAGTGATTTGACCTCTCCCAACTGCGGTTCCTTCCATAAATTGAGGGGAGGAGGAGGGGGTCTATATTGCAGACTTATTTTGAAAATGTGAAGCTCTACGCAGATTTTCTCGCACAATAAAATACTCAGAAAATTGTATCATTGCTTTTTTTTTCCTTTGGATTCTAAGCCATCACCACAGATGGCAAATAGGTTTCATCTTGAGTGCTTTCTATGATCAGAGATCGGGGAAGGTATTTCTCATTCCTTGGGTAATGGCACACACATAAATTCAACTGCCTGTGCCCATTGTGCTTGAATTTCCCACTCTTAGTTTTGGGACCTTGAGAAAATGAATTGCTTTCTTGGGCCCACTTTTCTTCTATGTGTCAAGGGAGAGGAAAATAGTACCGGATTCATAGGGTTATTGTGAACATTAAATGAGAGGATAGACATAAAGTTAGAGGTTGGACGCACATATTTTATTTCACTATCTCCAAAACTGCAGCAAAACTTCGGCACACTGGAAGTATCAACTGGAATGCACAAAGAGACTAGCAGAAAGACCATGGCAGTGTTTTATGTTGGAAAGCACAAGGGTGAGTTGCAACCGATGAGAAATCTTGCATACCGAATCCATGGGCAGTACAGTCAAAAGCCTCGGAAAACAACAGCACTAGCATTTACTCACTGGAGTCCCCCTGAAAAGCTAAGACATTTTCCGATACCTTTGCTAGTGGATGTAAATTAAAACTAAATAATAGGGCAATATATATGAAACCTTTTAGTTATTAGCAATGTTTCAATCTCCTTCATTCAGTGCAACAGAGGAGGGGATAAATGGGCATTGTAAAATGGGGAATTGCTAGACCAAAGAATAAAAATGGATTTTTAACAATGCCTCATACATATAAAGAACCTTCAAACTATCAGATTATGATGATATTGTCATCATCATCATCATCATCACTATGAGTCAATATTCTTCCTAAAATCTCTCAATCAACATCTGGCCTCAGCATGCCCCATCCCTCTTGCTAAATGGCCTTAGGACTGACACTAACAGCAGCTGGCCTTGGTTCACAGCTTGACCTCTCATGGGCACATCCAAGCCCAGTACAAGTAGCATCCATCTGCAAATGGTATTGTAGCTTTTGCAGGTGGCTACAGGCAGAACACCATGGTGGCTGACCTTGGCCTGCACCTCCCAGGAGACCCCAGTGCCAGAGTACCCAATGGACAGATTTAGACCACATCAAAACACCACTGCTTAAACACTATTACAAGTGACACATGTATGTTTTCAGATGGGTATGAGATTTATTGGGATGATCACTTAATATGTTATGTAATGTCTAATCACTGGGTGTACACATGACAATAATATACTAATGTATGACAACTGTAATTTAAAAAAATTTAAAAAATGTTTAAAAAGGGAAGGAAAACATGATATAAGAATATCTGGGAAGAGAAATATTGTACACAAATATGGGGAACATACAACTAAACATGAGGGTGCAGGGCCAGGTCCCCAGAAAATTCCTTTTTAGACAAGAACTGAACAATGGGTGTGAGTTCTCTACATGAGGTTTGAGAAGGTCAAGTGAGTGTTGTGGAGGCAGTATTACTTATACAAAAGCTGGGAAGAGTATGACCCACTAGAGAAATTTTTAAAACAATCCTATCTAATAAAAGCCTAATATGCAAAACTACTGAACAGTGGAATGACTATGATGTGCACTGACCACCAGGGGGCAGACACTCAGCACAGGAGCTGCCCTCAGCCTGCAGGCCCCAGGGCAGACAAGGTGGGTGCTAGTAGGGACTCCCAATCACCTTGCCAGTTGCCCCACAGATCAGCCCTAATTGCAGGCCAGACTGAGGGACCTTACCCATGCATGAATTTTGTGCACCGGGACTCTAGTTATAATATAAACATGAGGAAATGGAAGAAATAATTGGGGAGAGGAAGATCTTACAGAGCCTCATAAGCCATTCCTTATCAGGAGCAGGGAAGTCCTTGCAGTAATATGTGGCAGGATACTGACTTTCCTACAAATATATTAGAAAGTCAGATTTTTTTTTTCTTTTTTAAAGAAATTCTACTCTGAGAGGATTGTAGTCTCAGCTGGCATAGCAACATGAGAGTAGAAATACAGTAATCCCTTCAGGAAGGAGGGCTCAGTGGTACATGGGTTTTATTTTCTGTGTGTGGGCTTCAGGGATGGAGGGAAGAGGGGGCAGGAGAACTTCAGAGTTGCTGGCATGGACTTGTAGGTGGACCGTGATGTTCTTCATAGATTGGCAAATGCAGAGAAGAACCAGATTGAGTCAGTGGGAGAGGGCAGGGCAAAGGATGGTTTTAGTTTCATTGTGCTGCATTTGAGCAAGGCTTCCAAGCCATCCATTGAAACACTTGATTTTATTTCACTTAAATGCCAGACAAAGTTGTAAGCTATCGCATTTATATTGGATATTGATCAAATAGTGGCTAGAATCAAAACCACAGAATTAGAGCCAATTTCCCATGGATTTTGGAAGAGACAAAGGACCTGGGACAGAATGTTCTGGAATAAGACATCACAGCCAGCCCTGTGAGTCTAAGAGAAAGGGTCAGTGCTGAGAATCATGGGATAGATGTACCACAGTTGGCATAGCTATTCATCTAGTGAGGAAACTTTGGTTGTTGACTGTAGAAGTAATACTGCTATAAAAAACAAAACAATTGTGCAAAGGTTTTTGTGTGGGTATGTATTTTTGTTTATCTGGGATAAATGCCTCGTAGTGCAACGACCAGGCTATCCGGTAATTGTATATTTAGTTTAGTGTTACTTTTTTAGTTTAGTTTTAGTTTTTATGGAAACTGCCCAGCTCTTTCCCTTCAGTGATTCATTCTGAGAAGGAGATCCTATCTTTCAGCATTTGAAACATGCAGAGCCATTTTCTCTGGCCCCATGCTTTCTGATTAGAAATTCACTGTTGCTCAAATTGTTTTCCCTCTACATGTAAATACACTTTTCAATATTTCTTATCATTTCCCAATTATAAAAAAGGGGCCAGTTTAACTCAAAAGGCATTGTTTAAATGAAGAGGTCATGTTCTGTTCATGTTCACTTTTAATCAATACCAGTCTTTCAGTTTTGGAAACGTGAGTTGACAGCCTGTTTAATTGGCATGATCACCACACACATTCTAAAAATGGGGCCCCCAAATCTAAGCTCACTTATCATAAACACGCAAGCCTTTATCTCCTTGGCATCCTGTCCACGGCAGCATCTCATGAGGCGCTGTTGTGTTTTCATCTCAATGTTTTTCCAAGTGATAAACCTAAACTGAGGCTTTTTCTCTGGCTGTGAGCGGAGAGTGAGTCACAGGAGAGGGAAACTTGAGGTGCTTATGACAGGAAGAGATAGGAAATGAATTTACTGGCAGAATTTCATGTGGCAACAAAAATTTTATCTCTAATAGTTTCTTGAAATTTGTTTTTCCCCCTGATACTTCTGCCCATATGGTTAAACCCTTACCATAAGCATACACATATCAACATGGTTTTGTAATATCAAGCATTTTTTTGTTTTCAAATCAACTGCATCATTGGGTTAAATAAAATTCAGCTATCTAAGTAAGTAACCCATGACAGTTTGAGAATGTGAAAATAAGGCAGGGAGGGACAGTTTAGTAAGTTCATAAACTATGTGGTTAGGATCTAATTTCTGGATTAACGTCTGGAAAAATGATTCAATAATATAGTATATTGAGTGCTCATTTTATGTCTGAACATACTAGTACTCAAAGAATGTTATAAATGTTACGAGTTTAATCCTCTTAGCAATCAGAGTATATATTACAGATGAAGAAACTGAGACAAAAATAAATTACCTACTTTCTTATCTGACCAAGGGTGATCAAAACAAGAGATATATATGGTCAGAAACTAAACCCGGATAATTTGACTCAAGACCCCAGCTCTTAGCTCCCAAACTCTACAGCCTCTGTAAGGAAGACTGTGGGCATCTTTTGTGTCAGCTCCAGCCATTAGCACTTAAAAATACAAGTAAAATAAAAAATTATGCAGTAATCAGTGAGCCAGTAATATGGGAAAATTAAATGACTTGAATATTTCTTCACTTTGACAAATTATTAGAACATGGGTCATCGCAGTATGTCATATCATTATTAAAATTTCCATTCACATTGTATCCCCACTGGCTCTCTTTGCTTGGAAGTGTTTGTATTGTAAAGCATAATAGCTGAAGAAACTGAAATGATTCAGACCACAGAGAACAATATTTTTATTTTAGCCTTTAAGAAAGGTCACTAAAGCTGAACAGCACTAAATTACATTGCAAAACCACAGTGTCTGCAAACACAATGCACTTTCACAGCTGGCTTTCTTAATCTGAGTGAGATTTGCATTTTGGAAATCATATTAAGGTGCCGGTAAGGGGTAAATTGGGCTTCTTATTTTGATTGAAAGTTTTGGAACCCAGAAGGAGTACTTTGTTTTTTAAGTATACTTTCAAAAATTGCATTTAAAATTATTATAACCCTCAAAGACCATTTTTATTTATTTATTTTTTTTTTGAGAGAGAGAGAGAGAGTAAGGGAGAGGGATAGAGAGAGCCATCCATGATAAGAGAGAAACATCAATTGTCTGCCTCCTGCACGCCTCCTACTGAGGATGGAGTCAGAAACCAGGGCATGTGCCCTGACCCAGAATCAAACTGGTGAGTTGGTTGATGGGTAAATGCTCAATTACTGAGCCACACTGGCTGGGCTCAAAAATATTGATTGATTAAAAGCAACATAAGTTTTAAACAATAAAATATTGTTTATTTTTCATAAATTCTAATAAAAATAGCAAATGATAGAGAAGTTTGAATCTTACCAGTAAGTAAACTACACACACACACACACACACACACACACACACACAGAGACACATTAAAATCCTTTGGATAGATTTTTTTTTTTTAAATTTCATTCTGCAGGGAAAGAAAATGTGTCTGTGCTTCTTCCACTTTCTAAATATCTTCTATCTAACTCTATACAGATGGACCAGCTGTGCAAAGTGGCTAGTTCTTCCAATTATGCAATGAACACTACTGGGATTTGGGAAAACTGATTTGTTGCCAATAGAAGAATGTCATTCTGTATAAGAAGAGCATACTGGAGTACTTTACTATCTAAAGTTTAAAGGTTTTCAACCCAATTCTACATTAAAATAAATCTATTTCATGATGGTTAAATGAGAAGATCAGAAAGTCCAAATACTTGTTTAGAACTAGACCAGGCTGCCAGAAACATCTCAAGGCTAGCTGACAAGAATGTAAGATGCAACAAACACTATTCCTTCAAGAGCACCCAATACCCTATTGCTTGATCTCAGAGTCTAACATTTCCACTATGAGATTGCCTGTTTGGCTAAAAGCATCATATAAGAAACAAACAAACAAAACAAAACAGTGTGAGAATGTAAATACCACAAATATCAGGAAAGTCAAGTACATATTAATGGTATGACAAAAAGAAAAACATGAAATGATTATGAGGAGAACAAACTCAGCTTGGGTGGCACAGATTGTGGTTGATACACAGGTGTGTTATATAACAGGGTGGAAGTGGAGTTAGTTGGACATTCACATTTTTGTCACTGGCTAAATGAAGTTATAGGGAATAGTTGTATTTCACTAGATCATGTTAGAGACAATTTTTTTCTGTTATTCCAATTTATTGTTTTGATAATCATAACACATTGCCACACTTCTCAGGAGATAAGTATTAGCTTTAGAATTGTCCACAAAATCATGTATTTATAGATTTTTTTTGGAAGGTTACCCTAGACCACTGAGTATTGGAGAGCAATGCTATGATTAGATGCTCTATTTCAATGTAAAAAAAGTTATAAATTAGCTTTAAAATTGGCAGATGTTTATCCAAAACATCACAGTTCCTTTAGAAATAATGTCAAACCCTACTGTTTTAAGGATCAGTAAAAACGTTAAATTTACAATGCAACCATCAATTTGAAAATAATCACATTTCTTTATTTATTTATTTATTTTAGCAAATTTAAGTAAGCCTATCATTACTGCACTGTTCTTAAAACACTTCTATCACTATAGTTGGAAAATAATGGTGTTGATATTAAGGTTTGAGAAAATTGAGTCAATTCTTGGTAAGTAATTAATATTGTGGCACATAATAAGTGCTATTTTTGCATTCTCCTACTTGTAAAGGATTTAAGTTAAATATGGTAGCTCATAGTGAAAAACAAAAAGATAAAAACATTGGAAATATATTCAAGATTAAAGTTTAATATTACAAGTAAAGGAATACCATCATAAAGACTGTGTATTCATTTATATTCTAAGATAATTTATAACTAAACAAATATGTGTGGAGAATTACTTTGGGACAGTAAAAATCAAAAGTGTACTATGCTAGTGGGAATAAGTTCTTTTTTCCCCCTAATGAAGACAAGTGTTAAATTGATTTAAACTGTTTTTACATAAGCATTAAACAAGTGCCATGATTTAAAAGCCACTAGAGAAAAACAGTAATGAAAAAAAATTTTTTTTGAAAATGAGTTAAAATGATGAAAATTTCCTTTCCATAAACTGATTATATATTTCACTAGAAAATAAAGTTATATTTTATCAGTAAAAAATAAATATCAGCTTACAAAAGTTTAAAAATTATCACCTCTATGTAATCCTTGCATCAATATTTATCTAAGACTTCCTCACCATCAATGACAGATTAAGGACTTATAGAAAGGCAATCATCATGCTTAATTTAGTTTCTCTCTCACCCTTGAAACATGGGCCATGTTAAGTAGGAAGATTTAACTCCTTATTTGCTATGGAAATTGCAAATCAAGTCTGTTCCTCCTTAATATTTTTTAAACTAAGCCTTTGGTCAAGAGGCTAAGGTGTATATAACAACCTCACAGATTTAAACAGCAAAACATGTTTTTTTAAAACTTCAAACTTGTAACCAGGGAAATATAGTCCGTCACTAAAGGACCTTGAATATCTAAGGCCATTTGGATCTTATTTTCGTGGTATGACAATACTACTAGATTCAAAGCAAGAAAACGTAAAGCATGACGATGTAAACAAAGAGAAATGGAATAGCAGTTGGAGATTGCTATGGGAATTAAGATTCAAAACAACCCAACATTTTTAGGAAACAGCGGGGGTGACAGTCAGCAAGGAGATAGGAAAGACTGTGTGTTCCCAATGCCAGCCACACTCTAGCTAAATATTCAAGCACGTACACTAAACCGCATGGTTAAGTAACAAAAACAGGAACGAGAAAGAAGACAGCTGTGAAAGGAGCTATGAAAAGGTGCACAGTCTCATAACTGGGAACAAATAGACTATTTGCTAAAAGAGGAAATGTACTTCCCCTTTTTAATTTGCCGTAGTTTCCCTTACTTCCTGCCAGAAGACTCATGGAGGCCTAGCATTTCCTCTATGTGTGTGTGGTTGCATATGTGTGCATCCATGGTGTCCCCATCTCGCCATCTGACTCTGGACCACTGTGTGACTCCAAATCTCAGAAAATGCAGTGGGAGTCTGGGTTCTCACTGAAAGGCTAGCCAGCGCCACTCTTGGACCTGGGCAATTGTTAGCATTTAACTCCGTTTCTTTTTCTTAGTACTTGGAGGCAAGAAAGACCATGGTCTGCCTACTTTATGTTTAGAGCTGAAAATCCTATGTCTACGGATCATCCAGGGGAAAATGCTCCCGAGCCGAGGCTTTTTACGTGGTCAGAAATGCCTTGATAGCCCTGTAGTTTCTACAAGAAAGCTTCAGGTATTTTCTTTCGCACAATTGGCGGCACAGAACACACCAGCGGTCCAGAGCCTGCAATGCATTTGCAAGTGCTCATGAAAGTCCCAACCTTCCCAGGGAGATGCACACACTCTCAGAAGAGTATTAGATAATGCATGCATATTTTCATATTCCTCGGATAACAGAGTGCACACTAACGAAGAGCAGGTTAGCTGGAGTAGGGAGGAGAAAGAGAACTCTTCAGCGCTTTCCTGCATGAAGGTTGAGTGGGAATCTTCTCAGGAATTGGTTTGTGAAAGTAGATGTTTTTAATTTGACTCTAAGATATATGTGACTTATTTGTACAGTGTGTACCAAAAGAAATTAATAGAGCGGGAGATGACTGAAATAAATATTTAAAAATGGTAGCTATACATTTTTCATTGTAATTAATTAATATATAACATTGAATTTATAATGTATAAATTATTTTCTTGAAAATATTAATCTGTGACTATTGCCATTAGATTATTTCCTAATACTTTAAATAATAAATGCATTTACTTTATCCAGGAATATTAAGAATTATTTTGGTCACTCAAAAGCATAAACATACAATAAAAAGTGACATAACTAAACATATATATATATATATATATATATATATATATATATATATATATATAAAGATCACCAACTATCAATTTAAAAAACACACAGAGCTATTTAGATAAAGTTAAAACATTATCATGTAAATAGTGTTATTCCAAAATTGAAAACAAGAACATATATACCCAATATTGAAATATCATTGCTGACATGTACACATAAGGAACTTTCTTTGACATTGAAATTGGGACTCAAAAGAACTGTTGGCCCAGAAAGAAACTCACTACAGACTGATTCATTTGCCTCTCAGCATCACCATTACTGCTTGTCTCATTTTCAGTTCTTATGAGTGTATTTCTAGTAGGACATGATCTCACTCATATAGGGGAAATAATGAACAACATAGACTGATGAATAAGAACAGATCCGGAGACAGGGAAGCATCAATCAGACTGTCGGAACTCAGAGGGAGGGTAGGGGAGAGTGGAGTAAGGAGAAGAGATCAACAAAAGGACTTGTATGCATACACATAAGCCTAATTAGTGGTCATGGATAACAGGGGGTGGAGGCATGTGTGGGGAGGGGTTTGGGATAGGAATGGGGCAGTGAGGACAAATATGTAATACCTTAATCAATAAAAAACAAGAAATTTAAAAAAATTGGTAATACAAAATATTAACAT
This sequence comes from Vespertilio murinus, assembly GCA_963924515.1. Taxonomy (NCBI): domain Eukaryota; kingdom Metazoa; phylum Chordata; class Mammalia; order Chiroptera; family Vespertilionidae; genus Vespertilio; species Vespertilio murinus. Next base: position 54,378,499 of record OZ004711.1, on the reverse strand, counting down.
TTTAGATTATGTATCTTTTGTATGAATTCAGTGAAGCTAACAAGTACACAAAAGCCACTTGCCTGTCACATTACATAACCCCCTCAATCTTCGCCATAATTGGCCAAGTTCCCAAATCTCCCAGTCACAACTTGCCTCACAGCACTATGGGGCCCCTGTTGTCCTAACCCGTGAAACCTGTCCAGACCCCTGTCTGGGAGACAGGTCAGAGCAGCGTCTCCCTCCTCCTGCGAGAGGACTGGGCAGTCACTAAACTGCTCTTTCTTCTCTCGAAGGCCATGGCATAGCTTTGGCTCCTGTGCATATCAGGCCCGTGCTTCACCGCCAACATCAGGATCCAATTTCAGGGTGCTATTCTATTTATAGCCCACAAAATCCTATTGATGGCACTGTAATAACCCGATTATTATTTAACAGGAAAGGAGGAAAGGGAAGGCTAAATAATAGACATACCATTTATACAGCTTTGCCCCAAAGCTGCACTCAACACTCTCCATATCTGCTCCTCACTGACCCATGGAGGAAGGACTAGACAAAAGGCAGTTTAGACCAGCCATGGACAAACTATGGTCCTCGGGCTGGATCCGGCCCATTCGGCTGTTCTATCTGGCCCTCAGAGCCGAAAGAGCGAAGGGTTCTCTTGCTCTTCCCTCTGCTCCTTCACCAGCAGCCCAAGATGAGAGTGCCAGCATGGTCAGGTTGCTTTTGTTCCAGCCCTCCGGTCCAGTTTAAGAACCCAGTGTGGCCCTTGAGTCAAAAAGTTTGCCCACCCCTGGTTTAGACACATGCCCAGTAAGACCTGAGTGCCAGGAGAAGGTGCTGGTCTGTCCATCACACCTGGAGACAAGCCAGTGGCCAGGATGGGCATGGTCCCTGCAAGCATGTGAAACCTGAATATATAAACTTCTAGACAAAAAAGGTCTCTCTCTCTCTCTCTCTCTCTCTCTCTCTCTCTCTCTCTCCAGGTTCTATTGGGACTTCTATTGCAGGAGGCTGTGTCCATATAGGCCCCAGCCATGTGGAGCTATATACATGGACTAATGGACTGTTATCAGCTTGGATGCTGAGCCATGCCCGGCCGCCATAGGGAATAGAAAGTCTGCACACAGGCCTTTCTAGGCTTTGCAGACTCCCAGCACCCCGCTTTCATGACTAGCATGTGGGGACAAAGAATGTCATTTCACGCAAATAAAGCATGCTTCCACATTTCCTTCTCCCGTGGGGGCTTCTGAAAATTCTTCCCTTAGCAGAACCCCAAGAACCTCATGCCCACTGGGTATGGGAAATCTGGCCTCTTAGTCTCTCCTGCAACATTATCAAGTGTTTTATAGTGAACTAGTAGCCCTGCCCACGAATCCATGTGCCAGTAGCTCTCTGCAGGGCCTGGCCGCTCCGTGCCCACTGCCCAGAAGCTCTCCACGGCCTAGAGGCTCCTCTGCAGCCATGTGTGGAAGCAAGCATTCTGCCAGGCTGCTCATTCTGCCTGTTCTCAGGGGCCACCCTTCCCACACCCTCCCCAACCCCTGGAACTGGGGGACTCTGGCAGAGCTGAGAGGACTGGGTGCGGCCATCTTTGTGAGAGTGACAGTTCATTTGCATATTACCCTTTTATTAGATAGAAGAGCCTGCCTGCTTCCTAGGGAACAGTTCAAGTGGAACTAGATTGCCAGATTCCCTCTGCAATACCAGGATTAGGAGCCAGAAAAACACAGTTTTAATAGAGTGTCTGGGAAGGTCTGTAGGCTTTTGGTTATTTATGAAAGACCTCCTTTGCCTTTTGTCTAGAATAGTGGTCAGCAAACTCATCAGTCAACAGAGCCAAATACCAACAGTACAATGATTGACATTTATTTTGAGAGCCAATTTTTTTTAAATTTAAACTTCTTCTAATGCCACTTCTTTAAAATAGACTAGCCCAGGCCGTGGTATTTTGTGGAAGAGCCACACCAAAGGGGCCAAAGAGCTGCATGTGGTTCATGAGCTGCAGTTTGCCGACCACTGGTCTAGAAGACTCCCTGTGTCTAGGAACCTGTTATAAATGGTGGGCGTCAATACATGGGTGGACCTCTTAACAATTCCCAGCATGATGCCAGCAGAAATCCCCTTGCCATCTAATAATTACCTAAGGGCAAGACCCCGCAGGGATGGAGTGGTGACAAATATGGGTCAGGAGTAGTTTGCGGATCTGGGAGTTAAAGGACAGAGAAACAAAAGCATATGAGAAGAAAATATTTTAAAATTATTTCTGGGACGCATATATGAATTCAGAGAAAGAAAGCGCATTTTCACAAGCACAACTTACTCCTTAAAACATACAATGCTGTATTGCAGTTGCTGTTCCACAAGTTTTAATGTTTCTTATCCAAATGTACTAATATTTCAGGTTTTTTTTTTGTCATGGAGTTTGTGATTGTTTTTCTTTTGTTTGTTTGCTTGTAGTTTGGTTATCAGAAACATATTTATATCTACATTAAATTTTCATGGCACAATCTCATTTTAAAAAATCAATTTTGTTAAAATTACAATGACCTAAGCTTACATTCATACTCTGCACTGTGTTAGATTCCTTGAAAGGGATGTCATATTTTTCTCAGCATGTTTTATTATAAAAATAACTGTTCTAAATTCAATACCATGTGGAAAGACATGTAATTTATTTTCTTTATATAATCTGTAAATTCATGAGTCAATGAAGTTGCATAAGTTTGAAAAAGAATAATTTTATTATAAATGAAAACAACTTTGTGCATGTAGATATGTAGTCATATTTGAAGTAGATTTTTTTAATTAGCTAGGTTTTGAGATATTCTTTAATATATTTTTAAAAAACTGGTTTTGGAAAATAAGCCATAATCTGTTCTAGTCCCTCCCAAATAATATTTACAACATCCATATTTGAAAGCAAGAGGTACAAACAAACATTTTATAAATAAATAAAATACAGGGGTGGGCAAACATAGATTTACAGTTGTAAGTGCAGGAAAGCTTATTCTTCTATTATTTTTCATTAAATTCTTGCATTATTTACCTGTTTTACAACGGTGAAACTACTTTTCTCCACTTAAAGTATAGTAGCCTTATAATCAATAATATGAGTGTTATGTTCAACTTAAGACCTTGAATCTAAATATAGTTTTATAAGAATAAATGCTCTTTTATTTGATCAAATAAGAAAAAAAGAAGTATATTGGTGGTCTCCAGACTACCCTTCCATCTCAGAACTTGCTTAAAAGAACTCCCAGGACTTAGTATATTGTTATATTCATGGCCATGATTTAGTACTGAGAAAGGATAAACAGTGAAATTACCAAAGAGAAAGGCTCATGGGGCAGGGTCAGATGCAAGCTTCCGAGTGTCCCTCCCTGTGGAGTCACACAGGAGGTGTTTAATTTCCTCCATCACCGACCCGTGATAACATCTGTGAAATGTCTACTGGAGAAGTCCATCAGAGACCAAGTGCCCACGGTTTCTTTTGGGGGCTGATCCTTGGCACTGTCTGTCCAGAAGTTTCCACAAGTGGAAATCCCCACATGTGTAACTTACACTGTGCTGTTTGCACAGTCTGGGCACAGTGATGCCCTCTATGTTAGGACATGGTGGGGACCCTCCACAATCCAAGTTCTCAGGCATCCACGCTGGGCAACTTTGCAAGCAGTCCTTTTTAGAACAGCAGTCTAAGGTCTGCTGCATTAACTACTTCCTGCACAGGGATCTTTTAATGTATATTATTCATTTCAGAGAGGAAGGAAGAGGGAGAGAGAGACAGAAACATCAATGATGAGAGAGAATCATGGATCAGCTTGGGGATAAAGCCCATAACCTGGGCATGTGCCCTTGACTGGAATTCAGCCCAGGACCCTTCAGTCCTCAAGCCAATGCTCTATTCACTGAACCAAACCAGCTGGGCCCACCCAGGGATCTTTTAAAACTGGCTTCTATAATCAATTTAATTATTTAAAGTTTCCTCTGATGGCAATCTTTACTACACGCTACACAGTGATTGTAGGTCATCAACTGAAGAAGCAAAGATGGAAAGAGCACATTTCTACTGTATATAAGGAATTGGTTAATTTTGATCACTTGCTGTTTAATCGGAGGTTTAAAGAACTCAAGTATCTCTTTTCCCAGATACTTTTAAAGAGCTATCATGGGCAATCTCCCCAGGGCATGAGCTTTGCATTTCAAAGCTCAGATGCTACTATATAGTGTGATACAGCCCTGGAAGGGTCTTTCCTATCTGATGGTACTTACTCAACAGGGCATGTGTGTGCTCTAGACCCTGCCTCTCTCCTGGAGAGAGATACTTTTCATTTTTTTCCCCAACAGTTGAACATCTATTTTCCATCATCCCTGGAAATATCTCTAAAGCAAAAAAAAAAGTTTCTCTCTATTTTTGGAAATGAATAAAGCATCCCTACTGCACACAGAAGTAACAGCAACTTCCTATTTATAATAATTATACCAAATCAGGACCAGTGCTGTCAGGTCAGGGCTGTGCTCTCAACAAAGGAGAGATGGGGATTTCTGTAAAATGGTAACTATCTGGAGAGTCAAAGACAATGATGCTGCTGCTTTAATTTGACTGAGGGAGTTATGGTCCTTGTGCAGTATTCTTACCCTAATTATTACTCTACTCAGGCTATCTACGGTGGCAGGTGGTATTGCATAGCACGGGGATGAATGTATGTGAGTGTAGGTACGTCAATCTCCATGGGACTCATAAAGTTATATCACCCCTTCTCAAGTGCTATGATAATTGTTCTTTCTTGTGTGTTCCTCATAGATTTTAATATAAATGTTAAAAAGAAACAGTTGGAAATTAGGTGGTACCCATTTGAGTAATTTTAATACATTTCTTTTTCATAAAAACACATACACAACTGTCTGAAACAAGTTATATAATTCCTCCTCTATTTTCACATTCTATATACTTATTTACAATGTCATGCTCTCTGGTTGGTGAAAATGGTTTTTCTTAGCACACGAGGATATCATTTGTTCAAGTATAATAATTTAATTGTCTATGAAAGACAGCGGTTAAAATAGAATCCTAGCTCTAAACTAACTGGTTTGGTTCCGTGGATAGATCATTGGCCTGTGGACTGAAGGGTCCCAGGTTCCATTCTGGTCAAGGGCATGTACCTTGGTTGCGGGCACATCCCTAGTAGGGGGTGTGCAGGAGGCAGATGATTGATATTTCTCTCTCATCAATGTTTCAGAGTCTTTATCTCTCTCTCTTCTTCTCTGTAAAAAATCAATGGAATATATTTAAAAAACCAGAATCCCATTGTTTGAATTGCCCAAGTTTATTAGATACCAATGTACAGTATGAAAATGGTTATGTCAATTGAAGGCTAAAAAGACAGAGAGAACAATAAATGATGGAGTCGGTACAGAATCTGTTTAGAAGAAAAAGTAAATTAAAATAAATCAGCTCTGGGACAGTGTTAGCCTTTGAGTGACATGAGAGTCATGCATAATAAGGGGATTTTACAGCCTCTTTCATCATGTTTTAAAAGCTGGCAAGTGAATTAGATTAAATTTAAGGAAATCTTCGGTTAGCAGGCATTCATTCCAACAAGTGGAAATCTAACTCCTGCATAATCACACACATTTCAAGCTTGACGAGCAACTGAGAAGTATTTATCACATCACAGACACATGCTCCTTGGGTCTTAGCACAGTCCTTATTCTTGCTCAGTTATTGAACTTGGAAGAGCTTTGATGCTTCCGTTTCTTCACATGCAGATTAATTAAGGGAAAGCATTTAAACCTCATTAAATCCTTTTGGTTTGGGTCAATGTTATAACTTCTAACGTTTTTATCAGGTCTTTGTAGTTTTCAAAAAGGCAAAGCTTCCCATCCATTATCTCATTTGATCTTCACCACAGCCAGGAAAGCTAGGAAGACATTATGCATGTTTTACAGGGGGGAAAAAAATGAAGTTCTCAAAGGCCAATAAAGTTCTCATAGGCTAGGAACCATGCTCACTACCAGCAGGCGAGGAAAGAGCAGCACTAAGGTAGGAGGTCAGGCCTTGAGCCTGCAGACCACAGTTATTTCTTTGACACATAGGTGTTGCGTGTGCGTGCATTTGTGTAATGTGTGCATATGTGGTTGTGCACATAAATGAAACCTAATTAATGTTTAAGGTACTGTATTCATCTGCAAGGGCTGCTATTACACAGATGAGGTGGTTTGAGGGACAGACATGCACGGCTTACAGTTCTGGAGGCTGGAAGCCCAACACTGTGGTTTTGCCTGAGGCCTCCCCCTTGGCGCTGGGACAGTGGCCTTCCTGCTGTGGCCTCACCCATGGGCACATCCCTGCTGGCTCCTACTCTTCTTAAAGAACACCAGTCAGATTGCAGTAGGGCCCCACCCTTAAGACCTCATTTAACCGTAATTACCTCTTTAAAGGCCCTATCTTCTCTTCAGCATAGTGACCTTCTAATCTACTAGGACTTGGGACTTCCAACATCTGAGTTATTTTGGGGGGATGAGCACAATTCTGTCCACAATAGGTGCCTCATTGGCAAGAGGGTTTCATGCCTGGCACTTATATTTGTAAACTAAAAGAGATTAAAGATAGGTCATAGTTTGATTTTTTTTTTAGGAAGGAAAAAGTTATATTAAGTAAATTCAAGATAAACTTACTAGCTATAGAGATGTTTTATTAATGTTTACCTAGTTAACTATCTTTATAAGGTTTTAGATTAATGCATATTTCAAATCATTATTTTCATTTCGGCAAATACTACTTTCTCTAATGATATTAGGGAAACACATCTAAGGCTTAGCTCCCAAAGGTATTCTAGAGGTTCCCTGGGCCATCATTCTAGAGATTCTCAGTGCAGCCCCATGACGGCCCTCGACCCCTTCCCTGCGTGCTTGCTGGCTCACTGTCGTTCTAAAGGAGAGCACTGTTCTGCTTTCTCGGCACCTTGATCTCTCTGGAAATTCCATATGAGCACGATCTCAGATTTCCTTGGTCATCTCCACACAATTTGTATCTGTCTTTTGATTCTTTTCATCTGACAAGAAAAGGAGTCCATTTACAAAAACACTTTGCAACCCGTCATCTCAATTTTTCAGAAAGATTGTGCTAACTTATTCTACTTGGGACAATATTTTCTAAATCAAATTCTTTCATTAATATTGGAACATAGTCAAGCTCTTCCACCTTAAAAACCAACAACAACAAGGGAACCAACAGCACCACACAGTTCTGACACTATGTTTGCACAGCACTCCTAGGGCCCACCTCTGGGTGGGGGCTCTTGCTCAAAGGGCCCATGGCTGAGCCACCCCAGTGTTGGTGACTCTGGGGAATGCTAACATCCAAGCCACATTTCTGATGAAGTGATAAAATTCCTACAGTCTCCAAACTCTGAGATTACAAACCCCAAATGGTTAAATGCAGGGAAAGTAAAGGCTTATACCCTCAAAGCTTTGCCAGGGGGGGTTCAAATGGTGAAAACTGAACAGGCTCAGTTCAAAGATGGATCGTGCCTGGTCCCAGAATGCCTGTGTTCAGCACTTTTGTTATTGGGGATGTCCCGTTTCTAAGGTTCAAAGGTCACCCAGGACAGGTGCAGGATGGAGAATGGAAGCCACTAGAAGCTCCCTTTTCTCTACTTTTTAATTCAAGCCCTTCTCAATCACCCCAAATTCTTCCTCTCTTTGTAATGTCATCATTAACCACACCCAGAAATCACTACAGGAAACAAAACAATCAACGCTACTCTATATTCCCAGATGGATTTTGGAGCATTAACCCTTGACAAGAGGTGTACTCCACACATATACTCAAGTTCCCCATATATTCGTGAATGAAATTTTAGGTGCACTGGTAATACCTATTCACCAATTTCCCAACAGACACTATTTTAATTCAAAGATAGTGAGTGACTTTTAATTGTGCTTTTGTAACCTGAACATATAAATCTCTACCTATCTTCTATGTAATAAAATCCCAATATGCAAATCGAACTGTGGAATGTCTGGTCACTATGATGCATGCTGACCACCAGGGGGCAGACACTCAGCGCAGGAGCTGCACCTGGTTGCGGATAGCTCCTGCGCTGAGCATCTGCCCCTCAGAAGGGAAGTGACTGGGGGGCAGAGTAATGCCAGGCTGGCAGCCAAAGAGGGTGCCAGCTGGGGCACTGCCCAATTGCCCCATAGACAGGTCACCCCACAGATGGCCCTGATCACCGGCCAGGCCTAGGGACCATACCCTATATATTGGGAACAGTCTCTTAGATTTAAAAATTAAAACCTGCAAAGCTACTCTAATACTGAAAGAACAGGATGATGCAGCAATGACATGCATGGGCTCTGGCTTGCACATTTTGTGGTCAGCCCTGATTCTGACACTTATAACTGTATGACAAAGACAATTACTTAACTTTTCTCTGCTTCAGTTCTCCCCCCCCCCCCCATAAGATGGGGAAATGGTATTACTGCCTCAGAAGGATCATTTTATGTACTGCTTTTTATGATCAGGGCAAAAATGTAGCTGCCCATACAACATTTCACCAGTATGGTCACTGGTGCATGCAGCATTCAGGATTGTGAGCAGGCTCAGCAGGCCGGGCAGAGGGACCCCCTGCTGTTCCTGCTCTGTGCACGAATTTTGTGCACCGGGACTCTAGTGAGACATACTAACAGAGAAAGCTCTGAGAAATACAAATTAGCTCAATTAAATCCAGATTTACAGGAGAGGAAATGGACTTATTTCTCATCAGTAATATTCTGAGCACTAATATTTCCTCAATGTCAGTGCATATGACAATTCAACATTTAGAATCCATTGAAAACAAATAGATTTAAAATGTGCTCAAGTCAATAGATTTTTATTCTTAAGGTTTTATCCTGAAGAGTGACTTGCCCTCTCAGGAAACTGAGAAAGCATCAAAGAATAGAGTCAATTACACTACTTAATTTTCTATAATCATAGGTACAGGGGATGGGCAGGTAACCTGTATTTGTCCTCACAGATGAGGCTGCTAGTTTGAATAATGTTACGTCTTCCTATTCTATTATTTTCATAACGCTATAAGGCTGCCTATTTGTTATTCTTATAAAGCCTTGCTTGAATATAATTATAAAAAACAATGCAATTAATTAGTTATGTTAGAGCCATTGACCCTATGCCCTTTAACATTTAAATGACTACTTTTAAGCAAGTAAGACATTTTTAAAGATAATTCTCTTAAAAATCATATCAGTGGTAAGGCACTGTCTTGTCCTGATTTGTTTTGGGCGATGTGAGTTTGATATCAAGTGCAGAGGCTGAGGGCACAGACTCTGAAGCTACACATTAGCTTCTACAATAAATAATCTTTCCAGAAGGACAAGTCAAAACTGACCACACATCAGCTTCTACAACTGCAGTGCTTAGACTAGTGTTTGCCACATCTTAAGCACTGGCAAGAATTAATCAATTATCAGCAATAGTGTTCTAAGCAGAAAACAGTAGGATTTGAAGTCCTAATCACTACCTATTTGTGTGTGTTTACATGCCATAAGATGGAAAGACATAATACTCCATAGATTTTATATAAAATGCTTGTTAGCCCACAGATCACAGAAACTCTTGTTACCCTTAGATTTTTACGTTTGATCAAAAAGCAAAAGAAAGCAAAGTTGCATTTTATGAAATGTGAAGAGAGAGGCAGCACAACAGATTGGTAAACCGCTGTTTCTTTCCTGCACACATGGCACAGGTAAAGGTGAGGCTGTCCAACCTCAGGAGCACTTGGCTGTCCAGGAAGAACAGCGTTGGCCTGCTGATGGGCCTGCGGCCCCAGGGCACCAGGGCATTGCAGGAGCAGGGCTGAGGCTTACGGGGATCCTGCCCATTGCGTCCCCACATCATTCTAAACAGCTCCTTTGTCAAACTCGCCTCAGTTTCCCTACCTGGAGTGCGCTCTCCATGTCAGGTGTGGAACTGATCCGAATGGTGATTTTTCCCCCCTGTGAGCAGCCCTGAGAAATACTCCCTGGGGTCCTGGGCTGGGTTACTCACATATTTAAGGATTATTAAAATAACTCCCCTCGGGGGCAGAGGGAAGCTGTGGCTTGTGGCACAATCACATCTCCCCCAATTATGCAGACTGCTGGTGGGAGCACTCAGCCGCAGGTGCAGGGAAAGGTGAGGGGAAGGCAAGGGAACAATCATAGGCTTCCACATCTGGTTGCTATGGCAACAGCAGTGATGAGAAGAGCTCTCTCTTTCTCTCTGACACCCTCGGAGTAGGTTGCAAATTTGCTGCAATCCTTCACGTCTCCCTACATTCGCACACTCTGCCATCATTTTCTTTAAAATTTTTTTACAGAGAGGAAGGGAGAGGCATAGAGTTAGAGACATTGATGAGAGAGAAACATCTATCAGCTGCCTCCTGCACATCCCCCACTGGGGATGTGCCTGCAACCAAGGTACATGCCCTTGACCAGAATCGAACCTGGGACCATTCAGTCCGAAGGCTGATGCTCTATCCACTGAGCATAACCGGTTAGGGCTCTGCCATAATTTTCAACCTGACTTAGTAGCCACTTCCTGCCCTTGAATTTGCATTCGCCTTGTGATTCGCTTTAGACAAGAGAGTAGGGAAGATGTTATGAAGAGCCAGGTTCAAACCTAAGCTCCTGCATGTTTTCCTCCCGGCACCCTGTGCATTGACCATTGAAACAGTCCTGGGCTGTTCAGCTGATTGGACTAAATCCAATGACAGTGAGCATCACAGTGAGAGTTTTGACTTGTCCTCCTGGAAAGATTATTGATACTGCATTACTGACATAGTTGCCGATTCTATTATCAAATTGTTGTAGCAGATATTTAAAAATACAACCTTAAAATTCTTGCACAAGAAGTAGAATCAAATGTGTTTGCCAGGCCTGTCCTTAGAGTATATTATTTTTATTCCAAGCATTCTAGCCAAGTGAAGATGGGCGATTCTAAGCTGGTGAACATGTCAAGCTATTTGTTTTGACACAAAGAAACTTAAACAAATTTTTTACATGTACTGGAACTAATCATTGAAAATGTGTTAATGAGTAATTGGGAAATTATTTGTAATGTATGAGATAATGATTTGAGTGGGAGTAAACATTAGAAGTTAGAAGCCCCTACATGGAGTTAGAGCATGATACTTGGAATACCAGTTTTTCACAAATTTGTATTCTAAATTAATAAATAGTATTGTTTTGGGCTTGCTAGAAGTGTAAGCAAAATATAGATTAAAAATAAGTATTCTTTGCCAGTTTCTTTCTCGCTCCTAATTTAGCTTCTAAAACAGTTTATTCATGAGGAGGGAAAAATAAGAGTAGCATTTGCCTGAATCATTATTTATTATAGAATAGAGGAAACTAGAGTAATGAGGTTTTATCTTAACTATATCCTTTTTATGTACTTTGTATTTCACAAACCTCATAACTACATGTAAATTACAAAAAACCATTAAAACAGCTTTTATTGTGATTTGGAATCAGAACTGCTAAGTAAAAACTACGTAGTTATATTCCATATTCATTGAATTCTGAAGTAAGTCTGTCTCTAAAATCACTGAAGCACAGGAAAAGGCATTCAACATCATTAGCCATTAGGGAAATGCAAATTTCAGCCTCAATGAGTTATCACCAAATTCATATTAGAGTGACTAAATTAAGAAATTAATGATAATGCCGAATGCTGGCAAGGATGCAGAGAAACTCTCTCATGTCCATTGCTGGTGGAAATGTAAAATGGCACAGGCACTACAGAAACAGTTTGGCAGTTTCTTTAAAAATCAAACACATACTAACCATATGACCTCGCAATCAAATCCTTGGGCACTTATCCCAGAAAAAGAGAAATGTCTGCTGGCACCGAAAACCTGGCACACACATAACAGTTTTATTTTTAGTAGCTCGGAACTGGAAACAGCCCAAATACCCTGCGATAGATGAATGGTTAAACAAACACTGGTACATCCATACAATGAAATGCTACTTTGCAACAACAAGGAACCACGTGTCCCTACACAAAAGAATTTGGATGTATTTCAAGAGCATTGGTGAAAAAATATCCAATCTCCAAAGTGTACACAGTGGAACATTGCATTCAGATAATATTCTTGAAATAATAAAACTATGGAAAAGGAGAACAGGTTAGCGATTACTAAAGGACAGGGACTGCTGGTGGGGCCCTTTGTTTACAATGATTCAGAAGTACCGGGAGTTTCCTGACTGTGAGGGGACAGTTCTGTGTTTTGACTGGGGGTGTGTGTCACACAAATATGTATGTGAGATCTCATTAGATGGAGTTGTATACTCACACACACACGAACACAAAGGTCTACATGCAAAATGCACGAAACTGGGTAAGATCTGTGGTATAGTAAGTAGAACTGTATCTATGTCAATTGCCTGGTTTTGATGCTGGTCAATTCTATCAAATAAATGCAAATTGACCAAACAGTGGAACAAATAGTATAATGACTGGTTGCTATGATCTGCACTGACCACCAGGGGGAAAAACACTCAATGCAGGAGCTGTCCCCAGCCTGTAGGCCCTAGGTCAGCCAAAGTGAGTGCAAGTGGTGGCCCCCTGAATTGTGCCAGGTTACCCCCCCACCATTGCCCCACAGATTGGCCCTGATCGCTGGCCAGGTCTAGGGACCCTACCTGTGCACAAATTTTGTGCACTGGACCTCTAGTAGCTCTATAAAGTGTCACCATGGAAAAGAGCTGCATGAAGGGTTCATCAGATTCCAGATTCTCTCTGTGCAACTACCGTAAAGTCTCTAACACTCTAAGAATATATGTTTAAAATTATAATAAAAATAAAATATTCAAGAAATATACCTCTGGCAAGCAGAATAATGGCCCCCAGAGATAGCCTGTCCTCAGGAGCTGTGACTCTAGCACCTTACATGGGAAAGGTATCTCGGGAGATGTGATTGAGATGACACCCCTAGAGATGGAGAGATGGCTGAGCCCAATCTAGCCTGAGGAGTTCTTAGAGAGGAAATCAGAGCTGCATGGCTGTTGGCTTTGGCTAGGAAAGAAGGAGGCCAGGAGCCAAGGGTGGTGGTCAGCAAACTGTGGCTCACAAGCCACATGCAGCTCTTTGACCCTTGAGTGTGTCTCTTCCACAAAATACCATGGCCTGGGGGAGTCTATTTTGAAGAAGTGTGGCATTAGAAGAAGTTTAAAAATGTGGTGCTCTAAAGAAATTTCAATTGTTGTACTGTTGATATTTGGTTCTGTTGAATAGTGAGTTTGCCGGTCACTGGCCAAGGGCAAGGGGTGACCTCTGGAAGCTGTAAAAGCAAAGGAACAGCTTCCAACAGCTTCCAGAATGCAACAGAGCCAGGCCAACTTGGGTGCTAACCCAATGGGACCTGTGTCAGACTTCTGACCTACACAACTGTAACATGATACGTTTGCATTTTTTAAAAAACCATTTCTAGTAGTTCATGACAGTAGCAGTATTAGAAAATAAATACATTGTATCAGAAAATCAGCAGTTTGCATAATTACATGAGTAAATGAATATAATAGCGATGATGTACATTATGTGGACTTAGGATTCTGATTTTTTTAAAAGTAAAAGATATTTAGAGTTAACTGTGAACAATTGGGTATGGCATGGCTATCACATAATATTAAGGAATTACTGTTAATTTTTTATGGTTATGATAACAGTATTGTGGTTTATTTAGGAGGAGAACTACCTCTTAGAGGACATACATGGATGAAATCATCTTAATATCTGGGTTTCATTTTAAACAATCCACAGAACAAATGATAGTAGGGAGTGGGAATAGAAGACACAATTTTGAACGTGTTGGTGGTAAGTGTTGAAACTAGGGTAGGGGTGATTACATTGGGGATTACTATATTATTTTTATTTGTAGAAATTGTCCCTAATGAAATGTTTAAAGCTTGATACTTGACAAGGATAAATCACTGATAGTTGTAACTTTAGTATATTGCCCTATAAGCAGCAGGCATGTTGCTCTTTATTAAAAGGAGCTAAGAGGACATAGACTCGCTTTTAAAAGTTCCTAACCCTTAGCATATATGAAAGATTTTAATCTTAGGGGTTAACTCCCAAGTGCTTGAAAAACCATCTGTGGCTGATTGAGATTTTAGCTGTTCTTGATTGGATTCATCCTGTCAGAATTGAAATAAGGCAAGTCATTTAAATATATCGAAAGCAAGTTTTTTAATTGGTCATAGCTACATAGTGAAGTTGCATACAAAGTAAAGGATAATTTTGGAGAGAGGAATGGGTCTTTCATTGGGACACTCATTTTCTTGACCACCTATCAAGATGCTCTGATGTTTCTTTATATCCTAGTCTCCTTAGACTCCACACTCCTCAGTCCTTCCAATTAAGACTCAGTGTATTAGTTAGCATTTCATTGAAGATAACTGGAACCACTTTAGCTATATTTTTTTAACAGAAAGATTTCATGAAGGAAAATAAATGTTTACAATAGGATCAGAAGGGATGGTAGAGAAGCCTCTAATTTGCATTTCCAAGAAATAAAATGAAGTAAACGCCATGGACTTTATTCACGCGGGGATCTCCTATTTCTATTGATATTAGGAAGTTGGCCAATCAGTGGGAAACCATAGGAATTATTAACTGAAGAAGCACATTTCTTTGCCTCTTGTCCAAGCTGTGGAAACTGCCCTGTTGGCCCTGGAAGCTGGCTGATTCCCACAGGTTTTCAACGCAAAACCATGGAGGGTTCACATCTGCATCTCAAAATCTAAGTAATGAAGGGCTATTGGGCATTGTTACAGAAAAGCCCAGGTTCTCCAAGACTATAGTTTCTAGTAACAATACAGAAGTAGTAAAATCACCATCCATGATCATATATCACAGCCCAGTGCAAGATGATAGACATTTACTAGGCAGTTTAAGATTGAAATTAGATCAGGGTAAGTTATTATTTGTATTTTCTATACAAATACTACTTTTATTGGGAGTTTTGATAGAATTTCGCATCTTCTTCAGGTGGGCAAACTGTAAATGTATTGCAGAATGTGAGTTGACTTACAGTTGGAAGAGTCATAGTATTGGGATATGAGCATAATGCTTCCGATGCCAGTGTTCTTTTGGTGAGTGTTATCCAATCAGTGTATGTTTTATTTGTAAGCAGTGTCTACGTGTCTTTAACCTTATCTGTGTACTGTTTTTGCAATGTTTACATATATAGATGGGCAACCTAAACAAAATCCCTTAAATAGATTTTGTTTCCAAAAACCATTAGTGTAATCAATGTATTGGGAGAATAATATGTGGATTTGGTTCGTTGGCTCCTCAGAATATTTTTAAATCATGTTAACATGATAATTTAAATATTTCAGAGACTAAATTTCAAATTGACTGAGTATCAGTCTTCAGATAAATCTAGATTGCTCTTTCAGAGGTCTGATGGCTCATATGCAGAGGGTTTCACCCATAGGAGAGCCCAACACTTCTCCCAACCCCATCCAATTGTAAAGCTAAGATGATGACTAAGGTGCTGTCGAAAATATTAAGAATGCTTCTGGAAACTCAAAACATAAAGATTCCTAGTCTCAGATGGCTAGGAATTTCTATAATTAAGTTGATATGACACAGCACACTCTAAGCAAGAACTTCTGGAACTTTTAATAATATGATCCAGGCTTTCTAGCAACAAAAGCAAAAAGAAAGTAACATTTCTCAAAAGTTATTGTGTGATTTTATATAAAAGTTAGAGACTTGTATTGAAATTCAAGCTACAGCCTTTTCTCACATTATCCTATGGTAAGAGTTATACAAATATATTTCTATTCCTCCTTTGATTATAGAATAAAATAATGATCCTCCCCCTTTTTTTTTGAAAAATGGTTACAATATTGCCCTGGGGTGAAATTTTTTAGAAATATTTTATGCCAAATATAAGGTAAAATTTTAGGTTACAATTTACGGATAATTTATAATAATAATATAGCTATTCTATTATTTTACTACATTTTTCCTTTGTTCTGTAAATTAATTATAAAATGTTTATCAATTATACTGTCATCATGAAAAGGGAAAGAAAACTCTCAGGAGCATTTTTAATGAGAATGCTTTGATTAAGTAAGAAGTACTATAAAGAAGGTAATGAATCAAGCAAAACGGGGCAACTCTTCTGGGATTCATAGAAATGTATTTATCGACATGTTACTGCACACTTCAATAGGTTTGTATAAAGAACAGGTTGCAATGAAAGAAAAATGTGTGTGTTTGCTTAACATGGATTCACATTTAACTGTTTTTAACCTGCTTATATATTTAGTTAGTAGCACATTTCACTTGACAATAAATAAATTTCATCCCAATGAATTTAACCCCTTTCCCCAGCAACCCCTCTCCCCCTGCTAACCTCATCACATACAGCTTCCCTAAGAGCAATATCTTGCATTAGTGTGGTGCATTTGTTATAGTTGATGAGCCGATACTGATACATTATTATTAACTAAAGTCCACATTTTACATTAATGTTCATTATATATATATATATATATATATATATATATATATATATATAATTGATTTTTTACAGAGAGGAAGGGAGAGGGATAGAGAGAGAAAATTGATCAGCTGCCTCCTGCACACTCCCTACTGGGGATGTGCCCACAACCAAGGTACATGCTTTTGACTGTAATCCAACCCAGGACCCTTGAGTTTGAAGACTGGCGCTCTATCCACTGAGCCAAATCAGTTAGGACTAGTATTCATTCATTGTGTTATATATCTATAGGTTTTGAAAAATGTACAATGACATGTATCCACCATTACAGTATCAGCATACAGAATAATTTCACTGCTCCAAACACACATTGGGCTAAACTTACTCTTCTCTCCTTGCCATCCCACGTACCTCTAACCAATGATTTTTTTTTACTGTCTCTGTATTTTTGCCTTTCCCAGGGTATATATATATATTTGTAACCATACATCATATAGACTTTTCAGACTAGCTTCTTCCCCTGAAAAATGTGTAATTAAGGCTTACTATGTTTTTCATGGCTTGGCAGCTTATTTTTTTTATTGCTGAGTAACACTCCATTGTGTGAAGGTATCACTGTCTGTTAATTGACACACCTATTTTAGTTGTTTTCACGTCTTGGGAATTATAAAGGAAATTGTAATAGCTACCCATGTGCAGGTATTTCATGTGGACCTATTTTCAAATAATTCATGTACATCAAGGAGTGTAATTGTTGGATTATATAGTATGAGTGAGTATGTTTAGTTGTGCAAAAAGCCACTAAAATGTCTTCCAATGTGGCTTCTCCATTTTGTATTCAATTAGCAATAAATGAGGGCAATGAGAGCTTCCATCAATCAGTGAGGGAATCCACCAATCAGTGAGAGATCCCAGCAATCAGTGAGAGGTTCCAGCAATCAGTGAAGGATCCTAGCCATCAATGAGTGGTCCCAGCAATCAGTGAGGAATCCCAGAAATCAATGAGGGATTGTTGTTTTGCAAACCTCCTGGGAAGTGTCGCAAGAATGATCTGAGACAGGCTGGCTGATGCAGAAGGCAGGGAGAGAGAGAAGAAAAAAGCTGACTATTCCAGATTGGCAGGTGGCAGGTTTAATACACAAGGGAGTGCATTTAAAAGCTGTCTTGGATGGCCACAAAATGAGTAATTTTCTGTGCCCAACCTTCCAATTGCAATAGATCACATGGAGGCGCTCACTAGGGTCAGGCCTGCACACAGGAGAGCCTACAGGACTCGGCCACCTTTGCAATGTAGATGTTCCCATCACCACAGTGTTCTCTCGAGGCTGTGTCCTTGGGCAGCACTGGTCCAGGGATGGCAAGTGCAGTGGAGGGAGGGTGGGGAGCCTCACATTGCCTGGGTTCAGCAGCCCCACAGTCACATCTTTCCCCTCACCCCAACTAGACCTCAATTCATTTAGTTCAGATGTACGGCCCAGTGGTCAGACCATCATGTGCTTAGAGTGGTCCCAGCGATGCTTCAAGTGCCCACCTAGCCCCATGCATAGCTTATTACAAATTATTGACTATTTTCCTATACCGCCATCTACATATCTGTGACTTTCTGTAACTCCCAATTTATACTGCTTAATCCCTTTACCTTTCTCACCCCGTCCCTCCACCCACTCCCCTCTGACAACTGTCTGTTTTCTGTGTCTATGAATCTGTTTCTATTTTGCATGTTTATTTTGTTCTTTAGAATGACAGAGGTGGTGCTATCTATGAAAATCAATAACTTTTCAGAGACTAGCACACCGGTATATATTTTTTGCAATCCTCCTTCTGCATTAGCATATGTTTGACTTTCAGTTTTCTTGCATGCTCCAACTCACTCACCTTTTCCAGGGCTGACAAATGCCCTTCATTTAATCGTTAAACTACATTTTGGATCTTAACAACACTAGAACCTCACTAAATTGTGTAAGGTCTAATTTATGTGATACGTTTCTCAGTCCACAAAATCCACCCTAGTTTCTCTTTTGAATGTACCTTGCTTGGAACAGAATGCTCCAAAGATGGACACAATGGTGTCTCCTATTCCACATGACCTTCAGTAATGTGACCCTGCCTGTCTCCCAGACCTGAGTCTGGATGGATTTGTTCACTGCAGAGCCTTTACATTGGCACAGCGGCTCTGCTTTCTGTCTCAGAAGACGGTCCCTATGTGAGAAGTATAAGCCCAAGAAAACCAGCATGCTGGGAGAAACCCCAGCCATTGAGGGAGCCACCTGGAAGATGAGGTGCCATGTGGCGAGAGAAAGAGGCCAATGAGAAGCGAGGTTCCAGACATGAGAAGGAACACACCATCTTGGAAGCCGATTCTAGCCACCCCACCCCAGCCATTCCATAGGGATCAGAGATGAGCCTCCCAGACAAGCCCTTCTCAAAATCTGGATACAAAACTGTGAGCAAAACGAAATAGTTGTTTTAAGCAACTTAGTTTAGAGGTACTTTCAAAGGCAGCAATCGGTCACCCCGCATCCCTTCACCCCCAGGGAGCACCCTTAATGCACTGCATGGCATTGCTAGAAAGGTCTCCCTGTGTTTATATCATGAATCAAAAGTATTAGAAATTAAGTTTTAAATATTATCACTACAAAACTATAATGAGAGCTCATACCCGGAATCTCAGTCATTTTTTCTGAGTAGTACCTAGCCTCAGATTAATCTGGGACTTTATTTTTCATGTTGGCTGACTATTTAGGTAGATGTTTCTGACCCCCACATACTTGGCTTTCTCCAAGATTAATTTCCTTCATTTATATGTTTGCCTTCAGTAATGACAACTTATAAATCACCTTGATTCTAAGTACGAGGAATTATTATAAGCCTTTAAGAGTAAGAGTTGACACCATTGTTCAAAAGCTATTCTGTGACAGTGGTATTTGATATATTGAGACTGTTCTTGCCAAAAAGTCACACCAAAGGTGAGGTGTTCATGATAAGGCAATTTATCACGCCAGCTGTATATAAGGGAACTATAATCTGTAAAACTATTTGTAGAGTATATTGTAGGCATATATGTTATTAACTTTACCTCAGTCTGTGCTTATGGCATTATCTGACCCACAAGTTTACTTTTTTTTTTAACTAACCAACCTAACAATTTGCTAAATGTGTTCCTGCCCCAAATGCATACATTGAATTTATTTATAAAGAAACAAAGCAAACTCAAATTG
Source organism: Vespertilio murinus (assembly GCA_963924515.1). Lineage (NCBI taxonomy): Eukaryota > Metazoa > Chordata > Mammalia > Chiroptera > Vespertilionidae > Vespertilio > Vespertilio murinus. Next base: position 54,358,797 of record OZ004711.1, on the reverse strand, counting down.
AGAAGCACGCTACAAAACCACTGCCTTATGCACTTTTAAAATATGAAGGTCAAGAAAGAAAAAAATGCTGAGACATTGATCTCCATTAAAGGAAATAAGATGTCATTTTGCATTTAGTAGCATAATATGTACTATAAAGACTGGTAGCTTTTGCAATGTCTATCATCTATCTATCTGACTATCACCTATCAAGCCTTCTATCTACACAAAAATATATATTTTTATTGCGACAAAATTTACATAGAGTACATAATCTTAAATGCATAGGTTGATACGTTTCTTGCATGTATACATTTATCAACTGAACATTCATACTAAGATGCAAATGTTTCCAGCTTTGCATAGAGTTTTATCTTTCCTTTTTAAAAAAAAAAAAAAAGATTGTTATTGATTTCAGAGAGGGTGAAGAGAGGGAGAGATAGATGATTATGAAAGAAAAGCATTAATCAGCTGTCTCCTGCACACCCCTCACTAGGGATTGAGCCCACAACCTGGGCATGTGCCCTGGCTGGGAATTGAACCTGGGACCCTTCAGTGTGCATGCTGACACTATCCACTGAGCATAACTGGCTAGGGCTGTCTTTCTTTCTTTTAGTCACTTTCACCATAAAAGTATCTTATCAAAAGAGAGTAGTTTTGCCTTGAAGTAAGACTGTTTTGGAGAAGGTAAGGTTATGAACCACTGGAGGGCTAGGAACAAGAACAGAACCTACCCGCCGAGGTGCTGAGGGGACAGCAAGAAGCTGCCTGGTGGCCTGACAGTGATGCTCACCGGGCTGTGCATCACCTAGCGTCGCCCAACTACTGCACCACTGTTCTGCAAACGCAGCTACAGGAAGACAACAGTAACAGCAGAACAAAGCTCCAGTTTCAGGTAGGGTTGTTTTCCTCTTTCAGGGTCTGTCCATCACTTCCACCAAGGAGGCGCAGCTGGAGAAGATGTTTCTGGGATCAACTCAGGTATTACAAATCAGAGTGGATTTGAACTGAAAGTTTAAACTATTGGTAACTGGTACAGGCCTTGCATACTAAGCATCTAGCCAGTGATCTGAACTTCATCACAGTATGGACCACTGACGGCAGAGAATAAGGAAGAATGTGCAATCACTTTGGCAGGCACTGCTTCAGTATGTTTGCTCTTATCGCACTGTCCTGCTGGCCATGCCTCAAGCAGTGTGTTCTGGGAGGGCTTTGGGGCATGGCCAAAGTGAAGCCCTTACTGCCTCTGTGACTACCTACTACATCAGTCTGCAGTGGATACCACTGGGTTTTTTCTAGCATTTCCCCCCCAATTATGAGTTCCTATGCCTCATAGTATAGGATTGAAAATGCCCATGATACAAGACAAGGAAACCTTAAAAGCTCTCAAAGAACAAGGCAACCAATACCAAGAGGATTCAAATGTTTGAATTATCAAATATTGTCAATCAACTATAATTACCATGGTCTAAGAAGTAAGGGCACACTTTCTAAAAAGAAATAAAAGAAATGAAAAATGATCTCAGCAAAAATGTAAGTGGAAATCATAAAGGACCAAATAGAAATTCTAGGACTCAAAAATACAGTGACAAAAATAAGCTGGAATATAAGAAAAAAAACTCAATATAAGAACAGAAATGATAGAAGTGAAAGTCTGTGAATTTGAAGTTTATTCAACAAAAAATCCCCATACTGAACAATATACAAAAAATAAATTTAAAATATAAAGGGAACGAAACCTCAGTGACCTGTAGGACAATATTAAAAGGTCAATATTTATGTCTTTGAAGTATCATAAGGAAAGGAAACAGTAGTTGATAACAGAAAACTATTTGGAAAAAAAATAATGACTTTCAACTTCCCAAACTTGATGTGTTATAAATATACAGATCTAAGAAGTTCAAATAGATAAATAAAATCATATTCAGGCATATAATAATAAAATAGACAAAAACCAGTGGGGGGGGGTGTCTTGAAAGCAACCAAAACACACATCACATTACATAGAGAGCAATGATTATGTAAGTGAACATGAACTTTTCAAACCACACTTAAAGGCTGAAAAGAAAAACAGTCAACACGGAATTCTTTATTCACCAAAAGTATCTTTCAGAAATGAATGAAAAAGACAAACTAATTATTAGATGAAGAAAAACTAAGAGAGTTTGACTTTTAAGAAATACTAAAATAAGTTTTTCAAGTAAAAAAAGTGATAGAAGAGAACTTGGAATATTAGTAACGAAGGAGGATCTACTTATGAGGTACCCTTTAAAATCTATAATTACATGCATGTTTTACAATATAATTATGCCTTTTGTTAATTAAAAATATATTAAAAAAATAATTTATGTTTACATGGCAACCTACGCAGGAGGGTAAGAAAACAACAACAACAACCCACACAGAACTGCTGACGATATATTTTTTTTCAAGAAAAAATTTTACCTATCAGAGTAATATTCTTCTTCATCAGATTGAGGATAGTAATCAACTTGAAGAAAAATGTAGCACATTTGCTTATTAGCAATCTTGAAAATAGAGACTGTAATTGAAGATTGTATTTATAGGAGGATATGTGAATATAGTTTTCATTTATGTTTATTTGTTCTCAATTGTCATTTGGATGCTTATATGATTTTCAGAACAAAACAAGGAGGAAAATGATAGCTCATGTAAATATACAGACTGTTGCTAGCTTATTCAAGAAAAATATATTGCAGTGACAAGTATCTGCATATACAAAACACTTGGATATCAGAAATTTTCAAAAAGATTTTCCAAAATAGTAAAACATGCGCTAAAGGATAGAACTGATAATGTGTAGGAGAATAGAGATTTGAATGAGGGATTAAATGCGAAGAAAACTGGGTTTTTAGTATACTTATATTATGACACAAGGTTTTGTGTGCTGTGTTGTTGTTTTTTTAAATTCATGAGGAAAAATAAAATAGAATAATGTCAATGAGGGAGAGCACTTTGCAAACTAAAATTATCTGAAAGCAAAAATTAGCATTGTTATTCCCATGCTCCTAAATTCACTTCTTTTCATGTTTTAAGTTCTTGATTTTAAATGGAAACTGTGGGTGAGGAATAAAATTACTGTGCTGCTACATTGCAAAGGCACTGGCATTCCAGTAGCAAGAACAAAATATTCACTTCCATGTAGCATTGGTGCACCGAGAAAAAAATGAATGCCTTTTGTTATTTAGAGTTAATTTTTTTCTTAAAAAAAAAAAAGACAAAACATAATTTCATTTAAAAGTGAGGGTGTGGCCCAGCTGGTGTGGCCAATGGCTGAGGATCAACCAATGAACCAGAAAGTCATGGTTTGAATCCTGGTCAGGGTATGTGCCCAGGTTGCAGCAGGCAGCCAATCAGTGGTTCTCTCTCATTGATATTTCTATCTCTCTCTTCCTCTCCCTTCCTCTCTGAAATCAATAAAAGCAAATTTAAAAAAAAATACACAGATGTGTGTTCTACTTGGTCAGCAGGCAAGTTTTAATATTCCTTGCTTCGTGTTTAAACTAGAATGTTTAGAATGAGAGTTGAGAATAAATAGAGATTTGCTATCACTTATCAAATTGGGTTTATAATGCCAACGCTCAGAACTTCATTTATTTTCTTGGTTTCTTTTTAAACCTGCAATTTTAGGGTATGATGCCTGCAAATGAGTAATAGGCACTTAGCAAAATCCAATGATTTGAACAGCCTGACTCCCGTAAGTGAGTTTAATTAAACCAAAGAAGAAATCATAATTTTCTATTTAGTTATGTTACTTTCCATAGGGAAAATAACTTTATTAAAACTATTAGAAACTGAAATTAAATGCTATAATTAAGTGCTATAATTAAATGCTATATAAGTAGTCTACAAAAATCATAAGATCCAATTAATATACCCATTATTAGTGTGATAGAAATAAAAGTTTATTCAAATGTTTCAGATGACATTTGGGATGGTTTTCACCTTTTTAAGTGGTTGGTCATATTATATGCTTTTTTCCCCAAATAATTACAAAGGTTGTCAGTAGTGTGAACCCACCACAGTTCTCAGTAACTTTGTCTCAACCCTTGTCAGTATCAGTAGCTAATAGTGCTGATGTTTCTCATTTTCCCAAATGCCAATCCTATATAATAAAAGCCTAATATGCAAATCAAGTGAGTGCAACAGGAAGGACCATTCACTATGATACTCCCTGACCACCAGGGGGCAGCCAAGGCAGGTGTCAATTATTCCCCCCCCCCCCCCCCACAATCGCTCAGACAGTCAGCCACAGATCAGCCCTGATCACTGGCCAGGCCTAGAGGCCATACCCATGCAAGAATTTCATGCACCAGGCCTCTAGTTCATTATAACAAAGAACAAAAATCAATGCTAAAATTCATGCCAGTAATCCCACATATCTGAAGGAATGGACTGGGTTTTAAATTCACTACTTTTGAAACATTTCTTATCACTATTAACCCCCCCCCCCCCAATTTTACCTACTCTTGATAACAACATTTCTATAAAAATTATTTTAAATAATTCTGACTTTATATCTCTCAGGGCACACAGAATACCCACATGCTTTAGTTAAAATATATAAAGAGGAAATCAAACTCTAATAGAAATTTTTCACAATAGTCTGCCAAAGTGTGTCTTCCATTGACATATTGTTTATGTTAAAAAATGGTAGAAATTATTTAAGGTTTTGGCTTTGTGAATTTGTGTAAAATTCCTGTTGTTTCTATAGAGTCTATTCCCTTCTAACCTTCATGGCACCAGTGAGAAACAAACAAGAAAAAGACAAGTATAGAGTGAACGAATGTTACTTATGCCTGTACCTATTCATGAAGGCTTTCTTTCCAGTTTCCAAGCATTGTTTTAATGAGCAATAAGTTAGTATTTTGACTTAATTACTGATGGCAAAAATTATTATCATCAGCCTTTTTTAATACTTAAAATCCTTACATAAACTATGGTTTTATTGCTAAACTGGATAAGATTGGCAGATATTTAAATAGTTATTTTCACTTATTGATTTTAGAGAGGGAGTCCGAGAAAAACGTTGATTTGTGGTTCCGCCCAAGTATGCATTCATTGGTTGACTCCTGTGTGTTCCCTGGCCTGGGATCAAACCTGCAACCTTTAGTGTACCAGGGCAATGCTTTTACACACTGAGCCACTGGGCCAAGGCTCTTCTTCTTGAGGAAAGTCTCTAATAGTCTTCAGTTCATCCCCAAGCATGGTTATGCATCCGTATGCAAGCATTACACTTTTCTAGTTATCATTACAAATGTCATGTTTTAGATAGACAGAAGAGAATTATACAAAAAAGATGTAAAATTTTGCACCGAGATGATAATAATAAATTTTTGCACCTGTGCTATAGCTTCTGAAGTTTTTATTTAAATATAGCTGCATGGACTCTATGCTATTCATATGGCTCCTCCTCTCTCTCAACATAAATATGCAGTAGCATCACAAATGTGATTTGTTAAAAATACCCTTCAGAGCATGCTCACTGCTAAACCTCAGGAACTACAGGCTCAGAGAAACTGGTCAGAAAACAGCAAATAAAAGATCTCATGCAACACAGAGCGAGCCTGCCAGGACTTCAAGTATGCGAATGAACCCACATGGAAATAAGATAAGTATATTCAATACAATTAAAAAAAAAGATTAATTGATGTGAGAAAAAAAAATCAAAGGCCCATACAATGACTAAGCTAATTTTTTATAAAGAAGCATATATATATATATATATATATATATATATATATATATATATATATAATATTTTAGTTATATATAAATATATAAAATATAAATTACTTGGAAAAAACATATTAGACTTCTCTAACAAATAAGTACAGACATCAGGGTAGGAATGGAAAGAGATTAGGCAGAGAAAGTCAGTATATAATCTTTTTGAGACTGAGGGTACAGTGGTATTTATCCTTTTCCATATAGAGTTATAAACATTGTTTTGTATTGGCATTTAATAAAAACAAGTCAGTAAGTGTTCAGGCATGGTGAATTTGGTTGCAATTGGAGGGAATGAGATGACTTAGAATGACTCTTCAGTGTCCAGCCCAGCGAACTGGATAAATTGTGTTATTCAGAGAGACGGCAAAGGTGGGAGGAGAAGCCAATGAGAAGAAAATCTCTATAAAACAGTGTATTATATAGATGCATCACATAGGTAAAAATATAGAGAGGGGAGTTAGAGACGTTGGTTGAAAATTCAGTAAAGTTATAGATGGAAAAGTAAGTTATAGATATATTTCTTAACCTAGCAAGAATACAGAGGAAAAATAACCAATACTTAATTGTCACACAGAATCCTGACCATCTCACATTGCCCAATTCCATTATCTAGGCTTAGGAAGAGAGATTACATCACAAGCATGGGCAGAGGTGTAGAATCAGTGTAAATGCCAAGGCACCAGAACCCCAACACGGGGAAGCTTTAACCACTGCTTGTCATGAAAGGCGAGGGTTCCATGTGGGCAGGTGGTCTAGGACCATGGGCATGCATGGGCCCAACTGGGAAGATATGGAGGGACACTGCCAAGAAGCATGAGTGATGCCAGCTGTCGTGGTCAGCCCAGCCCTGTGGGCAAGAACACTGTCAAGGACAGGGAGCAGGTGCAGAGTGGGGAGCCAACCAAACCCTACACACATGCCGAGAACAATATCCCATGGAACTCTAATCCTTAAAAACTGGCTGAAGAAGAGAGGCAGGAAGAATATCAAAAGAAAATCTCTCTTTGGCAATTTCTGGAAGCCAGGTCCAGCATGTCATAATTGGAAGAGTTTCATCGAAAGGTTGATGGAACTTGGGTACTCAACAAGGGCTGGGTCACATATGTTATTGCATATTGGGAATGGCTAAAGGCATTTCCCCAAACCTAAAAAGGATGATTGCTTGCTGCCAGACAGCTCAGGACATCTCAATTACATGTTATTGACTCCTGTTGGCCAAACACCTGAATCAGCCAAAGGCAATTCCCCAATCTGACAATGGACTCTGTACCTGAACCTGGCCTTTTATGTGTATATCTCTGCCTTGCCTGAGGACAAATTGTGCTAATAAAAAGCAAGGGGTCCTGAGACAAAGAGAACTTGGTTTATTTAGCCAAGCTCCTAGACTCCCTATAATGCCTTTCTAAATTATGTTTCATCTCTGGACTCATATTTAATTTATGCACAGCCCCTTCTCCAGGTTTCCTGAATCCTTCTAGATGTTGGATCAAGGCCACTGGAGTTAGGCAATAAGCAATTGGTGATTTCCAAGCAGAAAGGAATGGGTAGTAGTGCCAAAGGGAGTCAAGTAAGATGCAAATTGTCTACATGAAATGAAATTGATAGGGATAGAGAAACACTGGAATTAGTTCAAAACCAATGGTATGAATGAGGCAAGAATTAAAGTGGAGAGTGTAGGGTACCTGCAAGAAGGTTTCCTTAGTGAGAATCTGCAAGATTTGGTAATGATTACATGTACATGCAAGAGGAAGTGATAAGAGGTGGAAGATTTCTCCTAGGTCTTTAGTTCCAAAATCTAAGATAATAAAGAAACACTGCATGAGGATCATGTTTATGAGGGGAAATATAATTTCTTCCATTTTCCATTTTTAAATACACATTACAGTTATTTAATATGCAAAGCATTCATTAGCATTGCAAGCAAGCAGAGGAAAGAAAGATCTAAGTGTCAACAAAAGAGAGTAGGGGATCATTCTATTGGACAATATTTGGGAAATACAGCAACTCATTTGCATGAACTGAATCTATCACAAAACAATGAGAAAGAAAAAAGCAACCCCTGCTATCCAGGCTCAGGCTGGGCAAGGTCAGCTCGGCCTTAGTGTTTTAACCTGCTGGCACTCATAGCCAGGCTGCATTCTCAGATGAACATATACAGCTCACAGCACATCAGCATGACACAGGGCCAATCGAGACAATTTAAGGCAAAACCAAGACCACGACATAACCATGCCCACAGCTGATCATTGTCTAAGCCACAAAAATGACCAAGCACCCTATTAGTAAGGTTGCTGCTTTTTCTCAATTGCAGCGTTAGCCTAGGGCTGGCCTTCACTTTAGATTAGATCCGGTAAGATATCCAATCACAGAACTACCCAGGCCTCCAGAGTGAAGCTAAGCTTCTTAAAACCTGAAATCACCGAACAGAAGCCAGAATCTTACAAGTCCTCTCCAATACCCTCTGCGGGGGCCTGATGTGGCGGGATCTCCCTTCTCCGTGTCCCGCACGGAAAGAGAGATGAACGAACCGGTTCTAAGGGGAGGCGGCCAGGGATTGAGAAATATTAGAAATAAAGAGAGAAGACACAGAGAAAGATTTTAAGCTGGGAGCTGGGAGGGCCGCTGCCCTCCTCTGCTGGAGAGGCAGACTGACGACTCCTGAGCCACACAGCACCTCTATTTATACTCCAATCCAACAAGGGGGTTTCACAGAAAAACAAGGAGCCTGGGAGGGCCCAGGTCCCACCCACTCCTTCCTCCTGGACAAACACAAGCCAGGAACTAAGAACATCTCTGCACTCCCAGGGTGGGAGTGCAACTGACATGATTCTGCCAATATCCTGGGCCCAGTCAGCAACAATCTAAACAATGTCCAGGTATCTTCCCATTTGGCTCTCTACATCTCACCCTTTCTTTTTTTAAAAAATTTAAACATTAAGAATAAAACTCTAAATTAAAACAATTGTAAACAATGCCAATGCAAAACGAAACTACATACATGCTATCATTTTCAAAACTTGAGTGTCAAGAGCAAATCTCTGGCTATTAAATAATAACAAAACAATGTCAATTCAAAACAACAATATGAGAAATCAGAACTATGGACATATTAACATTTTTAGCTACCAAAAGAAAGAAAGTCTCTTTTGCTGCAGAGTCCTTGGACTTGGCTGTGAAAGACTTTGCAGAAGACTGGAAGCTAGTAGATGCTTGCATGAGCAGGTACATGGTTGAAGAAGTAGCTTCTACTTCAGTCTTTAACTTCTTCAGATGATTCCATGTTGGCACCACAGTCCCTTGCATAGCTTTCAGTTTTCTTCTCCTTCGCTTTGTTGTCAATGGGCAACTCTCAGTCCTTTCTTGCCCTTGGTCCTGGGCAACCTGCAGCAATGCACAGGTGCTGACTGCTACAATGGCAAGGCATCTTCATTATCTTATTAGTGGACTATTTCTCCTTTTTCTTGTGAGCTCCTACTTATTCTATGGCTGGAAACAGCCCTATCAGGTCCTCTCCGGGATCCGTTGTTGCTGGAATCTATAAAGTCTTGGAGTTTCCTGGAAATATAAACATATTCTCGACCAAAGGTTAATAATGGAATCTTTTCTACAAATTAGACTTGGGATCCTTTTGATTTTTGTCCAAATGATTTTCCTTTGGCTTATTTTGACACCATAAGATTTTTCATATGTGCCTTGTTATCAGCATTATAAATGAAAATTAATTTTCCAAAGTAAAAAATTTTTGTCTAGATGTAAATTACTCACAGAATATTTTCCCTTACATGGTATTGTTCCACTATCCTCCCTTTTTCTATTCAATTATCAGGAGGCTTTCAGAAAAATTTTTTTTTATAATGCAGTTTTGATAAATTTTAATTTTTGTACAAAAATATGACTGCTTTAGGGTTAATTGCATGTTAAGCAATTTTACCATGAAATGAACTACCAATAGAAACTTTGGTTAATATTTTAGGAACAGCTTTTTGTACAATTAGATTTTCTTGAATATTCACTTATTTTATTTAGTCAATTTAAATTAATCTGAAAACTTGATTATTTTACTGTCAAATTTAAATCTTTTAACAATTTTAGTTTACCCTGCAAATATTAATGGAAAGGATTATATGCATCCTTGAGAAAGTTCTAAGTATTCCTGGTGTTTCTGATAGCTTTAGATATAAGGCAGCTGTTGCCTGCAACTTCTCTGTTGCCTGGGTCTCAATATGAGCTGGACCAAGTCTCTTGTTTGTAGCTGGGCCACAACTCTGTTGCCTGGCTCCCCATCTGAGATGGGCATGGGAAGCACGAAGCAGCCATGGGGCAGGAGACCTCCCTCAGAAGGGGCGAGTGTTCAAGCCCCTGCAATGTTGGGGGGGTGAGGATCTGTGCCCCACCTCTGTTGACCCCCAAGTTCCCTCCTGATGGCCCCTATGCGACTGTGCCTGTCTTAGGTTGTTCCTCCCTTGAGGAATCTTACCCGTCATTGGCTAACCAGCCATCCTCCGGGGCCAAGCAGGGTGATGTGAGGTTCAGTTCTGTCTCCTTGGTAGCTTATGCCCCTATGGCCTCCATGCCCAGCATCTGCCTTGGGATCCCCTCACCTGCTGGCGGGGCCCTGGCATTGATATTTTGGGGAACCCAGGTTTCTTCTCCATGGAGAGTCCAGCTTATGCCCTTGGGCAAGAGACAGATTCATGGTACCAGCCACCACGAGGCTTCAACCTCAGCATAAATTTGAAAACTCAAGCAACAGCTGTAATTGGATTGTGAGAAGTGGATCCCTCTTTGGCAAAAGAGCAAGAAGGGCCAATATAGAATGCTTAAGTGCCTTCCCAAGGGACCTTCCACACAGTGGAAGGGATAAAATCCTTTCATGTGCTTTTCAAATTGTTGCCAAATATTCAAATAATTAGTTTGCAAGCTTGTTTGGTATATGCTGTTTATGAAATATCAAAATTATGACATTGTAGAATAATATCATGTAAGGATATTCTTTGCTTTAGCCATGGCAATTCACAATTTCAAACTGGAAGAAATATTTAGTTACTTCGTTTTCCCCTTCTAAAAAGGCCAAAACTTTTTCATAAAATTTGAAATATATGTATATAAGTAACATATATTAATTTTTATTTGATAAAGCAATGACTAGCTGTTTCTGGTCTTTATTAGAATTATTTATAAAATTATTGGCTTTTCATTTAGCTGAAAACCTTGATTATAATTGGATGATCTAATTTATTTAAGTAATTAAAGTAGGTATCTTCTTTTTTAAAAATAAAGCAAATTTACTTCTGAATTCACAAGCCACAAATATTGCCCTGCCTCTAGCTAATTTAAAAGTGCAGGTGGCTACATAAAGTAAAGATTCAGTTACTTATAAAACATTGGCTTCTCAGGTGACTTAATTTATATAGCATTGATTATATTGCAAAAGCTAATTTATAAGGTAACTTAGTAGGTATCTTTAATTAAAAAAAAAAAGGCAAAAGAAACTTATTCAGTAAAATTTATAGGTTTTATACTTTTTGGTCTGATCCAAAAGCATAAAGTGTCCCACCTACAGCCAATTCAAAAATGCAGGCTGCAGGAGGCCTTTTTATCTTTCTTGAAATTCTACTGCTGTTGAAAATTTTGCTATATTTAAGAAATATAACATTTTTTGCTTTTCTTACAGGCAAAAACTTTCATAACATTTAATATACAGTGTATAATTTTTATTTGATAAAGCTTTCCATGTTATTTCAGGTATCAATCTGTTTAATTCAAAAAATATTTATTTTAAGAGAGAACAGACTTTTGCACATTTCGGGGCCCGTGAAACATGCAAAAGTTATTCTTAAAAAAAAACCTTGAAATACTCTTGGAAAGATCAAATATATAATTTATAATATTTTTATATATATAATTTAAATATTATATACCCAAATTATCTTAGAGAATATCAATTACATTTAATTTGGATCAATGAATTAATCCTCTTTCTTTTGAATCAGACCAAACAAGTAACATATTTTGAATTCCTAATTATATAAAACACATTTTAACTATATAATTTCTCCCTATGTAATTTGCACTTTGAACTTTTAAAGCTAGCAAGCCAAATATATTTTGTATGTCCTAGATTAATAACTCTTTACATTTCTAAGAAAAATACAAGACAATCAATTAAGAGCTTCAATTCTGTTCTCTAGATTTTTTGAGGCAAATTTAAACTTTACTTTTTTATTTATATAATTAAGTCAACTTCCCCCCAAAAAAATTTTTGCCACAAGAGTTTGGAGGAAGTTTGTAGCCATTCAATGCAAATTACCACCTTCCTTAGCTTACTGGGAGAGTGGTTAGAGCAATTAAGGTTGCTGACCAACCTTCCTGGCTTCCTGTCAACATCTCTCTTTTAGTGAAACTGATTTGTTTCAGGCATCATGGCAAAAAAAATACACTTTAAACTTTTAGAACTTTAAAATTTTCAGGTAGCATTTCTCAAATCAATAATACTTTTACATTTTTAAAGACACATTTCAAATGAAATATAAGGCATATTTAATTAATAGACTAACTTCAGTTCTCTAGACTTCATGCAAAGCATACTTATAACAATTCAATACATTTCAGCCAATAGGCCTGACCCATTCTCTAAATTTCAAAACTGTCACAATTTTCCTGTTGGCAAAGTCAAGAGATAAACTCTTAGCCATTCATCTGTAAACTTGCTACTTTCTGGTGTTTACTTGCTTCTTGCAGAAATCTTAAGTGCTGCTTTAAATGCCTTGGGAAACTAGCCTGTATTCATCTCTACCACCTATAAGGCTAAAAGGTCTGGGGTTTTTATTCTGTGCCCAGCAAAAAGTTAAGCCCAGCTCAAAAACTATGCGCACTCGTTTTTGAAACTGGCTTTTCCCCTTTACATGTGCACAGAAATCCCCGATGCATAAAAGCTTTGTCATTAGTTGGAAAAAAAGATGGCGAATATGAGGCATCTTAAAGTGGCTTTTTTGGCGTCGTTTATCTATTTTTTTTTTAATTTTATTACTTTTTCAATTTATTTTTATTTTTATTTTTAAGGAAAGAAAAGATTTTAAGATAAAGAATTATTGGCAGTTGCTAAGACATTCCTTTAATCTTTTTTACTTGGTTATAAGTAGTTTACACTTGGAGGCGGTGGAGGTGCAGATGGTATTCTTAAAGATTTGCACCCTTCCACTCCAGGCTGTAAGGTCATGGCTGCACCCCACTTAAACATTCTTAAACTCTCCTGTGTTGAATCAAAAATTAAAATAGGAATAGAAATTTTCTCTGGACTTTCTGAGTATTGGTCACGAAACTGCTTTTTAACCTTTTCCCAGTTTTCATCAACAAACCTTAAGAAAGAAATCAAGAATCTGACTACACTTAACAGAATCTCTTTGAGCCATGAGCGTAGTTTAAAGCGTTTAGAAAGATTACCCATGTTTTACTCCCAGCTGATTCAATTTCGCAACAATACACTCCCTCTACCCTACCATTCCTTAAATCTGTGGCGCGCGCAATTCTAGGGAGCGATCCCTTGCCTTACCTCTTGTTGCCTCTTTAGGCCCACACCCCACGTCGGGCGCCAGAATGCGGGGGCCTGATGTGGCGGGATCTCCCTTCTCCGTGTCCCGCACGGAAAGAGAGATGAACGAACCGGTTCTAAGGGGAGGCGGCCAGGGATTGAGAAATATTAGAAATAAAGAGAGAAGACACAGAGAAAGATTTTAAGCTGGGAGCTGGGAGGGCCGCTGCCCTCCTCTGCTGGAGAGGCAGACTGACGACTCCTGAGCCACACAGCACCTCTATTTATACTCCAATCCAACAAGGGGGTTTCACAGAAAAACAAGGAGCCTGGGAGGGCCCAGGTCCCACCCACTCCTTCCTCCTGGACAAACACAAGCCAGGAACTAAGAACATCTCTGCACTCCCAGGGTGGGAGTGCAACTGACATGATTCTGCCAATATCCTGGGCCCAGTCAGCAACAATCTAAACAATGTCCAGGTATCTTCCCATTTGGCTCTCTACAACCCTCCTAATGAGATCTGTCATATCCTAGAGGTATGCATTCTCCTTTGTTGCAACAAGAGTATTAAATCCAACTTGCTGGACGGTGTATTTCACTGATGGTCTTTGGATGGAGGGAATTGGAAAAAACGTTGATACTTCCCCTGTCACTGCCCCCATACACGGTAAAGTGCAGAGTTCTGGGAGAAATGGAGGCATGGGGGAAATGCCATAAGAGAATTTTTGCTTCATCAGCTAAAAGGAAAAATGACAGGTCTGAATCTTTTCAAAACTCCTTTAAACAATTATATTTATGTTAGGGCTGGGGCTTTGGCTGCTAATGAAATTCATAATACTGAAAGATATTTAAGTCTCACGCATATCGAATAGCTATTAGCTGTGTGTTCTGTGTACTTGGTGTCTGGCAATGTGATTACCTGCACTATTACAATCAAGTTATCTTTATAAATAATCACAAACACTTTCAATTTGCACTTAATGGCCTAAATACCTTCATAATCAGTAGAAAATCTGATTGGATAAAAACAATTTTATCTCATTGGATAAAAACAATTATTCTCTCCCTCTTTGTTTCTCCACTTTTCCTTCCCTGCCCTCCCAGGTCGCCTGTCTTTGCAGGCAGCTTCTAAAGTGGGCCAACCAGAGGACTTGTGTGCATGCAGATAAGCATAACCAATGGACGCAGACACTGTGATGGGGGTGAGGGCATGTAGGTGGGAAAAGGGAGGCTGGGGGAAGGTGAATTTTTTTGGGGGGAGGAGACATATGTACTACTAATTGTAATACTTTAAGCAATGAAAAAAGGGAAAAATAAAGTGGGCAGACTAACATTTCCATGTGAGAAGGGCAATTCAGGCTCCTGCCCCCTGGGTCTGGCTGGTTAGGGGATGTGCGTGGGAATGGATTAGCCCTGGTCCCTGGCCACCCCCCTTTCCCATTTACCCGCTGACAGGTGTTAGGAGGGGCACTGAGTGCATGGTGGTCACCTCGATTAGAGTTCATCTGTGATGTCGGCGTGTGCTTTCCCAGCCTGAGCTGGTCTCCTGCCTCTGCCTCTTCACCAGCCAAGGTGGAGGCTGCTTCATGGCTGAGCAGTGAGGCCTCACGCAGCGTACCGTGTGTGCTCACTGGCACCTCCAGGAGCTCCCTGAGTTACACTTCCCTGCGGTTTGGGATGCTGTCCTGAGTTTGACCCACAGATGCCCCTGCCATCTGTAGGTCAAACTCAATGTTTGCAAACCCCTGTGCCGTGTTTTAGTCTTCCTCTTGTTCCTCATATTTTTTTTTTTTACTACATCGGTTGTTCCCTTTTACCTCCCACACTTGAGTTTTAATGTTTCCTGAGCAGTTGCTGGTGTTTCATAGGAAAAACTAACTTCATGTATCTAAGTTGTCATGGTTTAAAATCTCTTAAAAAAAAGCAGATTTGTTTTTCAAATCTTGAATTCTTCCCATGCGATATTGATCGTTTTACCTTTTATCACTGCTGTTTTTATTTGACATGATTTTCTATGGACACATGCTACTTATAATCTTTACATTGTAAAATGTTTAAATCATCAAACTATTAAAGGAACATAATTGTCTACGCATTTTTGAAAGTAATTATCCCTTTAGTTACAGTTCTTTCTCTGGAACTATCCATCACTCCTGACAGTTCCCTAGAGCTTAGTTAGACATGCCCGCCACTTTCATCATAGAAATCTATTGCTTGGTAATTGACCAAAAATATGTTCCTTCTCCTGACAAGATGGATTTCTGTTCATTGAAGTTACACAAAATAAATGTTTTCGTGGTTGTTATCACCATCACATTCTTTTTTTTTTAGTGGTGGGAACTAGTTGTAGTGGGAAGAACTCACAGCAATAAATAAAAGTGATGTGATCACACATGTTGCCTAGTACTGCAGCAATACTTCACAGAATCTGAGGGAATTTTCTGAAATGCTCTAAAAAGTACAAGTGATGACAAAACCATCTGGATGAAAATGATCATATATTCACTAAGAAGTAACGTTGTTGTAGCTACAGAAAAGCACTAATTCAGGAGAACCTTTGGACTTACTTAATCTTCTCCATATTTCCTGCACATCCTGTCTATTAGCAATGTTTTCTGGGCTACTCTGTCTTGCTTAAATGCATAAGAAAAATAGGGATTCATAAATGATCTACCCGTGTCATTGTGAGGTATACTCTTTGCTAGTTCAAGTCCTTTCAAGAAACTCAAGCAAGACAGTTTTATTTATTTATTTATTTATTTATTTATTTATTTATTTAATTTTATTGAAAGAACTCAGAAAAAGCTCAAAATAACTAGAGCTTATTATCATCATTAGAAGATTTAAAATTTATTATGATTGGGGCTCTTTTGGTATCTAAAGCTCTAAATATTCTGCTCCTAAAACAACCTAATAAACTCAAAACACCATGACACCTCATTCCTCTGTGAATCAAGGAAACTTCTTTTAGTTCCTCATTTTTTCCCTTCATGACTCCCTTGTCTCCAATGTTTTTCTGAAATTTCCAAGGGTTATAAGTATAAAATAAACAGTTAAAGTTTTGTGACCACTTAGCTTCTTGGACTCCTCTTTTTGTTTAATACTTCCCTGACTGACAAATAATAAAGAAATGAATACAACCCTTTAAACTAGGGGGTCATTCATTGTGTAGACCTTATCTATATCCCTGGCTCCTCCTCTTTCCACATTCTCAAATCCTCCCTGAGGTTTTGCGTACTTACCTTACACTCCGTGGTTGACCCAGAGACCCACACTGCATCTGTGAATTCCCATCATGCACTTTTTACCTTGTTTTTTGCTTTACATTTTCCTTGGTACTTGTCTCTTTCTGCTTAGATGTTCCTGGTGGCCTAAAGGTGCACTTTTAGAGCAAATATCTGAACAACTCAATGCATTCTTGACTTTGTTGCTTGTTTTTTTTAATTTTTTAAATTTTTTTTAGCTTTACTATTTGCACAGTTGGGAATATAGCTGCATAGAAATAGTTATCAGTGAAATAATCCCTCTTTCTTTGACATTTCATCTTAAAGGTAAAACCACCCTGCTGTTGCCATTAAGCTCTTCAACTCATGTATAAACATTGCGTTCACTCCAAACAGCATGTGTCAGGGAGGTGAGTACAGAGCTGTGAACCAACGGCTGCGTGTTTTCAGTATTCCTAAAGACTACGTCCCACACCGAACTGTTAACACACTGTGGAGAACAGTAAATTGTTTAATTCATGATTGGAACACTTTCATTACAGCATTACTGTAATAACAGTTTAACACCCTGCAGTGACAATCTGAGTAGAACATGAAGGGTATATTTGTGTAAGCTAGGCTCACTTATAGGTGAGATAACACAATCTTGGTAAACAGGATACTGTTCCTCAAAGAGAGGGTTATGCTTCCACATAAAGTTTAAATGCATAATATCAATAGAGGATATTTTTAGGTTAATTTTTTTCTGTTTAATTGATCGCAGTTTTTTCAGAATATTTTTACCCCATGGAATTCTAGTGTAAACTATATCATCATGAACCTTGGAAAGGATATATGAAGATATTTAAAAGTTTCCATTTACCCTAACTGGTTTGGCTCAGTGGATAGAGTGTAGGCCTATGGATTGAAGGGTTCCAGGTTCAATTCTGGTCAGGGGCATGTACCTTCCTTCTTCTCTGTTAAAGAATTAACCTAAGAATACCCTCTATTGATTTTATGCATTTAAACTATTATGTGGAAGCATAACCCTCTCTCTGAGGAACAGTATCCTGTTTACCAAGATTGTGTTATCTCACCTATAAGTAAGCCTAGCTTACACAAATATACCCTTCATGTTCCACTCAGATTGTCACTGCAGGGTGTTAAACTGTTATTACAGTAATGCTGTAATGAAAGTGTTCCAATCATGAATTAAACAATTTACTGTTCTCCACAGTGTGTTAACAGTTTGGTGTGGGACGTAGTCTTTAGGAATACTGAAAACACGCAGCCGTTGGTTCACAGCTCTGCACTCACCTCCCTGACACATGCTGTTTGGAGTGAACGCAATGTTTATACAGGGGGCAGCTGTTTGATGTTTCTAACTATATATCCCTCTTCCTTCCTCTCTGTAAAATAATCAAAAAATATATTTAAAAAATAAAAAATAAAGGTTTCCATTCATTTTTAATTTTGCAGGACCTAATCTGCAAGGGTAACATTCTGCAGCTGCAATAAATAATCAATGAAAAGTAACTATGCCAATAATATTGGAAACGGGACACAGTGTCCTCATTTTAATGTTATCTGTTGTGAATTAAAAGAAAATCTTTGTGTGATTTTTTTTAATTTATGAATTTCATTTCATGCTTTGGGATTTCAAAAGTAAATTTAAACAGAAATATACCTATGTGCCATCCATCTCTATATATCTCTATCTCTATATCTATACATATATATATATAAAAACTGGAATCTATATCTAAGTCATGATTTTTTGAAATTATGATACTTAAAATATATTCTATAGCTTAATTTTATATCACATGGCAAGCATACAATTTAGTTGTGATGGAAAATTGAGATATGTTTTATTTGTAAATATATAAATCCCTAAAAGATATGTTTGTCCATAGCCCCCTAAGGCTCATTGTCTAATTGACTATAGAGATTGATCATAAATGTTGTTGTTTTTATTTTATTCCTTAATTCATGACCTCTCTTACATCAATTATATATGTTTACATACATTGATTTAATTTATTTAATCTTGAGAGAAGAAACTTTTTTGCTCTTGAATGGTGACTTAATATAAATGCTGTTCATTAATCTAATGTCTTACCTTTTGAGGACAGAATCTATAGACACATCATACTCTTGGCACAGTTATATCGTTACCACATCTTGTTTCTAATGATAGATTCATAGGTTAGCCTATGGGTTGATGCAGAATAATTCATTAATATTCTACTTGTGATTATCTAAACTTGAAAGATGAGAAAAATTT
Source organism: Vespertilio murinus (assembly GCA_963924515.1). Taxonomy (NCBI): domain Eukaryota; kingdom Metazoa; phylum Chordata; class Mammalia; order Chiroptera; family Vespertilionidae; genus Vespertilio; species Vespertilio murinus. Next base: position 54,340,045 of record OZ004711.1, on the reverse strand, counting down.
ATAAACTAAGTTAAAGAAGGCTTAGTGTATTGTGCACATAACAAGAATATAAATAGATTTATCTTAGATAATGTGGCCCTAATTTTTTCCCCAGTGGAATAAGCTTGCAATCCCTTAGTAAGATCAATCGACTGAGCTAATATGTGGTCGCCACCACTAACGACTGAGCTGTTACTAAAGGCCCAGGAAGTGGCCAGTGAAGCACACCCCTACTTCTAGTGCCAGAGGCTGAAGTCACCGAAGATCCTGCCTTGCCTCCCGGAGCCTTTGTGATGGCCCATCTGTGTTTCAGATGGTACCCTCAGCCTTCATTCGCCCGCTGAGCTTTCCTCGGAATAGCAACTTTCCATTGTGACCTAGAGCTATGCTGTCAGGTAGGGTGGTAGCTATATGTGTCTACAAAAATGTAGATGAATGCTTAAAATGCTGTTTCTTAGTCCCACTAGCCACATTCCAAATACTCACTAGACACACACAACCAGTGGCGGAATGGTTAATAGAACATTTCCATTCTCCAAAAACTCGTTGTAACAGTCTTCACCAGTGAATTCTCGAACATCTGATTCACTTACATAGAAAGATTACCCAGGGACCTCAGGTATCGCCCATGATAATTAGGCCCTGAAGCTACTACTGTGTGTCTCTAAGAATCAGATAATAAAATTTAAAAATTGTTGGTGCTTCTATCTGCTTATACTTACAATTTTAAATTTGTTAGGTTAAAAAAAAGCATATTCTCCCTATAAAAAACAAAGTAAAAAGAAAACAAAATAAACCAAATCAAGGAGGAGACAACAAGATGGCAGCAGAGGTAAAAGCCTAACTGTAGCCACACTCAACAATTTCAAAAAATACAACTAAAATATAGAGTGGACACTATGCAGAACTACAGGAAAGTTGACTGACTGGGAATTCTACAACTATAAGGAAAGAGAAAACCAGAAGGAAAACCAGAGGAGCTGTAAAAGCCTAAGGTACGGAGACACGGGGTGTGCGCGCGGGGAGAGGACAGAGCCGGAGAGGAGGGGCGGCTGAGTGCCTGGCTGGCGTTCCCTAGCGGGAAGGAGATAAAAGCTACGGACTGTGCTGAACCCCAACTCTGACTGCACTGAACCCTAGTTCTGGGCGAGACCCTGGGGTCCAGGCTCACACAGAGGGAATCTGAGCTGTAAGGCGGAAGCTCAGGGGAGCGGCAAGAAAGGCAGAGCCCCGGAGTCGCGCACATTTGCGCACAGAGGAGGGACTGTTCGCTGAGCTGCTGAATTGCCCCAGCGGGAAGAAAACAAAAGCTCAGGACTGTGCTGAGCCCCAGTTCTGACTGCACTGAACCCCAGTCCTGGGCAAGACCCCCGGGCCCCAGCCTCATATAGAGGGAATCTGGGCTGTAAGGCGGAAGCTCAGGGGAATGGCGAAAAGCAGATCCCCTGAGTCGCGCACATTGCGAGCACAGAGGACAGACTGTTGTTTGGGCCGCGAGATTGCCCTGGCGGGAAGGAGACATAAGCTCCGGACTGCTCTTAACCCCACTTCCAACTGCTCTGAACCCCAGTTGTGGGCTTGTTGGGGGAGAGACTACACTGTCTGGTAGCGGGCGAAGCTCTAGGGCGCCTTTCTCTCAGAGGTGCTTGCAGCGAGTACCAAAGGACTCTGAGGAACACTGAGACTCAGGAACCACAGAGGGCGGGGCTAACCGGAAGCCAAGGTTGTAGGCTCCACCCTGAAACTCTGCCCCATCCAAGCTGAACTCAGAGAGGCTTTAGCAGGTTTCCAAGTCTAGTGGAATAAGGTTGTCTCCTGGCATAGACACAGCTGATCCTCCCAACCTACCAACTCAGGGAAGCAGCGAAAATGCCGAAACGAGGAAACAGATCACAAACGAAAGAAATGGAGGACAAAAAGCGACTGGATATAGAGTTCAAAGCCACGCTTATAAGGTTGTTCAACAATCTCTTAGAAAAGGCGGATAAAATAAATGAGACCTATGAGGATATGAAAAGGGATCAACTAGAAATAAAGAATACATTCTCTGAAATAAAAAATATTATACAGAGTCCTAAAAACAGATTGGAAGATTGCAAGAATCAAGTCCAATATTTGGAACACAAAGAGCCAGAAGACACTCCTCCGCAGAAGCAAGAAGACAAGAGAATTCAGAAAGTTGAAGATAATGTAAGAAACCTCTGGGACAACTTCAAGCGAACCAACATCAGAATTATGGGCATCCCAGAAGATGACAGAGAGCAAGATACCGAAAACATATTGAAAGAAATAGTGACAGAAAACTTCTCCCACCTGGGGAAAGAAATAGACTTACACGTCCAGGAAGCACACAGAACCCCAAACAAAAGGAATCCAAACAGGACCACACCAAGACACATCATAATTAAAATTCCAAGAGCTAAAGACAAAGAGAGAATATTAAAAGCAGCAAGACAAAAGCAGGTAGTTACCTATAAAGGGGCACCCATACGACTGTCAGCTGATTTCTCAACAGAAACCATGCAGGCCAGACGGGAATGGCAAGAAATATTCAAGGTGATGAATAACAAGAACCTACAGCCAAAAATACTCTACCCAGCAAAGCTATCACTCAGAATCGAAGGTCAGATAAAGAGCTTCACAAATAAATTTAAGCTAAAGGAATTCATCACTGCTAAGCCAGAATTATATGAATTGCTAAAAGGGGTTCTTTAGGAAGAGGAAGAAAATAAAGATAAAAATTATGAACAAACAGGTAACTATCAACAAGTGAGTCCAAAAACCAAGGGAAGTAAAAATCATGGTGAACAATATTAACTGGTGAATATAATAGAATCAGAGGTATGGAAGGGGAGTGGACTGATGATTCTCGGGGAAATGGGGAGGGGAGTGGGGCGGGAAGGGACTGAACATAAACTGCACCTATGGATGAGGAAATGGGGGGTGGGGAAAGGGCAGAGAATTGAATGGAAACTTGGTGTAGGGGAGAAATTGGGGGGGGGGATGAGGAACATTTGTAATAATATGAACAATAAAGATTTAGTTTAAAAAAAAAAACCCAAATCAAATGAAACAGATAAGAATTACAAAAGTAAAAAGTGAAAGAGTTTTGTCTCCCTACCTTACCTTATTCCCACCTGGAGACAGAGGGAAGCCAGATAGTCAAGAATAGGGATGGGGAGGAAAGCAAATAGAACCAAGGCACCCAGCTAGGCCTAGTTACTAAGACACCCCAACTGGGCGGGGAAGAAAGAATGGGCAGGCACAAGAGGCATGAACTTTAACATGTATGGATGTCACTAAGACAGGCAGAGTGAGGATAACCAATCACAGAGCCATCCCAAGGATGTTACTAAGACAAAATTCTTTGAAAAGACCAATCAAAAGCTTTCAAGACTGTATCCGCCCCCTAAATTAGAAAGGGTATGCTTCCCCTCCCCCTCTTCCCAGCACCCTAGATTCTTGGATCCATGGCAGGAGATATGCTCCCCTGCTCCCATCTGGCTTATGGCCACATGGAACCCTACACATGGACTCACAAACTTTAGCACAGAAAGGAGGCTCCAGACACGGGCTGCTTCTAGAACCCCACCTGCCCTTTTTCCAGGACCGGCTTCTCCCCACAAACTTAGCTTCTGCTAACCAACTTCATTCTTCCATTCTGGAGACAACGAACTCGGACTCAAACCCCACATTTTGGTTTCACCACTATTTAGTTGAACATTTGGCCTGAATCATTTCAGGCCTCCTTTCATTCATCGAGCTGTGACTACCTCTGCATCCACACATCCTAAGCAATTCACAGTCAATGTCTCCAATGTAGATCTGCTTGGGAAGTCAATTCCACCCCCGAATATTTCTATAATTAGAAAATCCAGTTAAAAAAAAGACCACACATATAAAATCAGTTATGCAAATGTATGTGAAGTACCAGGAGCCGAGTGCCCTCTCTATTGACCACTATTTTGATGTGAAGTGATTTCCTAAGGAAAAATGTTGACTTCTCTCTTTGCTCAGGATCTGAAATGATTTAATCAGATTTTCAGTTTAAAATGTAAACGGCAATAATTAAAACAAGCGTGCTTTCAATAACATAAGAAAACAAATTTATTGTTGCTTATCTATTATGAGAAAATATGGTTATTGCTACCACATCCTCAGTTTTAAACTGGTTAGCAATGGGGTAGTTCAGTGGTTGGCAATCGCGGCTGGTGACCCACATGAGGCTCTTTGGCCCATTGAATGTGGCTCTTCCACAAAATATCACTGCCTGGGCGAGTCTATTTTGAAGAAGTGGCTTTAGAAGAAGTTTTTTTTTTTTTTTTTTAAGTTTAAAAAATTTGGCTCTCAAAAGAAATTTTAATCGTTGTCCTGTCAATGTTTGGCTCTGTTGATTCATGAGTTTGCTGACCACTGGGGTAGTGAATTACACTTCAGGTTGACAACCACCATCTCTGCATAAGAGGTTGTCCTCCGGTGTACTGTATCAGGCTTTTGCTATTCAATCCCATGATTAGGGACATTAAAAAACACACAGTCATTTGAATTTCAGAAGGAAAAGAGGTGGGAAGAGATTGACCAATGGTCTTATATGCATACTAGTAGCCCTGTGCATGAATCAGTGCACCAGTAGCTCTCTGCAGGGCCTGCCCACTCCATGCCCACTGCCCAGAGGCTCTCCGCAGCCCAGAGGTCCATCCATGGCCAGGCACAGAATGCTTGCCTCATTGCTGTGGCAATGACGAGGCAAGCATTCCTGCCAGGCTGCTCATGCTGCCCAATCTCAATGGCCGCCCTCCTCCAGGACTGGGGGACTCCATTGGGGCTGAAAGGACTGGGCGCCACCATCTTGTGGCTATGGGCACCACCATCTTTGTGATGGAGTGGTGGTTAATTTACATATTACCCTTTTATTAGATAGGATATTCATTACCTATGGACAGGCAATAGGGTGTGAAGGCCCTGGTTGGGGTGGAAACCTGGTGGAAGGGGTAAAGGGTAGGGAAGGGAAAGGGGGACATTAAAGATTTTTTAGAAAAGAACAGTCATTGGTGAGAAGAAGACAAAAACAATCTAGTTCAAGCTTTGAGGTTCTCATATTCTCCATCAATTTGATTTATTAAATCCACAGATTATACAGGTGGCTACCCAACAATCTGCATCTGAGGCTATTCCTGTAATAAAGAAATTACATCTTCATATCTCCTCTCCCGCACTCCAAAATTCAGTCTCTCAGAAGTACATCCTAAGTCTAATTAAATTGTAAATTTAAAATCCCCAATGAATCAAGGATCTTTTCAACCAGGCTGCAGATTTTATGAGTTTCCAAAATTAACATATTTTCAATTAGAGTGGGTAATATGTGTTATTTTTTCCTCTTGGCAATTGGCCAGACTGTATGCATTTCCCATTACACATCATGACTCACTGAGGGGGGAGCACATTTAGCGGAATTGATGCCCCTTGTCGGCTGTGTTGATCCCATGGGACCTCCCTGTTGTGGAAGCAAATGGGTGAAGGAGTGCTTAGATGGGAATTTTGGGGTAACACTGTGCTGCCTAACACAGGACTGTCAATGGTGATGATAATCCAATAGAGGAAAATTTATGTCCTTGTAAAAAAAATTAAGGAGATGATAAAAACCACAGTTGATAAGAGTCTGAGAGAAAAAAAAAAGAACTATTACACTATTGATGGGAATTTCAACTGGCACATTTTTTTTGGACCAATGGTAGATAAAATTTGTAAAGTAAAAATAAATGATAGAAATGCTCTTTGACCCAGTAATCTCTCTTACAGGAATGTATTTTAAGATACATTAACACAAGTGTGAAGAGGAATTACTGCCGTATTTTCTGTAACAGCAGCATCTCAGAAGCAGCCTGACATCTACTGCGGTGCACAGCTGAAAGGAAATCCCAGGCCTGCTTTATGAGCAGGTTCTCAGGTACTGCTTCCCCTCACCATGGAGCAACCTGAGGTTGTTGGAACACATGGGGACATGCCATTACATACACTGGCATGCAGGTGTACTAATTGATGTCTATGTTATGCTAATTTTAGGAGATCACCAAAGATACATTACTTGATAAGAAAAGAGCATGGTAAACAATAAGGCTTTCTTTTTAAGCAAAGGGCAGCATAGGCATCCAATTGTATACTTTTGTAAAATGTGTTAATTTAATCTAGAATGATGAACTTTTCTGTTACCTATAGGAACTGAGGATGGGTTGGAGGTTAGAAAAAAGAAGATTTTCATTGTCTGATTTTTTAAAAGTCATGCACCTTGATTATCTAAATATATAAAAGGCAAATATGTCGTGTCCCCTAAGAGACTTGGAGTTCAGTCACTAGCTATGACATGTGCTGACCACAAGGGGATGGAGCAGAATGAAGGAAGGTCATGGTGGGCAGCTGGAAGGCCCCAATCAGCCCTAATCACCAGCCAGGCCTAGGGGCCCTACCCATGCACAATTTTGTGCACTGGGCCTCTAGTTTTTAATAAGAGCATTTTCTGTGAACATAGAATTCCTGCAGTCAGCTACCTTAGTCCTGCCCTGGTATTTCCCCGACTCTCCAGGCCATGGAAAGTCTGTATTGCACCAAGTGCTGTGACTGGGGATGCAGACATTCTCCAAGCCCCCCGTCCTCATGCAGTCCCTCCAGGGTCCAGCACAGTGACAGTCAGGAAGGGTGACTCTTCAGTAGTCAGGTGATTCATAAAAACCTTAGAGGCCATGCTTTCTGGAAAACAGGCCAAATTCTACATATTGACTTTTAGCAATGGGTTCCCATGAGAATAGCAGAAGATTTACAAAACAGACCTTCCTTGGATTCACCTCTGAATGCCCTGAGTGGGATGCTTAGGAGGAAGGCCAGGTGTCCATTGACTAAAGATCCATTTCTTATTCTAGTCTCCAGCCCTCACTGCTCTGGTGGGGAAAACATAGATTCAACATTATTTTTGTGCCTATTAACTCTTAAAAGAAACACGAGAACAAAGGAATTCAGAAAAAAACAAAACAAGCACCTAAATACAGGCAACAGGTTAGTGGGTAGCAGAGGGGAAGCAGGTGCAGGGAGAAGGGGGTGATGACTGGAACTAAAGCTTTGGTGGTGAACATGCCAGAGAGTGTAGAGATATCAAATTATAATATTGTACACCGGGACATTCATGTAACCTTATTACCCAATGTTACTTCAACAAACAATTATTATCATCCATCTCCTTTACACACACACACACACACACACACACACACACACACACACACACACACATATCCAATAGAGAGAGAGCTGTTTAAAGTCATACTAACATGTGACCGTGCTTAAGGCTGGATTTTCTGTTTCTTTCTCTGAGCTGCTTTTCTGGTTCTGCTTTGGAGTTACGCCATGTGAAAGGAAGTCACCTTGTTTTCCTTGCTAGTTGGTCACGTCAGACCTCCACTCTCCATGTCTGGGACAGTAGCACCTTCGTTTGCATCAGGATTGCCATTAATTTCATACTGTTCCTCCAAAGCTTTCGTAAGAAGACACTGAAGGGAAGGAACCACTCATTTCCCTTTCCTTAGCTCCCATGCTGTGTTTCAGAAGCAGTGCTTCTTAGGACAAGTTTCCGATAGATAGTTAGCACAAAGTATGTGAGATGAGTCTTGCTTTCAGCTATGGCTTGGCCAATGACAGGGGGCACAGGAGACAATCCTATATAATAAAAGACTAGTATGCAAATCGACCGAACAGTGGAACAAAAGGTCACTATGATGTTCACTGACCACCAGGGGACAGACACTCAATGCAGGAGCTTCTGGTGGTCAGTGTGCTCCCATGGGGGAGCGCTGCTCAGCCAGAAGCTGGACTCCTGCCTCCACAGCACTAAGGATGTCTGATTGAGGGTGAGAGGGCAGAGACCTATCTGAGGGACCTGTGCATGCCACCCCCCCCCAAGTACATGCATTTTGTGCACCAGGCCTCTAGTACTAAAGGAAATACAGATAGGAGCAAGAACAGCAGCGCTTAATGAGGTTAGTTCCGCGGTCTTATCGGCAAGCATGTGCCCTGTTTGGAATAATACTTTTGATGAGGTACTCTCTCCCTTGGGTCAGGATAGGAACATTCCAGATGGACTCAGAGGTCTCCCTGCTCAGTGAGCGTGTGGGCGACTCTCCTGCATCCAAGCAGCTGGGTATCAGTGGGCCCATCTCTTTACAAAGCAGGCAAGTCTATGGAACAAAGCACATGATTACAGACGGAACCTCTCCACATAGAATCCTGAGGCGTATTACTGCACTTCTGGTGCAACTGCTTTCCATTTGGAGATTCCTCTCCTGGGACATAGCCCTCTAGACTCATCTTTGAAGTTCCAGTTATTTCTGGATAAACAATGCACAATAGAATTTATTTTAATAGAATGTACCCAAGCTCAGGCTAGGAAGAAACATGCTTTTCTCGCTCATTTAAAATATATACAATGATGGCAGTGTGTTATATTTTTGTACTTCTCAAAATGTATACTATTATCACATTTATTATTACTTTTAATTATTTTTAAAAAAATGCCTTGGAGCCATTCTTGTTACCTACACTTCATAGTTGAGGGCAGCCAAGGAAGTCACCCAAGCTGCTCATGTCTAAATTGCTGCGGTCGACACCTGCATGTTCCTACCCTCACGCTGAATGCTTTTCCCCTGGCACATCTGCCCCCCAGTTCCAGTCACGACTCAGCAGTATTTGGTTTTCTGGGATCCTATGAATAGGAGGTAATTTTTAATGCTTGTCCAGGCATTCCTGCCTTGCTGCTTCAGTAAATCAAGTTTTAATGATGGGACCTCCTTGAGGTACCCTATTAGAAAATAAAATAAATTAGCTAAAGCCCAGTGGTGCGGGCAACCTAGCAACTGACACGGCATATCTCCCTCGGGACGTGGGCTAATGTCGAAGCACAGCTTTCCATTAAAAAAAAAATCATTGATAGTATTACAATGTCACTCATCGCACCTTCCTTTGCCCCCTGAACCCAGCCGCTGCCCCACCCAAAGTTTTCATGGCAGTACTGCCTGTGTCCGCAGGCTATGCACGCATGCATATAGACACTCTTTGGTTAATCTCTTTCCACCCCTGTCCCTTCTCTGACATCTGTCAGGTTTCTGCTTCCGAGTGGGAAAAAAGGATTCAGGCTCTTTGAATAGACAACTGCAGAAGACATGTATTTTTAAATACACTCTTTAAAGGTTAAATGGATGTTAAGCTGGTTTTCTGAACGAATACACCAGATGGATCCTCACGACTGGGGACAGCTGTCTGTTCCTTCACATCCCACTCGGCGGTGCTGGCTCCCAGGCCCGCGGGCAGGAAGCTGCGGTCGGTCTCAGCCAGATCCCCGCTTGGCAGAGCTGCCGACGAGACAGGAAGGGCCTCCCCGCGGAAGGTGTGGGCGTGAGGCCCCTGCACACGGAGCGGTGACCCCACCCGTGCACACCGGCCCAGCGATCCCGCCCGTGCACACCGGGCAGCAGCCTGGCACGGTCGGAGTCTGAGGACTATTTTTAGGTCCTCCTTTTGGTGTTTCCATCAAGACGACCATTTCAGAAGCCAGGGCTTCAAGAGTGGAAACAAGTTGACAAAACAGCGAGTGTGATTGGAAAACCAACAATCACATCCAACACTTTCCCAGGCTCTTCAGAACCGCGGACAAGAGAGAAACACACACTGAAGGACGTAAGCATTTGCAGCATTTCAAACATATGTTTCGGAGGAGTTTGCAAATCCCAAACTGTCTTAGTTCAATGAAGAGCTCCAAGCAATGGCACTCGGAATCTGCGGCCAACATGTATCTTGCATATATAATGTCTCATGAAAATGTGTTCTAAAGACTAATAATTTATGTTATATGTTATCATTGTTATATATGCCCTGAAGGAATATTAATTTGTTCTCTCCCTTCAAACTTTGATAAATACGATGCTCCCCATGGTGTTGCAAACCTATAAAACTTTTGGAGGTATATTTACCCATTATGCTTTCTTATACTGCACGCCATTACCCAATCAACTGCCAGGTGGGACCCACACAATCGGTGTTGGGGCCACATCTGGCCGGAGGTTGTCCAGAGCCCACCTGCAACTCTGGACACGGGTGCTGCTTCTGGCTTTGCTGAACCCACAACCAAGACTGGATTAAGGGACACAGAACTGGGAACCCAAAGGATGTAACTCCACACAAATGAAGTCTGTTACTGTCCTCATTCTCCCGTGGGGGCCAGTGAAAATGCTTATTTTCACGGAGCCTCCAGAACCACACTCTCAGGATCAATGAGAAATGTGGTCCACTCATTTCTCTGGTAGCAATAGCACTGCACCTTGAAAACTCTCTAATTTTATAAGCCAATAGATTTAATCAAACACAAAAGGGAAAGCTTTAGAAACTTCAATATTTTATAAGTTATATTTTACATATTCCCTAGCCTATTGTTAAGAGTAAATAAAAATGTTTGAGATATCCCATTAAAATGAATACACCTCCTGAAATCTGTCACCTTTACTGTGATTCACTTCCTTTTCTTCTTAAGATAGCATCACTTATCTGACATATAGTCATCAAGAATTTTTATAGAAAAAAAAAAGTGAACCCTCACACCTGGCTCTGTGCCCCATGGCTTCCTGGCACATGTCACATAAGCTATGAGATGGACTGAGCAGAAACCAGAGCTCTGTCATGCTGGGACCCTTCTCCGTACAGTGACGTGAATTGCATCCATGGCTGAGAGAGCGCATGTGCAGGTTTTCTATTGCTGCCATAACCAATTACAATGAGCTTGGTGATTTAACAACCAAAGTTTTCAACGTTCCTTTTCATAGGTCAGCAGTCTGACAAGGGTTTCCTTGGGTTAACACTGTCAGCAAGGGCGCATTCCTTATGAAAGCTCTAGGAGAGAATGGGGTTCTCTAGGAGAGAATGGGGCTCATCGCTGGTCCAGCTGCCAGGACCTCATGCCCACCAGCCCCTGGTCCCCTTGTCCATGTTCTGTCCTCCGCATCCTCCTTCACCCTTGAATAAGGTGACCAAACGTCCCGCTTTTGGCAGGACAGTCCCGACTTTTAATAATTTGTCACAATGGGACGCGGGACATCTGGTCACCTTACCCTCAAAGGGCATAGGGAATTACAATGCACCCACTCACACGATCCCAGCTAACCTCCACATTGTGAAGGCCTTGTCAGGAGCTCAGCTGAGAGGCCAGGTGGGTCAAGTTGTGCAGAGTGAAGAGAGAGAGAAGTAGGCAGAGGGGAAAGAAGTGAAGAGTAACTAGGTTGTTAGAGAACAACAATTCAAATGACTTCATGTAAATGTAAACATCTAAAACAACAAACAAAGAAATAAACACAATGGGCCTACTTGCCCCAATGGTGCACATCAGAGTCTGCAGAGTTAGGGAAAAAGTCCCTTTAAGTTTGGCTCAGGGGATAGAGTGTCAGACGTGGACTGAAGAGTCCCGGGTTTGATTCCCAGTCAAGGGCGCATATCCGGGTTGCAGGCTGGCTCCCTGGCCCCGGTCTGATGCGTGCGGGAACATCTCTTTCACTTGGATGTTTCTCTCTGTCTGTCTCCCCCTTCCACTCTCTCTAAAACTCAATGGAAAATATCCTCGGGTGAGGTGGGGGTGAGGGTTAACAACAACAACAACAAAAAGTCCCTGCAAGGTTTATCTTGTCCTTTCATGGGGGCTGTGTCAGAAGCCTGAGGGGGCTCACTGCTCAGGAGGCCTTGGAGCTCAGGGAGGAGAAGGAGGAGAATGGAGGAGGAGGAGGAGGAGGAGGAGGAGGAGGAGGAGGAGGAGGAAGAGGAAAGGGAAGAAGAAGAAGAAGAAGAAGAAGAAGAAGAAGAAGAAGAAGAAGAAGAAGAAGAAGAAGAAGAGGAGGAGAAGGAGGAGGAGGAGGAGGAGGAAGCAGAAGCAGCTTCATAGGCCTGGCCAGAGGGGTCTGAGTTCTTGACTGCAGTTCTTTTCAGGGACTGCAATGCTTCCTGCAGCCAGTGCGCCCTCTCTCACTTCACTGCGGCAGGTTTACCACCAACAGCTAGCAATACCATTCCACACACCCCACCTAATGTGTCCGCTTTCTAGTTTCAGCCCCTATTCTCTCAGTCACTGCTGAGTCACCAGTTCCCGCCACCTAGAGGGGCCCAGTAGATATCTAAGGGATTCACAAATGTAGCGTAAGCAAAGCATGTTACTCACACTTGGTTTTACCCTCACAGCCTACATTTCACATGCAATTATTGTGCCCTGTCATTGATATTAAGACCAGAAATCTAGAGAGACAGGCAGACAAAGGTATTCTCTTGTCATCTTACCATTGTCTTGGGCAGGAAATTACATGCTGGATAAAGGATATTAATAACTGTTTCATTTTTCAGCAAGAGAAGCTGCCCATTATCTCATCTGAAAACTCCAACTAGCAAATGACTTCACACCCACATTCTGGTGCAGGAACATGGGGTGGGTCACAGTCACGTTGGCAGGATGTTCAGACTCAATAGGTGCCAGTGTGTGCTGAGGCTGTGTCCTGGAGGCCAGGCCCGCGGGGGCTGATTTCCTGTGACAACAAGGGGGAAGGACACTCCATGTTCTCTGTGGGACATGGAGCTGCTGAATGGCTCTCTACCACATGGATGGGGTGCAGTTAAGACAATGCTTAGCATGAAATGCATATGTTACAGGCCCCTGTCTCACTGGACAATGGAATATTTCAAAATGATAGCTGAGCCTTCTACCTGAAGGCCCTGCAGAAGAAGAGCAAACAAAACCAGTAGCAGGCAGGGCACTCATACTAGAGAATGGAGCAGTTGAAACTGAGATGATGGAAGCAACAGAGAAAATCATCAACAACCCAATGTCTGAGCTTTCCTCTGAAGACATTGCTGCTCACTTTCCAGCATGAGAGGAGCCGGGCTTGGAGCTCCTTGTTTTCAGCCTGGGACCCAGTTCTGGAGGGAAAACCTCCTGGGGGTGATTTTCAGAGGTCCAGGAGCCTTGCCAAACCACCACAAGTACATTGAAGGCCCCTACTTTTTTTAAAAAAAATATTTCTGCCAACATTATTTCAGCTTAAGCCAGTCACATAGGCCTTGCTTACTATCTGTGGGGCCAAGTAGCGGATGACACCAAGGGGAAGCAGAAATCATGTATATTTATGTACTGGCTTCACAATGAGCCCATCTCTGGATTTTGCATGATTGGGGAGGAAGCCCTGTGGTGATATATGCAGTGCGGGTGCTTCAGTGGCTGTGTACGGAAAACTGCTACCTGAGGGTTGCCAGAACCCATTCTTGAGCTAAATCTTTACTGTTAAGCCACAGACACTGAGTCTGCTATAACACAAACCATCCTTTTTTTGTGACTTAATTCCTCTTCTGTATGTTCTTCTGTGATTAAATCCTTTTAAAAACATGGGTACAAAATATTAGAACACTCTAACAGGGGTAGGCAAAAAGGATAAAGGGCGGACATGCTTAGAAAGAAGGCAAGAAGGGCTGATTGAAGGTGTGAGCGCTCGCCCAGGAGTAACTGGTAAGTGAATGGAATGGGGGCTAAAGTTGCAATCAAGAACATAGGAAATCACATCTGAGGGTAAATGAACTCTCCACATAAAAAATGTCGTTCCTTTTTTCCCCCTATGAAATATCACTTGGATCTAAATTTCCCCTCCAAATCCCCTTATACACAAACTGACACCACACCACACCACACACAAGAGCACACATACACAGACACGCATGGACAGAGTAATCAGTAGCTTTTCTGATTCAGAGTGCCGCTAATGAAATAACGCACTAGGGCATGAGGGGCATTCCCTGTATAACTATACAGAAGACTGTAATATTTACCATATGGAATGAAAAATGGGTGAGCATCATCCCCTTAGGCAGTAAGCTCTTAAAATGTAACACTTGATCTATTCCAGCCAGAGAGATAAACTATGGCGCTTTTAAGCCTGGAGAATGGGTTCAGGCATAATTCTCTTATAATTAAGTAATAAGGTCACAGCTTATGAGCCTTTTCACGGGGCTCCATAAAATATTACAGCAGTCGCTCTGCCTCAGCTTAGCAGCTTATCTTCCCGGCAGACCGATGGGAATCACAAGGAGGGGGGATCAATTAAAGACAGAATCTCAGGGGCCTCGCTGGGGCTGGAGTTTCAGAAGCCAGTGAACAGACTGGCCCAGTGAAATGCTGAAATAGGCATTTAAAAGCTTCGCTGTTTTAAGTCTGATTTTCTGCATGATTCTATGTACCACAGGAGTTTCAATATATATTTAAAAATTGGTAAATACATGCATGTGTGTATAAAACTACATTTTACTTGTAGACTCTATTTTTAAGAAGATCCATTCACCATGTGTCATAGCTCTAGGCCAGTGGTCGGCAAACTCATCAGTCCACAGAGCCAAATATTAACAGCACCATGATTGAAATCTCTTTTGAGAGCCAAATTTTTCAAACGTAAACTTCTTCTAACACCATTTCTTCAAAATAGACCCTAACCCAGGCCGTGGTATTTTGTGGAAGAGCCATACTCCTGGGGCCAAATGGCCACATATGGCTTGCAAGCCACTGTTTGCCCACCACGGCTCTAGGCTCATGCTCATTATAGCATCCATTATATTACACTGTATGTGGATAGTTTTTGTTTCGCCCCAACAACGCAGTATGTTTCCTGAAAGCAGGGAATGTCACATGTCTCACCCTCAAATTCTTTTTAAAAAAATATATATTTTATTGGTTTTTACAGAGAGGAAGAGAGAGGGATAGAGAGTTAGAAACATCGATGAGAGAGAAACATCGATCAGCTGCCTCTTGCACACCCCCTACTGGGGATATGCCCGCAACTAAGGTACATGCCCTTGACCGGAATCGAACCCGGGACCCTTCAGTCCGCAGGCCGACGCTCTATCCACTGAGCCAAACCGGTTTCGGCTCATCCCTAAATTCTAATATGGCACCAATTATACACAGCTGTTTCTTTGTATCTGCTGGTTCTTCATCAGCAGATTCAACCAGCCAGTGTATTAAAAACCGTTGGGGGAAAAATGTTACATTGTGATTGATGGGTACTGAGTAGGTAGGCCTATAGTGGTTATGTCTGTATTGAACACCCACAGACTTTTTCCTGTCATTATTTCTTAAACAGTATGACAACTATTTAAATAGCAGTTTTTATTTAAATTGCAGTAATTATAAGTAACCTACAGATGATTCAAAGTATAGGGAGGATGCGTGTAGCTTATATGCAAATACACTAGGCGACTTTATGTAAGGGACTTGAACATCTGCAGATCGTGGTATTCGTGGGAGTTCCTGGAACCAGTTACCCTAAGTTACTGAGGGATGACTATGATAAGTAAATACGTATATGAACTTTATAAAAAAGAAATATGCTGTATAAAAAGTCAATTTAAAATTTATAAAACACAGCTGAGTTCAATAAAAGACAAAATAGAATGCTTCTCTGATCTTTTCCATAAAGTATAATAAAGTCAGTGTAGTCATGGACAAATATTTTATTCTAGAATTACTCCTTATAAATTGGTTGATACAAAAATAAATCTGCCTTTCATTATTTATCTAGAATATCCTCAAATGAAATCCAATGTTATCTAAAATTCATAAAGAATCTAATAATGTGCAATTTCTAACATAGCAGGATGTTTTTTCTCTTTTTTAAAAAAAATTAAGGCAATAACATGTAGATTGATATATAACCTCTTAATTTTTAAGTGCACACCACAGTATATGAAGTATGGACACAATATGGTACAGGAGAGTTAGAAGATCTGTTCATCCGTATATGTGTTATCTAAGATAGTCAAACTCATAGAAACAGAGAAAATAATTTTACACTATGTAATGCTTTCTCAGCCCACTTAAAAACCTTTGATGATTTATAACTGGACCCCTTCCTTATAAATGCCCATTCCATTGCTTATCTTCCCTGAAATTATACATGTAGTCCTCTAGATTTGTGCTTTAGAATGGCTTTCTCAAAATGCCCTTTTAAAATATATCTTTATTTTTGAAAGATGTCTCTTCTCCCCCCCCAATTGACCCTCCTTCCATCATTGTTTGCCCTCTCCCTGAGAATGCCCTTTGTAACAGGCCTCCAGGACCATTCTGAAGGACACAAATACAAGACTAAACATGTATTTCCTACATGACACACGTCCATTTCTATTTACCACGTTACACATAATCCACAGGACTCTCTGCTTTCTAACTAATTTATCTTTTTGGTGTTCTCTTAGCCCAATCTTTAAACACTGCACAAATTCTTTAATCCTTATCAACTCTCATAAAAAACTATGTTAATGAACATACATTACAACAAAATAGTTAAATTTACTATGTGGCATTTAAGTCCTTCATATTCTAAACTCTTCCACTTCCCAACCATCTTCCTCATTTACCAATAACAATAATAATACTCCCCTCCAGCAGCTTCCTTCGACAACATCACTTCCTCCTTCATTTATGTAATTAGTAACTTTTTCAAGGCCTCACTCCATTACAGTTTCCCTGGAGCCCCCACACATTTGCAAAATTTAATGCTAGCCACATTTTTTGGAATTTTTACATGCTTCTTTTAATTAGATAGTCTGTTTTCTTGTAACCACCACTTTCTTTCTAGTCCATTGTGAGACTTCCAAAAATGAGAATAATACTGTATATTTTCCTATTTTCTCCAGTAGAGAGCACATGTATATCAGAGTACTGCACACACACTGCTCATCCATCTGATACACCACTGGTGATAATTAAGAATTTGCATAGCAATTGCATACCACCTTTATAGCGAGTATTATTAAAGTAAGAGTGCCAAAGATAGCCTTAGAAGCCAGATAAACTTAGACTCAAATCACACTACTAACATGCATTGTGTTGATATCTGACCTTGGGGTAATTATTAAGGTCATATATTTATGTAACTTTGGAATGATTATTAAGATCCTAAATTTCTTTCTTTTGTCTTAAAATGGAGGTAATAACACCTACTTTAAAAAGTCACTGTGAAGTTAAAAGTTAAAAGCAAGCAGCGAATTGGATTGCCCATATGTGTTCCTGGGTATGCCCTTGAGTATTTTTTTTTACGTTCTGTTATTACACATTTTGATACATTAACAATGTAAAATTGAGGGCTTTTTACAGACTATACAATTTTTTAAATTAAATACATCTATAAAGCTTTGCATTTAGCAGTTAATAGACTAATATGAAAACATTCTACAAAATGATTATACCATAGTTATTTAATTTGGTGGCTTTCAGTTCTGCAAAAGATTAGAATTTCTTATTCAGGCAGGCCCAAATCCTAATTGTCCTACAGAACTCAGAAAGCTATTCTAAAACATTGATTTGTCCAGAATGACTAAAAGCCACCCTGTGTGAAATCTGTCTCACTCGAACTTACATTGACTCCATGGATGTGGTTTCTCAATGATCACACACTGTGCAAAAAGCAATGACTTGCATTGACATTATCTATGCCATGTATGTCTTTATTCAATTACATCCCACCTCAAGCGATTTCTTTTTCCTGACACTGCATCGATTTGGTTGTTTTTTAACCTTTCCTCATTTCTTCCCTTCAGTCCTCTTTAATTCCAGATGGCACATGGAGATGTCTTTACTGATGGTTTTGTAATAAAATCTCTCCCAGCCAAGCAGAAGAGTTCCTGTGTTTATGAGAGAGGATTCCAGCAGCCAGCCAGGATGCCAGAGGAACAATTCTTTAAATATACCCCAAGCACAGGGGTGGCAATTTTTTTGGCCATCTTTATCTTCCTTGAAGATAATTTAATGCTGATGTGAATTAATTTCAGGTCACATTTTGAGTTCTGAGAGGCATGTCCGTGGGCAAGATAAAAAATAATCCAGACACCAGCAGACCTTGCTCTGAAACCTGGCTCTGTCACTCACTAGTTTTGTGATTTTGAATGAGTTGCTCAATCTTTTAACCCTCAGACTGTGCATCTATTAAAAAATGGGATGTAATTGCAATAGCGTACTGGGAAATTAAAAGATTGTGTATGACACCACTACATTGTCTTGGAATAGTTCTCAAAAGTCAAATAATCTGCTGATTTAAGTGACTTTCTCAGGAGTTGAAATTACAGGGCAAAGTTAAATTTTGCTGATAAGTGTATATTCCTATATAATAAAAGGCTAAGATGCACACTGTCCCCTCAACCAGGAGTTTGACCAGCAGGCAGGCCAGCCAACCACCCATGTCCCCTCCTCCTGCCCAGGCTGGCCAGACCCAGACCCCACCCATGAACGAATTCATGCACCAGGCCTCTAATCCTCACACATACCACACACACACACACACACACACACACACACACACACACACACACACAGAAAGAGAAATACACACACAAATACACATTGAGTGGCCAGATCATTGGGCTCAGAGATCATAATAATCTGGCTTCTCAGTGTATACCTCCACATTTTTACCAATTTGTTTATAATTTGCTATTTTTACTAAAAATATTTAGAACCCATTAAGTAGAGTACTTATGGCTTATAGAAAAATAAATCTTAGTGACAAATATACCAACTTAAATATGAAAGACTCGGCCAGGTATTAGCAGGTGTATCTGTAGTGAAATAAGCTTCTCGGAGCACTGTGAGTGCAGTCCTTGTAACAGTGAGCCTCACTGGGACTGCTGGTCCCTCTGCTGCATTTGACAAATGGTGATGGTTTGCAGCTAGAATAAGCACAGTTGTTTTTTATTTGTCATGCATGAGTTTAATGGTTGGCTTATCCTCCCTTATTGGAAATCCATTGTAATCTATACATAATGGATATAAAGTGCACCCAGGAAATGTTTTCCAATCATAAGCACTAAGAAGCTGTACCCTAAGGACTTAAATACATTATAATGCAAAGTAAGCGGCAGTTTAATCATTAAATGGGATAGGAAGCTTCCAGAAACAATATGTAACAAGACATCGATGCTGAGGTAGGAGAACGAACACCATGGTAAGTGAATATTTCACTCTCAATATTTGATTATCATATATATATATATATATATATATATATATATATGTGTGTGTGTGTGTGTGTGTGTGTGTGTGTGTGTGTGTGTATGCATATATATACATATATACACAAAAAATGCTAAGTAATACAATGAATTTATGTAGAATTGTGTCTTGTCTATTATCATTTTTGCCAAGTGTGAATTCCAAATAGAACAACATGAAATGTACATATACAGATATTTTGCTGAAAATATAGATATGAAAAAAGACAACATTGGTGTAATACAATCACTAATATATTTGAGTGATATTATTTATAAAGTTCAACATAAGTGGAAAAAACATTTTAAAAATTTGTGCACTTAAAGTTATCATGTAGTCTTCTAAGATGTATAGGGTGTCCAAAAATGTAGACACACTTGTTATACATTATTAAGTCCAATAGGTTAAATCTGAAAAGAAAGAAACATCAACTGAGCTGTTAGCCATTAATAAAGTTTCATATAATTATTCAGACCACAGAGAAGTCTCATCTACATATGTTCTTAGCATTAATTTTTTAGATTCAATTTTGAGTTTGAATTCTTTAAGTGATTTGAAGATTTGAGACCTGTAGATTGAGATGTTGCCAATTGTATTATTTCTCAACCAGGTTGTCCCCTGCTAGCTAATTTGAGTATAACTCTTGGTGTTCCAATCCCTGGAGTGAATTTTGTAGAGAAGAGAAACACTGTATTGAAAGCAATAGTTAAATTATACATGTGGAGAACACATTTTAGAAAATAAAAATTCACATCTGGTGAATTAATGATGCATCAAGGAAAATTTTCAAGCAGAGTGGCACTTACCATACAGTGATTTAAATTAAACATACCTGTTGATTTTGGGGGAGAAAATGAGCATGTGAAGAATAATTAAAAAGTTATTTGGGGATCAGCAGTCTTGTTTGTGACTACCAAACTGTAACAAATTGCTGACCATAAACTTTCCCAAATACTGGACTACGTAACAATTGCCATTTTCCAAGTTCTCAACTTTAAAAAGAGGATTGAAATGCCATTCACTGTGTTTGTCCTTTGGCCTACACTCTGATTTGTTCAAGTGATGGCTGCCAGGGAGGCTGTCTCTTGGCCTCTCTGTGCCTCATACTGTAGATTCAGCACCGCGAAGCTCGGACAGCTCCCTGTCCTCAGTCCTGCTCTGTGACTCCAGCCCCAGAGCATGGTAAGTGCTCATTTCCCCACCTAGTGTTCCTTCTGCCCCACCATGGACACATAGAAAACCTCACCCATTTGCTGTTGTTTCTAATTCAAGATTCCTCTCCTTCCCCTAGTCCTCAGAAACGCAAATCTATCTGCACTGACACATGTCTGCTACCAATCTTACCTCCCACACTTTCCCCTTACACCCTGGTCCACCAGGCTACAGGTTCCGTAGAGTACAGAGCATGCTTATTATCACCTCCATACACTTGGTACCTGACGCGTGGAAGGGGCTCATTGAGTCCTTCTTAACCATTTGAAAGTAATGAATTTTATTATTCTATTTTTTGTCACTTATTCTATTTATCTTAATCATTTAGTTTTTACATAATGGCATTTAGAAATAAGTTAGTACCTTAGTAAGTTTAGAATAACTGCAGTAAAGATGAATCCTATGAAATTAACAGCTACTGAAATTAGAAAAGATAATTTTCTTGGAAAAGATTTTGATTACATGTATACTATAAATACAGCATTACAAAATGGATTATTTGGATATATATTTTAGTGACTAGTATATATATTATTATGTGTAATTTTAGAATATTTTCATTTTTCTATATATGTAGAATAAATTCTATACATATAGGTTTTATATGTGTAATTCTAGTATATTTCCATTTTTTCCTAAATAGAGGAAGCATTTGCTCCAAGCTAGTCAGATTAAACAATACTTACAAGTTTGAATTTTAGTTAACTCCCATTATAGCTCTCTTAATTACAAATCCACAAATCCATACTCATAAGATTTTGCTACTAGGTGTGTACTGCTTGTCTGATGTCTTGAATGTATTTGTTGAAGACGCCTATGGTTCTAAAACTATAAATTTATATGAGAACAAAGCCAAGGCATAGACAATGGATGAGGTTGCTTTGGGGGAAGAATCTGTGCCATCCATTGCATCTGTCAACACTCAGGACAGACTGCTGGCAACTTAGAGTTTATTGGGTTGGAGGCCAGGAGAGGATAGATGATGGCCAGGCCTGTGTGGTGATTGGGGCAGGCTCTGATCAGGCAGGGAAGAAAAATGCTCTGCAGGTAAACACTGAAACAGAACATTGATGTATCCCCACAGGCATGGGCTCTGGGATGTGGCAGTAGCAGACATCATTCTTCCTCGCGGTCATCTCACATGGGATGGGGCTTCTGCAGCCCATGTATCACTCTGTCTGGAAGGCCAGGAAGCCGCATCTACAGCAGCCATGGATCATGGTGTTTCTGTGGTGTCTAGAGGGGCTGAGTGCAATCTCCATGTGCACACGGGGCAGAGGAACCCCAGGCAGCCCGTCAGTCATGTCAGCAGCACATAAACAACACTGACAGGTCTTGCCATTATGTCTATCTACAAAGAAGAGCATCATGGGAAGTCTACAAACATCCTTCTGAAATCCCCAAAGGAGGCAATGTCCACCTACATCCCTATCCCACAATCTTCTTGACAGTTGTTTTTCCCATATGTTCATATTCCAAGACAATTTTTTTTAATTTTATGTATTAGATGCAGTGTTTCCCAAACTTCTCTCGTGATGAGAATCACCTGGTAGAGTTGTTAAAATACAGATTCCTGAATCCCAACTAAGAAGTGCTAAACTAGAATTTTGGGGAACATATAGGTAAAATCGTATAAGCCTAGAGCACTAGTTAAGTATACAATTTTACCTATATGTTCCCCAAAATTCTAGTTTAGCACTTCTTAGTTGGGATTCAGGAATCTGTATTTTAACAACTCCACCAGGTGATTCTCATCATGAGAGAAGTTTGGGAAACACTGCATTAGAGGAACACAAATGAATAAGATGGTTTTTCCTAGTCAATGTCCACAAACTTTGTAGCACCAACTATGTTTCCTCCAAAAGAATTCTGATTTTACTTATTTATATATATATTACTGATTTCAGGGAGAAAGGAAAATAGGGAGAGAGATAGAAACATCAATGATGAGAGAAAATCATTGATCTGTTGCCTCCTTCATGCCCCACACTGGGGATCCAGGCCTAAACCTAAGCATGTGGCCTTGACTGGAATTGAACCTGGCACCCTTCAATCCCCGGCCGCAGCTCTATTCAATCAGTCATAACAGTTAGGGCTCTGGCTTGATTCTACACATCAAGTGGTGTGTTTGCATAACATGCCTTATATACAAGTTCATCAAAGGAAAGGAGTTTGTCTGTTAGGAAACTCTAACCCAAGCAATCATAATCACATAGTCTGAAAACAGTGCTTCTGTAATCCATTGTTGATGGGTTGTCCATGAAATTTATGAAAAAATAATTGCTTCTCTTATGTGTGTTTAAGTTAGACTTAGATTTAGGACATGGTCACAGCATGTGCTTTATAAAATTCAGGAAGTGTGTGAGATGTTCATGAGAAAGTGATTATTTAGATTTAGTATGCAAGCACCACTTTTTAAGTGTAAATAGATGAAAATATTTGCAGTTACATTTGTGCAGAATTATCCATAATTAATACAGCGACTTGTTTACAAACTCTTAGATGCTTGACAGAGAGTTTGAAGCAGTAAACTTTTCCCTGAAACGGTAGCAGCCTCTGGCAACTGAGAAATGAAGACAAATGCCTCTTTGTGATGATGCAATTGCATTGTGAAGCCTGACCCATTTACACAAAATTATGCTTCTTCTATGTTTCATGCAATGAATGCTCTTTTTTCCTGAATCATGCAAGAGAGAAAATGTACCTTAAACATCTAATAAAATAATAATGCATGCATACAAGCGCCTATGAAATATAAGGTATTTCATGGCCACTGTGAATTCAGACAAAAATATATGCGGTTAATATTTTATAGAGGTTTGCTACAATAGGATAAGTAAACTATTTTTTTCAATATTACATAATAGAAGACAAAAGATGGTCTACTGAAATGAATAAAAGAAAATATTATAAAACCAAACTGTAGGAAGACATTGCTCCTTTTGGTAGACCTAAAGGAAATATGATAAAGAAGCAAGGGAAAATTTAAACTTCAGCATGAGGAAAGGGTATTAACAGTCTTCAAAATAGTTTAATTATAGAGTATAAAGACATATATCAGGTATGGCTGAAGCATAGAAGCATAGGGAAGAAGCTTGGTGGAAAATCTGAGAATATTCAAGCTAATTTTTTTCATCACTGGAGAACATTTGACCTTGTAGAACTATTGTTGTGTTTGTTAATTTTTTGAGCAGTGAAATTTAATATTTTATTCTGGGCTTTGGAAAGAAGTCTCTGACAGCAACATAATCTGTAGATGCAAATACCTGAAAACATCATGTCCAGACAAGATTTCATTCCAACTATCCAGGTAATAAAGAGAAAGAAAGTAACAGAATGCTTCGGAAGGAAAAGACTGTAAATGAAAGGATGAGGGAGAAAGAGCATTCAAGAGCGATCATCCCTCACAGTGATTGTCAAATGATTGAGAGGAAAGAGGAAGAGGATGTAGTTTCAGAGTGAATGTCAATACTGATGTAAGTCTCTTAATGGCTGAAATGGCAGCATCAGAGTCTGGAAGCATATGGAAGCCTGTTACCTACGTGGAGAAAAAAAGGCTTAGTACTCCCACCTGCAGCATTAAAGTGAGTGCCTGGGAAGGATGCATCATCTCTTCAGTTTCTACTCTACTGAGCAGGTTCCCTCCTTCTTCCTAACAGTTCCTTCCCCTGACTTACAGGAACACATGAGCTCCAGGAATCTTCCTTATCTCTCTGGAAGCCACCTGGGCATGTCCTTTCTTGCTTCCTCATTGTAAGGAGCTATGAGAAGCGCATCACCCAACGCGTCTTTGATAGAAGGGAGCTGCTGGGAAAACGTCTCCAAGATCCCAGCACAGCCTTCCCACACCTGCAAGCCTGAAACTCTACTTTGGCAAAGAGGCCTGCCAATAGCCCCTCTTCCTTGGCCTCACCCTGCGTCCACTTCATCCTGGACTTTATTAGAGCAGACCTGGCGTGGGTCCAGTCCATCCCAGCTGGCCGGGACCTGTCTCCAGTCACAGTGCGTCTTCAGCTATGCCACTTGTCCCGGGGCTGGTAGCAGTCCCATCATTGCTGAGTGCAAGGACCCCATTTCACAGTCCTAACAACTCTATCACCAATGTTTTCTGTTAAATGACTTCTTTTAAAACAGGTTGAGTGGCTTGGTTGGTGTGCTCAGTGCTTGAGCATCTACCTATGAACCAGGAGGTCAAGGTTCTATTCCTGCCCAGGTTGGGGGCTCAATTCCCAGTGGGAGGTATGCAGGAGGCAGCCGATAAATAATTGTCTCTCATCATTGATGTTTTTAACGCTTTCTCTTGCTCTCTCTTCCTCTATGAAATCAATAAAATATATCTTTAAAAAGTAAAAAAAAAAAATAGGATATGTGGTTTCTGAATTTTCCCCAAAATGTATAAAACTATTGCCACCTGTCATAAAACAGAAGTTAAATCTTACAGAGAAGCTATATATATCTAGTTTAAATTAAAGACACTTGGACACTAGATATCCAATCTGCTTATTTTACAAAGGATTGGAGTAAAGAGAGTTCTATTTACAATTATAAGATAGATCTTTGCCATCTTCCAGAGAGACAATTTTTCTTCATTTGAATTATATTGATTGAGAGTAGAATTCAAAACTTAAGGAGGTCATTTCTGAAAAGGCCGCTTCATTCTGGGGTTGGGGTGCAGTTGGGGCTAATACTGGTAAAAATAAGTTGTTCATAAAAAATGTGAAGTAGCAGGATAGGGAAAATTAAAACCTCAATTTTAATATTTCCACAAGTGCAACCAGTAAAATAAAAATAAAAAATAAAAACAACAGAAAAGGGTGTATGCTGTTGATATTTATCATTAATAGCTCCATGAAGTTTCAATATCTGGTGATTTCTTTGGATCTCATTAAGTGTGTGTTACCGAGTAGCATGGCTGGAAGTGAGACCAGCAAGTGTGGCTATTACAGTCATTTCCCCACAAAATTACATCCTCAGTATAATGGCAGTTTATTTGGAGGGAGTGTATTGACTCTATAACCAAAGTTCCGTTGAAGCCATTATGGGAGGTTGTAATTTTGTATTCAGAGATTATTTAATAGTGATTATTGACCCACATAAATGTAGTCATTATAAGCCATAAAGATTGCTTTCTCATTCTAGTTATAGTTTTATAAAAAGGAACAAAAATACTGTACAAGGAATTAGAAGAACTGTTATTGACTAGAGCTCCAAAAATGAGCAGATACAGCAACTTGAGTAAGGCATTTACATTGCTCTATATGAATTGGGCTAAGGTCTATTTTGACAACCTCACAGACTGATACAGATATAAATAAATACAATCTTTTATTTTATAAGCAGGACTTCCAGTGTCAACTCAGATGTGTAAAGAGTTCAGAATTCACTCTACCGGTCTTTAAACAAGAAACACCTGCAGAGATGGAAACCACAGACTTTTCTTGGGCCCATGGAGAGCGAAGCTTGCAGAGCAAACCAGACTGAGACCTAAAGGCAAGCTCATCTCCCGGGTTAGCGGCTGACCACTGCTGAGCAGAGGCAGGCGCTTCTGGGGCATAAACTGTTCGGGACAAGGGAATGGTAATGTACACAAGTTACCAAGGTGGAACTAGAACTAGCATAAGAGGAAAAAACTCTGGGGGACCACAGTCCTGAAACACCACAATATAGTGGGCTTTTATTCCTCCAGGGATACGTATGTGGAAGTAGCTGAATATAGGGGTATCATAAGAAATGACCAGGTTGTCAAACCTCAGAGGGAAGGAAGGGAATGGTGGGGGTAGGGGGTGAGATCAACCAAAGGACCTGTATGCATGCATATAAGCTTAACCAATGGACACAGACACCAGGGCGGTGAGGGCATGAGTGGGGGGAGGTGGGGGACAATAGGGGAATAAGGACCCATATGTAATACCTTAATCAATAAAGAGATTAAAAAAAGAAACACTTTTTTTCATGCCACTCCAAAAAATTATCTAGGTATGATATATGTTCCTTTACAAATGAGTAAGCTAAGACCTCTGGATAGGAACATTATTCTTTTATACCCCCTCTAAGGTGCTAGAATAATGCTTGTCTTTAAGTAGGCAAAGAGTAAATTTTAGTCTTATTAACTAAATGAAAATTTTTGTATGCATAAGTTACAAGCAAATGTAAGCTTATTAGAAGTGGTAATACTCCATATTCTGTAGCATGCTGGATAATTATCAAACATTGTGCACTACTCATTCCTTTGGCCAATTAGTTTTCTCCCAAAAACATCTAAAAGTCAAAGAAAAATCTGGCATTGAAATTTACTATTTTTACTTCTATAAGCTACTAAAGACAATTACAGTGCCCTATAAATAGCAACAAATGAATTAAACAATTTTTCTATGTTTTATAATAAAAATGAATGAAGAGCTATCTGCATGTTAAGGATGCACTGTTTTGATTTTTAGATTTCTTTTTGTTATTTCCATTTTAAGAAATCTAAAACAACAGAGCTAAAACCCATTACTTCTATTTTCTGTGACTTGGAAGTACTCCTGCAAAAGTTACTCTATTAAGGCAACGCGAAAGTAGATACTGGCTTTGTATTTCCATGTATCTGTTTACTGGCTTTCTGAAGAACACTCTAAGCATCGTATTACTTTAAATTCAATTATTTTTAATGGTTCTTGCTTTTTTTTTCTATAAGTATCCCTTACCATTTAGCATTAATGGACACTCAGAATCCTTTCAACAAGAGGCATTCCTAACTAGACAATGCTGTTTTGATATAATAAGTGCATAGTTAAATTGAATACTAAAATTTAGTGTACCAAAAATATCAACATTATGTGGATAAAAGTAAAATTGGTTGCCTTTTATTTAGAGATTGATGTGTAGTTATTATTATATCTGAAACTTATAGGCATTTGTCTTGAGTGATGTTGACCAGTACAACAATAAATAAGATATGCTTACATATTTCCTGAGAACAGATGGTTCTGAATAAAATGTGATTAATATTTAGCTTCAGCTTGAGAAGTTGTACTGCATTATGCTATTTTTATCTTACAAAAATAGAGTAGAGGCCCTAGCTGGGTGGCTCAGTTGGTTGGAGTGTCCTCCTGTACACCAAAAGTTTCAAATACCTAGATTGCAGGCTCAATCCCTGGTTAGGGGGTGTCCAGGAGACAATTGATCAGTGCTTCTCTCTCTCTCTCTCTCTCTCTCTCTCTCTCTCTCTCTCTCTCTCTCTCTCTGCAATAAACAGCATGAGCTGTGTAGGTCACTGATTGAGAATTACCTATAAACCAGGAGGCCAAAATTATTCCTAGTCAGGGAACACACCTGAGTTGCAGCTAGATCCCCAGTGGGGGGCATGCAGGAGGTAGCCAATCGATGATTCTCTCTCATCATTGATGTTTCTGTTTCTCTCTCCCTCTCCCTTCCCCTCTGAAATCAATAAAAATACTTAAAAATATATCTGTGAATAAGATTAAAAATAGTATAATAGAATAGTGAAAATATGAGATGATCTTGTTTTCTAAAATTGAAAACAAGTAGTGAAAATATCTTGCATATTATAAACTACTCTTGTAATCTGTGAATATTTTTATTTTATTGTATTACACATGCTTTTCAGAGAGAAAAAGCAACCTCATATTCAAATTCCCCAACATACTACAAAGTAAAGTTTTTTAATTCCAATCATCAAAGAATTGAATACTATTTAGTAGGAAGTAACTTCCATGTACTTCCCCTTTGATCTGTAAACCCTTCAGTGACTTGTATTAACTTTTCTCTCCACTTCTATTTCAAATGAAATAATGTTTCATTATTCAACAGTAGGTCCTTTGGATGTTGCTGTAAATCAGATGCACATGTTTTTGATAGTCCCATCATCAATAGGGATATTCTCATAGACATAGAGGAACCTGAATGTATGCAGTGCTCCAGAATGTCATCCTAGCAGCCTTGCACACCAAGATATGCTCAAAGCCCCAGGGAGAGAAATAGGGATCTAAAGGAAACTAGTCAGCAATCTGAAGGCCTTCAGTGGTTCCCACAGCATTCCTACTGAAATCCAAACTCTTCACAGAGGGCCAGCATGATGGAAACCCCATTTGTCCAGGTTTATCCCTGTCACCCTCCTTCCCTGATGCTCCATCTTCAATCAAGTTCTCTCATGCTGTTGGAATTCTGTGTGTTTGCACAGTCTTCTTCTCTGCCCAAAATGTCTCCATCAACTTTTATTCCACTTGAATAATATTTTCTATTCTTTCAAGTTCTAGATAGAGGTGTTTGTCAGATAATAATAATAGAGTTTCAGCACAACACTAGTGATATGACACTGAATAAAATAGTTTCTGTCCTCCAGTGGCTATCCACTGGTGAGTCTTTTCAACACTTTAGTCTGTGACAGGTGTCCTTCTTTTATTTCCCTGGAATAACCTTTGCAGATTTCTGTGTCAGACTTAATTTCTTATTTACAATATTCACCTACATGTATGAATCCCCAATAAACTGCAATACACTGAAGTTGAGAGTACAGACAAACAATAGGCCAACTCCGAATACTGAAAAAAAAATAGCCCTATGTGGTTTGGCTCAGTGGATAGAACATCAGTCTGCGGACTGAAGGGCCCAAGCTTGGATTCCAGTCAAGGGCACATATCCAGTTGCAGGTTTGATCCCCAGTAGGGGGCAGGCAGGAGGCAGCCAATCAATGATTCTCTCTCATTATTGATGTTTCTATCCCTTTCTTCTTCTCTCTTCCTCTCTGAAATCAATAAAAAAACATATTTAAACAAAATTAAAAAATGAATAATGTGAATGAGTATCACATTAATTAACCAGTGTCTACAGGAGAAGGATATATGTGTGAACTTTTACTAAAAAAGAAAAAGTTATCTCATTTATATACAAGAATTTTTGCATTTAACCACTTGGGTGTACATCTTTATAATTTCCTACCAATGTAAACAGTTTTTCTTATAAGGTGCTCATATTCTTATGACAATTTCTGTATAAAATCAATATTTAAGGATATTAGTGTGAGTAGATTATTTCGATTTCCATTTATAATTCCCAACTGTCTACTTTTCTAAATTTGACATGAAACTTATGTTTTCAGTAATGAAATAATGCCCTTACAAGATTTAATTATCCCTGAAATATAACCTCCTTTCCTTGATCTTTAAAAAATAAATAAAAAGGAAGAAAAGAGTATATATCTATGACAATTGAAGAAATATTACTAGAAACAACTGGAGGGATTTTTAAATCATGGCTACTGTACCTCTCCTTAATTAAATTATCTTAATCATTTTTTTAAAATCATCCCTTTAATCATTTTGATTTTTTGGTTTTGTTTTGTTAATAGTCACCTGAAAATATTTTCACATTGATTTTTAGAGAGAGTTGGAGGGAAGAGGAGAGACAGAGAGAGAAATGTCAATGAGAGAGAGACACATAGGGATTGCCTCCTGCAGGCACCGAGACCTAGGCTGTGATCAAGCCTACAAGGGGAGGTAAATGCCCTTGCCAGAAATTGAATCCAAGACTCTTCAGTCTCAGGGCTGACACTCTATCCAATAAGCCAAACCATCTAGGGCAAAGTATCTTAACCTTAGTAAGTTCTTAGCTTTGTGTGCCGTTAAACATCAATTCACGATTTTTGTGTGTGAATAATTCCAAATGGAACTAGACTTAACTTTAGCTCTTGATAACAGTAGAAACAGTTGACTCAATGTGTCAGATGGAGAACTAAGTTATCTGAAACCCAAGTACCAGTGAGGACAAAGACACTCATCTTATTGAGTGGTGTGCACAATTCAGTTTTGTAATCCACAGGTATTGGGTTACAAAGATGAATGACATCACCAACAAGCAGGTCGTAATGACTCTAACGAGCACCCCATTGTGGCAGGTCATCATGACCTCCTCTTTATCCCCCTCTTTCTCTGTTTATCTGTTTTCCTCATGAAAAATTGATACTCAAATGAAAGTTCTGAAAAAAGATATTAACTTTTCTTCTAGTCTAAGGATTTTTTAAAGCTTAAGTTTGTTCAATGTAAGGGATGATATTAGAACTAAGGGGAAACTAATAGAAATTCCTCACACTTTTTGT
Source organism: Vespertilio murinus (assembly GCA_963924515.1). Classification (NCBI taxonomy): domain Eukaryota; kingdom Metazoa; phylum Chordata; class Mammalia; order Chiroptera; family Vespertilionidae; genus Vespertilio; species Vespertilio murinus. Next base: position 54,309,668 of record OZ004711.1, on the reverse strand, counting down.
ATTTGGTAGGCAAAAACTCCCCCCTTACACAATTCTCATGACAGTGTGGATATATTATGAGCAAATATTTTCCTTCAGTCTATAATATTCCTTTATGGTTGGCTAGAATGGAAGAGAGTGAATGAGAGAGAGAAGGATGAAAGAAGGAATTTTTTTTTAAAAAAGAAGAAATAAATATAAAGGAGAGAGAGAGAGGAAATGGGGAGTGGAAGGCAGAAAGGAAGGCAAAGGTGAGCCAGGGAAGGAGGCAGGGTGGAAGGAGGGAGAGAGAAAAGAGTTTCTGAGTGACACATTGCCCTCACCTGAATTTGAAGCATCTTACTGGTAATCGTGAATAAACTCTCAGAAGTCACCTCCTAAATATTCACTTAAATAGTCCAACAGAACATGACAGGTTTGATCCTCCCACTCGCTGGGTAGGTGTTTCCAATGAGGACACCGATGTCACCAGTTCAGACTAGCCCCATGCAAGCTGACGGGGAGTGGCAGCCTGGCACAGGGTCCCACAGGGTTAATGACAGTGAGGCTGACGAACGTGGGCTGGCTTTCAACAGCTTGCTGAAAGGTTGGCTGCTGCAAGCGAGGCAAAGGGATTCAGTTGCTAAAAAGGAAAATAAAGTGTACACTATAATTAAGCAAAGAAAACAGCCTTTGGAAAATAGATTCTGTCTTAATTTGCAAATCCATGGCTTTCAGAAGCAAAATAAACTTCTCCAAAATAGATTTTTTTTTTTACTCATCATATGGCTTTAGCATTTACAAACTAGGATAACTAGATTCAACTTTTTTCTCAGTTCTATCCATCACATTGCCTTTTGTCTTACATTCAGCTAACTTTGCTATTAAAAAGCTAACTTCTAACCATGTTAAAACTAATAAATATTTTAAAAGGGAGGCTGTTATAGGCTAGGCATTGCAGCACTATATCCCTTTACTATTTCTAAACTCTGAATTGATAAGTTAATATTTGCAACATCTCCAATGGAGCGATATTAGAAAAATAGCTTGGCGATTGACATAAAAACTGCATGTTTTATTGTTCTGTTCTAACCTGCACCCTGTAATGTCAGCAATGCTTTGCTGGAATATATTTGGAGGTGACTGGAGAGTTTTATCCAGGTGAAACTGGCCACGCTAGGTGCTAAGGCAGGACACTGCCACCTACTTTGCTAATCACCTATAAGTGGAGGAGATGACTTTATTCTCTTATAAATTATATACTGTTTCTTCATTCTTACCGATATGTTACAGTGGAATTATTTCACAGATATTTAGCCATGTGAAATAAAATAGTCAATGTGAAGTTTATGTGAAAGAGAAAAGTGGGACGGACTCTTTGGATACTTAAAATTTGGAAGTAATTGATTTTCTATGAAAAATATGCTTATTTTCTGCATTTTAGCTTATGGGTGATACCTTCCATTAAGGGCAATGTATATTTTTAAAAATATGTTTGAATTGATTTAAGAGAGGAAGAGAGAGGGAGAAAGGGATAGAAACATCAATAATGAGAGAGAATCATTGATTGGCTGCCTCCTGCAAACCTCACACTGGGGATCAAGCCCACAATCTGGGCATGTGCCCTTGACTGGAATCAAACCCGGGACCCTTCAGTCCACAGGCAGATGCTCTATCCACTGAGCAAAACTGGCAAGGGCAAAAGAGGGCAATATTATTGTCAAATAACAAAGGCAACTCATTGATAGGCAAAGTGTGTATGTAAGGAAAAATCACTCTGCCTCACATTAAAGTTAACAAGCATAATAATAATTTTCCACTCCACGGCTGTTATGAATGACAATCATTTTGCCTAATGAATTTTACCTTGTGATTGCTAAGCCCTGTATTACTAACCATGTTAAAACTAATAAATATCTTAAGAGGGAAGCTGTTATAGGAATAGGCATTGCAGCACTATACCCCTTTACTATTCCTAAACCCTGAATTGATAAGTTAATATTTGCAACTTCTCAATTGGAGCAACATTTGTCAGAGGAAACACTTGATGGAATCTATTGATTTAAGCAGTTTTTGAGGCATATTTTCTCTACAGAGGTGAATATCCACAGCAGGAAATCCAAGGAAGGCTTTATGACTGTCAATGAGCAATAAATTGGTGTTTTCCATGTTTTTCAGGAAGTTCTAATACTGTGTACCAATAGGGTGGCTAACACCCTGCTTGACTTGAAAGGAGGTTCTAAAATATATACACACCACATTTTCTAGCTCATATTTTGGTGGGAATACATGTTCACCAGGTTTTGTTAATTTTAAAGACACTGAATGCCAACTCCCAGAAAACCCAAGCTTGTCAGAATTCTTTTTGAATAAAATATATTCCATTCCACTCCATTTCTTGCATTTATCATATCTAATAAAGAAGGGGTATGCAAATTGACTGTCACACAGTCACAAAAATGGTGGTGCCCATAGCCACAAGATGGTGGTGCCCAGTCTCCTCAGTCCCACCAGTGCCTCCCAGTCCTTTCAGCCCTGCTGGAGGGATGGCATACATGTGATGTGGCAAGACCTGCCCTCAGCTCCCCAGCTGCCCAGGGCTGGCCTGAGGCACAGGCAAGCCTCAGATGGATGCTATCCAGCCGCCAAGGGCTGCCGGAAGGCTCAGGTAAGTAGGGCCGGCGGAGGCTTGCACTGCCAGCAGTGGCAGCAGCAGAGGTGTGATGGGGGTGTTACCTCCCCTGATAACAAGGTTGCTTCCCACCCCTGAGGGCTCCTGGATTGTGAGAGGGGCAAGCTAAGCTGAGGGACCTCCCCCTCCAGGACATGAATTTTCATGCACCGGGCCTCTAGTTGTTCTATAATTTTCAATAAGGATGCAAAGGCATTCAATGGAGAAAGAATAATCTTTTCAACAAATGGTATCCAGACAAGTTGATATCCACATGCAAAACAATGGTTTTGAATCCCTTTCTCAAAACATACCTAAAAATTATCTCACCATTGATCATTGATGCAAATGAAAAAAATAAAAATCCTAGAAAACAACTTGAGAGCATATCTCATACCCTTGGGACAGGCAAAGCTTTTTTAGATATGATACCAAAAAAACTCAATTAATAAAGAAAAAAAAAGATGATAAATTGCGCATCCTCAAAATTAAAAATTGGCTTCTAAGGTTGAATACCGAGGCATTGAAATCACTCACACATGGGAGGAAATATGTGAAGGTCACATCTGATAAGCAACATATAGGCAGAACCTGTAAAGAATTCTTGCAACTCAGTAATAAAAGACAATAAAAATGATCAAAGAAGTAGAATATATATTTCATCAATGAAGGTATACAAATAGAAAACAAGCACACAAAAAATACTCAACGTTCCTAGCAGTTTGGGAAATGCAAAATGACAATGACATATCACTTCACACCTACTAGAATGACTTTCCTCAAAAAGATCTTGAAATCCCATTATATTTATTTAGAAACATGAAATGATATAGGAGTCATTGGAAACTCATTTGGCAGTTTCTAAAAAGCTCAAACATGGAGTTACAGAGTGACAAAACTCTTTGACATCTATGAACATATCCAAGAGAAATGAAAAATATATATCCACACAAAAACTTGTGCATGACTGTGTACAGCAACATTTTTTAAATTAGCCAAAAACTGATAACCAGAAAAATCTCATTTACTATTTTTTGGCTGAAATTTAAGTAGCAAAATTCACAATACTGGTCTTCATATACAAGGATTAATTGGAGCTTGATTTTCCTTTGCACTTCTAACATGCTATCAGCTAGTGTAAATGATTATGGGATAAACTCATGAATATCACTGATTACCCTATAAAATATGACAGATAATAGTGCTTCACCCCACTCAACTTTGGTATATAACCTTCAGGTCAACAGCAAATGCTGACAAAATATACCATAGCCAGAGAAAGGAAACTACTTACAGGGTTGGGGTTGATGGATTTTGTTTAGAATAGAAAAGTGATAGAAGAGGAGTGTTATGGATGAGATAGCGAGAAGGTCACTGGCATAGCCTACTTCCTTCACATCGCTTTGTTGTTATCATTAGTCATTTAGGGAAATATAGCCACAGTCCGAGGAAGTTAGAAATCACTTAGCTTTAATGGAAAGGATACTTCCTTTGGGGAAAGAAGCTGAGGGGAGTGGGAGGGAGTGGGAAGTATCTAGAAGGATTTCTGTTATGCTGTTGGACTTAATGAATATCATTTGCAGGCCACAGGCCTGAAGTCAAAAGCTAATAAACTGAAAGTGGGAGAAATCGGTTCAAATGTTAATGAACCCAGAGGATCACAGGCATCTTCAGGGGTGTGTTTTGTGGGGGTATACCTTGACATTTTACATAATCTAAAAAACATCTCAGGTTGAAAAATGTACTATTTATACATTTAAATAGAATCCTATCCAATAAAAGGGCAATATGTAAATTGACCATCACTCCAACACACAAGATGGCTATCCCCATATGGTCAAAGATGGCTGCCCCCATGTGGACACAAGATGGCCCCCACAAAGTGGCCAGCAGGGGAGAGCAGTTGGGAGGGACCAGGCCTGCAAAGGAGGGCAGTTGGAGGTGATCAAGCCTGCAGAGAAATGCAGTTGGGGGTGGGGGGGACCAGGCCTGCAAGAGAGAGCAGTTGGGGGGACAAGGCCTGCAGGGGCAGGCAGTTAGGGGGAAAACAGGCTGGCAGGGAGCAGTTAGGCATCAATCAGGCTGGCAGACAGAAGCAGTTAGGGGCAATAAGGCAGGCAGGCAGGCAAGCAGTTGGGAGCCAACAGTCCTGCATTGTGAAAGAGATGTTCTACTGCTCATGTAAGCAGTCAGACATCCCTAGAAAGCTCCTGGACTGGAGACGGTGCAGCTGGGTTGAGGACACCCCCTCCCCCTGCACATATTTCATGTACCGGGCCTCTAGTATTTACATAACTTCAAAAATAAAAAAATAATAACACATTTACATCATGCATTATATATAAATACCTTTCATTCTCCTGGTGATTGTTTTCAGTTGCTGAAAAAGAGTGTAAGTCCTCACATAATTTCTCTCCCTCACACTCTCTCTAAGGATCCTGTAGACACATGGGCATGAGTTAGAAGCCTGAATGATAATGTGATTCCACTATCTTTATGCATAATTTTTCATAATTGAATCTTCAAAATATTGGGAATCATTTCACTGCTTCTACCACAAAGTTACCTATAAAGAAGGGAACACATTTCTTTCCACACATTTTTAAAAAATATATATTTTGTTGATATTTTTACAGAGAGAAAGGGAGAGAGATATAGAGCTAGAAACGTCAATGAGAGAGAAACATCGACCAGCTGCCTCTTGCACTCCCCCTACCGGGGATGTGCCCGCAATCAATGTACATGCCCTTAACCGGAATCGAACCTGGGACCTTTCAGTCCGCAGACTGACACTCTACCACTGAGCCAAACTGGTGTCGGCCACACATTTGTTTTTTGTACAAAACATGCCTGCTGCAGCAGGAAAGGCTTAAGCGATGGACTACCCTTTTCACATCTTAGCGGGATTCAAATAGAGTCCCTGCCACTTAGTGATAATTTCTGAATCTTTAAATAATTCGGATAATAATTTCTGCATGTTTAGGCTTGCTTTCTACTCTATGAAACTTGTGATAATCTTACCCATCTCACTTGATCTTGTCAATAAGTAATTAGATATGCCATATACTGTATCTAGTATACTGCTTTAATATACTTAGTACATTGCTTGTTAATATATAGCTCATTTATGCACAGTGCTATAATTCTATCCATTGCTAATAGTAGACACATTTTAGAATCATTTTAATATCAGACCTGAGAGAGAAAAAATGAACACGGCATCTACATAGGGTTGATCAGCCAGTTTCACTAACTTAACATAAGGGCTCCCACAGATTACTGCTGACATTGCTGTGAAACCATTTCATATCTGAGAACATTGGGGGTTTTAAGATCAGATCCTGTGTTTTAGGCCAACTCAGACTACCGTGATGAAGTGGTGACAAATTTGTAAATCATTCATTTTGGTGTGTGCTCTGTTCTCTTTATTTCCTTTTATTTTTCACAGAATGCCAGATGGAATGAGCTATTTCTGTCTAATTGACAAATGCAACAGTTTACTGGGCTAAGTGCTTAGAGAGTTGCAAGGAGAGATTTTTCACTTCTGTATCAAGACCCTGTTGCTGCTGCAGGCTACTCACCTCTTTTCAAAAGCAAGGTCACCCGAGAGTCACCTGCCTTGTGGATGTGCACACTTCTAGGCGGAAAAGGCACCTGGAATCCTCACAGCTGCTCAAGAGGGACAGTGACTCCACACTCTGCATGTGGCACCCGCGCCTTTTCCTCCACAGCTGACTCACTTCCTGTTATCTCATCTTGTTGCCTTTGCCTCTGAGAACATACCTCTCTTCCCTAATTGGCACAAGAGACCGATGCTACCTCTAAGTCATTCCAACCACATGCAGGACAATTTCAGCAAAGGATGTGAACAAAATGAACGTCCTTTTACTGCTGTGGTTCTCAACCTTTCTAATGCCACCACCCTTTAATTCATTCCTCATGGTGTGATAACCCCCAACCATAAAATTATTTCCGTTGCTACTTCATAACTGTAATGTTGCTATTGCTATGAATTATAATGTAAATATCTGTGTTTTCCTGTCACAACCCACCATTTGAGAACCTCTGCTGTAGAGCCTAAGACCATCAGGAAACATATATTTACATTACAATTCTTAACAGTAGCAAAATTAAAGTGAAAAACTATTAAAGGGTCGAGGCATTAGAAAGGTTGAGAACCACTGTTCTATTGGCTCACAAGTGTTTCTTGTTTTTACTCATCTAACTGTGTTGTCTTTGGTGTGTTTTTAAACGTTCTGCCATATCATTTTTTTCTACCAACTATATGCGTAATCTGTCTGCAAAATCCATGTTCTCACTTGTGATGTGAGGGCACAATGGAAACAAGGGCTGTCACCTAGGAAATGTTTCAAGAAATTGAAAACCTGGAAATGGATCCAGACATGGTGTACCCAATGAGAGAAGCCGGGTGTAGCAAAGAGCTCACTCGGGCAGCATGCTCTGAAGTCCCACCTCCCGGTGTTTCCACATGGATCCCTTCCACTCCTACTGCAGGTGCTCCCATCTCCCCATTTGACAGGGGAGAACCCTGAGCCACAGAGAGGACAGCGAACTTGCTTAAGGTTATACAGCTAACAGGTTGCCCAGGCAGAACCTGAACCCTGACGGATGCCTGCCATAGTACCTGCTGTCAAGTACTGACTTACTGGGTTATTCTATTGGGAGTCATGGCAAAACATCATATGTGATAGTGTAAGAGAGTAGGCAGTTGGATTCTGGGTCACAGCACAGGCCTGAGTTGCAGGCCTGATTCCAAGTAAGGAAAGTGCCTTAGACAGATAGCTGATCAATGATTCTCTCTCCTCATTGATGTTTCTCTTTTTTTCTCTCTCTCCCTTCCTCTCTAATATCAATAACGTACCCTGTTTCCCCCAAAATAAGACAGTTTCTTATATTAATTTTTGCTCCAAAAGATGCGCTAGGCCTTATTTTCAGGGGATGTCTTATTTTTCCATGAAGAAGAATACAGTACACATTTATTGTTAAATGAAAATAAAGGACATTTATTACCTGTATACAGTATGGTAGTACGGTAGTTGTCAACACAAACCAGACAAACTGAATCCTATAGTATCAAGAATTTACTCATTTATTCAATGACAATCATGTCATCATCTTCTGGAACATCATCATAACAATCCAATTCCTGAATTTCCTGGTGAATTTTTTGTGACTCCATTTCTTTCAGGATCAGTGGACCAAATCTCTCATGTTTAGCAATAGCACTGTCTTTAAATGAGTACTTCTTGTCAAGGTAGCCTGCTTGCAGTGCATTTGCAATGCAACTGTCAGTGATTTTCTCCCATGAATTCTTCACCCAAGTCACAACTTCTTGCAGTTTAGGTTTCACAAAGTTTCCACACTGATTTCTCTACATTCTATTTTCAATGCAGTCATTAATTTCCATGTGCAAATTGTCTTTGAATGGCTTCTTCATTGCAATATCAAGAGTCTGGAGATAGGCCTTGGTTCCTGTGGGAATCATTATCTGATCTATTTTTCTTTCATGAAGAAATGTCATCATATCTTTAGCGCAGTGAGTGCTGGCTGCATCCCAGACTAGCAGACCTCTTTGGCTCCCTCGCATAACAAGCGGCAGCATTAAATTGACCCACTTCCTTATAACTGTTTGTGTGGCCCAGGCTTTTTCAGTTTCAAAAATAAAAACGCCCATAACACTTTCAATCTTTTCCTTCTTGCCCTTAGAAATGATTAAAGGTGGGATTTTAGTAGCATTCACATGAATTGCCAAAATACAGGAAACATGTGCCTGCACTTTCATAAGCAGTGGAGGGAATATACACTAAGGAGGCACCCCGCTGTTCAATTTTTGTTTGAGATGATTGGCCCATAAACACTGCAGTTTCATCCATAGCAATCATGTTGGAAAGATTGTATTTAGAGAAGTCAGCATCATCAATAAAGGACTTGAACTTGAGTATCTTCCAACCTAAACAATGTTGTATATCTTCTTAAAGATAGTTCACTTGGCTGAAGGAAATTATCCAGCCAGTGTTGTGATGCTTTGAAGTCTTCGGGGGCTATGTCAAACTGTGGTGCCATTGCAAGGGCAAATTCTTGAATCTGAGCCCTATTCACAACCAAAGCCTTTGCTCTCCTGTCAACAACCCATTCACAGATCAGGTCTTCCAGCTTGGAAAATAATGGTTGCCGACCTGATCCACACTTGCGCTTTTTAGCATTTCCCTTGTCCACTTGGTCAATGAGGTTACCATACTCTGCTCACCATTTTGGGACCAATCGGATACTCAACATCTTCTCTTTGCAGAAAGCAGTAAGATTTTGGCCCCAAGAGTCTTCCACGATTCCTTTCTTGTACTCCACAGAGTAGCTTTTTCTTTTTGCGCTCATTTCTAGGGGTAAAAAAAAAAAGTAATTGGGGTATCAAGGTGGGGGGAGGAGGATCACTTAAAATGACACAAGGAGGGATCAGAGAAGGGAATCAAAATGGCACAGGAGAATCAGAGGCGGGATTACCATTTTAGTAACCCCTTTTGATCCTCCTGTGTCATTTTGATTGTCCTCTCTGATCCTCCTGTGTATTTTGATCATCCCCTCTGATCCTCCTGTGTCATTTTAAGTGATCCCCCTCCACCACCCCCTGTGCTACTGAACACCTTCACCAGACATCCCCCCTACCCCTTTATCAGACATTTACCCCCTGGGGCCTGCCTGGGGACTGTCACTGGGCTTGCTGGGGCCTGGATCTGGGCTGGAGCAGGGTCTGCCACTGACTGAGAACTTTCAGTCATCCTGAAGGTGGCCGCGAGCATCAGGTAGTGTCACCAGAGACAGACCAGCACTCACCACCTTAGCAGTGTCCCGTCCACTCTAATTCTCCTGTTCTTCTACACATGTCTGTAAAAGTCCCCTCCTCTCTCCCGCCCCAAGCTCACTGCTCACTCCGACCTCTGCTCAGCCTCCACAGGACAGTGACGTCAGGACTCCACGTAACGTCACTGGTTGCTAGATGCCAGTCGGGGTGGCCCTAGTGACCAGTTTATGGTAAATTAATTTTCATTCTGAGACAAGAGCCTGGGGGCCTTATTTTCGGGGGGGATGCCTTATATTTCACTCAGAAGGAAACCTGTAAGTAGGTCTTATTTTCAGAGGATGTTTTATTTTTGAGGAAACACGATATATATATATTTCCTAAAAGTGAGTAGGAAGGAGACCCATGGATGTGGCACAGCAGGGATCAGAATGAGAAATTACTTTAGATGCAGTTGTGGTGGTTGAGACGCAGAGGGCTGCAGCACACACCTGTGAGTAAGGAGAGTGGCAACAGAGGTGTCCTCCAAACCTGGGCACTCTTGAGGATGAAAGGGAGTCGTTAATAATTACGCTGAAGTGCTGATCACACATTGTTTAAATGTATAAATGACTCCCTCAGTACTTTGAATGCTGAAAATAGGCCAATGGAAGATGGCTGTTGATCTACCAGTGTTTGCCAAACTTTTGACATATGTGTACCCCTTCTATAATTTTCGTAATGCTGAGTATCCCTAGTTAAAAAAAGGATGTATTTTAATAACAATCAAAAATATATATTTTTGGTACGTATGCAAAATAATAATAAAGGAAAAATAAAAGTATTCATAATAAAATATAAATAAAAGTTATATTATAAATAACATTTATTTGCACACTGGGCCATCTCACGCCTCACAAGACCATCTTGACTTGACTCATGAGAACATAGAATTAGGTACAGCTAAGCACTGTGCAGTGCATATCCCCACCAAACTCTTCCTGTACCCCTGGGGGTATGTGTACCACACTTTGGGAAACACTGATGGAGTGAGACAGGAAATAACTGGTTTACACCAAATTTTATCTAAACATTGTGTGCGGTTGGTGGGTTACCTACTACATCTATTGTAGGTTTTCAAACAATTAATATTACACCTGCTATTAAGGTGACCAGATTGTCCTGCTTTTGGCTGAACAGTCCTGATTTTTAACAGTTTTTCCAGCGTCTCACGGTGTTTTAAAAAAGTCCCAATTTTTTTAAAGATTAGAAAGATTCTTTCCAAAAATCGGGTCTTTTTTTAAAATGCCGCGGGACATGGGAAAAATTGTTAAAAATCAGGATTGTCCCGCCAAAAGCGGGACAATCTGGTCACCTTATAATCTCCTTTATAAAATTGCACTTTCGTTTGTCTCCCTTGGTGTGTATTTTAGAAAAGAGCAAGAAATAACCACATGGAATCTCTTATTGCACCTGTTTAGAGATGGGGTTGTGACCGTTTGCATTATGCCACCCAGTACCCTTTCTAAAAATGTCACACATGAAATATTTCTTTTGGAAATCAATATTAGAAAAAAATTCCCCTAAAAGATAGATTGCTTTACTTTTCTCTGTGAATATTACTTTGGTTTAATTTTGCCTGTTAAATATGCCGGCTCCTTGAATCTGCCTAGCTGTATTCTCTTGTCATTGGGATTTCACTGTCTCTGTATGTTTGTACTCAGTCTGGGTTTTTTATTACATTGGTATAATGTTTAAGTATTATAAGTGCTGTTTTGCACACAGCTTTCATTACATGAGATTAAACAAAGTATCACAGGCAACTATCTGATTATACTTTTCAAAATCATTACTGTATAGACAACTGGACATAATATTCTTATGCTTTGAAATGCATTTGGGGGGAAGTATCTAAAATAATGCATACAGATGGCATCATCTGTGTTTCTCTATGGCTAATGTAGGCATGCTCTACCCTAAAGCAAGTCAGGGCAGCCTCCTCCAGCATCACTTCTGCCCCCAGCCCCCAGAGGGCAAGGCTGGCGTAACACTGATGAGAAAGGAGATGTCAAACCATCCACAGCATAATGCCAGCCAGGACACCCTGACCCAGGGTCTCCTATTCCTCCCTGGTTGTTAACTACATGAGAACATGGTGGGCACAGGAGAAAATAGGTCCTAGTGTATTTCACATGAAAGTTCAAAACTTTTATCAGAAAAGAAATATTTGTAAGTTTTGACCTGTTCCTGATCAATGTGTTCTATTTTAAAGTGAAATGAAGAAAGAGCCACCAGAAAAAAAAAATCCAGTTTGAGAAGAGCCTGTCTCGGTGAGTCTTACCCCATCTCACTGAATTCCTGAAGGACTCTCAAGATGAAAGAGTTTATTAGACGGAGGCCTCTACCATTCATATCATACCAGCATGTGAATATAAAACTCATGATTCCAGCCCGTCTGGCATGGCTGAGTGGTTGAGCATCGACCTATGAACCTGGAGGTTGTGGTTTGATTCCCGGTCAGGGCACATGCCCAGGTTGCAAGCTCCACCCCCAGTGTGAGGCGTGCAGAAGGCAGACGATAAATGATTCTCTCTTATCATTGATATTTCTATCTCTCTCCCTCTCCCTTTGTCTCTGAAATAAATAAAAATATATATTTTTAAAAATTATAATTTGCTATATCTAAGCTATTCTGTTTAATTATAAAACCATAAGCTTTTAAAATATGCAATACAAATTTTAGCTAACTTTCAGAATATAAATATGTTGATTATATTTCTAAAGTCTAAAAGTGTGTTTTCACTGCATATAGGTATTATATATTCTAAGTAAATGTTACTTTTTTTGAAATTCATTATATTCATTTTATAACTAATAAATGCAGATTACTTTCAATATAAGATCAAATCATTTTTCTCATGCTTTTGTATGTATGTATGTATGTATTTATTTATTGTATTACCCCTAAATATTTCTGTGAGTTTTTTAGAAACTGTATTAATAATGATTGTTCAGTTACACTCTTTTTAATAAAAGTGATTAAGCAATTGACATTTTAAATATCTCTTACTTTATTATAAATGAAGTGTCCTTTAAATAAGATTTATTGTAAATAGGACTGAAGGGTGTGACAAGTGAAAGGGAAGGAGAAACAGCTACTTTTAACTTTGAAATAATTTCCCACTGTGGAGTCAAGGAGTCACATTTTAAGAGGATAGAAATAGTGGTTTTATATCATGAAAAATTCTGGTGTTGATTTTCAAAACACATTCCTTTCTGCATTGGAGAGTTTATTAAATCAGTTTGAAAACATGCCTCATAGCATAGGGAAGCCGTTCCCACTTGTGACTGTATGCTTTCTGCCCGTGGTTTCTTGAGCCGGATGTAGAAATAGAGCTCCACATGCATCGGGACCATTACAAACGTGGAAATCAACCAGTTCCCACAGTTTCACTGCAGCGAGCCTGACGCCTGGCCGCTACCCCGATGCGACTCTCCACTTGAGGGCAATTCTCTGTTCATTTTTAGGTTAGTGCAACCTCTTCCCTGTGCAGCCACTTGCTGGGTCAAAGTATACATTGTTCCGAGATAGAAAAGTCGTACATAAATTGCTGGCGAGGTGAGGGAGCTCACAACAAAGCCGTTCTTCCTTATCCCTCCATTTCTTAAGAGGAGCATGCTTCATATATAGCCTATCACTTCTGAATGGCGTGGACTGGGGAGGATTGCCAAGTATTTCTCACTCATTCTCTACACTAATAAAAGAGAGATATGCAAATTGACCATGCGTCTGTGATGCCCACCAGCCGATCAGGAGTGGACATGCAAATCAACTCAGCAAAGATGGCAGGTTAATTTGCATATTCAGGCACAGAGTGGCTGCACAGGGTGAGGTGCCTCCTATGAGGGAGAGGGCAGGGGATGGAGGGAGCTACAAGAGTGGCACTCCAGCCGGTGAAGGCTCTAGCTGGAGTGAAGAAGACTGGAGGCTCTAGCCGGAGCAAAGACGGCTGGCCGTGGACAGAGCAAAGGCCTGGATCCCATGTGCCGGAGGAAAACCAGTGCTGGCAGCCAGAAGAAGGAAAGCCTATTGCACGAATCTTTGTGCAATGGGCATCTAGTAGGTTATAATTTGATTCCAGAACATACTACTCTCTTAATGATGAATAATTCTATATTTTTAGAGTTTTTGACTATCATTAGTTGTAAAGTAATTTCAGAAAGTTATCATGAGTAAATCAGCATTTAAAATTTCTAGGTATTATATGAGTTAGTTTTACCAAGAAGGAGTAACTTAGGAACAGGCTGCATTTTATAGCACTTTTTAAAAGTTCACAATGGCTATTAGTATAGCAAAGGCTATGAGTAAAGGTGAAGTTAAAATTTTAGCTACATTTTTAAAAATAGGATTTTTTTTAATTCACTGGCCGCTTTGATACCTATGAGCATTTCATGGAAGAAGTTGGAAAACACTGGAATGATTTGCTGATTTGTCAAACAAATGTACGCCTAGAGAAATAATTTTTGACATAATAGATTCCATCCCTAGTGAAATTTGACACGGGTTTTAATAAGGATACTAAATAATGACAAGTGGCTTCAGGCCATCTGCTTTACATGACATCTCCATAGGATAGGCTGCAAGGCAGGCTGACATTTTTACTTCCTAGAATGTTCTCTTCAGGTATTGTCATCATAGTGCCTATTACACCAGATGGACTCCTAAGATAAATAATACCACCTATCCTTAAGCTATTTTGAATACAATGTTTGGGGGCGGGCACATATATTTTTTAAAAATAATCATCAATAGCATGGAGTTCTCTAATAAGTTATTCTCAAGATCCAGAGGCAAAAATCTTGACTGTCTCGTGCAATAGGAGACTGGGGTTGCAGCATATGCTATTTTACATAGCAGAACGTCTTTCAGAGAATTGCGTGTTCCATCTGTCACAGCCTCCACATTTTACCGTTGACAACATTTGTGATGCGATCTAAGAAATTGTTCCCAGCAGGTCCTATCATATTGAATAATGGTCTCTTTTATACGAGCAGGTCGTTAAATCAGCCACACTCACAATTTCCGACTAGAAATGAAAAATCAACATTAAACTTACCAGATGAGTGGAACGGAAGGATTCCTATAGAGAGCTGTATGTTTAAATTCAGAAATGTGTTCACTGTATTACAATGTCAAGAAAGATAATGAAATTAAAGAGGAAGGGGGTGCTTCAGGCTCTCCACAGCAGAAGGTGGAAATGTGACTCTTGCCCTATGCATTTTTCTAATTTTGATACTTAAGTCAATACATTTTTTGAAACTCAAGTCAATACATTTTTAATGCTTGCTGTAGCCAAGGGGATAAAAACATGTGATGCCTGGTGCTTTGTTTCGATTATCTTCTCATAGCTTCCCCAAAAGATGTTGGTTGAAAATAATAACTTAGTTCTAGCTCTATTGTTGTAGGTGAGTAGCTCAGGCAGGCCTCCCCAGATCTGTTTCTGTGTGGCACCCACAGGGGTCACCCACTAGCTGATAGCCAACAGCTGGGTGGTGTCACTGGTCTAAGACAGCACATCACTCATGCCTGACGCCACGGTGGGAAGCCAGGAAGGCTGCTCAGGAGGGACCCTTCCATCTTCTTGCAGTTTCATTGTCTCTCCAAATAGTTTCTCCAGCAGGATCATCTGTCTACTTATATGCACCCCCAAGCTAAAAGGAGGAGGCTTTTAGTCCCCTAAAGAAGAATGTCTGCCCTAGCCGGCTTGGCTCAGTGGATAGAGCATCAGCCTGCGGACTGAAGGGTCCCAGGTTTGATTCCAGCCTAGGGCACATGCCTTGGTTGCTGGCTTGGTCCCCAGTAGGGGGCATGCAAGAGGTTCTCTCTCTTGGTTCTCTCTCATCACTGATGTTTCTCTCTCTCTCTCCTTCTCCCTTCCTCTCTGAAATTAATAAAGAAATATTTAAAAGAAATAAAAAGAGGTATGTCTCGGGTAGATTTATTTCAAGTATTCTCCTAACAAGCCCAGATATATGTGGAGAGGAAAAACAGACCTTAGTTTTCAACAGAGAAGTAACAAATAATGTGTGAGCATCTTCAAACCACTACAGTTTGCTCTCTAATCACAGTGTATTTCTATTTCCCTCACATGCAAACTACTTTCCACCTCCAAAGACTCCTGGAGTTTTCTCCCATTAGGGGGCTGGTACAGAGTGCAAGAGCTCACCTTCTAAATCACTTCCAGGTGCAGCTGAATCTCATTGGGGGGGTTCCTAAAGTACATTTCCTCTCTCTCAGAAAACGTGTGATATAAAGAAACAGTATGTTTCCCCCAACTTCCCCAGTGCGCAGTGGAAGGCAGACTGAGGCACCGCTGTACGAAAGGGGGCAATGGGAGCCCTGGGGCACTCATGGGTCCCTGTCAATTCCGAAATCCAGCCGAGCCCAGGACACCAGGTCCTCTTTTAGAGCTCCGGTCCATTTTTTGAAAGAAGTTTTCCATTACTTTTGATTTAGCTCCTCCTCCTGGGATATTGGCTCCTATTTCTGCATCACCTTTTATAAAAGGATGTTCAGTATTTTCAGATTATCTAAGTACTCTCCTAATCTCTTTCCTGAAACTAGAAGGTCAGGCATCCAGGGTTGTTTTGACTGTTCTTTCAAACTAAACTGGTAATACTTCTGCACACACTCACAAAAAAATTGTGGGTTTTTTTTGTTTGTTTGTTTCATGTGGCAGATAGAACACACAATTCGCTGAAATACATTCTTGTACTTAAAATTGTGTGTGAGCATCACAATCTTTCTCTCTCAGTTAAAGTGAAGTTCAGGTCTCTGCACCTGGAGCATAGTATGACTCTCTGGGCTACATGCACATGTTGCTTTAAGAGCTTGCCAGCTCTGCTTTGATTGGAGTCACATGCAGTAGGAAAGTAATCTTAAGAATCCTCAAAGTCCCAATTGGGCATGTCCTTAATTGTTTTTGAAGTGTCCACAAAGTGCCTCAGACCATTTCCTTTTAGACATGAATCCTGATGCTATTCTAGACCAGTGTTTCCCAAATTGTGGTATGTGTATCCCCAGGGGTACAGGAAGAGTTTGGTGGGGGTATGCGTTGCACCGGAGTTTGGTGGGGATATGCACTGCACCGTGCTTAGCTGCGCCTAATTCTATGTTCTCATGAGTCAAGTCAAGGCTGTCTTGTGAGGCGTGAGATGGTCCGGTGTGCAAATAAATATTATTTATAATATAACTGTTATTTATTTTTATTATGAATAATTTTATTTTTCATTTATTATTATTTTGTGTATGTACCAAAAAAGAAAAAATATATATATTTTATTGTTATTAAAATACATTCTTTTTTAAAAATATGTTTTATTGATTTTTCACAGAGAGGAAGGGAGAGGGATAGAGAGCTAGAAATATCAATGAGAGAGAAACATCCACCAGCTGCCTCCTGCACATCCCTCATCAGGTATGTGCCTGTAATCAATGTACATGCCCTTGACAGGAATCGAACTGTTCTGAAATTTATCTTTGTCTTGAGTCCATTTCTTACTTTGCGAGTCTTTTGCTACCTAAAGGAATTGTGAAATTGAAAGTTTTATTCTGAACAACTTAGCAACTCTTAGCTTTTTGCTACTTCCTCTAGCTTCTGCTCAAAACCTGTATTTCTTCCTTAGCACATATATTGTTTCTCATATTCAATCACAGGAAGTTAGAAGAAGCCAGTGGGCACTTTGGACATTCTGCATGGGGGTTTTCCCAGCCAGTCCTCAAGTTTTTCAAGTGCCCTAAAGGTCCTTCTGGCTTCTTCCCATCATCCCATCCCACAGCCAGTGCCCTATACTTAGATCTCATTACCACAGATTTCCAGTAAGGAATCACCTAGAACCCAGTCCCCAAACCATTATAGCACTGACTGACTCAGTGATTCCTTTGGGTTTGACGTGTTACTGGTACCTGCTCTCTGGCTGCTTTGACAGGTGGTTTTGGGTTTGATCTAGTTTTCTGCAGAACTGTAACAAGTGTACCACATTAGTGGGAGATTTTTATAAGAAAGGCGATGTTTGTGTGGGGCAGGAAATACACCTAAAATCTCGGTACCCTCAGTTTTGGCTGTGGGTCTAAAAATAGTCTTAAAAATATAGTCTTTATATTGGGGGGGGGGGGTACTTAATTAGCCTATAGTGTGAGGTAAGTACATTTTGTGGCCAAATATTTAAAGTGCAACTGGTTTAGTATCTTGGGAAAACAGGAAATAAAGAGCACCATAAGGAAAATAACTGAGGAGCAGAATTCAGAGAAAATATGGATAGTTTAAAAATGCAGACATACAAAAAATAATCAACTTATGGCCAGCTTCATAGGAAGATGAGATGAAGACTGTGGTTATAACACTCTTCCTAAGACCTCTATAGGTGTCCATTAGATCTTTCTAGCTCTACAGACGAACTCCAAGAAAGCTTCAAGGCACTGTGCAACTGAATCTCACTGCATCAGAATTACCTGGAATGAAGCTACAGGTAAAGAACTTCCTCAGAAAAAGATGGATGGAGTAGACCTCTATACTGCCCTCTTGCGTTCCTGGGTTTTGCCACAGGAAGATGACCTGGGTAACTTGTTCCAAGGAGAGCAATCGTGAGAAGAAAACCCAAATGTTACCTTACTTTAAAGCCACATCCAAGTACGCCTAGCTGGATTAAGTGACTCCAATTTGATCTGAAAGTATGTGAACAAGAAACAAATGCTTGTAGTAAGCTAGCAATTGCTTCCTGGCATAACAGCTCAAATCAAAATGTGTGTTTTTTATCCTCACTGGAGGATATTTTCCCATGGATTTTTAGAGAGAGAAGGAGAGGGAGAAACAGAGAAAAATATGAATGTGAGAGGAAAACATCAATTGATCGCATCCTGCATGAGCCCTGACCAGGGCCCAGGCTAGGGAAGAGCCTGCAACCAAGGTATGTGCCCTTGACCAGGGACCATTTGGTCTGCAGGCCCACATTCTATCCACTGAGCCAAACTGGCTAGGTCAAATTAAAGTTTAGTAATATCTGTAATATGTCAACTTTATATTAGATAATGTCTGTAAAAATATGTGGGAAAATTCACCTTGCCCTTGAGAAGATATTAATCAAATTACTAATGATATCAAACTAATACAGCATAAGCACATGGTGTATAGAAAGATATTTGATAGGGAAATTACCAAAGGATAAATGCCCTGATGCAGGTTATTTTATTCCTTCGAATTAGTTAGTGTTACTAAGTCTATGATTTAGCAACTACACTCTGAATGTCATGGTTTTAGGAATTCCAAAAGCTTATTTCTGGTTACATTCAAATCTTGCTGGGCTAGCAAACATTGTGCCCATGAAAATGCCTTTGTATCACTGAGATCTTACTTGTTCTGAACAAATTTATGATTTACTACTGGTGAGAATTATCTTGTTTCTAAGTCCTTGACTGGGCAGAAACTTAGTGTTCTTTTGGGGCACATAAATATATTCTCTAAATATAAATACATAAATAAAAGTGATAAGCATGAAGAGTAAGTAAATTTATGTATGCTGGCAACTTTAATCCTGTTTCTTTGCTTACTAGTATTTGCTTAGTTCCTTTTGCATGGATTTTCAAACAGATTTTTAATAGTATAAGCCTTAAAAGAAAATAATAAACAAGAGAAATGTATTTCCTTTTGCAATGAAGGAAAAAAATTAAAATGAATAGCTGTTCTATAATACAGGCATTAAGAATGTAAAAGTTTTGTTATACTTTTGTCAATCTAACACATATTATCTATTGCATGAATGCCATACATCATATATTATATCAGTCAGTCATTGAATAAATAATTTTTGCATTGTGACTAAAATATAAAGTCTGCATGTTCTTTCATTTTAAAGCTTTTCTTTTTTTTTTCTTTTTAAGTTTCTTTATATTTTATTTTGCCCTCATTGGTAATGGTTAACTATATGAATAGTTGAAAATATCTCCTGACTAAAGATGAAAATAATTTTGGGGAGCTATTTGGGGTCAATAGTACAAGAATCTACTATTTTTATTTTTATTTTTTATTTTTTAAAATATTTTTTATTAAGGTATTATCTGTGTACATAGCTTATCATTGCCCCCCCCCCATAGGTGCCCTCCCTCCCCAGAGTTTTGTGTCCATTGGTTGTTCTTATATGCAAGCATACCAGTCCTTCGGTTGATCTCTTATCTCCCCCAGATCTCCCTACCCTCCCCCCCCCCCGCTGTCATTTGGCAGTCTGCCTGTTGTTTTACTGTCACTATATCTATCTTTCTGTTCATTCGTTTATAATGTTCTTTAATATCCATAAATGAGTGAGGTCATGTAGTGTTTCTCTTTCATTGACTGGCTTATTTCACTCAGCATGATGCTCTCCAATTCCATCCAGGTTACTGCAAATGATGAGAATTCCTTCCTTTTTATGGCAGCATAGTATTCCATGGTGTAGATGTACCATAGTTTTCTGATCCATTCATCTGCTGACGGCCACCTAGGCTGTTTCCAAGTCCTAGCTATTGTAAATTGTGCTGCTATGAACATAGAGGTGCATATATCCTTTCTGATTGGTCTTTCTAGTTTCTTGGGGTATATTCCTAGTAGTGGGATTACTGGGTCAAATGGGAGTTCCATTTTCAGTTTTTTGAGGAAGCTCCATACTGTTCTCCACAGTGGTTGCACCACCCTGCAATCCCACCAGCAGTGCAGGAGGGTTCCCTTTTCTCCACAACCTCGCCAACATTTGTTGTTTGTTGTTTTGTTGATGTTGGCCATTCTGACAGGTGTGAGATGGTACCGCATTGTTGTTTTGACCTGCATCTCTCGGATAATTAGTGACTTGGAGCATGTTTTCATGTGCCTCTTGGCCTTCCTTCTGTCTTCTTTTGAGAGGATTCTATTTAGGTCCATTGCCCATTTTTTAATTGGCTCATTCATTTTCCTTTTATTGAGTTGTATAAGCTGTCTGTAGATGTTGGAGATTAAACCTTTATCAGTGATATCGTTTGCAAATATGTTCTCCCATACAGTGGGTTTTCTTGTTGTTTTGTTGATGGTTTCTTTTGATGTAAAAAAGCTTTTTATTTTGATGTAGTCCCATTTGTTTATTTTCTCCTTAGCTTCCATTGCCCTAGGGTTAGTATCAGTGAAGAAGTTCTTTAGGCATATGTCTGAGATTTTGCTGCCTGTGGATGCCTCTAGTATTTTTATGGTTTCCCTTCTTATGTTTAAGTCCTGTATCCATTTTGAGTTTATTTTTGTGTATGGTGTAAGTTGGTGATCTAGTTTCATTCTTTTGCATGTCTCTGTCCAATTTTCCCAACACCATTTATTGAAAAGACTGTCTTGGCTCCATTGTATGTTCGTGCCTCCTTTGTCAAATATTAATTGAGCATATTGATTTGGGTTGATGTCTTGATTCTCTAATCTATTCCATTGATCAATATGTCTGTTCTTGTGCCAGTACCAGGCTGTTTTGAGAACAGTTGCTTTGTAATACAGCTTGAAATCTGGTATTGAGATTCCTCCTACTTTACTCTTATTTCTCAAGATTGCTGAGGCTATTCGGGGTCTTTTATTGTTCCAAATGAATTTTTGGAGAGTTCTTTCTAGGTCTGTGAAGTATGTCCATGGTATTTTCATGGGGAGTGCATTGAACTTGTATATTGCTTTGGGAAGTATGGACATTTTGATGATGTTGATTCTACCAATCCATGAACATGGTATGTTCTTCCATCTGTTTACATCTTTCTCTATTTCTTTTTTCAGTGTCGTGTAGTTTGCTGAATATAGGTCTTTTACCTCCTTGGTTAAGTTTATTCCTAGGTATCTTAATTTTTTTGGTGCGATGGTAAACGGGATTGCTTTTTTAGTCTCTGTTTCTGTAAGTTCACTATTGGTGTAGAGAAATGCCATTGATTTCTTGGCATTGATTTTGTATCCTGCTACATTGCCAAATTCGTTTATTAAGTCTATTAGCTTTTTGATGGAGTCTTTTGGGTATTTTATGTACAATATCATGTCATCTGCAAATAGTGACAGCATTACTTCTTCTTTTCCAATTTTGATGCCTTTTATTTCCTCTTCTTGTCTAATTGCGATGGCGAGTACTTCCAGTACTATGTCAAAGAGGAGTGGTGAGAGTGGGCATCCCTGTCTTGTTCCTGTTCTTAGAGGGAATGGTTTTAGTTTTTGCCCATTGAGCATGATGTTGGCTGTGGGTTTATCATATATAGCTTTTATTATGTTGAGGTATGATCCTTGTACTCCCACCTTGTTGAGAGTTTTTATCAGGAAAGGGTGTTGGATTTTTATCAAATGCCTTTTCTGCATCGATAGATATGACTATATGATTTTTATCTCTCAATTTGTTTATGTGATGTATCACATTTATTGATTTGCGAATATTGTACCATCCTTGCATTCCTGGAATAAAACCTACTTGGTCATGGTGTATGATCTTCCTGATGTACTGCTGGAGCCGATTTGCTAGAATTTTGTTGAGGATTTTGGCATCTATGTTCATGAGGGATATTGGCCTGTAATTCTCTTTCATTGAGTTGTCTTTATCTGGTTTTGGTATTAGGGTGATGCTGGCTTCATAAAAGGAGTTTGGCAGTGTTCCTTCCTCTTGAATTTTTTGGAAAAGTCTGAGGAGGATAGGTTTTAGTTCTTCCTTGAATGTTTGGTAAAACTCTCCTGTGAAGCCATCTGGCCCTGGGCTTTTGTTTGCTGGAAGCTTTTTGATGACTGCTTCAATTTCTTCCCAAGTTACTGGTCTATTGAGATTTTTAGATTCTTCCTGATTGAGTTTTGGAAGGTTGTATTTTTTAGGAATATGTCGATTTCCTCCAGGTTGTCCAGTTTGTTGGAATAGAGTTGTTCATAGTATTTTGTAACAATCCTTTGTATTTCGGCTGGGTCTGTTGTTATTTCACCTCTTTCATTTCTGATTTTGTTTATTTGGGTCCTCTCTCTTTGTTTCTTGGTTAGCCTGGCTAGAGGCTCATCAATCTTGTTTATCCGTTCGAAGAACCAGCTCTTGGTTTTGTTGATCTTATGTATTGTGTGTTTGGTCTCTATGTCATTAATCTCCGCTCTGATTTTTATTATTTCCTTCCTTCTGCTTACACTGGGCCTTTCTTGCTGTTCTTTTTCTAACTGTTTGAGTTGTAGGGTTAGATAATTTGTTACCATTCTTTCTTGTTTTTTGCAATAGGCTTGTAGGGATATGAACTTCCCTCTCAAAACAGCTTTTGTTGTATCCCATAGATTTTGGATTGTTGTGTTTTCATTGTCATTAGTTGCCATGATGTTTTTGATTTCTTCCTTGATTTCTCTGGTAACCCAGTCTTTGTTCAATAGCATGCTATTTAGTCTCCATGTGTTTAATTTCTTTGGCTTATTATTATTGTGGTTGATTTCCAATTTTATGGCACTGTGATCTGAGAAAATGCTTGATAAGATTTCTATCTTCTTGAATTTGAAGAGACTTTGCCTATGTCCCAACATGTGGTCTATCTTTGAGAATGACCCCTGTGCACTTGAGAAGAATGTATATTCTGTGGCTTTGGGATGAAATGTTCTGAAGATGTCAATTAATTCCATCTGTTCTAATACGTCATTTAGAATTGACGTTTCTTTACTGATTTTTTGTTTAGATGATTTGTCCAGAGGTGACAGTGGGGTATTAAAGTCTCCTACTATGATTGCATTGCTATTAATCTCTCCCTTAATGTCCTCCAGCAGTTTCTTTATGTATTTGGGTGCTCCCGTATTGGGTGCATATATGTTTACCAGGGTTATTTCTTCTTGTTGGATTGCTCCCTTTAGTATAATGAAGTGGCCTTCAATATCTCTTTTTATGTC
The DNA here is from genome assembly GCA_963924515.1 of Vespertilio murinus. Lineage (NCBI taxonomy): Eukaryota > Metazoa > Chordata > Mammalia > Chiroptera > Vespertilionidae > Vespertilio > Vespertilio murinus. Next base: position 54,286,342 of record OZ004711.1, on the reverse strand, counting down.
CTTCACTTTGAGATCTAATTTGTCAGATATAAGTATTGCTACCCCAGCCTTTTTTTCATTTCCGTTCGCCTGGAAAATCTTTTTCCATCCCTTCACCCTCAGCCTGTGTGCATCTTTTTTCCTGAAGTGTGTTTCTTGTAGACAGCAGATATATGGGTCTTGCTTTCTTATCCATTCTGTTACCCTATGTCTTTTGATTGGAGCATTTAAACCATTTACATTTAAAGTTATTATTGATAAGTAGGTATTTGATGCCATTTTTATTCTATACCCCTGTGTTCCTTCTTTGCTTCCTATTTCTTCATTTTTACAGTAAACCCTTTAGCATTTCTTGCATTGCTGGTTTGGTGGAGATAAATTCCTTTAGTCTTTTTTTGTCTGTGAAGCTCTTGATTTCATTTTCAATCTTGATTGATAGCTTTGCTGGGTACAGTATTCTTGGATTCAGACCTTTCCTTTGCATGACTTTGTATATTTCATCCCATTCCCTTCTGGCCTGATGAGTTTCTGTGGAGAAATCAGTTGCTAGTCTGATGGGGGTTCCTTTATATGTGACCTTCTGTCTCTCTCTAGCTGCTTTTAAGATTCTTGCTTTGTCGTTGTTGTTTTGCACTTTAATTATAATGTGCCTAGCTGTTGGTCTTTGGGGATTCATTTTGCTTGGGACTCTACGAGTTTCTTGTATTTGTATGGTATTTTTTCTTCTCTATCTCAGGAAAGTTTTCTGTCATTATATCTTGAAACAGTTTTTCTATGCCTTCCTCTGTTTCCTTTCCTTCTGGAACCCCTATTATTCTAATATTGTTTTGCTTTGTAATGTCCCAAAGTTCCCGTAGGCTCTCTTCCTGCTTTTTAATTTTTTTTTCTAAAAGCTGTTCTAATTGGGTATTTTTTTCCATCTTGTCTTCAAGCTCACTGATCCGGTCCTCTGCTTCATCTAGCCTACTTTTGATGCTTTCTATTGAGTTCTTTACAGTAGCTATGTCATTTTTCATTTCTTCTTGGGTCACCTTCATTTCCTCTTGGGTCTTCTTCATTTCCTCTTGGGTCTTACTCATATTGTCAAATTTGTCTTCCATTCTTTTTAGCCATCCCATGATCATTACTCTGAATTCTTGCTCTGGTAGGTTGCTTGCCTCTAAATCGTTTACTTCATTTTCTGGTGATGGCTGATTTTCTTTCATAGGCGGGTTGTTTCTTAGCCTCCCCATGATCTATCTTTTTAGGACGCCTGTTTATGTAGTTCTCTCTCTCCTGCTTAGATTTAAAGGTACAAAATACAACACAACCAGGTACAACACACAAGGCACTGAACAGAAAAGCGTTTGCAATATTAATATCCTCCAATAAAGGTGACTAGAACCCAGCTAACAAAATCATACAATCAAATAAACAGAATAAGCAAACCAATCTTACAAAAAAGCATAAAACTTTGATATAGTTAGCATTTAGCATACAACTACAAAGGGTAGAGAGAAGGATTTTTTTTTTTTTTTTTTTTTAAGGACAGTGACAAGGTAGGTGCGATTGGACTTGGAGTAGGGGGTTGGGGGTTAGATATACACTGGAATGGTGAAATTTAGGAGGGGATAAATAGAAAAAAAATAGGGAAAATCTAGAGCAGTAAAGAGTTAAGATCAGCAGGGCACCAAAGGGAAAGGGTTAGGAAGAGAGTGATGGCATAAAGGTAGGGTTGAGTTAGAATAGAGCGTTGGAGAAGGAAAGGTATAAATAGTCTTTTGAATAGTAATCCCAAAGGGGAAAAAAAGAGAAAAGAAAGAAAAAGAAGAAAAAGAGAAATAAAAAAAAGAAATAAAAAAAAGGATTATAATATGTCACTTAAAAAGTAGTAATAAAAATAAACAAAAGAAAATAAGATAAAAAACATAAAAAAGGTAAAATAGTAGTAGTAATAATGTTGATTACCTATAAAAAATGAATTAATTAAAAACGTAAAATCAAGTGAGGGCAGATGAAAAAATTTCTTGAGTAAACTTTGCAATTAAAGTAGGTAAAAAAACAAAAATTAAACAGTTAAAAAGTAAAAATTGAAAATTAAACAAAATTTGCTGTAATGAAGGTCATTCAGTTTCTGTGTTGTTCTGTCTGGCATGCCTGTTCCCCGTCTGGGCGGTAGTTGCAGATCCCTGTGTTTCACTGTTCCTCCGTGTTGATTACAAGTCCTGATTTATAGGCCGATCTAGAGACCATATGTGCTTTAGCCTCTGGGTGGCAGTGTTTCTGGATGACTTCCAGGACTCTAAAGCCTTTCTATCTTTTCCCCCCCTCTCTCTGTGTCTCTGGACTATGGAGGGCTGGGGGTGGGGCGGTCCCGAGCTGGCTGCACTCCCCTGTATCTCTGTGGACACTTCTTGGATTCAGATCCAGATGTGCTGCTCCCCAGATATCCCCCCTCCTAGGAGCCCAGTCCACAGACAGGCGTGCCTGGGGCTTCCTGCAAATCCAGGCCAAGTCCTTCAGCCTCGGTGCATCTGGCGCTGCGCGCGAGCTGGTGCGCGAGAACTGGTGGGCGGGGGTTGCTGCGCCGAGTGGAACTCAGTCAGAACTACCGGGCCGAGGGGAACTCACCCACCGGATCGCTGCGAAATCTGAGCTCCTCTGAGATCAAGGGTTCACGCCGACTATGCTCAGTTGGTGTTCCTTGGGGCTGTGGATAATCAGGCCTCCAACTCGAACCTCCTCCCTTCCAAGATGGCGAGATCTCCCCGTGCGCGCCGGCAAGTATCTCCGGTAAGGGACCCAGCCGCGGGTGGTCAGCTGTCGGGGGCTCCCTGATCAGCAGACCCCAAATTTCCTCTGGTGTTTGCCTGTCTCCTGGCTTGTTGACCAGCACTCCTAGCGCGATCCTCCGCTGCTCTCTCTCTCTTCCTCGGGACAAGACTCAGAAACCGCCCATCTGCTCTTCCGCCATTTTCTCCTCCCCTCATCAGATTCTACTATTTTTAAAGGACAAGTAAAAAAAATTATATTTTTTACTTTAACAATTATATTAGAAAATATTTATGCATCATGTTTAATGCATTGAATAATACAGGAAACTATAAAATGTTAGTGAAAATGAAAACAAACTTAGTTAACAATTACCTTGGCCATTTGTCCCCAAGTTTTTTTTTTTTTATATATATATATATACTTTTTATTAGTTTCAGAGAGGAAGGGAGAGGGATAGAGAGATAGAAACATCAATGCCTTCTGCATGCCCCACACTGGAGATTGAGCCCGAAACTCAGTCATGTGCCTTGACCTAGAATCGAACTTTGACCTCCTGGTTCACAGGTCAATGCTCAACCAATGAGCCATGCCAGCAGGATTGTCCCTCAAGTTTTTGATACCTTTTTCAAAGACAGGATAATCAACATAATAATGAATCTATATCATTTGCACAATTAATTTAGTCTCAAGATTCTAGACTTTTACTCATCATCATTATTTGTCACATATGGTACTGAGTTACTAGGTTAATTTTATTACTAATTTAGTACTATGTCTTAACCCGTGTATAGTTAAAATAGTTTAATACTTTCACATGGCTAATACTAATAAACCATTAAATAAAAGCCACGTTGAATACCCTAAATTTCAGCACAGTAATTCACAATTACAGAGAATATTCCAATGAAGCGTATGAAAACTTAACATGGGGTCATCTTGGGAGAGTGGCAGAACCCATGGAAAACTAAGATTTCTTAAGAATTTAAAAGGAACTATTGTGAATGTTCCACTGTCTTGAATGAGCAGTTAGTTTGCTATCTGCATTCAAGATGACTGACCCCTTTATTGATTAGTTTTATTTTTTCAAAATACACATGTCCTTAAGCTGTAAGAGGTCTTATAACAGTTAGTCAGGGTTACTGACTGAAAGCAGCTGCAGGGTGGGATGTTTAAACCCAAATCGATATTGAGTTGCCTGCTGTTGATGAAGAATACATCATTGACCTCCACTGACCTGAGTGACTTCCTTCCCTGCTTGGCAAATGAGACAGAGGGGCTGAGGGCACTTCCTGCCGAATCCTCCTCGGCTGCTGGGGGTCAACAGAACAATGAAGGCAGTCAGAGAGGCCACCCGCGTGCGTGCCAGACAGCAGGGCTCCAGGCTTAGGTTATGTTGAGGTGACATTAATCTAATAAGGAAGGCCCAGCAGAATGATAAATGCCTTCCACCGTGTCTGTGCAGAAATGGGTTTATAAACAAGCACCTGCCATAAATCACAAAACAGCTTTGTCAGAAGTAACTAGCGACTAGATGCATCTTTATAATTACTCCGGCCAGCGTGCGTCCTGCTTGCATATCCTTCCCTCCGCTCTCAGGGCAGCTACTTTATTCTGCTTTACATTCCATCTACAACATAGGTGTACACCCAGAATAGCTTTAGGGTAACTCCCTGACTACTGCCTTAGTGCCCATTGGAAGTATGGGTATAATGGTTAGATGCCCAATGATAAATGCTACAGGTGAACCTACCATAGTCTCTTTCACTTCCTTGATCCTCCTTCCTTTCTGAGTATTGGTCTTGCCTTTAACACCGCATTTTCACATGTTATAGTAAGTTACTGACTTCCAGAGATTAAAATAGAATGTTTTAAAGAAACTGAATACCCTATTCAGCATGATGGCAAAAGGGTTTTATTTGGAAGTTTCACATGGTAGGTAACATATGAAAGAACAAATGAACGCTTAATTAAAGAAATGGCACCAAAATGGTCAAAATGTTGAAATCTTATCTTTCCACAGATTCTTCCACTCAGTATGTTACATTGAAAAGTAGAATATCAAGTCGCAGGGATTTCTTACTCTACAATATTATCAAGCACCCAATAAATGGTCCGAGTGAATGAAAATGCTCAAATCATAACACACACTCGTAGCATAAATAATAAAAGATTTGCCAGAATGACAGCTTGAATGCAAAAGCGGGTTGAGTCAGGCCTCCTTTAAAAATGTATTTGCGTTTCCTCCTGTGGCTACAATACTTAATTGATGCTCAGTTGCTCTAATAGCGCTTCTTCACATTAGTTTACAAAAGAGCTTTGCAGTCATCATAGACTAGAAAGTGCAGAGCCACACAATACACGTCTTAGCACTCGGGTCAGGCCATTTAATTTCCCTTTCAAATCCAATTGTTCACCTGCTGTGCCTATTAAATACAAGCATGCGGCCTGTACTTGAATGCACTGTCTGTGTGGTTTGGGCACAGTCCACTTCCTGCCTCTGCCATTTCTAATGAGAGCCGCCTCTGTCAGTGCAAATCCTCGGAATGTAGATTAGGTGGACTTTACCGCATGCATTTATTAGTTATTTAAATGACCACATAACTAATTTATAACCATGGCATTGCTACTGGCTAATCAGCTTATTATTTTTATAGTAGCTTGAGGAACAACATACACTGCCGAAGGGGACATTTTACATTATTCAGGTTAGTGAGTTAGTATGTGAATTGCTTGGTTATTATGAACAATTGCAGATGCTTTGGGATTTTAATTCATTTATTGTTTGGTTACTCACCTATTTGTTGATAGACTGATAGAAATATTTCACACATAAAAATAAAATTTTTTAAAAATTTTTCAGCTGCTCAGAATCAGAAAAGTCAATTATTAAAATTCTCCGGAGATTGACAAAAAAAGAGACCAATTGAGAATTATTTATTTAATAAGAACTATTGCAGCTTGGTGAAAAAGGTGGGAGGTTGAAGCATTCAAGCTAGAGGCTGCATGAAGCTCCCCACTCTCCCCACCTCTGTCTTCTAGAGGCTCACTGCTATATAATAAAAGCCAAATATGCTAATTGTCCAGTTGCCCATTCAACCAATCAAAGTGTAATACGCTAATGATATGCTAAGGCCACTCAACTGCTCACTATGACATGCACTGACCACTGAGGGGGCAGACACTCCAACTGGTAGGTTAGCTTTATGCTGAGGTCTGGCCAATCGGGACTGAACTAGATGGGCCGAACACATCCTGGTGCCCTCTGGCAGTCCCTCCCTGGCTGACCAACCTCCTGTGTCACCTTCCAGTCCTGATCGTGCACCAGTGGGTCCTTCAGCCTGGCCTGCACCCTCTTGCAATCTGGGCTGAGGGACCACCCCTGCAAGTGCACGAATTTCGTGCAACAGGCCTCTAGTAAATCAATAATAGCCCTTTACTGCCCCAGCTCCTTGCAATGGAAGGACTATTGTGGATGGGTTCATAAGCTATTGAACAAAAGTATATCCCACTTTTTACAATCAAAAGAGGAAAGAATAGTATTTTCAACCAATGGTACAATTAGATATCCATATGCAAAGGAATAAAGTTGGGCCTTCCTTCATACCATACAAAAAAAAAAAAAAATTAACTCCAGATGGGCTCCATACTGACATCTAAGAGCTAAAGCTATAATTCTAAAACCTTTAGAAGAAGAGATAAGAGTAGACCTTTGTAACTTTGGGTTAGGAAATTACAAAAGCACAAGTGATGAAAGTAAAACAAAATAGATAAATTGGACCTCATCAAAATGAAAAGAAAAATTGTGCTGAAAATAATAAAATCAAGAACGTAAAAACTGCAAAACAAAGAATGTGATTTTCAAATCATATATGTTATGAGGGGATTGTATAAAGCATAAGGAAAAAATCCTACAACTCAATAAAAAAAGGACAACCCAATGTGTAAAATGGGCAAAAGATGCCATTAGACATTTCTCCAAGAAAGTAAACAGATGTCCAATAATCATAGGAAAAGTTGCATTCCATTCGTCATTAAGGAATGCAAATCAAAATCATGCCTAGATGCCCATTCAAACCCGATAAGATTTCTTTAATAAGATAGAGATTGTTTAAACCTCTTGATATCATATTTTATATTATAATTAATTCATTCTTATAGAATTTAAAATAATTTTCCCATTAAAAAAAGTAAAATATATAACTTGCCCTTTTCCTTTTTTGAGTCTTGACATGGTTTTATAAATGAAAACCTCCACATACAGCTGACTGATATTCTTTTAAAAAGCTGTTTTCCCTGTCCAGTTCCAAAGGTGTGTAAATAAAACTTCAACTGTGGAAACAATATGACCATGGATGGTATGTCTGAGGCATATTCTGATTATTTGCATTATATATTTATCTTAAGAATAATTTTACTTTATTTTTAGATCATTTCAACTCTACAACTGTTCCAGTGATCAGATTTAATAGCTATTCTACAAGTAAGCTTCCCAGAGCAAGGCTGTGAGGGTGAGAGCAATAATGTCCCTTACTCATATTTAATTTTTTACTAAAATCAGTGTCAGAATTGAAAAAAAAAGGAAGATCTCTTTTTCTATAATCTTAATTCAAGATGTACTAAGTAGTTTTATTTAGGCTTAAACAACTCTTTGAATGTCCATGATTGGTTTTACTGCCATGGAGCCTACTAGCTAATTGTCACCCCCAATTGTTCCATCAGTCACTGTGACACTCACTGACCACCAGGGGGCAGACACTCTGACTGGTAGGTTAGATTGCTGCTAGGGTCTTTCTGATCACTGATCAGGACTAGGCAAGATGGGCCAGACACAACCTGGATCCCTCCCGAAGTTCCACCTACCCAGTCCTGGTTGTGCACTGGTGGGGTCCCTTAACCTGGTCTGTGCCCTCTTGAAACCCGGGACTTCTTGGGGGATGTCAGAGAGCTGGTTTCAGACTAATTCACACAGGCCAAGTCAAGGGACCCCACTGGTGCATGAATTTGTGCACCGGGCTTCTAGTACTTATAAAAAAAATACAAATGAAAACATATATAGTATAGTACTTATTCTGAATCAGGCCGAGTTCTAGAAGTTTGTACATGATCTCATCCTGACAGCACCCTCACAACTATTATGATACCCATTTTACTAATGATGAAACTGAGGAACTGGGAAGTTAAGTACCACCCCTAGGGCACACAGCCACTCAGCGGCCAGGGAACATCCTCCTCTAAGAAGTCCCGTTTCCAGGCACACTGTACTCAGTCTCCAATCTCTCCCTAATACATCAGAAGTGATAAGATGCCAGCCTTTTATAAAAGGTGCTAACATGCCAATATAAGACCTGGCAGGAGGCACTTCATTCCGCCTCCCTCTTTCCGAGGCTGTGATAGAGAGTAATTTATGGCCTTTCAGCTGGAGCCTTGGCAGTCAGAGAGACACGGGCTTTTGCAGAAGACACCAAGAATAAATCAATTTTGGTGAGGCATGTAAAATGTTAAAAGGTGGTTTATAAGTTGCAAATGAAATACCCAGGTGTGCTTGGCATGCCCACTGTTGTTTGTTTATGAATCTCCAAGCCTGAGTCCTGGAGTGGAGAGCAGTTAGATTCAAGGATATTTGGCAGAATTTAGCAGTCCAAAACTCTGTGTACTCTATTCCCTGCTGCCCATGGGATTTCTAATTGTTCCCCCTTCCATCATCAGCTACTGCTCTGTCACCTGAGTGCTTATCCTACCTCCTCTGTGACTATGTCCTTTAGATTTCCCAATATTGGTGAGAGGGAGGCTTTGGATCACTCTGGAAGGATTCTGAATATGTCATCCTTCTCCAAAGAAAACTGTCTATCTCCTGGATGTGTCTTAATAATACTAAGATGAATGGAAGTAGTTAATTTAAAATCTAAGTGAATAGAGAGAAACATCACTGTGAAAGAAACACATTAATAGGTTGCCTCCAATTGGGCCCAGACATGTGCGCTTAACTGGAATTAAACCTGGGATCCTTAGGTCTGCAGGCCAACACTCTATCCACTGAGCCAAACTGGCGAGGGCTTGATATACTTTCTTATATGGTTACTCTTGACAAAAGAGCTAGGTTGCAGACATTTTTAGGTTATATTCTCTGATACTAGTCTGAAGAAGATGATATTTTTGTATTGCCTATTGGAAGGAAGATTGATTTTGCTTTTCTATTCCAGATAAGTTTGTGGCAGGTTTAATATATTTTGAGAAATTAGAAGCTTAACCACTATTCTCAACACATTGGAAAGCCCATCTTTGTTCTCCAGGGAAGTAGTTGAAAATACCTGGGGTCAAACTTAAAATCAGTTTATTTTAACATTTTTTAAAAAGTTCACTTAATTTTAATTTTAAAAATAGTTTTTATTAATTATTTTTTTTATTTTATTAAGCACAGTAATGTTCACTAATATTCATAGAGAGGAAGGGAAAGAGAGAGAGAGAAGCCTCACCGATGAGACAGAAACACTGATCGGCTTCCTCTTGCACTCTCCACGCTGGGAATCAAATCCACAATCCAGGCTTGTGCTCTCACTGGGAAGCAAACCATGACCTCCTGGTTCATAGATCAATGCTCAACCACTGAGCCACTCTGGCTGGGCTTATTGATTTTCTTTTTTAGAGAGAGCAGAAGGGAGAAGGAGATAAACATTGATGTGTGAGTGAACCATTGATTGGCTGTCTCCCTCCTGCCCCCCAAATAAAAATAAAATACATAAAATCTAAGTTAAAAAGAAATACTGATGTAGACATTAACATACATAGACCTAAAATGGACATACGAGATGGTGTGTGAACACTACACAAGTAAATGACAGAAGCATTTCCTCCATTTACTCTAAGGTACAGCCCGAAGGAAACAGACCTGAAGGAAAAGGGATTGGGGTGGAGAGAGCAGGACATGAAGACGAGGGGAACAATACAGCTGTGTGTGGGGGGGGTGCTCAGTCTCCGGGGAGTGAATAGAGATAGGCTTATAAACCCCACTAAGTCCTTCTGGGTGGACGAAGGGAGCCAAACAGTTCACTAGTGCCTGACCTTGCCCTGCCTTTCACGGGTCCAAGTCTGCCTATGGACATCCACTCTCCATACTTGCAGATCGGGTCACTCGGACACTCTGTCTGCAGCTGGAGAAGCCAGTGGGCAGTGGGCAGTGGGCAGCGCCAGGAGCACATGCTTGGCTCCACCACAATTTGGACAAGGCACCAAAACTGGTCTTGGGCCAGGTCAAACTGCACAGCAAGTGGCAGGCATGTATCTGTGGAGGTGGCTAGTGAATGCCATGTACTAGAGCACAGCCTTCCAAGAATAACTGGAGAGAGTAAGAATTACAACCCATATTTCCATAGGAGAGCAGCTGATGGTTAAAAGACACTGATCGCTTTCATGTAGTATAGAACCAAGAGGTCCAGGAATCAGGTGGAGATGTCCCCTTGCCTAATGCTGGGGGCTCACTACCACCAAGCAACTTCTAACAAGACCAGTATTCAACCTGATCGGTATGGTTCAGTGGTTGAGCTTCAACCTATGAGTTAGGAGGTCACACTTCGATTCCAGGTCAAGGCATATGACCCGGTTGTGGGCTCAATCCCCAAGTGGGGCCATGCAGGAGACAGCTCTCTCATCATTGATGTTTCTAGCTCCATCTCTCTCTCCCATCCTCTCTGAAATCAATTTTTAAAAATAAAGATAGTATTCAGCCTCTGGTGTTAGTCCACCTGCAACAATCCACATTTCAGTGCATCTACCTGAATCCTGACCGCATTCCATTTTCTTTCTGATCTGTCCACACCAATATCAGATTTCACTTTTTGGTTTTAATGTTCCATCCTGACAAGCCCATTAAAACAAATCCAAAAATATTTACAACTAAGTAAGAAAATAAAATTTCTTCTTTTTTTGCAAAAGCTGAAGGGGTTGGAAGGTACAGACATAAGTCTTCTTTAAGGTTTAAGAAATTATGATTTTGAAAAATCAGAAAACAATTATGAACAGCTAGTAAATTTATGGAAATATATTCAATCTCAGAAGTAATAGAGATATGCAAATGCAAAAAAATGTAGCTATATTTTTGCCCAAAAGTTTGCTAACAATTATGTCAGGAACATATGGTGAAATGGGCACACTTATTTGGGAGGATGCAAAATATTAAAGCATTTTTGGAAGAATTTGGCAGCCTACCTCCAAGTTAAATCCAAGAATATAATCTAAAGTAGGCACATGTATACATGTGTGTGTGTGTGTGTGTGTGTGTTTATGTATATGTATGATTACTGAACCATGTGCTATTGATAAAATAAATTGAAATATTCTATATAATCATTGATAGGTGAAAGGTTATAATTATCATACTTTGGTGAACTAAGCATGCAACAATTTATAACAATGGAATAGATCTATGTGACTAGATATGGAAAAATTCCCCCCAAAATGATGATGTGCTAAAAGCAATTTAAAGTAAATTTAGAACTCCAGGTGGGTTAAAAATATGCAGGACTTCATTCAGAAAAGAATACATAATAAAATCCAATTTCTTTTGGTGATTAAACACATATGTTTGTATATATGTAGGCTTGAAAGAGTCTCAGATGAATTTTACTTTATGGAATACAGGGCAGAGCAAAAGTAGATTTTATGGTTCTGAATATACAAAACATAGAGTTTATTCTTATATTATCATATAAATATATTGTAGTTACCACTTGCTGATGCTCAATGCTTTCTATTTATGAGGGAAGATACATTCTCATGGGCAGAAGCTAGACCAACCTGGGTTAGTAAGAGTCCATGATATGGGGCCCGCATGGTTTTACAGTCTCTGCTACATCACCACTTTGTCCAGATGTCTGTCCTGCCAGTTTCTGGATAGGCAATGATGAAAGTTGGCTAATGTCAATGGCAAAGTGAGTTTTTCAAACTGGCTTCTCAGGGCCTCTTTTGTTGAACATGTGTTCAGGCAGGGATTAGTACATACAACCAACATCTGCATACGTTTTGCCCATGCTGTATCATTGTGTTGACTAGTATGTTTCTTTTCACCAAGACATATATTGTGGTAACCAGACGTAAAACTTTCACTATCACTGTTCCTGGGATTACTCCCGATGCACATTATTCTCAGAATGGGATCTTCATTTCTAGCTAAGCAATAAATAAACCAGTCACCAAATGCCATAACATCACATGTTTTCTTTGATAACCCTGGTACCACCTGGGTCAGTTAAAATCCTATAAGATTCAAACACCCAGGCAGGTTTAAATACCCAAAAAGTTTATAGTGAAAAGGGATAAGAATGGAGAAAACAGTAGTCGGTAGAGAGAGCCTTCTGGCTGCTCTGTAAGGCTGGCACCTGGGAAAGGACCAAAGAAAGGGAAATTGAGTAGGAAGAGTCTCAGACTACTGGTCACTTACTAGAAAGTCGTAGCCAGGCTGTGGGAAACCCAGGAAAAATTGTCCCATCACAGCAACACTCCATCAGCTGCACTCTCGTCTTGCTCAGACATTGGCTCAGGGTCATTTGCCTACAGAAAATACTGCTTCCCTGTTCCCAGGAATAGCAGCTGACAGCTGTCAGACATATAGAGCCCTGCAGCAGGTTGGAAGAAATCTAAGCAGTACATCTCCTTTCCTTTGCCTTTGAGAATTGTTGTAGAACCAACAAGAACTACACATATTTGAGTTTATTTTTGGTTTTTAAATGCGTGATTTTATAGTAATAGCTTATATTCTTTTATATGGGTGTCCCATGTAACAAATAAGATAAAAATAACATTGTATACTTACTAGAGGTCCAGTGCATGAAAATTGATGCACTAGAGGGAGGGTCCCTCAGCCCAACCTGCCCCCTCTCACAGATTGGGAGCCCTCAGGGGCGGGAGGCACCTGCAATCAGAGTAAGGCAATGCTCCATCATACCTCTGCTGCTGCCACTGCTGGCAGCACAAGCCTTGGCTGGCCCTGAGCTTCAGGTGAGCCTGGGAGGTGGGGCAGTTGCATCAGAGGCTTGCCTGAGCCTTGGGCTGGCTCTGGGCAGCTGGGGGGTTGAGGGAACTGGGGGACTCCAGAGTCAGGTGTGCGGCCTGGCGTTGCCTGCCTTGGAGCGGGCTCTGCCTTGCTGTGCACCCTGACAAGGCTGAGGGGACTGGGCACCACCATTTTGTGGCTGTGGGCACCATTATATTTGAGGGCAGGGCAGTCAATTAGCATATTCTCTCCTTATTGGCTGTGAGTGCCATCATCTTTGTGATGGTATGAGAGTCAATTAGCATATTCCCTCTTATAATAGAATGACATGTTATACCATATAAAGAACAAGTATTCTTTCTGGTCTATCTTTCAATCAAGCACATGATATATTATTCAGAGAGAAAAAAACAGTAGTAAAAAATATTGTATTTTTCATTGGGTAATTCATGACACCATCTGAATATAGATGCTTAGCAAATTCCTATGAAAATGCTTTTTCTACTATAAATCATTACATATATTAGAATCTTAACACTCCTAATATATAATTTATCAGCTACAGTAAAGGTAACATTTAAAAGCATAATTGCTTTTACAAAACAGTGTAAAGAGCTTTATATTGATTTCCGTTATTGATTCTATAAAGAGGTCAGCATCCTCTGTGTTCTATTTCTAAAGAAGGCAACACAGAGATTGCCTCAGGAATAACATGCTTTATAATTTGAATGGAAGGCTATCACAATAATAACAGCAGCTATAACAGCAAGGACTGCATGGATATTCATGTTAAACATCGGGTGTATTGATATCTATATCCAGTCACTCACCAAGGACATTCATCTAGCCTACAGGTTGCAGAGAGAGGAATTTAGAGGACAAAGCCAAGAACAGTACTGCCTCGATCCTGTTTGTGACCCCATTTATGGCTGCTGTCGATCTACGCTAAAGTTTGAAAATGTCTTATACCTTCACTAAAGCATGTCTAAGGCCATTGACACTTTATTTTTTTAAATATATATTTTTATTGATTTCAGAGAGGAAGGGAGAAGGGAGAGGGAGCTGGAAACATCAAGGATGAAAGATAATAATCCATCAGCTGCCTCCTCTATGCCCCACACTGGGGATGAAGCCTGCAACCTGGGGATGTGCCATGACCCCCTGGTTCATAGGTCAATGCTCAACCACTGAGCCACATCAGCTGGGCCCACTTACTCTTTAACTCAAAGGAAGTTAACCTTTGGCCCCAGGTCTCTAGATTCCGAATATTACCATCTTTCTCACAAAGAGAGCCAAGAAAAGTGAATTCTATGAAAGGTACAATGAGAAAAAGATCCAGAAGCAGCATTTCTGTTTAGGCCAATAGCAGCCCACTGAAACATCTGCTGTAAGATTCCTCCCCCTTGTCTCCCACTCTTGTTTCTATAATACACACAATAGCCTCTGTCAGTGGTGCTCATCCCTGGAAGCCCATCACAATCACGAGCAAATTTCTTTTTTTAATTTCAATACTTGTCACAATTAAGGCTGATGATTTGAGAATATAATCCTATATAATCCTATATAATAAAGAGCTAATATGCTAATGGTTGTGACGCCTTCACACCGTAATGACCCATCAGCAGGAGGCTTCATGTGTGTGTGTGCAGTGAGGCAGAGCCACTGGGTGGTTCTGGAGAGTGGGCAGAATCAGTGATGTGCCCAGAGGAGGCAGGACCATTCATTGGTAGGGAGGGCAAGGATGAGAGCCCATAGCGCGCCCCCCCCCCTCACCAGTCCTTCGCCACCCACCACTAGCACTCAGTGCACAAACCGCCCTCCTGCCAGGGGAAGGAACACAGTGTGCACAACATCAGGAAGTGGCATTCAAAACTCTGCAGGAAGCGTGAGACTTCCACACTCTCCTCCAGTGCCATGACAGGGCAGAGCCAATGCATTGCTCCAGAGAGGGAGCGGAAGCGAGGGGGCATCTGGAGGCAGGACCAGCCTTAGGAGACTCACAGGACCGAGGACCGGGTTTGAAGTGGCCAGAGAAGGCCAGGGGTTGGGGGCGGGCCAGGCACACTTGAGCTCTGGGTGGAGAGGTTAGGGTGTCAAGGCAGGGCAGAGGGCAGATAGGTGAGCAGGGCTCGCATTGATTGGTGGGGCCGTGTGATTTCACAAGCTGTGCCTCTAGTAAGCTATATAATAAGCTATACACTAGGAGCCTCATCCAATTATTTTGGCAGCCATTGTTGATGTTTGTTTGAATCAATAGTTCCTTTAGGGGCCAAAAAGTAATGTTTTTCTTAATTTTATCATTATCCCTACCTTTTTTATGTGATCTGTTGTAAAGAAGCGTTTTCCCCATTATTTATTTTTTTCAAGTCATTCCTGGTGCTGTAGACTCTATGGGTCTGAACAAATGTGTTACAGATATACCCATGCAGGTGGTCTTTTGAAGTCAGCAGGACATTAATTTTTTTTTCCTGTACTAAATCGCTTTGAGGACTATGAAAGACACATTGACTAATATAATGAAAATATATCACACTAGAATAGAGCAGTAAATGAGAACAAGTTCACGTTTGAAATGTAAAATAAGGCAAAGGGTGGATAGGAAGAAGGAGCGTGACTCTCCTGGCCTGCATACAAGGTGCTCTGAGCTTCATAGAAATGACAGCAAAGCCGTCCTCTGAGTAAATTTTCTCAAGGACTCCACAAGGCCCATGGGACAGCACAGCAAGCAGCAGTATCAGTAGGCGCTGTCCCCTCCACCAGAACATCCACAGGGGTGACCAATGCATGGTGCATCATTTTTCTCCCTGAACGAAATCTGGTGGGGTCATTTTCTTAAATTAAATCTTTATAGACATAAGTAGATGGTTGAGTTATTGGAAGCTTTGTATCTGACATTTTGCTGATATTTTTTCACAAAAGGATAAAGCTTACAGAATCTTATGAAAAATACATTTAACTAGAGGCCCGGTGCATAAAATTTGTGCATAGGCAAGGTCCCTAGGCCTGGCTGGTGATCAGCGATGATCTGTGGGGTGACCGGCAGGGTGATAGGGCCCCCTGCTTGCACTCACCTTTGGCCTGGCACCACCTGCTCCACCATCCTGCCACAGTCCCAATCTCATCAGGATCCATCAGAACTGGCAGCACCTCCATTGCCACCTGCTGCTGGCACCACATTGCCAGCACCCGCCATGTTGTACAACACCCCCTGATGGTTAGCACATGTCTAATTCCTGGCCAGTCAAACTCCTGCCAAGGGCACAATTTGCATATTAGCCTTTTATTATATAGATCATGCCTACTCTCCTCCAATGTCAGGCATGTTTGCAGATTTGCCAGCTGCTGGACCCTAGCCAGGATGCAGAAACGAAGGAAGCACAGTGAGCACAACCCAGGGAGGCGTGTAGAGGCTGTGTGATGGAGGAACCCAAGGAGAGGTTCCATGAGGAGGTTGTAAGGCTTTGTCCAAGGGGTGATGGAGGGAGCTAACTTACAGGATTACAGACATGACTAAAGGCCAGGGGAGTCATCTCTTTGTAAAAACCAAAGGCATCATTTTAATGGGAAAAAGGACAAGCTTTGCTTTCTCCTCTCAATAGTATCACCAGGAATTGTTTTATTAGGCCCTGATGCATAAATACAACTGAGCCAGCTTTGCTTTTACTTCCTATTATTTAGAGAATATCAGGCGCCTGTTACTCAGGTATGTTTTGGCCAGAATGAGTTCTTACTTTATTCTTTCATAACATTCATATACATTTTTTAGAGTGATAAATGAATTCACTTATACCCACAGCAATAATAATAATAATAACACAAACAGTATTTTCAGTCTCATCCAGTGTGTCCACTTCCCAGTGATAAAGTGGAATGAATTTGTAGAGAGTAATTTGTTCACATTCACCATTAGAATTTTTTAAAAAAACAACAACAGATGTCTCTGTGTGATTTTAAGTTACTTTAAAGTTATTATTTCATAAGTCACCATGATACCTAATCAAGGAGGAAAAAGGGCTGGAATCTGACATGCACTCTTGTGTGAGATTTAGCTTCTCTTTCCAGCAACAAATCCATGACCGCTGGGATTGTGAGGGAAATTGTAAATACTGGCAATAGTGCATTCTGCGTTACTTACTATATTTGTCTTCTAATAGAAGATTAACCAGCTTCTTCTGTCTCTATAGAGAAGGCTTGTTTGTGACCGTCACCCGCAGGCTCGTTAGAGCCAGGCTTTGGGGGTAGCTCATGGCCGAGGGTACACGCAGCAGAAGAAACCTGTCTGGCAGAGTGCTAAGGAGCAGACCTCCCTTCTGCTCTCACAGCACATCCTCCAATTACAGGACAGCTGCCAGCCTGGCTGCCCTGATCTGTTCATGTCACCGCCGATGAGCGGGTTCACGTTTAGGAACTAATGTTTCTTTGGATTTTTGTCCCTGACACCAAGACAAATACTTATCCTGATTGCTTTCTGCCTCTGCAGTCAGTTTTGTGTCTGTAGGTCTGAATTATTCATACTGGTATCATGGAGGGGTTTTAAAAAAAGCAATAAAATAAAAGTAAGTATTGTTTACTCTCTCTGGTCACTATAAAAACAACCAAAAAATTGAGGTGTGTGATGAAATGCATGTTTTAATGAAAATGCCTATACAAGGGCTTGTGAATTTTAGTAATATGAATATTGATTTTAGCATGAAAGCTAAAGATTAATATTGCAGTAAAGTTTACAAAACCTCCTACGAGGGACGGCATATAAATTCTCTGCGTTGCTTCCCAAGTAGTTTTAGCCTACGTCTCCAGGTTTTCATGTGCCTTTGAGACTATACATCATAAAATAGAACAGAAACTACACACACACACACACACACACACACACACACACACACGCACACACGCACGTGCGCTTGGAGGAAACAATCAATTTGGCTGTTTTGTATCATTTGTAATATGTATGGCATTACTTTTTTTTTTTTTACCACTCTTTTCTTCTTATTTTATTTGTTAGTTCCAAATCCAAATTCTGAGATTATTGACAGAAATAATAAGATATAAGAAATATAATGATGGGAAATCAGGTAAAAATGTGGAGAGTAAAGGCAAGAGGAAAGCACAAACTGGATACAAGAGGATGAAACAGAAGAGGAAGCAGGTATAGAATGAGGCAAAGAGAAAAGAAAGAACAGAGGACAAGAAATGTTGCTTCTAGAACCTTCATTTGGGTGAAAATAACTTAGTAGACAGTTTTTTTAAAAAAACCTTTCCAACCAAAATAAAATTTGGTTTGAAAAACACTTGCTGCTTCTACTTAATCTTTTAAAATGTCAATTATTTAATGTTCCATGAGAATATTTTCATGCAGAAATAATAGTGGATTATGTAAGAGAAAAATAGAAATTTTATTACCCCCCTCCCCCCCAGTACCTTACCATTTTGTTGCAGAACTTTCGATGAAAGTCAAAAGTATTCAAATTTGCTAACCCAAGAAGAAGAGTTATCCACTGTGGCACCTGACCCACATTTCAAGGAGAAAGTACCAGAGCATAATGTTCTTTGCTAAATGACTAGTAGGTTATTTAACCAAAGGCATAATTGATAAAATTAAACTCAAAGCATTAGGTACTAGGACCCTTGTTAGAGAGCAGTTTTAATTATATTTGCCACATTAGCTCAAGCAACTAATGGTGCAAGGTTCTCTGAAGCACAAATATTTAAAGAAAACCAATACAGAACAATTTAACAAGATTAACTACTTGGGTTAATTTAGTATCCATTACCCACAATACTTGTTAACATTGCTAAACTTTAGTTAGGAATTTGATTGGCTATTCACAATAAACTGTTTTTTAGAGACAATTAAACTATAAGTTCAAGTGGGGGGAAAGCCTCATTTTTATATAAACTCCAGACATAAACATTTTTTTTAAATCATTTTATGTAGACAGAATCTTTCAACATTTACAATTACTGGGCCTATTATCCCTAATTCCAACATCCATAAACCCCAAATTATCTTTCTTTTTAAAAAGATACCTTATTCCTCAAAATTACATAATTTAATGTTTTCTTTCTAAAGGTGTCAATATTTTCTGCTTTGGAAGAGAGAGAGAGCTTGCTTTACTTTATGGCAGACCAACAGATATGTTGCTTATCCTCTGTAATAAAAGCCTAATATGCTAAGTGTGCAGTCATCCGGTTGGCTGTACAACCAATCAAAGCATAATATGCTAATGATATGCTAAGGCTGCTTAACTGCTCGCTATGACATGTACTGACCACCAGGAGGCAGACAGTCAACCAGTCACTATGATGTGCACTGACCACCAAGAGATAGATAGTCAACCAGTCACTATGGTGTTGCACTGACCACCAGGGGGCAGATGTTCCAACTCATAGGTTAGTGGCTGCTGGGGTCCAGCTGATCACGACTGAGCGATGCGGGTTGATCATGCCCTGGAGCCCTGCTGTCAACCCTCCCTGGCTGGCCAACCTCCAGTATCCCTCTCTGGCCCCAATTGTGCACCACTAGGGTCTCTCAGCCTGGTCTGTGCCCTCTCCCAATCAGGAACCCCTTGGGGGATGCCGGAGAGCTGGTTTTGGCCTCAATGCTGAAGGATCAGTTGCTATGAAGCACACTGACCACCAGAGGGCAGACAACGCAGGACTTGCCCCCTGGTGGTCATTGTTCTCCCACAGGGGAGCCACTCAGCCAGAAACCAAGCTCATGGCTGGCGAGCACAGCAGAGATGGCGGGAGCCTCTCCCACCTCCATGGCAGCACTAAAGACATCCGACTGACAGCTTAGGGCATTCCCTGAGGGCACAAGCAAGGTTGAGGGACCCCCAACCCCCCCGCACCTCCAGTGAACGAATTTCATGCACTAGGCCTCTAGTACTCTATAAGTGTGTACACATGCTTAATATTAAAATATTGGTAAGAAATGTCTTTTTTTTTTTTTTTTTTTACAAAGCTCTAACAAAACTGATCCAGTTCAAATAAGATATTTGAGGAAATTAGAGCTACTCACCATAACCGGCAGTCCACAGTTTTCCTATTTGCCAGTGGAGCTCAGCTTCCATTTCCAATGGAAGTACATTGACTGAATTTCCTAAAACTGTCCACCTGGAATCACTAAAACCAAACACTGGAGCAGAAGACTGGGTTACACATATTTGGGAGACAAACTGCCAGGAAGACAGTTGAAGATTCAGAACGCCAGAGGTTAAGGGTACAATGATGAATTTACATTCCTAAAAATGACAATACCCAGAGAATAGATGTAATATTTGTATAAGTAACAAGTGTGAATTGTTTATGCAACTCAAGACAGGATTGTAAGAAATAAAATTAACAAAAATGTAACCTCAATTCTATAAAAGGTATATTTCGGACATTGTTTATGTTTTACTAGTATCCTTATAATATTTAAAGGTAAGTGCCAGTAATTTAAGGGAAATCTAGTTTAAACTACATTCTCAATGGTTTTAGGTTTTTTGGTGAATGAGGCCAGGGAGTGATAATGACTCTGTAGGAGCCATATGACACCTGACTATATTCTACTCTCATGTACAGTAGAAAGTATGTATTGTACGCTGTTGTGCAGAGTTGTATGGCTGAGGACTAAAGCAATAGCCAAAGTTCTTACCGACTGTAAATGGACATCAGCACTCAACATGGATAGAAACTGGTCAGCATTCTGGAAGAACAGCCGTGGCAGAAGCAAAGCTAGCACAGCGATGTTTTTTGGGGGCTTGCTGGATCTACGGATGTTACAAATGTGCCTTGCAGTCCACTGGCACCTTTCAAGTGTTGTAGCAGAGCTGGCTCATTCGTTCATTCTGCAGAACCCAGTTCTCCTAACGCACTACTTTGTACTTGATCCGTTGTTGAAAACCATGTGGCTTCTGTTCTTTGAAAGGGTGTATCCTGTTTTGTCACTTATCATTTTAATGACCTGGGAACTTGTATTTAAGGAAGAACAGAGTTTCTGCAGATCATTGTCATGCTCCATAGTTTAACAAAAATATCAGTGAGACAGAGCATGCTCTTGATCTTCCATGTCTGAAAAACATCATTACTGAATTCATTAAAACACAACGACTTTTCTTCTTCCTTAAAAGATCAATATAGGAAAGTTTAATGGATCCAGTATGTATTTCTCTCACTTAAAGTTAACTTTATCTGTAAATTTGCAGGATCATTTTTTGCAATATGCTACCAGGAAATGATTAAAGATGCATTATGACAACTAGTAGTATTTCTTGGTCTATTTTATAGAAAAGACAATAATGGATAACTGGAGTTTGCATTAAGTTTCTGACAAAACACTACCATGAGTATTACCAGACCATTCTGTGTACATAAAGAATACAGATACAAGTTATCCCTTATGGTTAAGGTTAACAATCCAACCTACGTTGGATAATTAACAAGGATACAACAAGCTAATTTGTTATAATTTGTCCTGAATTTTTGTTTAAAGTGTGCATGTAGGTATTTAAATGGAGACTTGCTATTTCCCTCAAAACTTTTTGTTTAAATAATTATATTCCACTCATTTTTCTGTTCCCTTTCAGAAATTCATTGCCTCCAAAATTATAATCACTCATCTGATTCCATATACAACTGAAATAGTTGAACAATGACAAAATATGAGTGTGTTAATAATACTCCTTTATTAATTGCCTATATGCATCCTATGATCAATGTATAAAGGGTTATATTTATTTTATTTCATATGTTGCTTTCATTAATTATATTTCTATAATGTATAGATCTTATAAGTATATTCTTTTATATTTGTTGTGTTTAATAACTAAAGTTGAATTTTCATTTCATTTTTTACCCTAATAATTAGTTTTACTACATTTTATGAAATAACCAGGGTAAGTCAAAAATTTAAATAAAACAATAATCATACTCAAGACTATTTAATATTGCAACTAATAATTTTACTATAATTATTTTTATCTTCTGAGAATAAAAATTGAAGTTTATCCAACAAACAACATAGCTTATAAATAATTATTTTCAATGTCAAGTCCTATATTTCTAGTTATTTTACATATTTTTCAAAACACACTATAAAAGTTATTTAGCTTATGTGCAAATCCTTCATATGTTTGTAAAAATAAACAGATCCCAACAGCCATTTATTGCCCAGTGTGTGTCTACCATACTGAGATTTGTCTTTATTATGCTTTTGACACAAGTAAAGAATAGGAAATATAACAATCCCTCACGCTCTTGCCTGAAATACTGTACTTCAGGGTTTATTCAACAAACCCTCATAAAATGCAACCTCTCAGCAGGTGAAGCCACGATACAATAACTGAGGAAGAAAAATAAGGACCCATTTATCTCAGCATGTGAAAGCTATCTGGGGATATGCTTTGCAGTCTCCGGAGTTTCAGTCTGCACTATGCTAATCATTAAGCTATTACAGTTCTATATGTTCCTTTGTTAGCTCTAACTGTTTGGCTTTGGCTGCTAGAGTTGATATATATGCAATTAGACGAGTGGCTATAATTGTGGAGGCAATGAATTTCTGAAAGGAACAGAAAAAAATAGTGGAATATAGGTATTTAAAATGCGTTTTGACTAAATTTAGTATTTGCTAAAATAATACAGTTTAAAATAAGATAAAACTTGAGTTAACTAGTTTTATTTGTCAATTATTTGGGGCTGTAAATCAAATACTCATCATTTTAATATAATCTTGCTGTTGACATTTATGAGAAAACTAGAGGTCTGGTGCATGAAAATTTGTGCACTCAGGGGGAGTCCCCCAGCTTTGCCTGCTCCCTCTCACAGGTCAGTCAGTACTCCTGTGGGGATGTCCACCAGATGGCTTAGGCCCACTCCCCAGGGCATCAGACCTAATCTGGCAATCAGACATCCTCTGGCAGCCTAGTAGCCCTTGAGGAATGTCACACTGTACTGTCAAGGAGGCGGGAGAGGCTCCTGCCACCACCGTTGCTGCACTCACAGCCTTCAGCCTGGCTTGTGGCTGAGTGGAGCTCCCCCAGTGGGAGTGCACTGACCACCAGGGGGCAGCTCCTGCATTGAGTATTTGCCCACTGGTGGTCAATGCAAGTCATGGCAACCAGTCATTCCCTGTCATTCCACCTTTAGGGTCAATTTGCTTATCATCATTTTACGTATTATATAGGATTGAAGATATATCTTATCAGACTAATATTACTTACCAAAATGAAATGCCAGTAAGATAAAGATAGCCTCTTACAAAATAATTGCATAAAGTGTTGCTGTATGTTATGGCCCTAAATCTATATGTTGATACTCCACTCCCAGTGTGGTTGTTTTTGGAGTAAGGAGGTAATTAAGGGATAATGAGGCTGTCAGGGTGGGACCCAGGCCTGAGAGGATTAGTGTCCTTATAAAAAAAGACACACCAGAGAGCTTGCTGTCCCCCTCAGGCACTCAAACATACAAGAGGTCATGGGAAATGAAAGCTAAAACCCAAAGCAAATGAAAAAACAAAAATCAAACAGACTCATAGATACAAGGAACGTACTGGTGCTTACAAGAAGGGGGGGGTGTGGAATTAAGGAAAATAGTGAAGATAAAGAGACACACACTTCCAGTTATAAAATAAATGTTATATGGAATGCAGTGTATAGCGTAGGGAATAGTATTGTACTAAATTGAAATAAGTAATATTGTAATAACTTTGTAGGGTGACTGTTGGTAGCTAGACTTATTGTGGGGATGATTTCATAATGTAAATAAATATCAAATCACTATGGTTCACACAAAAAACTATTATGTCATGTCAACTGCATGTCAATAATTACTCAATTTGTACCACTGACAAGGAAGGCTGACAAGCACTGACACTGAACCTGTCGACTCTGATTCTCCTCTTGCTGAGACCGGTCTCTCTTGCTCCGAGGGGCAGTGGGAAACCACTATGAAGGGGCCAGCCTTTCATCACCCAGAAGGGGATGACAGCTCACGGCACCCAGGTACACATAAACGAACACAGAGCCGCCTTAACAAGGGAACGAGTTAACCATGTGCTGTCTGTTCAAGGACCACAGTGCCTTAGGCAGCGCAGTGGAGGCACATTAGAGGAGAAACATGCAGAGGCTCATTTGGGAAATAGTGACCTTCTCTATCCATTGGTGTGCCTTTTCCATATAGCCGGGATCAAGGTGTCATTGACACGTGGGCCCTCGCAATGAAGGTCAAGGTAAGAGGTTCTCATCACTGAGAACCCGGCTTTGTAATTGTTCTCCAACATAACGTTCTTAAATAATTGGGAAGAGGGGGTTAGGTTACTTTTTCCTAAATTGTAAAATACGAATACATACCATGCCTTAATATAAATGTGTAAGGATTGAATGACACGTGAGACTGCCCGTTTTACAATTGGCACATAACACCTTCGCCAAAGCCAGCGCCTTCCCTGCTCTCCATCCTCACGTCGCCCGCTGTTCACAGCAGGAGGTGGGGTCGGCTTATGTCCTGGGAAATAACTGGCTATGTGCAAGGTGAAGAGCAACCTCAGAGGCAATGAGAAGGAAACCTTACTCTAACAAAGCACAATGTGGTTCATACTTAAAGCTATTTTCTGAAAAGGAGGAAAATAAAATTGTGATTGGTGTCTGTATCTTACTAGCTTCTCTAATTTGAGTGCATGTCATATAATGACTTGGTAGTCACTGGTAGATAACCATGTGTAACTTGTGAATATATAAATGTCTGAATACTCTGAATGTGTGCTAATTTTTATGTTATTGAATAATGCAAATTTGGAGTTCACTAGTTTAGCCAAGATAAGCAGGCAGCATTTGGGAGATCCTGTAGAGACGTCCATCACAGAGTAGATTGAAGTTAATTGCAAAATCATTTTTGTTAATATGATTGAGAAAAAACAAAGGACGCAGGCACATGACCCACACACCCGTGTCTCCCTGCCTGCACGTGGTGAAACTGCTGACCCGGAGGGCTCAGACGAGATTGCTC
This sequence comes from Vespertilio murinus, assembly GCA_963924515.1. Lineage (NCBI taxonomy): Eukaryota > Metazoa > Chordata > Mammalia > Chiroptera > Vespertilionidae > Vespertilio > Vespertilio murinus. The sequence goes on along the minus strand of OZ004711.1, from coordinate 54,261,639 downwards.
CAGGGCTGGGCTGAGAGACATGATCTAAAGAGTAGTAAACCTGTTTGCAAATGAGCATTTCCCCACTTGACCTTCTTGTCATATAAATTAATTATAGCAAAGAGCGTGGCTGAACTGCAGGCAAACGCTTAGAGATCAACTGGCATCAATACTGAATACCTCTCTGACTTTGAACCCCATTCAACAAATCATTACAGTTTGGTGAATCTGCTTGTGCAAAGCCAGATCAGTAGTATTTCTCTTTTCTTTTTCAGGGAAATAGTATTGCATTAAAAATATAAAATACTATAGGGAGGGAGGGAGGGAGGAAGGGAGGAAGGGAAAGAGGGAGGGAGGGAGGGAGGGGAGGGGAGGGGAGAGAGAGAGAGAGAGAGAGAGAGAGAGAGAGAGAGATGCTTTTGCTGATATTAGTCCTTGAATTTACTTCCAGAGACACAAATGGAGCTAGTCATTTCTCTGCTGTGTCTCATGAGATAAGTCAAATCTTCAAATCCCTAAATCGAAAATGTGCCAAGAAAATAAGATAAAATAAAAGCAGTGCATTTCCTCGGGATTAATGAACATTCAATACCATCATGATGGAACGTGTTATTGCTGATCCAGAAACGCCAGAGTAAAGGCAGCAATTGGGTTTTCTTGCATTGTTTCCAGTGGTGAGAGTCATTTCACTTTTCATATCCCTATGTTTAATCACCTCGGGAACTGAAGAATCGCCAAATGTACATATTTCCCTTTGTTTCCCTGAACATTTTTCATAAGAACTTTTCATTCTGTCAGTGATAGTCCCAGCAGCAGTGTCTTTGTCTTGAGAAAGGCAATGCCCTTTTGTTCTGCACAGCATTAAATACAAATGGAAACTATCTCCATATCTGAAGACAGAGGACAAGAGCACATTCAAACATTTCATAATTAGGTCAGTGATGAAGTTCCAAGGCAAGAACCCAGCGGATTGCCAGCAGCTACCACTAGAGGCCGCCACCACCTGCATGTGCACCATTTTCAGGACTACTGCCTGTCACTAATCCAGCCTTTGTTCCAGAAGATACTCCCATCACAGAACTGGCCCTGCTCCACCTTATCTCCGCCCCCTTCCCTGCAGCCAATGTAAAATTCTCTCAGAACAACTTAGATCGTTTGGGGTCACCAGCCAAACCCCTAACACACATACTTCTTTAAAAAGCAGAGAGTTTTAACAGTCTAGGCTTAGAATTATAATGCACTCTAACAAAAACACTAGAGTAAACACATCTTTCATCTGAGTTTAGATGCCTTTTTCTATGCTCTTTCATTCTTTAACACAATAAGAATTACAGAAACTTAACGTGTTGTGGGGCAGGATATTTACGGCAACGTAAGAAAGTTGAGCTGCTGCCGAAACCGGTTTGGCTCAGTGGTAGGGCGTGGGTCTGCAGACTGAAGGGTCCAGGGTTCGATTCCGGTCAAGGGCATGTACACTGGTTGCAGGCACATCTCCAGTCGGGGATGTGCAGGAGGCGGCTGGTCAATGTTTCTCTCTCATCGACGTTTCTAGCTCTCTATCTCTCTCCCTTCCTCTCTGTAAAATATCAATAAAATATGTTTTTTTAAAAAGAAAGTTGAGCTGCTGTGCTATAGCTTTATATTTATATTTATATTTTATATTTATTATGCCAATGCCAGTGCTCTTCTCTTACCCCCAGCAGTTAGCCAGGGCACGACTCCCACTGAGTATGTTACCAAAGGGCCCCATTTTCCTTAAATTATTTCTCCAAAGTGTCTGTGTTACCTCTGAAGTCCAACAAGAGAAGGTGTTTAGACTTCCAGCGAGCACAGATATCTGGGGGCTAGTCATTGAATGTTAAGTATAGGAATCAGGCAAACATTATATGAAGTAACACATGGCTATATTATTGTTAATGCACTCTTAATTAAGAGTCAATTAGATGCCTCTGAGGAAAAAATTAGGTGCCAGGTTATCATGATTTTCTGGGAGGAGGCGAGCAGATTACAGGGCCTGCAGCACCCGAGTGACAGAGGGAACTGGATGTCCTTTTGACCTGAAGCATGAGCAGAATGTGCTGACGTTTTCCAAAGTAAAGTAAGGACCTTAACAGCAAATTGATTACTGTTGAGATAAATTTTGATAAATTTGGGTGCTTTACCCTTTTAATTTAAGCTAATATTCACCACCCACAAGTGCCCGGAGCCAACTGGTTCCGGGTTCAATTTCGGTCAAGGGCACATGCCCGGGTTACATGCTCAATCCCCAGTGTGGGGCTTGCAGGATGTCTCTCATCATTGATGTTTCTATCCCTTTCTCCTCTCCCTTCCTCTCTGAAATCAATAAATATACATATACATATACATATATATATATATATATATATATATATATATATATATATTTTAAATCCCCAAATTTCCAGCTCAGTGATAAATTTAAAGACAATTTATAGCAGAAACATAATTTGATCGGTTCCAGAAATGGAGAATTCTGTGAGGGCCACTTCAGTCCTGGTCTCGGCCTATCTCCTTTCTCAACAAAAGCTTCTCTAGAAAGAATCTTCCTGGGAATCTCTAAGGTGAGGGTTTGTCTATGTCCATGGAGGCAGGTTGAGGGACATTCCATTCACCTGCAGAGGTGTACAATGTGGTGGAGAGCCTTCTCTAAAGTCACCCATAGAATATTCTAGAGGCACAGAATATTTTAGAGGTAATCTACTGCACACCTTTGCAAATGACAACACATTAAAAGAATTAAATTAAAATACTAAAATCCACATTTATCTATTAACCTTATCACCCTTCTACATCACTATAGATAATAGATATCTATGTACCTACTGCTGAGCAACACATTAGCCCAAACATAGAAGCTCACAACAACAACGTGTAATATCTCAGAGTGTTCCTGGGATTCTCACAGGGCATGGATGAGCAGGGTGCTTCTGGCTCAAAAGCCAAGCTGTTCGTTGGGATGGAGTGTTATCTGAAAGCTCAACTGGAGCTTTCAGATAACACTCCAACTGCATTCGCATGGCGGTTGGCAGACCCAGGGTCTCCGGTTAGTGCCCACAGACTCTCTTCTTTCCATCTGGGCTCCTCAAAACTGCCACACGTACCACCGCCCTCAGCTGATCCAAGAGTCAAGAATTTGAGAGACAGAGAAAGACATCCCTTAAGGGTGTATATTTGTTAGGTGTGCTTTTGTGTTTTAAGACTTGGAGAGAGGAAAAACTAACGTGGCTTTTTAAGAACACTGCTGTAGAAATCTAGAGACATTTCCACCTTTTTCTGCGCCTTCTCATTCCCAGGCTTCCTTGAAAGACGTGCATGTGGAAAGAGTTCGACATATTGCAATCAGAGCGCTTCATCATGGCTTTCAGAAAGAAATTGCCTCTGCATTATGCAAATTGCCTTAATCAACTGCACAAACACGGGTGTGAACAAAACATAAAGTGTTGCTGGAAATTCATCGATATGCATGCTACCCTATTCATCATTCTTATTGTTAGGGGAAGGCCTGTGAGGACCCAGGCTCTGTTCTCTGGTATTTACCTATGCATTGTTGTTTGTATTATTGTGGCTGTCAGTCAATTTGACAACAATATACAGAGAGTCATGAAAAAAGTAAGTGGGTGGAATGTTGTTTGTTGACTGACTATAAGAGCAGTTTGATAATGTTTATAGTTTTTTTTGTTTTGTTTTGTTTTTAGTTTTATTCACAAAGAAATTGGCATAACTTCCTGGATTTTTTTTATATTAAAGCAGAAACACACTTACACAAACATTTTCAAAAAGGAAACATACTGAAATACCTACCTAAATATTAAAATGACTTTTGAAATCATGAAAAATATACTGACTAAAGACCAATAGGGGAAACTGTTTAGTCTTATTATTATACAAAAATAATTATTATAATTAGAAAAAAAAGAATTTATCCTTAGTTTTATTTATTGTTTTCTCCAATTGAACAGGAACATGAAATTCTTGAGAGCAAGAATGAAAACTGTTATTTATGTGACATTTTCCCATTTTACAGATGGAATATTATCTAAAAATATTCCCTGAAGTAATGAGTGGACAAAAGGAGCCACGTGCTAACCTGGTAGCTCAGGTGAGGCCTGCGCAGCAGCCTTGCAAACTGTGAGAACTAAAGTAACCACAAAGGATGGGCTGACATTAACATTTTTTTTAAACTAAAAAGCAGTTTATGGTGGGTAGTATGTCCTAGGCCAGTATCTTCCCTGACAAAGGTCAACCTTTACCTTAACTTAGCCTGTTACCTTTTTACATTAGGATAAAATATGGTTGGAATGTCAAAGTAATTTTCCATTTTCCAGAGCCCTCAATGTGCAGTCCCTCCTCTGCAGAGTTCACATATCCCCTCCTTGTTATTGAGCTAATGGCTGACTGTTAACTGCCCTGCCTGCACCCTCCTACGTAAAAGGAATGTGTGTCTATCATTTTACTCTTTATCCAATCCCAGAAGTTCCCCCTGCCCTTTGCTCCCTCTCACCTCCCTAACCTATCACCCATGGATTTCATGTGACCTACCCACGTCTCCTCTTTGGATTGTCATGTCTAAAACAAGGTGCAATACTGCCGTTCTCCCGAGCACTGTCTCAATCCCTTGAGATTCTGCTTCCTGGCATTTGTCCAATGTTGGGCTCAAATAAACCCACAAAAGTTCTTCCCTTATCAAATGATTACACCTAACCTTTCATTTTAAACCCCCATTCCATCCATCTATATTTTATGAGACCAATTTATTTTTGTCTGAATTTTACATGTTGATATTTTCAAATCATTTTTACTTTATAGTTAATTTTTATATATAAAAGCCTTATTTTATATATTTGTTTTTTTTTAAAAAAAGCAGAATTGTCAGAAGTATGTATTTTCTTCCAAAGCTATTCTAGGTATTTAGCCCTTTTTCATGGAGACAGCTTCATACTTTGTTTTGTTTTCCTATAGGTGTCGCCTAATTGGCCCACAGCACCTCATTAGGTTGAACACGTTTGGGATTTCCATGGGGAGGCAAAGTACTCGATATGGACTTGGAAGTTGAAAAAGGTCACACACATTCTTGTCCCCGAGAGAGAATTCTAATTGCATTTACAATTCTGACAGATGTAGTCGGAGAGAATGAGAGCTTGCCAGCAACATCCCTACGTGCTGCTGTAATGATTGGGAAGGATGAAAGGGTCAAGAGCCAGAAGCTGGAGCAGAGGAGAAGAGTGAGGCTGAGGACGAGTTATTAATTGCCCTCGGGTTTCTGTGTAGCTGGCATAGAGAGCCCTGTTACTTCTCCCAGGGTCACGCACTGCATACATAACCCAACCCTTTCTCCGCTGGGCAAAAGCTTTCAAATATATTTCTCTCATGAAGTCACCATCATGGGCTGTGATTGCAGCTTATGTATGACACGGACTGACAGTAAATTCAGACACGGGGCCCATGGTCAGCAAGTTTTGCCCAGACCTCAGCACTCTGCGAATTACCTGTGCATCTGAAAATTATTACTATTGGGTGTACTTCTGGGAAGTTTGTTCTTTCTATAGTTTTTGATGAACTATTAGACCTGGAAATAGTCTCTTCCCCCTCCCAAGTTTGGGGTTTAAATGGATTATTTCAATAACCAATACAATAGAGCAAATATAATAGAGTAGATGAGATATTTTTGAATTAACATTTGGTACTGTAAAATATAAGCAGACACATAAATATTTCCTCTCTCTTCTTGAATTTTTTTCAGACAATGCAGTGATTTAGAAAGAGAAGAAATGGCAATGTAAGATAAAAAGATCCCAGACTTACAAAGCAGCAGTTAGGAAATACTGTCTTCTTTCAGTTGGTTCGTACATAGAACATCATTTCTGATAAAGATCAATTTGGATTCTGAATAATTTAGAAATTGAATCAGAAGAGACATGATTAAAACACTGTTATTGACTTCCTCATTCAGCAATTTGCAATTATTCAGAGGCATTTAGCAAGTCTACCTATTTTTTAGGATTGTCTGAAGGTGATTGTAGCAGCGATAGTCAACCTTTTTCATATCATGACACACATAAACTGATTATTAAAATCCGCAGCACACAACAAAATGTTGTACTTTTTGCTGATCTGACAAAAATACATAAAAATGCTGTTGATTCATTCACACCGATGGCTATTGTGGTGTTGGCTGTTGTCATTTTTTATTTGAAAAGCTAAGGGAAAAGAGAAAAGAGGGCAGTGCCCTGACTATAGCAAACAGTCAGCATTGCAAGTTTGAAAAATGCTTGCGGCACAGCAGTGGGCATGCCGCAGCCCATGGTGAAGAACTGCTGCCCTAGGCCCGTGGTTGGCAAACTGCAGCTCGAGAGCCACATGTGGCTCTTTGGTCCCTTGAGTGTAGCAAGTAGCTCTTCCACAAAATACCATGGCCCGCCGGGCTAGTCTGTTTTGAAGGACTGGCGTTAGAAGAAGTTTAAGTTTAAAAAATTGAGCTCTCAAAAGAAATTTCAATCATTGTCCTGTTGATAGTTGGCTCTGTTGACTAATGAGTTTGCCGACCACTGACCTAGAGGAACTAGGGCTGTTCAGAGGCCCGTGGGATAAAGAGCCCATGGAGAATGCTTTTGACCTAAGACAATTCCCAGGTGTAAACAAAGCACAGGAGACCCGGAGCAGCCAATGGGGCTTCTCTCCCAGCCCCAGGCCACTCTGGTCCTGTGTTTAAGCTCTGAAGTGCACCCTCCGGCCTCAGTGTCCGCAGGGGTTTCAATTCTGTGGCCTTGGGTTCCACTGTGCAGGGCACTGACCCTCCATGCCAGCTTGACTCCACGGGGTCATTGGAAGGGCTGGCAACATGTGTCTCCATCGTTTACAGGGACCACCAGCCTCTCTGTTTAGACAGCACACGTGAAGCCACTGCACGGCCAGGTCCTGAAGCAGCAGCTATGGTAGGGGTGCGTCAGATCGAGGAGGAGGGGATGGCTACCTCCCAGCCGCCATTACCATGGCTCCCCATTCTGCAGCGCATCCCTGAAGGGGACCATCCTGGCTGGCGGGAGAGGAGGTGTGAGTGACAGTTCTCAGAGGCGCAGGCTTCTCCTGGGCCGCCCACCCAGTGGCTGCTTTAGGAGAAAGGCAAGTTGAATGGAGTCCCTGATAGATCAATTGAAGAAGGTAGCTGAGATTGGGATGCCAGGACACAGGCTTTTATTGGAGTTGGGTACCTCCCGCGGGCTGCTTCCAGAGAGAAAGAGAGGAAGAGACTGGAAGATACCTGGGGGTCTGCTTTTAAGGGGATGATAGGGGACGGGGCTTATGGTACTCAGCACATGCTGATTGGTGATTACGGACCTAGGGTCTTAGGAATGGGGGGCCTTTACACACACACACACACACACACACACACACATAACATATATATATATATATATATATATATATATATATATATATATGGGAGAAAATGGCAAAAAAATGGGCAATTTTATTAAAAATATAAGAAAATGGAACTTACTCTTTTACTCAATACTTTACATAGAATCTTATCTAATAAAGAGGGAATATGCAAATTAAACGACGGCTTCCAGAGAGGAGGAAGGGGGTTTCTGTACCACCGCAGAGGTAGCATTTCCATAACACAAGATGGCTGCACCCATAGTGGAGGCCGAGTTCCCCTAACAAGCCTTAACAAGCAATCAGCAGGGACCTGAGACTGCACCCTCTGCCTGGCGGGTCTTGTCAGGGGACCTCAGGCTGCACCCCCATCCCCGGCACTAGTCTGGGGGACCTGAGGTGTGATCCCTGCCCAGCATACACAGGGGGAGCTGAGGCTGCAACCCCTGCCAGGTGCCAGGCTGGGGGACCTGATACTGCACCCCTCACCCTGCATGGCTTCATGGGGGACCTAAGGCTGTGCCTCCTGCCTGGCACTGGGCCAGGGGACCTGAGGCTGCGACCTGCCCAGCAGGGCTTGACAAGGGTGGGACCAGCTAGGTCTGGATCTTCCCCATGGGGGAGGGGCTGTCTGGGGCTGGGTCTTGGGTGATTTTGAGATGCCACGGATAGGTGGGAACTTGACTTGGTCCCGTGGCGTGCCCCAGACTCTGACAGGAGGAAGATTTTTATATATATTTTACTGTTTTTTCCCCATCTCTTGACACTTCTATTATAAAGGGAAAAATAGTGATATTAAAACATTTCTTCAAATTAATCCCCCTTTAATGTGCACAGATTTTGTGCACTGGACCACTAGTACTTTATAAAATATTACTATAGCAAATGCTTTACTGTATCAATTTACATTTTTATCTGTTTTCAGGAATGGCAAAATACAACAATAGAACAGAATAAAGAATGGTAGATGAGGCAAAATGTACTTGGACCCTTCAGAGTTTTTCAGTTGAGTTGGGGAATTAAACTGATATAAGACAGATTAACAGGAGGAAAGCATACAGATTTATAGTTTATGAGACATAGGAACCTTTGTAAAAAAAATGCAGAGTAAAAGAAATAGTGAAAACTATATGCTTTTATATTGCCTTGGAAAAAAAAAGAGAGGCGATTGTGGGAAATAACTAAACTGCGGAGAGAGGCTTTAAGAAGATAAGAATTATTTAACAAGGTCTATTTGGACAGAATTCCCCTGGCGGTGACACATCATTGAATAGTATTTCTTTTCTCTTGTCTCCAGAGAGGACATATTTCACATGGGCGTTTTTATCTCATTTTGGAGAAGAACAGGGGAGAACGGAATGCCCTTCCTAAATCTGCTGTTTCCAGTGCCTTTAGCTGAAATGATCCTGAGGACAAGGTGGTATTTTTCGGGCAGCCTCTTCTGCCACCCTTAAGAACCAAACGCAGACAAAGAGAGAGATGAAAACGCCTTGTGAGAAATACAAAGTGAGAACACTAAATACATAATGGAATGCATAATACAAATTTTTAAATGTTGATTCTCCTAATAATGAGATGGTATTTAGTCATTATCTCATGGCCCACATAAAATCACTGTCTAGTTGAAATAAAGGCTTAAATATTAACACCAAAATCTCAAAGTGATGAAGGATTTCTTAAACACAATACAAAACCCATAAACTAATTTTTTTTTTCAAATAAATCAATTTGAGCTCGGCCTGAGTGGGCCAGTGGTTGAGTGTTGACCTATGAACCAGGAGGCCATGGTTCAATTCCCAGTCAGGGTCCATGCCTAGGTTGAGGGCTTCCAACAATGCTCTATACCTAAGAATAAGTATAACCAATGAATGATATGCACAGATTTCTCCCCTCAAAAACTATAAAACTTAGCTGAAAGAAATGAAGGAAGAGTTATAAAATTTGAGGTAGATTAATTTCAAGGATTAGAAACTTAATAGTTACCATATAAATTACACCAAAATACAATCACACAAAAGATACCAAGAGGTTTTAAAAATTGAGTAGTCAATTATAAATTGTATACGAAGAAGCAAAGGATGCTGAATAAACAGCTTTCAAAAGGAAAATGACAATGTAAAGATTTATACTATGTCATTAAAGTCTTATTATCAGGTTGCAATAATAATCAAACCAGAGTGGTATTTTTGGAATGAAACTGGGAGCCTGGAAGTAGGTTCACATACACAGTACAGGATTTTTTAGACAAAAGTATCAGAATGACTGAATGAAAATAAGCAACTCTCTTTTTTCATATCAACTGCTGCGCGAACACTTGGTAACCATAAATTTAAAATGAATTCTGCCCTCACACGGTATTATTTTTAGATGGAAAATAGATACAAACAATAATAGTTATAATCATGCAATTCACACCACACATATTATCATGGTCTTGGGGAAAACAAGTATTGCTTAGGACAAAAGAAGTACTGGGGTAGACAGAATAACTGCCCCTCAACATGGACAAGCCCTCATCCCTCTAGGCTGTGAATATGTTACTCCACATGAAATGGAGTGATTAAGGATCTCGAGATGGAAAAATTATGGTGGATCATCTTTTTAAAAAATATATATTTTATTGATATTTTACAGAGAGGAAGGGAGAGAGATAGAGAGCTAGAAATGTCGATGAGAAAGAAACATCAACCAGCTGCCTCTTGCACACCTCCCACTGGGGATGTGCCCGCAACCCAGGTACATGCCCTTGACCGGAATCAAACCCTGGACCTTTCAGTCCGCATACTGACACTCTACCACTCAGCCAAACAGGTTTCGGCTGTGGTGGATCATCTTGCTTAACCCACAGTAATCACAGGATCCTTATAAGAGGGGTGGAGGAGGGTCTGACAAAGGTGATGGGACAGAAGAGATGTCAGACCTTATGCACTCCTATAAGTCAATAATAAAAAGACAAACAAACCAACTTGCCCCAGATTTTGGCTAAGTTTAAAGGTGGACAGCACCAAGCAGTGATGAAGATAGAGTGCTACCAGCCATGTAATTCACTTCTGGTATGAGTATGAAAGGTACAGCTTCTCCAGGATAGTGGAGATTGGGGGCATAAAATACATCCAAACTTTTAACAATTTTTGTGATTTATTTCAGCCAAATTGATGATAATTGGCAGGAAGCAAAACTTTAGCGGCTTGAGAAAATGCTCTGGAAAACAGACAGTTTTGTGCCTGATTTTATACATTGCAATCCAAAGAAAAGGTGTCAATGGGTTACATGGGATTCACTGGTGACAGATGAAGGAGGCTGCAGAAAGCAAAGGGTGAGGGGAAACCTCTGGGATTGGATAAAGAGGAAAACGGTAGACCCATACTTCCTTATATACGTGGGTACAGGATGGTTCAGTTTAATGAGCATGATAACAACAGCTAAGACATTTGTGGTCTCAGCCCTGGAGTGGTGGTTGTGCCCTGAGGGATCCAGAGCAAGGGAAGTTAGCTTGACATTCCAAAGGCATGTTATGGTAGATGCAAAAAGACAATAGACAGGCTCAATTATGTCTTGTAAAGATTGACTTTTGTCAAGGAAAATTCTAGCCTAGCACATGGCTGCCTGCCAAGACCTGCGTTTAGTTAGAAAGTTTTAATTTCAGATGAGCCCCAGTAATTAACAGGGAAGGAGCAGAGGGAAGGCCAAATAGTGTAGGCATGCCATTTGGGCAGCTTCCCCAGGAATCTCTAACTTACACTCCCCAGGGGGCAATGGAGGGGCAATAGAGGCATGCCCAGTAATCTGAGGTGACTAACAAACGTGATTTTTGTCTGTCACACATGGGAACTGAGGTAATGGGCAAGAATGGAAGTAGCCACAGTAAGCATGCAAAGATTTGGACTTAATGGTGTGCGCATCTGTCAAAACTCACTTGTATTAACTTAAGATCCATATAATCACCATAGCAATTTAAAAACAGTAAAAGTAGCTGCTTCTTGGAAGAATGTCTTTGATATTGGTTAGGTTAGGAAAATGATGCATTTTATTATAAATCCTGTATTTATCTTATTTTTAAATGTTCATATTTTTAATTAAAAAATAAAAGAGATATACAAAGTGTAGTATTAAAGTAAGTTAAGCAAAACAAATGAAATTCTGTAGGCAGATCTGGTAAGCTTAAACACACACACACACACACACACACACACACACACACTCTACCAGGAGTAATTGATTTACAATTCTACTTTTTTATCCTCTTGGTTTCCTGAGCAAGCCTTTGCCCTGAACTACCCTAGGCATCCAACTGTTTAGAAGATTAAAATTTGTACCAGATGAAATCAAAGAAGAAATGCCCAAGCAATATTAACTTTTTGACATTCCAATTGGATTATGCACAAGACAATAGCTTTGCCAGTTAGGCTATTATCTTAAGAAAGGATTTTCCAAATTAGTTTATTGTTCTTTACCCTAGCAACAAACTGTGCTAGAGACAACTCAAATAACTGCGTTTCCGGAATCAAGGGGAGGATGCAGGATTTACCTGTGTCAGCTATACCAAAAGGACAGAGGAGGAGCACAAGGAGTAGCACCCAGCTCCTCCCCCAGCTGGAAGGTGCTGGGGCAGTGGTCAGCAAACTCATTAGTCAACAGAGCCAAATATCAACAGTAAAATGACTGAAATTTCCTTTGAGAGCCAAATTTTTTTTTAAATTTAAACGTCTTCTAATGCCACTTCTTCAAAATAGACTCTCCCAGGCCATGGTATTTTGTGGAAGAGCCACACTCAAGAGGCCAAAGAGCCGCATTCTTGGAAACAATGAATGGAGCAGCCTCCTTCTGAGGCATTGCTTTTCCACAGCCAATGAACAAGAGAACATGGCAACACAACTCAACACTTCTGCAAGCTTCTAATCAGCAGAGAGTCATAGTACTGCTTCTCACAACCCATTAGGCACAGCACCCCCCCCTCAACACAGACACACACACACACACACACACACACACACACACACACACACACACACACTGGCAAAGCCTGAGACCAGTGTGTGCTGGGGACAGGTAGGGTTGAGGGGGGAGGGTACATATGTCCCCAAAGGGAGGGCAGTGAATATTTGGTAACTATCACATCTCCCAGGATAACCAACTATAGATGTCTGTGGATTGGGTAGAACTAGAAAGTGCTCAGTATGCTTGCACCATTAATGTTCTAGTGATTTTATGGAGACTTAGTTCATTCATTTATAAAGTAGTAAGAATATTGCCACACCATTTTTGTGGATCAAATAAGATGAATCTTGTAGATGTAGTTAGTTATTGGTACTAGATTTTCTAAATTCCTAAAATTTTCTAATTTTCTCAAACAATAGGACTAAAATATACTCTAACATTTTCATAGATAAACATGAAAAGTAGCATGTTATCTTGAAATTTGTAGTTAACCATTTCACTAAACATTTATTATTACTTTTTAATATATTCTCTATTAAAATGTTCAAACTATAAGGTGATAAAATATATAGCATTAATGAAATTCTTGGTAAAATGATTTAAATGCCTATTGGGAAGTCTAGTTAATTCTAAGCGCCCTGTTTTGTGACCTATTCATCAGAATTTGTATTTGAAATGGGTCAGTATTATGATGCATATTGAATATGAATAAATAAAAGTATAATGATGTTAAGTGGCCAAAAAACCGTATGTCATATCAAAAATAATGTCCTGGGACTCTCAAAACTATATTAAATAGTGAATTTTAATTTTTGAATATGGTTTTCTTTGAATTGACTTAATAATAACCATGTTCAACATCACTGGATGAAAGATGGTGTGGTACCCAAAAGCAATATGTAGGTTTTGAAATGGAACACCATTTAATAACTGGCTGGTGTCTTTTGTCTCTGATTTTATGTTGCCTCCTACTTCCATGTCCTTGTGGCACTCTGAACATGGAATGAAATGTAGATAATTACTTTAGGAACTAAAAAATGAAATCTCTATTGGAGAAATATATGTTTCACATATATATCTAGGAGTGCATTTAGTTACTTTATTTCAGAATTAAGACAATTTCATAAATAATAAATTTAAAAGCTAAATTTAATTTACAAATGAGGAAGTTGATTGCAAATATATATATATATATATATATATATTTCATATATATATATGAAATGTAAAAAATTAAAAGTTATTATTGGGAATTTTGTTGACATTTCAGAGGAAAATAGCGAGGTATGCTTTACTTACATAAATGTTTACTTCAATTTTCTGCTTTTCTGATGAAATAAATTGGTGTTCAATCACCGTAGCCTTTTAAATCTGTTATCCAATTATATAGTCTTTACATGAGCAATACTGAATGTCAGTTCTTCAACATGCACTAGAATATAACCCCAAACTTACAATTTTACAGCCTTGATAAATTACTGAGAGAATTAACATTAAATAAAAATCATTTAATTAGTTAACTTATGTCTGCCTCCACGTAGCCTACATTAACTTATTAAGTTCATCACTAAATAGCTATATAACTAGAAAAACACCAAACACTAACGCAGAAAGCCACGAAGTGCTGTGACTGAGTAGAAATCTACACTAGTGCACATCTTTTTTCAAAGTCAATATAAATTTAACTTATACAGACAAATGTCATCAGCTGGAGTTAAAGATAAATAAAATATTTTGTTATGAGCTTATTCTGAGAAGAATGCCCAAATTTCATTAAATGCAAGGACCTCCCTTTCCTTCCACCCTGAGCAGAGGCATGTTGCCACAATTGTCTGACAGGTCTTTTGGTGTGTATGTGTCTGTGTGAGTGCATATGTGTGTGTGTGTGTGTGTGTGTGTGTGTGTGATCCCCAGAAAATAGTCTGTCATTTATAATAATCCTTCCTCATTCCACAAGGGATATTTTTGAAATATTATAGACTTTTATACCCAGTGTTCATTTTTCTTTATAAACCTTGAGTCATACTTGATTACCCCCTCATCAAATTCAGTGTCATCAGGTTTCCTTGATTCCAGTAGTGAAATATCTATCATTCTATCCTGTCAGTTCCTACCTCATTTGCTCCATTGAGGTCCTCACTGTATTTTGTCACAGCTGTAGTAACTTCTTTACTAGTCCCCAGATCCCTTGTATTGTCAAATTTCAAACTCTCATGTAGAAAAAAAAAGCCACATAAACGCTAAAAACAATTCAATCATGGCATATATCTCAGATAGATTTTGTTCTAAATATCTACCAGATAATAATCTATTTCCTTGCTTTTCATCACAGCTAGTATTCCATCATCATCATCATCACCAGGCTCATCATAATCAAATATTTTGTAAGTCTACATTCTTAGCTCCTAACTCACTTTTCATAGCCCAGAGAGCTAACCATTACACGATGGAACCCTAAATCACTTTTCAAACCATGAGGCTTTAAGCCCTTCATTTTAATCATTTTTTGACAATGGTCTTCTGCACTGGGTGAGGTTTCATGCTCTGTGTTGGGTGTCAAGGTATGTGTTGAGTTCTGCAACCAGAAGAGTAAAAAAAAAAAAAAAAAGCAACTGTCACCGAGAATGTGCCATCATGAAATACAGATATACATGCAAAATAAAAATGTAACAATGCAATTGGTGGGGGAGGGGCACAGACACTAGAAGCTCTGAGCCTAAAGAGCATTGGCAGTTTCTGAAACAGAGCCAAGTCAGAGAACGACAGGAAAAGAGCGCCCTTCAAGTGTCCAGGAACTGGGTGGCACAAATGTTTCCTTAGAAAAACAGAGGAATTCAATTTCTCTTACTTCTACAGGACTCCTAAAAACCACCATACACCCAGTGCATTCATCAGCAGATGACTTCAGATTTATGACTTAGATTTTTTTCAAAGTTCTCATGAAAAATCAGAACAGTGCTGATTTTACAAGATTCCAACTCCTAGAGTTAATTGGTTGATCAAATGGGTTCAATAGTCTATCTTTTTCCACCCTAGGAAAACATCTCACAACCAGGAGATATGTACTGGGAGAGGGCTAACCTGAGGAAGCTAGCTGTCCTTTTATAAAAATGTAGTTTTAAAATGAGGTAAGTGTGATGAAACAGTAAGTAAAAATAAGAAAGTAATAAAAATAAGAAAGCAAGCACAATTAATAATCAGCTATTTTTATTATCATATATTCAAAAATTTTAGAGTGATATTAAATTTGATACCAGTGAAATTAAGAATGTAATTCCCTTTGACTAGGTTCAGATATTTAATTTAGACACTGCTGTTTCTCATGAATATAGTAGGAAAAAATCAAAGAAATAAACATAATTTTTATGATATTCCATTTTGCTGCATAACTTATCACTCAGAAGTGATTAGTGTGAAATAAGAAAACCCTTTTTAAAGTACTAAAGAGAATGTGGCCAATTTTGTGGTAATTCTTATAAAAACCTAAGAGGAATATGTTATTAAACCTAGCCAAAGGGGGGGGATATAAGTTCAAATATATTGAGTAGTTTTCCCTAAATTTAATATTTAAGTATGGATTTAGAAAAGGTTTGGCCCATGTTTTGACACAGGGCTGCCACCTACCAATAAGACATTTTTAATGAAATTTACAAAAAAGTTGCCTCCTCTGACTGAAAAATTATAACAATGCTCTTTTTTTGGAGGGTTGGGGTATATTTTTCAGTTTCTGCAGTTTCTGTAGCCTGAATTTTAGCCCCAGTAGCCACACATCTCGATGTCCTTGTGGCCCGATTTACCATAGCCAGCTTCCCATTATCCCTTGTAAAGAGCCCATCATTATCCTTTTGAAAAGTTTTTTTTTTTTTAAATAAAAGCACAACAAAGAATATTTGCAAGAGACCCGTGCACCACCACTCTGAAGTGAAAATGTGAGCATGAGAACATTTTTAAAAAGCAAAACATTACTACAAATAAATAGTTTCCTTCCATAACATAATTTCCTTTCCATAGGAAGCTCTTATACATTTGGTGTGAATTTTTTTCTATTTTAGTTTTTAGGACAAGAAAAAATTCTAGCCAGAAACAGAGAGAAATCATAACAATAAAATAATATTTGTTCATGAAATGAAACATATATATATATATATATATATATATATATATATATATATATAATGCCATAATGACCAGAATGACAGGTTGCTATGACACCCACTGTAGCCAGCAAACCGGCCCAATGGGAGGTGGGGCCGGCCAGCCAACCCTCCCTCAACCTCTCCCCAGCTGGCCTCAGTCCTAATCAGCCCATCCCACCCGGATCAGCCCTCAGCCCCTCCCTCCTGCCCAGCCATGCCCCTGATCACCCCCACCCCAATAGGGGGTAGGGCTGGCTAGCCAACTTCTTACAGCCCCTCTCTTAGCTCAGCCCCACCCCAGATCAGCCCCCCTCATCTTGATCAGGGCTGGGCCAGGCCAGCCAACCACCTGTGCCCCCCTGGCTGTTCCCACCCCCAATGGACCCCCACCACCCTTATGATCCTGAGGCCCCTCCCCCCAGCCAGCTCCACCCCCAAAAAGACCACTTTGATCAGGGGCAGGAACAGCTGGCCAAACACTCATGCCCCCTCCCCCAGGCTGCTGACCCCCAATAGCACCCTTACCACATTCGGGTCAGCCCACAGCTCCTCTGCCCAGCCGTCCTAGTCCTGATTGAATCTGATCATGGTGGACTGGCCAGCCAACCTCCAGACATCTCCTCCTACTGACAGGCCTGGCACCAATCCATCGCAATTGGGGCCAGGCCAGCCAGATCCCACCTGTGCACAAATTCATGCACTGGACCTCTAGTATCATAAAATAGGAGTTTCAAAAGAGAGAGCTAGAAACCTCAGTGTCTGGGGCATTATTGGTGCTTTTTTTTTAAGTGTATTCTCCTAGAAAACCCTTCTATACTCAGTCCCTAAGGACCTCCGGCTTATGTGAGTCCAGCACCTTGCATTCAGTACAGGAGACCAGGTACTTAGTGGAACATTATGGAAACAATTGTTTTCTTGTTATTAAATGGTTATAAACATACAAATTGTTCTCAAAGTTTAAATTTAGACTTTTTGCACGATTTATTATCACTGACATTTGTAAAAGTATTATAATCTGACACGTTTTGCAGATGGCTTCTGATTTTTAGTTTCAAAAAATTGTCATTTGGATGAAAACATTTACATATTAATTCGCCACACAGACTCAAAATATGCTCCTGACTGTACATGTATAATTGATCTTGTGTTTATGTTTAAAAGTATCTCTAAGTGTAGAGTTTTATCATTTATAAATAAGTTCATCCCACGCCATCTCATTTGATCCTCTTACTAAGCCTGAATGGTTATCACTATTGTCTGAATGGTTGTGCCCCGCCCCCCTTCACATACACACTCAGATTCATGTGTTAAAATACTTATCTCCCCCCACTACCCACCCCGAAAACCAAGTGATGTTAGGAAGTAGGGCCCCTGGGTGGTATTTAAATCTGTAGAGTGGAACCTTCTTGAAAAGGATCAATGCCAATTCAGGGACTTGGGAAATGTCCCTGGCCCTGCCCCTGCCCCTCTGTGTGGACACAGCAAGAAGTCTGCAACCCTGAAGCAGCTCTCACATCTTAAATCACCAGGTTATGACACCAGCATCATCCCCATCTCAAATGTCCAGCCTTCCAACCTGTGAGACATGAAGTGCCAGAGTCCATCACCCACGCGGTGTGTGGGCTTGTGCTACATAGTAGCCCACGTGGACTGAGCCCCCTGGAACTTTCAGAAATTCTTAACCATTTTCAGTCGATAAGGAGATTGCCCTTGAGACTGCCATTGTGAGCAGTGAGACACCCTGCCCCACGTGTGGCATAACCCGCCACTCCATGGCGCCCTTCTAACCGCCAGCAGCAAAGCATCTTCCTGTGTTCTCTCCCCGAACTGAGACTCTCTCCCTCCTTCCAGCTCTGCCTTTACATCACACAACAAGCCACCGGAGAGGTGACAACTGCAGCAGGGCTTGGCTGCTAACAAGTCTCATTGCCCACCCAAGGGCTTGTTAGCGTGCAGGTAGATGGCTGAGGGTTCTGTTGCCATATTCAGTGTCATCCTTACCTGTTTCCAAAGCCAGCCAGTCATTCCTAGGAGAGCGGGCCCCTCCTGACAGGGCAAGACATGCTTTCGGATAATCCCCAGGACAAGCTGGTGCTGGAATGGCCATGGAGGGCCAGGGGAGGCGGGGGAACAGGGAGGGGAAGAGAGAGACCTGGGCTAGGGAGGGACGAAGGGTTGTTTACTAAGAGCAGAAATGCCAGGATCAGGTGCAACACGCATCGAACAGTGGGGACACGTGTTCCATTAACAAGATTTACTGACAGGCTCCATCTGTGTCTTCTCACCAAACAAGGTCACTCAGTCGGAGACCAGGGAGTCTAATGAGGGGAGTGCCAGGTCTCTGGGGTGATAATGGAGGCTCGCTCTGACTGACGCCTCAGGCACTGGCAATATTTTCAGTTCCAGAAAATAAAACAAGGTGTAAGGAAAGGTCATCATTCTCATCGCACCGATCCACCTTGAAAAATAGCTGTGCATGTAGCAGCGTGTTGAACAGGTCTGTGCAGGATTTTTCCTGAGGTCCCAAGTTATCTTTCTATCCTTCTAAGTGGTTCTTAGGGTCTTAAAACTTTACCTGAACACTAAATGTAAATACATTAGTAGGTTAAGGGGTCTCTGTCACTGCCTTAAAAAATATGTCTGAGAAAGGAAATGCCTACAGAATACTAAGGGGCTGATTGCCTTTGAGGGACTGGGTGTTGTATGTGATTAGCTCTTTCTTTGCAGAGAAATCCTCACAAAAAATGCTCTGTGCTTTGCATATCATGGTATTTCTTAAACTTGGTCATGAGGTGTTCATCACCATCACCTTTAAATAGCTTTCTGATTTGGACAAATAGTTTATCCTCTGAGCCTCGATGTCCTTAAATGGGAAAAGTGTATTTTTTGAAAATAAGTAATAGTGGAGGTTTCTTCCAATGAAAATTTCTCCAGGTTCATTAGCTATGTATGACTGCATGTATTTTCAAATGAATTTGAGTACACCTCTCTACATACACAGTTTACATAGTCTTAGCTTATTTCACAATAACTTCATGATATTAGAATACAACCTTGTTTGTTATTATCCTTGTACTTTATCCCCATGCTACCCACTAATTCTTATTTATATATATATATATATATATATATATATATATATATATATATATATATATATCTTTGTCAAAACTTGAAGCATTTAGCTTTAACTTCCTTTATTGATTCCAAATCTAGCCTAATAATAGAGTAATATGCAAATCAACCACCACTCCACTACACCAGCCACACCCACCAGCCACACCCATCAACCAATCAAAGTGAGTATGCAAATGAACCCAACAAAGATGTCAGAAAATTTGCATATGTGGAGGGAGGGAGGAGTAAAGACTGAAGACAGTGTTGAAGGAAGAGGGAGGGGAAGTGAAAAGCAAGTGGGCTGCAGCTGGAGAGAAAGCTCTGGCAGCTCATGTGGGGCTGGGCGGGGTGGACTGTGCAGCAGCACATGTAGCCCCAGAGGTAGTGACAGCAGGTGCAGCTGTGGAGGCGGTGGCAGTGGAGGGCACAGTGGGTTGAGCATGCGGGGCAAGGTGAGCTGCAGTGGTGGCAGCAAGTGTGGGCATGGAGACTGGTGGAGGTGGCCGTGGGCCCGGTGGGGCAGGCGGAACCACCACCCCCACCTCTCCCATCAGTCCTGCCCACCCCGCCCTGCCTGCAGCAGTGGGAGAGGTGGGGAGGGTGGGATAGGCCGGGAATAGCGGAAGGGAAGCCCTCCGGAAGTCTTGTAGGAATATTCCTGCAACCAGTGCATCATTTCATTATAAAGATAAATAAAACTCTCCTGATCTCTTACTTCATCTCTCCTCATATACATGTGAAAGGCAGCAAAAGATCACCATGATGTCACTGGCACAGATCAATTTTTGCCTCACTTGCTGTAATAAAAGATTACTAACAGTTCATCTTAAATGGAATGAGAAGATGGGATTTGCAGAAAGACTGGACCATGGATGAGCCAGATCGATTAAAAAAAACAACCTAGATTTGTGAATTTGCTGACCTACAGCAGTTCAATTAAGTAGATAGCCCTCTAGGACAATTTGAAATCTTTTATTTAACTACTACTATTGAAAAGCTACTGTATGTCAAGTGCTTTGCAAGAGAATTAAAAAAAGACAACTAGTTCAAATTATGACACTTGAATCTAAGGTAACTTTCCATAATCTAGATAAATATATTCATCTATCACAAAGCATAGAGTTTGAATAGGCATATGAATCGTAATGTTTACCTGTTTTTTAAACTATCACCTTGATATTGTGGAGCTAATTATCTTGAATAAAGAGGGCAGTATGCCTGAAGATAAAACTTGAGAATAATGATTAACTC
Organism: Vespertilio murinus; assembly: GCA_963924515.1. Taxonomy (NCBI): domain Eukaryota; kingdom Metazoa; phylum Chordata; class Mammalia; order Chiroptera; family Vespertilionidae; genus Vespertilio; species Vespertilio murinus. Next base: position 54,240,820 of record OZ004711.1, on the reverse strand, counting down.
AAATATTATGAAGGAAATATGGGATTAGTGATAGAGACTGACTGGATGATGAGCGGGGACAGGCATGGGCGCTACTAACAGAGGGTGGTCAGAGAAGCCCGTGCAGATGGGTGAGCATGTGCCACGACCTGAAGATGATAGCAGTCATCCCAGTGAACAGTAAAGCATGACCCTGCTGACCTGTGCATGCGTGACAGCCCAGGTCAGGAGACAGCAGAGCGGGGGCTCTGTACCACCTGGAGGACTTCTCACAAATGTAGCAACTAACTTATTGTTTTGATAAAATGAATTTATAATGTATTTAATGTATGTAAATCATACTCGGGCCACTCAAATTTTATTACATAAAAAGTCAAGTACTATATTTTTGTGTTCATTTAAAATAATTCTTGAAAATACTGGCATCTCAAACACTGGTATTTTGGGACAGAACTTCATGGCCTTATTTTTTTGTCCCCAGGGTTTAGGAATAATACCAATTCCTTAATATTTTAAGATGCAGTAATTTGATATTTCATTAATTTTCCCCCAACATCCCCACTCCCAACTCCTCCAAATATATAGACTCACATATTCTAAGACCTGCAAGGAATGATCATTTATAGAATACTAGAGGCCTGGTGCATGAATTTGTGCAGGGGAGGGATCCCAAGGGGGAGGCATGGGAGCCAGGACACAATCAGCCCTCTGGCGGGCAGTGGGATGTCCTTGCCAGCCTGGAATCCGGATCTATCCTGATGACATTTGCATCAGTTGTCAGGAGCCACCTGGCCACCACTTTCATATTGTTTCTTCCTTGTGGAACATATAGGGAGGGGAAGCGGCCGCCCCGAGGCCACCTTCCAGGAGACCAGTGCCACTGTCAGGATCATGCTAGGTCCATCGGTGTCTGTTGGTGTCTGGCCTGTTCTCTGGAGATTGAACCTGCAGGATTACTGAGTGAGTGGCTGCTGCCAGGCTGGCGAGCCACTGGGACGGGTGGCTCAGCAGAGCGGCACTCCTGCTGTGGGAGCACACTGACTACCAAGGGGCAGGCAGATCCTGCATTGAACATCTGCCCCCTGGTGGTCAGTGCACATCATAGTGACTGGTCATTCCAGTCATTCAATTGCTTAGGCTTTTATATAGAGAGATGGTATTAATTTTAAGCATCTCTCATGCCTTTGCTTTCTGAAGAGCATATTCTTTATTCAATTCCTGATTTATTATCTTTTAACATTAATGTAGGGTGAACCCTTCCTTCCTCTTAGTGTACTGACTATAGTTCTGTTGTTCACAGAACATTTTGTCATAATTAGTCTCTAAAAGCCTATATCTGATAGGAGGTAAACGAGAGTACCACAGCATCGTAAAATACCCCATCCACCTTTTCCCACCTAGGATTTATGTCATTCATCTCTTCATTCTAGCACCTTATCAAACACAGTTGTTAGGAAATGTTTGCTGAGTGAGTGCATTTGCCCCAAAATGGGAGAACATATGAGAGATAGATTGTTTCCTGTTTATGTGTCATTTTGATTTGACCATGCTCTCTGCAAATGAAGCATTCTAACCACTCTAGATGCCTCAGACATCATTAAATTCTCATAGAGCCTTAGGTGAAAGAATGTTCAATCTTATGCATATATATATATATATATATATATATATATAGTCACAAAGTATTTCAAATTTAATGAAGGTATTGCTTTAAAAATGATCTTTCACTAGGGAAATATGGTTAACACATAAAGTACAAAAGCACTAGCATTCACATAGGATATAAGTATAAAATATTTAGAAAGCAGATTTAGATTCTAAAATTCTAAGGTTACTTGCTAACTGTAACACTCATTTCCTCAAAGATGTGGCTGTCACTTCGAATCTTTTCTCCAAGTGCAAATGCACAAAATTAACAAGGAAAAGCTTGTCATAAAAATAATAGGAACAGATAAAAACTTAAATATAAAGAATTAGAACTCTATACATGATCAGAGAAAGCTGTTGGGTCATATATAATTTGATTCTCATTGTCTGCATGAGTCTCACAATTGCTGAGTATGGGAGCCCTCATGAAAATCATGAGGATTCTGAGAAAATTTGGTAATGCACTTCAGCAAATATTGAATAGGAAGTCTGGAGTTGTGACTGTTTTCCAGAATTGATTTCTGCAAATTGGCACATATAATGCAAAATCAAAGATAAATATCTTGGTTTTTCATTGGTTTGTTCTATAGTAATTTTTTGAGGAATGCTATGAAAATGGATAACCTACTGTATACAGGAAGGTTATGATATGATATAATAGGTTTCACTTGGATTTAGCTAATCTAACATATAACTCAGGGAGATATTGTTTTTATCTTATTTCTAATTCAATTTCTCATTCATAAGGTATTAGGCTAATGCATAGCTAAGAGTTTAAAATAACACAATTAATTTGAAATTCTAAAATTATTGGCGTAAGTTTGAAAATACTTTACCTTTCCAAGTTTATAATACAGATTTTATTTTCATTTATTATACATATATATATTTAAAATATAAACCTTCAAGCAAATTAATTTTAAATTGGGACCCTTTGTTATTTTTCACACTTGGAAAAGGACAGTGTTAGCGCCTAGTTTTTAGAATGGAGAAATAAATGATGCTCTAATTAACCATTATAATTAAGGTTACCCCCAGGCCAAATTGTGAAAAAGCTATTTTTTTTTCCACATGCCATGCCTCACTTTGGTCCGCTCTTACACAACATGTTTCTAAATTAAATTTTTCAAATGTTTGTGTTAGTTATTCTGTGTATTTTGCCACTATGTTGACATGTTTGTAGATGAAATCAGTGAAAGCATTAGGGGTCCAGATGTCAATTGCCTTTTCAATGGGGTTTTCTGTGGCAAAAGCTTTACCCAGAGTTAGAAGTTGTATTAAGTTAAAAATATAAATGGTAAGAGTAGCCTAGAGCATGTTGACATTACAGTCTATATGTTAATGAATTCTCTTGTAACTTCAGAATCTGAGTATGGCTCTTCCTCAAGCCAATACTTTTCAAAATCAAGTTAGTCAACCTCTTGGTGAGAGAAGTAGAATGTTGATTATATTTCGTATATTTTAGGCCTCTCAGGGTTTGTATGTATGGTTTTCTGGGATGTACCCAGTCAAGGATATTGATGAGACAAGTAGCAATTGATAACTCTAACTCATTATAAGAACAATCTTGAAAGTAAAACTATTTTAATCCATAACATTATTGTGAGGGAGTCTGAATGTCTCTACAAGTTCACACCTAGACCTGTGCAAATAGACGTAATACACATTTAACCAGAGACAGATTGCTTATTATTGTGATACAGGGACATGATTTTTAAGATGCAATAGAATTGTACGTGGAGGCATACTCTTTGACCAGCAGCATGTTGTGTGAGGGGATTCAGTGATTATGTTACTCAGCTCTGGTTTTCTCCCTTAATTCCTCTTATTTGATGATTTTTAAAAATTGGCTCCCACTCTATACCTTCATTCTTGAATTGGCCTCATCAAATTTGGCAGCTGGGCCCTGATAGGGCAGAGGTAAGGAGCAAAACTTATTAGCAAAACCCATTCTCAAATTACATTCGCAAGTCATTTATATAGCATTTTATGCTTGGTAGTCAAAGCACACAGGGCTGTACCTAGTAATTGCATCATTAATACAATGAGGGTCGTGTCCCTGGGTTAAATGTCATACTACATAATGAGGAGGGCAGTCTGCTGTCTCTAACATCACATCCCATTTGTATTGTGGAAAACTATGCCCTCAAAACATTTCCCCATGGTCACATTTTAAAGACTACGTCAAACTTTCGGTATTACTCTCACCCAGATCTATTTGTTATTGCCCTAATGACTTCAGTCTTGGCCTCGATCATCTGCAGGCCTGACCCCACTGGTCTGTGTGACTTCCCCGGGGACATGGCAAGAATTTACACAGCAATTATGTAATGTCAGTGCGTGTTCTCACGGCAGCTCGTCACTCCATCACCACGGACACGGTCAGAATCACTACACGAAAATGAAGGTGGACATTTTTGATTCTATAGAATTTGTCATGACTACTTCTGGTTATGTCAGCAATATGCATTTTACATATGTGGGATGTAGAAAAGTATAAGAAGTAGACAAATGTAGCAACTTTGGATATCTTAGTTTGTTTCCTTTAAGGGCCCTCTGTGATTTAAAAACAGCGAATACTAGTACTGCTGAAATGACCGGAAAGGAGTGGGGAAAGTGGGAACAAGGAAAGAGAAAAAAGCACAAAGAGTACTGCTAGAGATAAATGGGTTTGAACATGCTGAGGACCTTCAGGATAGCTTAGGGCAGTGGTCTACAAACCACGGCTTGGGAGCCACATGTGGCTCTTTGGCCCCTTGAGTGTGGCTCTTCCACAAAATACCACGACCTGGGCGAGTGTATTTTGAATAAGTGGCCTTAGAAGAAGTTTAAAAAATTTGGCACTCAAAAGAAATTGAAATTGTTGTACTGTGGATATTTGGCTCTGTTGACTAACGCGTTTGCCGACCACTGGTTAGGGTAAAGCTAGCTGACCTACCAGGGGCACGACATCCCGTACAGAACTATCCCCTCTGCAGAGGAGAGTGTGGGGGACATCAACATGAGTCTCTAATATCTAAACACAGTGTGCTCAGTGCCACAGGGATGACCACGTGGGTGCAGGCAGAATGCTGGCCTCCCCAGAAAGGTCTATGTTCTAATTCCTGGGTCCTGTGAACACACCGGGTTACACGGCAAAGGGGAATTAAGGTTGCTAATCAGCTGATCATGAGGTGGGGAGGGGGACATGGATTACCCGGTGGACCCAATGCAATCACAAAGCCCTATGTGAGCAGAAGAAGGCCGCAGGTGAGAGAGCATCAGAGCGATGGGATGGGAGGCAGACTCCACTGGCCATGGCTGGTTTTGGAAATGAAGGAGACAACAGGTCAAGAAGAGCAGAACTTGGAAAAGGCAAGAAAACAGCGTTCCTCTACATCCTTCAGAAGGGAGCCTAGCCCTGCTGACATTGATTTGAGCGCAGTAGTATCCATTTCAAACAGCTCATCGCTAAAAGTGTAAAACGATACACGTGTGCTGTTTGAAGCCACTGCTGTGTAACTCGATAGAGCAGCAACAGGAAACGAATACAACACGCCTCTCCCCTAGCTCTCCCGCTTTCCAATTATCAAATCTTATTCCAGACCTTTGACAAACATTCAGCCCATGGGCCATGGCCACGCAGACCACAATTCCCTCCACAACCGGAAGATAACCCCCATCATAACTCACAGCTCTGCACATATTTACCTCTGCTGTGGCGGTCCACCTGGGAAGTGCACTGAAAAAGTGAAACTTTAAAAAAGTGCATTAATTTGCAGATCCCTGAATCTTTCTAGGGTTTATCGAACAGATTTTTCTTTTTATTAAATATATTTTAATTTATTTCAGAGAGGAAGGGAGAGGGAGAGAGAGCTAGAAACATCAATGATGGGAGAGAATCACTGATTGGCTGCCTCCTACATGCCCTTTACTGGGGATGGAGCCTGCAACCTGGGCATGTGCCCTGGACCAGAATCAAACTTGGGACCCTTCAGTCCACAGGCTGACGCTCTACGCACTGAGTCTAACTGGCTAGGGCTTCCCATATATTTTTCCATTCATGTTCCTTATAAGGATATCCAACGTCCCTGCTCTTTCCTACAAATTAGGTGCAGCAAGCACAATGCATCAGTAGAGTGATGTTTGTAGATGTTCAAAGAATATAGAGACAATCAAGATCTCTGTAATGGAGGACAGACTTCACATAGCTCTGGGATAACCTACAGATTGTGAACTGCTCCCTTTTCCGTGTGAATGCAAACTATGCTGATAATCTTTCCTGATGGGGATTGACACAATGTATTCACCAGATCAACAGACACTTGCTGAGTTCCAAAAGCTGTGACTGTCTGTTCCAGGGCAGGCATCGCATCAAGACAGCAGCTATGATGGCAATGACCCCTTGATCACACTCTCAAGGGTCAGATGTCATTCTCTATTAGCCATCTAGCTTTCTCAGTGGTCATCCCGGTGAACGGATCATACTATTATGAGGACCAGAGCCCTTAGTAGGGTGTCAATGACCTCTACAAACCCAACCAGGAGGTAGCATTACTTATAACTTAAACTGGCTAATGGGGCATGGGGAAGAAGGATTGGGAAGACTTTCAGACCTTACATGTGACCTTCTTACCAAGGAGACTTTTATTCCATACTAGAGGCCCAGTACAGGAAATTCATGCACTCAGAGGGCCAGGGGGTGGGAGGCTCAGCCTGGACTGCACCTTCTCACAGTCCAGGAGCCCTCAGGGATTTCTGACTATCACATAGGTGGGAAATGCTCCCATTGCTGCCACTGTACTCACCAGCCATGAACCTGGCTTCTGGGTTTCTGGCTGAGCTGTGTTCCCCATGTGGGAATGTACTGACCACCAGGGGGCAGCTCCTGCATTGAGCATCTGCCCTCTGGTAGTCAGTGTGTGTCATAGTGACCAGTCATTCTGCCATTCAGTTCATTTGCATATTAGCCTTTTATTATATAGGATACCATATAACTCATGTAAATGTTTTACATCTCTATCCTGATAATGTTCTCAAGATCAGGAAAATGAGCATGGGGACATGCGGGGAAGTGGGGTCTTTGGAACTGTTGGACAATCAGTGATTTTTTTTAAAACCAGAAATCAATTTAATGAGGTCTTCTTATATGCCTACTTTCCAAAGTAAAGGTGTGTGAAGAGCACTCTAAATTTCTGGTATCTTATTATTTTATACTCCATATCCATAATCAACATTTCCCCTTACTCCTCTCCAGCACTTCAATCAAACAGTGAGCTATTTAGTATTAGTCACCCCCAACATGACATGTTTTACATGCACACTGATAACACAGACCTTTTTTTGACATTTATTTTTATTCTTTGATTTAATTTTTAGTTGTTTTATTCATAGTGGGGGGGGAAATACTGAAATTTTACAAGTGCCTGGCATACAATGAGAACAAAACTGATTCAAGTCTACAAATGCTAGAACCCGTGATCACTAAAAATCGAGATACAATGTACCTCGTGGAGGCTCAGGAAATCTGCTTTCCCCGAAGGTTGCAGGTTTGTTAGTCATAGGTCATCTATAGAAAAAGAGGTCATCCGCTGGAGATACAATCATCAGCATCAATCATGATGAGCTGATTTGCAAAGGGTGTAGCTCCAGATTTGCAAAGAGTTTGCTAACATTTCCTGACTTAGGAAGATGCACGTGCTCCATGTCAGAGGCAATAGGACAAGCACACAGTTCCCCTCGGATGCAGGCTTTTAGTGTCACAGTGGAGAAGAGGCTAGAATGGGCACTCTTCATCTGCAGGTCACAAGCTAAAATAGAAGAGTCCCCAGGGCCTTAGCCTGGCCTGACCCTTCGTTTTAAAAGATGAACCAACCAGCTGTGTTCTGGTGCAGAGGTGAGGAGATAGACAAGGAACACATCTCTGATGAGGCATCCCCTCGGGGAACACTGAGATCACTCCGATGATACTGTACATTTCATATCTTATTAAAACTATAAAAATGTTGAGTAAATTAGAAGTATATTTGGAAGTGGGTGAACGAATGGGAGTTCTACCAAAATGCAGCTTTAGTATAGCCCAGACTTCATAATAAATTAAACATGGAAATGCTTTACTGAATGCCCAGGATACTAATCATAAGTATACTGTAAATTGGATCAGGTTCAGGAATATTGGCACTGCCCGATTGCGCTTATGACACAATCTCTATTTTTCTGTCTCTAACTGTTGCTTCTTGTTTCCTCTCTGCCAGAATAAAATACTTGGCATTCCGTTCCTCACCTGCCACCTTACCCAGATTCTCCCGTCAAATCAACACTGAACTCACAGAGGACTATCTGCATTAGAACCCTCTTAACCGCAGCGCTGCTGGACTGCAGCATTGCTTTCCATGACCTGCCTTCCCCTCCCTTGTAAGAGCATTACACATTCTTGCCTGTGACCCTGTGATTTCCAGTGAGTCTCATATGGGATTATCCTTCTACTCATTCTCTTTTGGCTCAGCTATTTGCTTAGGGTAATAGGATATTAACAGACTTGATATGAGCCATGTCCTAGCAGTTGCTTTAAGAGCTACTACATGATTGTCTTCTGCCCTCTTTCCCTCCATTTAATGAAAAATGTGTCTTTAAAAAAAAAGAATGTTCCTTATTCTGGGTCTTGGGATGAGAAAACTCACGGAGCAAAGGTGCATTAGCTGATTCACAGCCACTCACATATAATGTGTCACAAAATAAATGTCTTGCAAGCAACTGACATTTTCAGAATTCCTTGTTCCCACAGAAAAGCTAATAAAATCACACATGGATGTTTTTCATTTCATTTAAGCCTTAGAACAATTTATTTGTGGGTATGATCTATAATATATCCTTATCCTGTATGATTTACCTATTTTCAACTATGTGTGATCTATGCTTTTAATCTAACTCCTTTGGGTTATGGTTTTGGGGAAAGAGAAAACACATATCTCTATTAGAAGTCATCTATTTATTTAATAAAGACGTGAAAATTAATCTTCAAAGAAAGCCTCCTCTAGCAAGCCTAGAGGTGCTGCATTTTTTTTGTGACATTTCCCCCAGCTTCTTAACTTCCTATGGAATGTACTGCCGCCCCTAAATTCCATCTCTAGGTAAAGTGTTGGTAGAGCTTATAACAAAATTTTTCCTATGCTATTACTTTTAGTCCTCCAACTTGCATTTCCACTTAAGAGAGATGCACGCAAACATCAATATAAGGGAATGTTTGATATTAGGCTTTTCTTCTTCTTGGGCCAAATTTAACATCAGCTCAGCGCACCATTACCCAAGAAAAAGAATCTGGCTCAACATCCCTGTCTTTTCCTTTAAGTGGCCCTGAAAGCCTGCTTCCCATAGAAACGATTTCACAAAAAGATGACACAGCATGATATGCATCATCTTATCAATTTCTGAATGTATATTCTCCTTGAGGAAAAGAAACAAATCGCATTCTACTCAAAATACTTACTTAGAGCCTGGCTTTTGGACCCCAAAGCAATAGGTATTCAGAAAATCCACATAAAACAGATAATGTTAGTTTAACACTGTTTACTCCATAAGCATAGATAACTAATATTTTGCAAGAAGGGGTGAAAATAACTAATATTTTCATTTACAAAAGTTGCAGCATGCTAAATGAAACAAAATTCTGTGCTCTGATATGTATTACCAAATGCTGTTTGACTATCCAAACAAATAGGTCTAGAAATTATATATAGGTCTAGTAATTATGGGATGAAGTTTTAAATAATACTGAATACAAACTTTCAGAAAACATTCCAACGAAGAATCACTATGACATGTTGACTGCAACAATATTATGAAACCACTGAAGCATCAAAGAAAGCATTTTCCTTAAGTTAGTAACTACTAACCGTAATCATGAATATTTCTTCCTTAATAGGGTTATTGGTCATGAGTCAGTTTTGTCAACCATGGGCAAACATGCATGTAAACATTTTTAAACATGAAAGTCATCAACAGAGTGACATATTTGGATAAAATAAAACTTTTTAGGAATTCTGTGTTCTCTATGATAAAATTGTGTTAAATTGGATTGGAAAAAAATTTTCTTCAGTGATGGGATGATAGAAAAGAAAAGGAAGTCTTCCTTATTAAAAATGAGAAAGAATGAGCTGGATACTTTGAATGTAATACAAGTGCTGGTTATATTTTTTAACCAAATACAGAATACAATGAATACAATGAAAGAAAAGTTAGAAAATGATGAGGGCTTTTGAATTTTTCCATACTCTATTAATACTATATTAATGAACAATAAATTGCACCAGACATCTTTGATTAAATAATGAATAAAACTGAGATTATCATCTACTTCTCTGAGGCATTGGAGCACTACTCACAGATTGAAAATTACCTTCCTAGTGGCTGGGATATTTTTGTTCCACTACAGCTTTATATAAAATAATGCTACCTATATTTTAATAATTAATTAATTATTGGATTCTATAACATTTTCAAATGTTAAAAACTGGTCTGAATTGCTTTGGCATGTGGCAGAAGATTTTATTTATCACACACAGTATAAAAATAGTATTCTATTTCTTAATATGTAGTAGCTAGAACTACACATTTAAGTTGTTTTATTTAGTTGTATTCTTTCTAGTTTGCTTATTTACAAGCTAGAGGCCCAGTGCACAGAATTTGTGCACAGGTGTGGTCCCTAGGCCTGGCCAGCAATCAGGGTCAATTAGGGCCAGGCTGATCAGGGCTGGGCCAGAGAGGAGGTGATGGTCATTGGGCTGGGTGCGGAAGAAACAAATGCTGGATACCCACACCACCATCGTCAGTGCCCCACCACCATGTGGTTCCCTGCCTTCCCCCTCTTCCTTCCCTTGCCACTGTGCCACCACTGCAGTGGGCAGGTGGCCAGCTGATTGGGGCCTTCCAGCCAGGGGGAGGGACAAGGGCATAGGAGGTTGTCTGCTGGCCCTGAGGAGGGAGCCAGAGCTAGGCCCCCAAGAAAGGGGCTGTGTCTGCCACCACCCAGCCTCATTTCACCATCCCAGCCCCAGTGTGGTCGGGAGAGGAGGTGATGGTTGCCAGGCCAGGCATGGAGAGAATGGACACCAGACATGGACATTGCCATCGTCGGTGCTCCACCACTGTGTGGTTCCCCACTTACCCCCTTCCTTCTTCTCTTGCTGCTATAACGCTACTGCAGGAGGTTGGCCAGAGGAGGAGGCTGGCTGTGGGAGCACATTGACCACCAGGGGCAGACACTCAATGTATGAGCTGCCCCTGGTGGACAGTGTGTGTCATAGCAACCAGTTATTCTGGCCATTCAGATCACTTAGGCTTTTATATATAGACTAGTGCCTGCCTGATCACCCCTAAATGCTCTCCCCTGCAGGCTTGATCTCGCCCTCAACTGTCCTCTGCTCTCAGCCAATTTGGTGTGAATGGTTGGTTTCTATGCTCTGCGTCAAAAGCTCTTTCTGCCTCCTAGTCAATCATTGGCTCTTCACAGTTCACCCAGATTTGGTTCTGATTGGTTGGTTTCGATGCCAGTCAGCATCTCCGGGCCTATCTCTGGGCCTGATCAGAGAGGTGGGGCCCATCAGCAGCCCCCAGAGAGGCTTCAGATCAGACCTTGCCTCTCTCTATAGGTCTCTCTCCAGGCCTGATCTGCAGCCCCCTTGGCAGTCAGTGCTGGATCCTTGCACACGCACCTGCCACAGCAACCCTGTGCTGACTGCAGGACTGATTCCTGGTGTTCAGTCGAGCCTTCAGTCAGTTTTATGGACCCTGGGTTTTTATATGATAGGATATGCTTACAATAGATAAAAATTAATCTGCATTGACAAGCATAAATTTAGTATAATTTGAAGCAAATACAAACTGTTTAATATGACATTATCTGATCTTAACATGATAATTATTCAAAAGAGAAATTGTGACTAAGAATCTCAGGTTAATTTATACTTAAGTTGTTCTTACTCTGATTTGCCACTACTAAACATGAAGAGGTAGAAGGATAGATATAGATAAATAGGTAGACAATTAACATAGATAATTGGGAGACAATAAACACAATTTAAAAAATGTGTGTGTCATATACTATTTTTACTTTCATATTTGTCAGTATCCTATGACTGCTATATTGTATAAAAATATTCAAGATAAAATCCAACCCCCAAAGAATTAATTGTGCATTGAGAATCCATTATATAGGCCAATTATTATTTACATGCTTTATACCTAAATATTTCAATTCAATTGTAAGAGAATAAAATCATGTCAACTTTCAAAGGGCAGTCTAAACTAAAAGAGTGAATTTAGAGCTAAGAGTAAATAGATAACTGGCATAAATGTCTCTTAAATGTTAGTAATATTCATTTATACTTCAATTATTTTTTAAACTATATTTTGATGTACTTAGTATTAGTAGAAAACATTTTAAGATAGTATGATGACATAAATGATATTGTCCTCTTTACAAACTTTCATTTCTATTTTGATCATCATTGTTTTATCAAACAATGTGATAGGGAGAATAAGAAAACACACACTCAGAACACCCCCACTTCCCACTCTGCTGTCCAGGATTTGGAAAATGTAACCATAATTTAAGTACATATCAAAGCCAGTACCTTCCTATGTCCATGATAAAATGGTCCTGTCATGTCTGCTTAAGTCTTTCCTAAAGTGAGAGCTATCTTCTCACCACGTCAATTTCATCGTCTGCAATTTGTTTTTAATTTAATATTATCATTAAAGGTCTGCAAGGCAATATCCAAAGCAATTTATTCGAAAATATCTATACACAAGGGCAGAGATACAGAACTTGAAAAAATAATGTCATGAGTAATGATTTTTAATAAAAAAGAGTAAAAAGGACACAAACACACCACTTCTCTGTAATCTACGTTTTTTTAACAAGAGAAAAAATTCACTGTGATTTCAATTTGTCCTGTGAAAGTGAATAGACTAAATTAACAGCTTTATTACTCCCCTCAAGTAGTTAATTAAAGTATGTTATTCCTTAACTCATTATTGCAAACCGATATTTTATTTAAATGTTAATGAGCAAGAATCTTTAAACAAAACGCGAAACAAAACAAAAAAGAATCTTTAAACTACAAAAACAGAATTCAGCCTAAGGACTGGAGATGTGTTTTGTTTTCTTCCAATAGGCTTATAAAACAGTGGGCAAGATAAGTCATTTTAGAAAAATTAAATCTTAAAAGCTCCATCATATTATATGACCAAAAAAAGTCTGAAGGTCTTTTTATCAGTAGAAGACAGAGATTGGGTGTTAAGTCTTCATCAGATAAAGATGCAGCAGTCTTGACTTGTCATTGGTGGTGAATGTGTGATTGGGGGGACATAAATTCTAATAGTTAATAAATCAAAACTACCATTTCTCAGACAAAAATATTTCCCCCCCACTGGCCTTTCTCACCTACTAGTGCATAAGAAGCCAGGAAAAATATGGATTAATTAAAATAATGCCTTAGGGCCTCCCAAAATAAAATAGTGACAAAGGTTATATGAGCAATTTCTCACTCATGCAAAGGTTGCACTCAGTGGTCCTTATGGGTGGGTGGTTCCGTGGCTCCCCTACTCTTTTGCGTGGTGATTCTGGGATCAAGCCACTGCATCTTGCAGCCCCATCACCTTCACCATAGTCTTCTGAAATCTCAATTTGTCTTAGTACACCAATGGGAGGAGGAAAGAGCATGATGGCTTACAAGTGGAAGATTTTTTTTTTAAGACCAAGGCTGGAAAGGTGCACTTCATTTCCATTCCCATTTTATTGGCTAGAGTTCAATCACATGACTACTGGTGGTTGCAAAGGAGACTGGGAAAAGTGGTTATGTGCTAAGGAAGAACAAGCAATGGGCTTGTAATACAGCTATTCTCTACTTCTGTGGGCATGTATTGTATTGGTCTAGAATATATCCTCATAAAATAAAAGTTAAAAAAGTAAAAGTCTGTTAACTAATTGTTCAATTATTTCTTTGTCCCTTAAGGAAAAACTTAGTAAAGGACAAGATTCTTTGGGTTTGGGTTTTGTTTAATTGCCACTAACAATCTATGCTCATTATATATATATATATATATATATATATATATATATATATATATATATTTATATATATATATAATTAACTATCATTTGGATATATATATATATCTCCAAATGATAGTTAGTTGAATGTATGTCTCAGTGTGACCTTTGCTTACAGGTTTTATAAGGTAAGGAACCCATGACTAGCTAAACACTTCTACAGAGCCTACTGTGGCCAGACACTGCTCTGAGAGTTCCACCGGACACAGCTTAGTGTTTAATCTGCATAACAGTCCTCAGCTGGAGGGTCTCTGCTCATCTCAGTGTGCAGACGTGGCGGCGGCCCCACTGGGTGATCACTAATAAGGGGGGATCTTAGATTCTGAGGCAAAGATGTTTTGCTCCAGAATCTATACTTTTAACAACCCTCCCAGAAGTTCAGCTTTCCTTTTCCATTTCGATTTCCCCCGGGTTAGAAACTGTGCATAAAATGTTAAGAAATATTCTTTCCAAATAAAGACCACTTTATCTTCAAACACCACAGTGTGTTAAATATGTTGCAAGTTTAAAAGGCTTAAAAGTCACGTATAGATTGTTTCCTCATATATATTTGTAGAACTAGATGTAAATCTTCAGATTGCTGTTTGACTTCATTACGCAGTAGAATTGTGTCCTGCCTGGTACCATCAGTACAGCTGTGAGGTCCCAGGAAGTGTGAGAAGCATGATCAATGCTAGCAAACCTAAGACCATGCAGCCATGCTGGCAGGGGGCCGTGACCTGAGGGGCCTACATTTACGCTAACCAGGGCTTCTGTCCTATCATCTCTCCTGTTATCAGGGCAAGTTATTTTGGAAGAAATGAGATTTCTTATTTTCAGAAACTGCACACTGACATCTGTCAAGCTGCTTGTCACAAAGGAAATACATTTTTTTCCAGAGTGTTTTGATTCAGTCACTGCTAAGTTTTCTGTGATTTATCCTGACACATGCATCTTCTTACCAAGCATTGCATGCCATGTATATATAATCGTTTCTTCTTTCTCCCATATACCAGTGCCAAAGCCAATTATTTGTGAAGTTATACGTTTAAGAATTGGTAGATCTAATAATGACTTGTCTAGAGTTTGTGCTGAAGGGATGTTTAACTTAAATATTAGATTTTTTTTTCAAATTCTTCAATAAATCAAAATTGAAAGTTACTATTCTATATAAATCCATGTGTCTTTTCTGGATCTCCCTTATAGCCTACCATTAATAACAATGATGTCCATAATGACTGAAAATAATGATTATAATGCAGGCACTCGTACTGAGATTTTAATATGCGTCATGCAGTCTTTTAAGTGATTTAAAAATATAGATCCTGATTAGGTTTAGAATGGCGAGGACACAGCTGATGGAAAGGAGACATTTTCCTTGTTTCTTGTTATATGGACCTGACTGTAGCTCAGTGCTTCCACACAAAATCTTGACAAAAGGAAGCATGTCAGAGACAATGAAAGGGACTAAATAGTTCAGACATTCGGAATTTTCATAGCTAAGAAATAAGTAAATCTCTCTCTTTCAGTCATTAAATATGAATATTATTCTTGTTCTGCATAACAACTACTTGAAAATAACTTAAAATTAATTTTTACTTTAAAAAGTTAAAATGAATTTTCCTTTGTCATAAATTGTACTTTGATCATTATCATCCCTTTCCAAATAGCAATCCATATGAATATTTAAGTAGTTAATAAAATACATGTCTGTTACATATATACATATATGGGACAGGCCGCAATTACAAATTGAGATCATTTGAGTATAAATGCTCCTGCCTTTTCTCCTTATGATTACTTCTAATTTACTGAAAGAAAGGAGAGCTAATGAAACACATTTGTTAAAATTGTTTGTAAAATCAAAGCAAAGAAGAATGTGAATTGGAATCTGAGAAACTATTTTGTGATTATTTTGATAATATTTTTTTATTTTTATTGATTTCAGAGAGGAAGGGATAGGGAGAGAGAGACAGAAACTTACTGATCAGCTGCTATCTGCATGCCCCAAACTCAAAATTGAGCCCACAACCCAGGCATATCCTCTGACCAGGAATCAAACCATGGCCTCCTGGTTCATAGGCTAATACTCAACTACTAAGCCACTAGGAGAGCGGGGCTGAGCCATTAGTCGGACAACCCCCAAGGGCTCCCAGACTGCGAGAGGGCTCAGGCTGGGCTGAGGGACCCCTCCGAGTGCATGAGTTTCATGCGCTAGGCCTTTATTATTACATAAATGATGAAGAAGTGATCTTCAGTAAGACAATATATTTATGTTGTAATTGCATTATATCAAGTAGCAGGGCCTAAGTTTCCTGACTTTTAAAACCCTCTTTTGAGCACTGAAAAGTAGCCAAGCCACCTGACTCAACAAGCCACGTTGTAACCCATAACTTTTCCCCTGGAGCAAATCCTTTGTTTTAGTTTTAGTGTTAATAGGAACTAAAGTTGCCATAGACCTTGGTTCAAATCTTGGATGTGCCATTTGCTTGTGATGTGCCTTTGTCAAATTAATGTTATTGCCAGGGCCACTGACTGCAAATAAAGTACTTGCTTGGTATAGTACATGGAAAATCGTAGGTCTCAAGGAGTGAAAATTATAATAAATATATGCAATTATTTTTACTAATATTCCCCTTTATGGTGATTACTAGAAGCCCAGAGCACAAATCATGCACGGATAGTGTCCCTTGGCCTGGCAAACAACCAGGGTCCATCGGGGCCTTTCTGCGCTGCCCCCTGGTGGTCAGCACACATCATACTGAGCGATCAAAGGCTTGGTCTCCTGGTTGAAATCCCAAGGGAAAATTTTGCATATTTTTCTCTGTATTTTTACTTTGAAAGTAACAAAAGTGTTTTATTTTTTGTTCAGATGTTTTGTATTTCCTATTTTTTCATCATGAGGACATTTAAAATACATTTGGCATTGAGGACATTAGAGGTAACAAGCAAATTTTGAAAAAATATCAAATTACTATTTTTTTTGTTTGTTTAATGAGTGGCAGGCACCATAAATTGATGATTCTCATGTACCATCAGACAAAGTTGTAAAAACATTTTTTTTCTACAAAAGCACGAAGAGGAGAAAGTAAGAGATGGTATTAGTGATTACTATACAAGTAAATGCACACCTGCCAATGCCCTTCCACAGCAGGTGTATCTTTCTTTCTTCTTATTGCTTTCAGAGAAGAAGGGAGAGGGAAAGAGATAGAAACATCAGTGATGAGAGAGGATCATCAATCAGCTGCCTCCTGCATGCCCTCTTCTAGGGATCTAGCCTGCAACCTAGGCATGTGCCCTGATTGGGAACTGAACCATGACATCCTGGTTCAAAGGTCGACATTCAACCATCGAGCCACACAGGCTAGGCATTTCTGTGATTATGAATGTCTGAAATGACAGAACTTATTATATTTCAGGAGTCAGTCAAAGAATAGGCAAAAAAAGATTGTTTTTATTAAACAATAATCTATTTGGATGCACCTCAACATCTTGCGTATTTATTTATTAAACCAAAAGAAGGAAAAATTGTAAATGTTGCTCACAACTTTGAAAAGAATCATATTTTATTTTAAAATATGCAAACAGTATTTTATTCAACCCAGTTCATTGTCATTATAGGGCTAAATAAACTTACACAAATAATGGAACTGATAGTTCAGAGAGAAACTCGGAGAATATCTCCTAGTGTGCGTGATGAATTCAAATCATTTAATTTTAAACCTGAGAGGAGATATTTATACGAGTTAGTGGGGAAGAAAGTGCTGCAAGACTTCCTCTAAACAATACTGTCCTCATACATTTTCAGTATTTAGTCATAATGAGACCGTTTCTATGGAAATGAGACTAGCACTTAGTCATCTTTTGAACTGATTCATTCATAATAGTTCTTTGAGTTCAATGATAAATTTTAATGTTACTTCTCAGAAACTTCCTTTGTCAGAAGAACCAAAGGAAGCAAATCAATATTTTACAGAGTTAGAATTCATCGTGTTCACAAACCATATTTATATTTTCAATTCACATTTGTAACCTTAAAGATGAAAAATATATAAATATTAGATTTAGTAATAGCAGACACCTCTTGAACCAACATGTTCCTAACATAACCATATGTCTATAGTGTATCCATATGGTTAAGGCATCAAAATCAGAGCAATAGCAGCATATGAATGACTTTCATCAACCGCGTGCTATATATAGTTATAGACAAACATTTTATATTTCATTTTTCTTGATTTCAGAGAGGAAGGAAGGAGATAGAGATTGAAACATTAATGATGAGAATTATCCACCAGCTGCCTCATGCACGCCCTCTACTGGTGGTTGAGCCTTAACCCAGACATGCCCTGACGAGGAATCAAATCTTATCCCTCTGTTTCATGGGTTGATGCTCAACCATTGAGCAAAACCAGCCAGAAGACAAACAGATTGTTTAAAATTGATAATCTGTCTAGTTGTTTCTGTCAGATCATCAGTACAATAAATGTTTAATAAAATGGGTTTTAATCAGGTAGAACTGGATTTCATTTAGCTTCATAACCTTTACACAAGAAAATATTCTGAATATCATTTTACCTTATTAACCTTTTTTGTTACACATGAAAATGTGGTTGATGATATTTTTCCCAAGTGTTTATCTAAGGGACTATGTCTATGGGAATACGTACTGGAGAATTAAATGAGTCCAATGTATATATATACCAGAATGCCTAGCATGTATTAAGTGCTAGTGCTCAATAAGCAATTATTGTTACTAAGATAGTGTGTATATTTCTGTGTTTAACCCAGAAGAGTATAATAAGTCAATTGTTACTCAATTCAATTTTGTCTTTTTTTCTAGAATGACTTTTTATTTAATAAAAAACTGTATAAATCATCTAATTATCTTACTAATAAAAATAAATACTTTCAGGATGGTATCAAAGTTAATTATTTAGTAAAGTTCTGAGAGAAATGTGTTAATGTGCAGTAAAATGTCCAATATCTTATTACCCAAATTTTCTAGCCATTATATACCTGAGAGACATAAAAAGATTGATTCAAATGAGCACACCAAGTCATTTCTCTAGATAGCATTTGAGGTTAAAAAATTAAATTAAAATATCCTGTGTACATTAATACTCTAAATCAATTTGCTAAAACTGAATAATACACTCAATTATACCCGATGATGCCTCAATTTACACGAATTATTTATGCAAATGCTTAGTGTACTAGTATATCTAGATCTTCTACAGAATTAGAATGTATAGGAAAAAATATGAAGCTTAAAATATAAAGTTTAAAATTATTTTTTTTTCAGAATCAGCCCCATTGATATTTTAGGCAAGATAATTGTTTGTTATGAGGAGATTGTCCTTTGCATTCTAAAATACATGCTGCATCCCTGGCTTGTACCTTTTGGATGCCCTTTGCATTCACCAAAAGGAACAGATATGATGAAAGTGAGAGAAGGGGACAGTCGGAGGAGAAGAGAGAGAAGAGGGAAAGAGGATAAACATTAACTACAAAATAAAATCAATAAATTTAAATAGAAGAAAGAAAAACAAAAATGAAAGGGGAACATGAGGTTACCAAGAATCATTGTAAATAAAATAGCATACAATTAGGCAAATATTTTCAAACATTTAATAGATTCGTCATACAAAGCCTATAATGCAATTGCTATTAGCTATCATATGGAGCTAAATATATTCTCATGAATTAAGGAGCAGAGGGCTAAACTAATGGTGCAAGTGGTGAGAAACAGAACAAAAAATACACGGACACACACACAAATCTAAACCAAACAAACTCAACGAAATGCAAGTGCTTCAGCAGTTAAGGCATTTGCTAAGGGCAAAGCTATGAAGGCATAAATAGAGGACACAAAATCACTGATTGCAAGGAACAAGGCTGAAAAGATTATGTATTACATGGTTCTATTTCTATGACATTCTTGAAAAGGGCAATGACCAGATCAGTGGTTGCAGGGAATTTAGGGATGTAGCGATGTGGGAGGGTTGAAGGGATGACCCACACAGGTTATTTTTGGGACAGTGAAACTATTCTGAATGCTAATATAATCGTGGATGAAGACTGTGCACTGTACAGCATACAGAACAAACCTGAACGTATGCCATTTAAAACATCACTTAAGATGTCAGAGGATACCAGGGAGGAATGTGGACTATGACAAGCTAATCTAATTGTACTACAAATGTAATAACCTCACTGAGCGAAGTGGAGGGGAACACTGCAGACCTAAGTGATTTTAGAAATGCGTGGAGCCTGTAAGACTCAAGGCCAAAGGCACTGTAGTTAGGACACTGCACTTTAGTTGGTAAAGGTTTCAACCTGGGGAGCATAGGTGAACAATTTGAACCCAATGCCCCTATGTCCTGGGATTAAACCATGAAGTAAGGGGGTGAGGGATGTTGGGGACAAGTTTCTCATTATTGGGGTGGTGACTGCAGAGAAGCACATGGTCCCTGGAGCACTAGGTAAGCGTTGGGGACACCAGCAGACACCTAATATAAAGAAGGATCCATATTCATGGAGGAGTGTGCAGGCACAGGTGCGCATGCACATGTACCCCATTGTTCTCACAGGTGAGAGGTCGTAGCAGGGAGGACACTGAGTAGCAAGAAGCCACTCATCACCTAGAAATTGACTTCTCATCCTTGGGAGACAAATAGAAATGGCTGATTCTAGGGCTGGAGCAGGGAATCAACAAGATGAGCCTGGAGCATCTTATAGCAACAGAAAGCGAGGAAGTGCCAAACAGCAAGACAAAAATAAAAGGACGATGACCCAGTGGAGGTATATCGAAGGAGCAAGGTGTCAACTGAAAAGCTTTCAATAGCCCGGAGGGAAGAGTTTGAGCAGCCACAAACAAAAATGATGAAGTGCTGGGTTATTATCAAAAGATAAAATATGCATGAATCCACCCTTATGAAATTAAATGATCAAAACAAATAAGTAAATGGAAAGAATATTTAAAACTCATGGAACATGAAGCACGTTGTTCATGTTATCATATTAGCAGAGTTGAACATTTTGCTGTTTGTTTAAGCTCATAGACTAGCACCGTGGTTGGCAAACTGCAGCTTGCAAGCCACATGCGGCTCTTTGGCCCCTTGCGTGTGGGTCTTCCATAAAATACCATGGCCGGGGTGAGTCTAGTTTGAAGAAGTGGCATTAGAAGAAGTTTAACTTTAAAAAAAATGTGGCTCTCAAAAGAAATTTCAATCGTTGTTCTGTTGATATTTGGCTCTGCTGACTAATGAGTTTACTGACCACTGGACTAGCCTATTGGATCTATTCACCTTTATAATGTGGATGAAATGATTTTTGACATATTTGAAATGTCCTTTTTAAAAATTGCTTAGGTGTTTGTAAAATTTGGAGACCTATACTCTCAGATTATTCTCTGCATGTTACCTTTGCCTGAGAAAATGCAATTAGGAAAGAACTGTGGGTCATTATGACTTTTAGGCACCTGACAGCTTTGCTAAATTTAAATGCAGCCTTTTTCTTTGACTTTTTAAGGAAAGCAACCCATTGATTAATGATGGTTGAAATCTCTTTTCTCCTGTGTCACTCTCATTCGTGAAAGTCACAGGAGGTCAGAAAACATCGGAGTGGTTTGCTCAGGACCCAATTACTTTGATGAATACATTAAGAAGGAAAAGTTCAGGACATCACTGGAATTTAGTGAAGAATTAAAGTGAGGCCTTCAACACTCCTTCCTAAATTGTCTTTCTCAGAGCAAAGTAAACACTACCAATATTTTTATTTATGACAATACTTTTGAGATATAGAATATGCTCGAAACTAGTATGTCATATAAGGCAATATAATGACCTATGGATATGTGCATTAACCTACACTTGATTCCAATATACTTGAGTTTGACCCTCACATAAACTCAAGTGTTTAAAAATATTTTATATAAATTTGTCATCCTATGCTGTTCTACCTGAGAGTCAGTACTAATTAATCTTCTTAGTTTTATAGCTAATAAAATAGATAATGGTACAAAAACATATGGAGGAAACACAATTTTGAATATAAGGATTTTAAAAAGAGTGTTTTGCACATGGAGACCAATTGATTTAGGCACATGATACTAACAACCATCAGCATTAAGAAATGTAACACATGTTTATAAAATGTCCTGGTAAGACAGCCAAGCATGCCATGTGCCTTCCAGAGGCTGTCTGATCAGCACTTCACCTCTTGCCATCACAGCATTAACTTTCAAATGAACTTTCCTCACTGCTAACAGGTGTGGAAATAACTTATTCCTGGAATGGTTTTGCATGTTGAGTGTTCACTTGATATCCAAAATAATACATTAAAGGTACAAACATATACATACGAACTAGGATAGCCAGATCTTTATGCATCCAGATACATTCAGAGATACCTAAAGATTCTGAATAGCAGATATAGCAAGCTATTAAAAACAGAAGCATTTTTATGTGAACGATAATCTTCATCAGCAAGGCTGCTAATAAATTACCCATGTAAAATTGCCATTAAAACGTGAAGAGCCAATATCCATTATTTGTCCTGTCATTTAAGCCATTCATTAATTGTGACCTCCATCTCAACATGACAATGCTCACAATGGCATACGCCATTAATTATGCATGAGGTTTGTTCAACGCGTTTCCCTGAAAGTGTTGTATTTTCCAACTCTACTAATAGCTTAACTCTAGTGAATAATTCATAGGGTTACATATCTGAGGAAAACTTCTCTATGAGTAAATCCAATATTTTATGGGCGTGAAGGACTGCCATTACTTTACCTTTCCTTTGAGCACTGTAATGATGCTTGCAGCACTCTTTCTACGTTGTGTAATGCATCTAAAGCAGTGAGCTACGCAGTCCAGAGTATTGCTATCTCTATCTTCACAAGTAAAACAAAATCATAGCAGAGATGGTTAGAGAAAGGAATGAAAAGTAAGGCGCTGAACAAGCAGCCTGTGAAAACAAACTCTATTAATAAGAAAATGCATGTAGAAGCATAGCAAAATTCTTAAGAAACTTGTTCTAACGAATGTAGTTTTCTTACCTACATAACCCAGTAGATATAATGGTTAAAGGCTTAACTTTTAGCTCTGGCTGGGATGGCTCAGTTGGTCGGAGAATACTTCCATACACAAAGGATCATGGGACATGGTCCCATTCACGGCACATGCCAGGCTGCGCAGGTTTGATCCCTGGTCCAGGTACTAGAGAGGAAGTTAGACATGAGTGGCGAGGGTGGGGCCTACCCTGGGGTTGGAACCAATGAGGCCTTCAGACCCCCTCTCCATGGGTGACCCAGCAGCCAGCAGATTGCCAACAGGAAAGTTCAGAATCAGCCAATTTTTGGCACAAGCTCAGAGGAAAAAGACATGACCTCAATAGGACCTTACTAGGGCCCTGGACTAATCATAACAAAATTTGCATATTTGCATTGTAATTTTGTCCCATCCCACGGGTTTCCCTGTATGCATTATGGGTAAGGGCACGCACAAATTTAGTTACATAACCCTTTTCCATCAATCATCCCTGAATGCAAGTGACAGTTTCCATCCAGAAATTCCCCCATCCTGCATAATAAAAGCCTAATATGCTAAGTGTCCCACTGTTTATTCGACAGTGGGCATCATAGTGAATGGTCCACCAGTGGGCAGACGCTTCATCCAGTAGGTTAGCTTGCTGCAGGGGTCCAGCAGATCAGAACTCAGGGAGACAGAGCTGGACACACCCCAGAGCACTCCTGTAGTCTCTCCCAGCCCTGATCATCATGCACTGGTGGGGTCCCTTGGCCTGGCTGTACCCTCTCACAATCTGGGACCCCTCAGGGGATTTCAGAGAGCTGGTTTTGGCCTGATTCCCACCCGCTGAGGGACCTCACCGGTGCCAAATCCATGCACAGGGCCTCTAGTTTAAACCACATAACCCCAGAGTTTGGGGCCATGAGTGTAACTTCAATAAATCCCACTTGTTTTCACTTTCATTATTGCTAATCTTCAAAACTTTTTTGTGTCAATAAGAACCAAAGTCCCAGCCAATAACCCCAATTAGTAATACAGGTGCATGAAGGAGACACTTATTGATATCCATTCTCTCTCTCTCTCTCTCTCTCTCTCTCTCTCTCTCTCTCTCTCTCTTGTTACTAAAAATGATGAGAATTAAAATAAATAAATAAATGATGATAATAATGAAGGCTTGACTTTCAGATTCCTGGTTTTGGAAGTATCCCTTTTCCTTCCCTCTCTTATCTGGGGAGAAAGAAAGAACAGTCCTAGTGACCTCAAATGAGCAGTCTTTACTAGGTGCCCACAGGGAGCCGGGAGAGCTTGTGAAATCATGGATATGGCAAGCTGGGGTTTGCTTCCATGGAGTTATGAATGCAGGCAGTTAGCATTTATTAAGTTTTCACTCTGTACCAGGTTCTGCAGAGCTAATACAATCCTTTGTCTCGTGTTAGGTAAGGAGTTTACAATGTAAGATCACCAAGCTTTCAATGCTGTTACACACTGAGAGATATCCATCCTACTCATTAAAACCATCTAATGGAAAGGCAATAACGATGTTGCCTGTCATTAACAAAGACTTTTGAAGAAATTATAGGCTCTGGACTTTAATAGGGTTTTACCTAATCCTGTTATTACTGGTTTTACAGGTCGCCTATCTTCATTTTACTAATAATTTATTATTATGTACTTACTCTATTTTTCTTTGTGATTTCTGAAGCTAATAATTGACATATTAGAGTACCAGGAAATTAATTCAGTTTATTGCCAATTCTTTACTTGAACATTACCATCAATCAGAAAGACTGAGTGTAGGAGTAAAACAAAGAAAATTAAATAGTAACCTATAATTTGTTAGCATTAGAATCACTCACTAAAAAAAAAAATTAAAAATCCTATGGGCATGGGCGAAGTATATGGCTCAAAGTTATAAATGCAAATTTGTGTTGTTAACTCAAATCCATGCACTAATTATAGGTAGTTATTTTGCAAGTTTGTTTCCATCATTTGCTCAGCTTTTATGGAAAATTTGCAACCTGTCACGCAAAGGTCATGCGATTTTTATTGATTGTAAGGTACACACATCCCAGGGAACAATTAGCTTCAAGAGAAAGCTGTCTGTGCCACCGTAATTGAATATAATGGAAAACAATCTTTTGAAAAAAATATCTACATTAAAAACCTACATGTCAATCATTGTGACAGTCGATAAGTTGTATTACTTTTTATATCTTCGGTATTTCTCAAGTGCAGACAGAAGAGATAACTTCTTTATTGTTCATTGTTTTGGGTATACTTTTATTTTAGGAATTGTTATCACTGGTTTTCCAACTATCTTTTATCCCCCCCAAAAAATCATTTTTTAAAATGTTTAAAATAAAGCGTATAGAATTCTTGGAAGACGGCTATGGCAGAACTCTAAATGTAAAATTCCGTGTTTTGCACATGAAAACAGCACACTCAGGGGCAGCATTTGCAGCGTGCTTGGTCGCAGTGTATCTCTTCCAAACACAAAGCACGGAGAAGTGGGTCCAAATCATTAGGAGCCACCAGACTGGCTGGTATCAACCTCTCAGCCAGGAGAGGCTGAGGAAATCCACAGGACCAAGGAGGGAAACGAGAACAAGATGGCCCCCAAGTGCTCAGCTCGCTGCAATGCCAGCCAAGGTGAGCTGCCCCACCATCGCAGGCCTTATTCTCAGAAGTAGAAGGTTGGCACCTCCGCGGCCACCGTGAGGACGGAGGCACCTATGCTTGGGTTCTGTCAGCAAGAGGCTCTGGGTTGTTCCTGCGCCACTGTTGATAAGGCAACCTCACTGAAGTGCCTGTTTTGTGACATGGTGTGCTTTACTACTTATTCTCAACAAGCACATCCTCCCAGCTCCACTTTTGTACATACCTATCCCCCCACCTCAGGCCAGGCTTCTGGATGCTGGGCTCCTGGATCAAAGACATTCAACTCTCTGTGCACTGTCTTCCAGCCAGTTCAAGCCAATTTGCACTCCGCCCCGCGGAGTACCCAAGTGCCTTGCTTCCGGAACAAGCCAAGGAATTCTCGGCACACACTTACTGAGCAGCCAGGGGAAGGGTAAGGTGATCAATAGATAGCTCAATAGATGCAGATAGATACCGTTAGTTTCAGACCAGGATCCTTGCGAATCGTTTTGTTAATGGGGCGGTGCCCTCTGCGTCCCCACCTGTTACCTGTGGAGGTGGAGTTGTTGGGGTGCCGCCGGGAAAGGAACTCCCTGAGCCCCCCACGGAAGGATGAGGTATTGTGGGAAGGGATTGTGGAAAGCTTCACTGATGATGTAAAATTGAGGGGGTTCCCTTCCAAGGCCCAGCTTCCTCTGCCCGCCGTGGACGAAGTCTTGTCGTCAGCAGGAGGAGGACTGAAGCCACCGCCCAGAGTCTCTCCTCCATACTCAAGCCCAGTCCCGTTCCCTCTTTGCTTTCTTCCATTAAGAGTATTAATAGTAATAATAATCACAACTTCAGTCATAAAATCATGTAACGCCATGACTCCTAGAACTAATGCTGAGACAAGTGTCCACTTTCCTTCTGAATCACTGAAAATCAGAAATTACCATTTTCCAAATCTTCGCACAAAATGTTGCTTTTTAATATTTACTATATTGAAACTTGGACTTTGGGTTACCATGTCAATAAAATTGTTACTGTTTAAGAAACTTATTTAACTGGGGATCAAAAACCTTGTATTAAAATCGATTTCCCTTTTTTCATAATCCATATAAGTCTCTTAATCCATTAGTACCTAAGATTGTGCGAGTACAAACATAACAGTAAAAGATTTTGAGACAAGGGCGTTAAGGACATCAGAACTGATAGAATCAGAGTTGAAAAAACCTTGAGTAGATTTGTTAAATCTTCATAAGGTGCCCTCAAACAAAGGAAATCATATGCTTATTTTATGAAACTATTTCTGTAGTTTTTGTCCAAACATGAATGTGTATTTATCTCTTGTTCCTCTAAATGGTTGTTAAGCTAGAGAAGCAACATGCTATTTCAGACAAGCAATGTAGCAGCTGAACTTGTAGATTTTCTTACTATTGACAAATGAATAACATAGAATGCTATATAAAAATATTGATAATCTAAAAACCTAAAATATCAAGCATTTATGGATTATCCCTCTTACTTCATCAGTGTAAAAAATAAAACCCATCAGTGTAATTTATAGGCTAAATTATCCCGATTTCCAAGTTAAATAATACATTCAATTTGACATAATATATACCAAACTAATCTGCAAGTTACTGGGTTTTAGTAACAATTATGTGACAATGTTAAAATGTTATTTCCAGCCCTGACCATTTGGCTCAGTGGATAGAGCATCAATTTGTGGATTGAAGGGTCCCAGGTTTGATTGTAGTCAAAGACATGCCTTGGTTGTGGGCACATCCCCAGGGCTGGGTGTGCAGGAGGCAGCTAATCGATGTTTCTAACTCTCTGTCACTCTTTCTTCCTCTCTATAAAAAATCAATAAAATACACATTAAGTGGCCAAATTATTATGATCTCTGAATGCATAATAATCTGGCCACTCAGTATATATCCTATATAATAAAAGGCTAATATATAAATTGTCCCCTCAACCAGGCCCATCAACAGCCCATGTCCCCTCCCCCTGGCCAGGGTGGCCGGACCCAACCCATGCACAAATTCATGCACTGGCATTCAGAGATCATAATTATCTGGCCACTCATTATATATATGATGTTATTTCTAGGTGCTTTATCTGAAAGATTGTATAATCAATTTCTCTGTTCCCTGAGAATTTTCTGTGTGGATTAACCTTTTTGGCCACCTGTCCTGGACATTTCTTCACTGTAGCAGTGCAGCTCCTACAGATTTACCTCAGGAGCCCCCCACCTCTCAGAGGGCACTGAGCGTCACTGACTCATTGCCAATCTGGAAGACAGTTGTTTTATATAGTTTGTCTATTTTTTTAGTTGTTTACACAGGAAGTAAATCCAGGCCCTGCTATGATACATTGGCCCTGAGTATAATTATTGATGAAAAAAAAAATACTCAAAATTAAAATAAAGCAATAAAAAGGTTAACTCTGTGGATTAAGTTTTTTAAAAAATATTGACTGTATAAAAGTAAAATAGACATGTTTATGAGTAAACACTTTCTATGTGAGCTCTTAAAAAGGTAGTTGACTATATGGTCTACATATGTGTTCAGGTAGGAGAGGCAATAGGATCAGCGCATTAGTAGTGTCTCACCCATGTCTTATCACTATTAGGGCAAGTTTGAAAAGTTCTGCTCTCAGTTACATGTAAGAGTAAATCACTATATTCTGGAATATTATTTTATCAATGTTTAATTTTCCATTTTAATTTATTTTATTAAGTTAAAATAAATTTTAGTTAGCATTATGTAGTTTTTATTTCATCATTGGGAAATCAAATAATGACCTAAGGAAAAAATTAAGTTAAAATGGAAACCAATATTATTTTAAATAAAGTTCTAACAAAACCACTTGTTTAAATACTAGAACTTGAAAGAAAATTTACACATTTGGAGAGCATCATAAGTTAAGACTTATATTTGAAGATATGCAATAAACTAAAATGATAATGATATAAATAATAAAATAATTTAAAATATAATAGGATATACAATTAAAAAGATAAAATTTTGGTCAAATATTGAAAATATACATATATAAAATCTATTCCATTACTGGACAAAAAGAGAATTATCTTTTATAGGAAGTTATTAAAATTAGTATTATCATTTAGAAGATGGAATTATATTTTAAGTGTCATTGAATAAATTTCTATAATAATTTAAGTAATAAAAAACATTTGTATCAATATAATATATTTGTCCAAAATAAAAGAATGTTGGATATATAATTAAAATAAAGTAATAAGCATAGAATTTATTTGATAATGCTTACCAACTTCTAAACATTGAGTGATTATGAACACAAAGAAATTTTGTACAAAATGACCTTCTCTTGATAAGTGATTTTGATTAAATGCTAAGTGTCATAATTTGGTTTGATTACATACAAAATGCTGCCAATAATCAAAACATATTTCATAAGAAATACCCTTTTCATTATGGTGACTTTCCTAATGACTAGTCCCAAATCCTGTAATGCCATCCTTTGACAATGAGTTCTAAGTATAAATGAAAAGTGACTGAAGGTGACAATGATGTAATGAGGCTACTTATAAATTTTCCTAATTATAATTAAACAATTAGGAACTTTAATCAAAGCATCTTGACATTTTTGAAGTGTATTTTTAGAATTTAATCAAAACTATATGATACTCTTTCTCTTTATTTCAGGAAACATTTACTTGAAAGACTAACATCCACAGGGCACATTTTTAGGTGTGAATAGGAAACAATAAAATAATTAATTATTCTAAGAGACCTTAAAATCTATTAGTACGGACTACACAACAATACACAGGTTATTATTAACAAATATAATCTAATAGCTGGTTACATACCATAACATTTTAAAAAGATTGATATATGTGGATAATTACTTCCTATACTTCCTGTTCAGAAAACCAGGGATGTGGAGATATTGTACATTTGTGATCATTAATAAATACAAAAATCCCAACAAATTAGAGAAATGTAAAATCTAATGGAAAGAAACAAAGCAGGAAGAATTAAGTACTTTCTGGAAAATATCTATGTAGATGGATGCATCAAAAGAGAAATTGCAGGAAAGACAGTTTGCTGTTGGACTGTAACCCATCATGACTCTTGGAGTTAGCTTTTTAATTACTGTATTGTTCAATATAGAATGCAGGAATACAAGGGAGAAGACACATGATAGTTTTTACTTAACAAATATTAGTTTTGTTTAATTATCCTTAATCATTAGCTTCTCTCTGAATTATATACAAAAACAAAAACCTAATTATTTAGTGTTTATCTGCAGGTTGACTTCTGCCTAGAACATTTAAAGTCTGGAATTTGCCAAAAAATAGGTAATGTTTCAAGCACAATCACTTGCAGGAAATTATGTAACAAATTCTTAGACAATTTATAAAATGCTTAAAGAGTTTCTTCTTCCTGTATTCAAATTTTCTTATAAAACCCAGCTGGTTTGAAATAAGGGTTAAAATAATTTTAGTCTTTACTATAGATTGTTTAGCCAATGTAGAGACCGAGGGTAAATTTTATGTTGCATATTTATCACTATTTTTATACTTATTTACTTTAACATGTACTTTAATTTTTTACAATACTTTTCAAAGTATCACAATAGTTTCCAAACTACCACTAATTTCTTACATTCCTAATCACCTTTCATTCTGAAATATTTGTAATTTTCTTGAGTTTCTGAAGTTTTTCTGTATTTTGAATAGAATAATATGCTAGAGAAAATATTTATTTTTCCCCTCTAGGTTTATTGAACATAGGTTCATAAGAAATAACTTATATTTTAAGTTTTTATGCAAATTCATGTAAAATGTTGAGATGGCTTTAATTTTGTGATGCATTGGTTAAAAATATCCTATATAATAAAAGGATAATATGCAAATCAACCAAAAGGTAGAACAACTGATTGCTATGACATGCACTGACCACAAGGGTGTTGATGCTAAATGCAGAAGCTGCCCCCTGGTGGTCAATACATAGCTGGCTATTGCAGCAGCGGTGATAGGATCCTCTTCTGCCTTTGAGGCAGCATTGATGATGTCTGATTGTGGGGAGCAGGCCTAAGCCATCAGTCAGGCATCCCCTGAGGGCCACCCAACTGCAAGTGGAGTCCCTGCCCAGGGCAAGAATTTCATGCACTAGGCATCTAGTATTCCTATAATTGCACAAATATGTGGTCAACAAGTAGATGGCACACATGGATCCCTCTATTTACCTTCTACTGATACTTTATCAATCCTCTTATTATTTCTTTCTTTCACTTCATACTTTAAAGAACAGTTTCAAGGGGGCTATTTCTCAAAAATAAAAAAACTTCCTTGTATTTAATATTTTCTTTTGATAAGAACTATAAATATCTCCATTCCTATCCTTTTAGTACAAAATTTTAGTATTGCTTTACTCTATAAACAAGTGATGGGCTATGAAATTCAAGTAAGGGGAACAAATGGGGGTATACGTTTGGCATTAAAAGAGAGGGTAGGGAAAATGTTCCATGAATACTTGAGACCAACTGGCGGGGCTGAAGTGGACAGAACTGAAACTTAGGGACTGGCCATCCTCTCTTTTCTGGGACTCAGTAATCACTGGGAAACGCAAGCCCTTTTGACCCACAGGCTGCGTGATGCCATTCAGACAAGTACTGTCCCCTGCTGGTGGCCAGTTGGCTCCTGGTGTCTTTTAAGTTCCTGGGCCCATAACAAGCCTCCTCATTCCCCAAATTGTTATTGGGTGTGTGGGACAGAAGAGCCCTTCTTGTGTATGTTTTCCACAGTATATGTACCAACTACAAAAGTTACAGTTTTATAACTCTCTTAGCATGGGTATTAGTGGTTTAAAAGAAAAAGACAATGCAATTAGAAATATGAGCATCAGTAAGTACATAGTCATGAAATGAAGGGAAATGTTTCCTTTTTTGTGGCAATGGGAATTTCGTATTAAACTAAACAAAGCCCCAGCAATCCTCAAGGGGTTTAGGTTCTAATGGAACACGTTGAACTCGTGATGGCTTAATAAGAAAGCAGTTCAATTGCATAGTGCTGATCTGCTCACTTCTTGAGCTTAAATGGCTATACAAGCCTATCTAGAAAATGCATTTTCTATTTTTATGTATTTTCCTCACACACAGCACTTCCAGTGAATATCATTCTGATAATTGCTTCCATTAAACCAATTTAGAAACCATATATTTTATGTACGAATGAGAAAGGAAGCAAATTAGATTCAGACGCATACTGTGCTAAGTTCTGTGGCTCCATATGGAAATTAAGGAGTATTGAGAAATGCCACTTCCTTCTGAATGCCATTGTCAATTGCATAGCTCTGCTAACAAAACAACAGTAGGAGACATCGGCTCCCCATCCTGAACAACAGCAACACTGCAGACTTTCACTGAGCAAAACTGCAGAAACAACGATGGACTGTCAATATTTCCTGAAACCACCATCCATCCTCTTTCCCTGCAAGATGCTTGCAGCACTCTTGCAAGTCAATTTATACTACTAAAGAGAAAATAAATTTCAAATTTCGTAATATGACTGAAGCAGTGCAATTTAGATAGATGGATGATAGATTCATTGCTTAAATTGCTTAAGTACTTACTTGAGAACTTTTGATTTATAGTTAAAGTTCAATACTTTGTAGGAACTTCATTTTCTAGTATTTCTTTGCTTTGGCCCCAGTTGTTTTACTTTTTGTGATTATTTTTAAAAATGTGTTTTAGAAAACTAAACATTGTCATAACCTCAATTTGGGAAAAAGAAAGTGTTATTTTACGTAAATCGAAGGCCCTATCTATAGCTAATATTCTCCCTCACTGCAAAAGAGGAAGTATAAAGTGAGAGAGAATCATCCTGGTGTTTGGGGAAGTAGGTGATAAAGAAGGAGAAAGTGCTCAGGGGTGTCTGAGTAGCTGTGTTAAGTGACATCTGATGTCCAGTTTTACCTTTGTCTTTTTAGTAGTAGGTTCATTCCATCCTTAGATCCCATGGGAAGGGAGAGAGAGAGAGAGAGAGAGAGAGAGAGAGAGAGAGAGAGAGAGAGAGAGAGAGAGAGAGAGAGAGGTTATTGATGAGAGAAAATCATTAATTGGTGTCTCCTGAATGATTGGAGACTGTTAAATGAACCATGACCTCCTGATTCATAGGTCAACCCTCAACGTCTTAGCCACTGCTTCTGAGTTACATTCTTTTTTTGCTCAAACTAATTTTATTGTGGTTTTGTCTCTTGTGACCAAGAATCGTAAGGAATACATGTGGCTTTTACGGTAAAGATGGGTGAAAATTTTGCTAATAAGGACATTTGATTAAAAACACCAGGCTCCTTTCGATTAGAAAGGTACCAGCGTGCACCATGACATGTGGCTGGAAGAGTGGACAGCTAGCTGCCAGATGAAGTCACGCAATGATATAGTGGGGTTGGGAGAGCAGGGCAGCAATAGAGGAAGACAGGGGCGCAGAGTTGAAAATGCTGAGGTGAGAGGCCCTGGGGCAGAGGAGCTGACTGTCAGACTGTCGAGGGCGGAGTGAGAAGGAAGAGATGAGCTACTTCTCACTTTTCGGGCTTTGGGCGTGCCAGGTAGGAATGATGATGCTGTACATCAACTCTCAGGTTGGAGAAAGTTACTTTGAAGAGTAAATGATGACTCTGTTGAGGGCATTTGAGATTTCCAACTGCTACTACTCTCTCCCGCTTCCACTGCCAGGACTACCTGGGAGATGGCTACTGAGTTTGGGGAAACACACAAAAAAATTAAATTTTAGATCCCAAGGGATTTAAAATACATGGAATCAACCTGAAGTGTGGTAGAGGATGACAAGGGTGGGAGACCAAATCAGAACCTGGAGTAACAGCCCCATTTAAGCAACAATTGGATCAAACAGAGTGGTCAGAGATGTAGGGAAAAAAATGAGCGCAAAAAAATGGATTTGTGCAGGAGTAAGAGGTTAACTGCAAAGACCTACAGATACAAAAGTGAAACCTACATTATTGGGAAAAGAGTTAAAGAGATTTATGCAGTCGTGTTAATGGTACCAACAGCACGGGCACCAGATGTGATGGGGGGACCCCAGGACCCATCCTTGCCCTGAGTTTAATGGCATGGCCTCTAACAAGCCTCCTAGTCTCCCCAAGACTTGGCTATAAAAGTATGACATCATCAACTTTAAGATTTATTCCAAGTTTAAATTCCCAGGGTTCCTCTCTTTTTTCTCCAAATTATACTACCCGAGATAATTGCAACGTTCTTAGAAAATTAAACCCTTACAACACACACCACTCTTTACCCCTCTATTTATTCAATGATACTTTTCTTCATCTATTATGTGCTAGCCTGGTGCCAGAAACTTGGGATATAGCAAGGAACAAATCCCTTTTCTGGGTTTTCCTTTAAAATCCAGTGGAAGTTAATGATCATACAAATAACACTAATGTGACCTAAGTATAAGTGAGTATTACCCAGGGTGATGGACCATGCAAAGTCGTAGCAAAATAAGCTCTAATAGGGTCAAGAGTAAAGTAACCTGTGGCTAGGTGTTTGACCGGGAACTGCATGTGCAGAGGCTGGAAGAGAGAAGGTCGGGGGAGAAAGGTGTGCGGCAGTGGTCCTGCGAGGGAGCAGGGAGCAAGCAGGAGGTGGCTTGGAAAGCATGGGGAGATGATCGGGGACAAGAACATGCAGAAGATATCTGTCTTAGGATTCTTACTACCACCCTTAATTCATTACAAAGGCCCTGGAGGATTTTAAAACCAAGAGTAATATAATCCAATTTGTGTTTTAAATAATGCTTCTGGTTCCTATAATAAGGAATGTCTGAGGAAAGTCAGAGCACGTGTTGGAAGAGGCATCGTGAAATGGAGGAGATGGGAAATGATGGCTTCTAGGGCTGCTGTGAAGCAGAATAAAGGAAACAGCCCAGCCTGTGACGGGGTGGACACAGGCAGTGTGTGCCAGGGAGATGGAAATGTGACCCCAGATTCCAAAGTGGGAGCCACACACATGAAATGGAGATGGCCCTTACTGGGATGGGAGCCCTGGGGGAGGATCACAATGAGAGGAGAAGATGACAAGTTCAAGTTAAATTTGAGAAGTTAATTGGACCTTGTTGATTTTTAATGCTTCTCTATTTTTTCTAAATAAATTGCTTTGCACATAAAGAGTTGCTGCACTTCAATTTCTTGTTTTTTTCTCTCCCATTAATTTAATATCCTAAACTTTGGAAAATTAACCTCACCCAACCAATAATTTAATGTGCATTTTTTTCAAATTAAACTGATTTTCTCAATGTCACAGATAAAAAAGGATGATGTGCATTTAGATAAAGTCTTCAAAAGTAAGGCCACATGTTCTGAACATAAATGGAATTTCTAGATTATGTTCATGGTGAAAACCATTTTGGATTTCTGCAAATCAATGATGGACTTGGTTTGATATCATGAGGCTATTAATGGGAAGAAAACATAGAAAAATGTTTCTTTACTTACATTATGAAAAAAACAAAAAACCCACAGAATAATGATAGTTGTGTTAAAAAATATTATGTGAAGATGGTTCATGTAATTCCATATAAATACTGCACAATTTAATTAATTTTAAAAGGCATTCTCCTAATTTATATAATTGCAAAATCAAAATCCATACACAAATCTTAATATGTTTAGGATTTACCCTCACAAACAAAAGTAGGTTAGTTTCTTTGTCTGTTTAGTTTTAGTCTTAGTTTATTGTAGCTGCTGTACCATAACAATTTGTAATCTAAGTTAGGACAGAATTTGTTTCTGGTATTTGTTTTATTTTCTACATTGGGCAAGAAGGTGTTTATTCAACACAATACTGCAAACTGCTGCTGTGTTGAGTTCGTTGGATAACCGGCATATACAAGCCTTAGGGTTTGTTTTGATTTTAACATTTGGTCTCTTGGTTGAATGTCAAATAAAAATAAAATTAGATATTTATTTTATTGTTGTCAAGTTTTCTCGATCTTCTTTATTCCAGACCCTAACCTACCTCTTCTTTATGTAAATTTGTATTAGTTGAATGCCAGGAGCTAAATAAAAGTAAAATAAATAAATAAAAATTTAATTGCTTTAATCTGATGTCTGTTTCAATACCTTGAATCTCTGCTATGTGTTCTTAGGTGAAGAAAAGTGCTATCATTTTTCTGTTCTTTTCCTCACTTCTGTACCTCACATGTGTATTGAGATTAAAATGAATACCAACCAAAAAGAGCAGTTAATGATATTTGACAAAAAATAAGCCCTGGGCTTTTTGTTAAATGAGGAATACAGAGATAATTTAGAGCTAATGCTCTAGGAACATATTTTTGTTCTAGAAAACCTGCCACATTCAGGACCACCCACTTCTCCCCAGGTTTGGGGAAGTGGCCTATTGCAGCACTTTTAAAGTAAGGCAAAAACATCACAAGCATCATCTTTGTCTCTTAGTGATTGGTGACCTCGGATAAATCCCTTTTGTGAGAGTGGTGGTTCTTATAACTTGCTTCCAGCCAACAGAATATGGCAAAATGAAATGTAAATAAATGTCTTGACTAGGTTCCATTTATGCCAAAGGCGATGGTATTACATCCATGTACACATTTAGGAGAGCAGTCTTGATGGTTTCCTGCTGGTCTTGGCAAAACAAACTGTCATAGTATAGGCCTCCTTAAAAGTGAGCAATGTGTGAGGCCGGGAGACACCCAGGAGGTATCCGGAGCTCCCAGTGGCCTCCACCTGACAGCCAAGCAGGAGATGGACCTTTGGTCATACAACCACCAGCAGGTGGGTTTTGCCAATGGAATGAGCTCAGAAGTTGATCCTTTCTGGCACAGCCTCCCAATGAGCATGCAGCCTGACCAACACCTTGCTTGCTGCCTTGTGAAAGTATGACCAGAAGACTTAAATAAACCTTGATTGGAATTCCGACCACAGAAACTGTGAGATAAAAATGTGTTACTGCCCAGCCGGCATGGCTCAGTGGTTGAGTGATGACCTATGAACCAGGAGGTCATGGTTCCATTCCTGGTCAGGGCACAGGCCCGGGTTGTGGACTCCATCCTCAGTGTGGGGCCTGCAGAAGGCAGCCAATTTTTTATCATTGATGTTTCAATCTCTCTCTCCTTCTCCCTTCCTCTCTTAAATCAATAAATATATATTTTAAATATGCATTATTTTAAGCTGCTAAATTTGTGGTAAAATTGTTATAAAGCAATGAAAAATGAATTCAGAGGACATTAGAAAACTAATATGGTTCCTATAAATAATCACATATTTAAAAAATTTTTATATGCTGACTTTTTATGTGAATCTTTTATCAATTGGAAAGTTATACATACTCATTTTAATGTAAATCAACATTGAATCATAACTTTTGTATCTTCCAGAAAATTCTCATTAATTAAATTAGTGACCTCCCTGTGATGGCATTTGCACAAGCATTGGCTTCTAGTTTTCTTCAAAATCTTGTGAGACATTCTTATTCTCTCTCTCTCTCTCTCTCTCTCTCTCTCTCTCTCTCTCAAAATCATGATAATATAGTCCACTGGGATTGTACTATAATGAAAGTTAGCAGATTAATCTAAAAGTAATGGGATCCTGATATAAAATACATGTATTCCTATCTACAGAGTTTCCATAGAAACAAAGATCATACTTTCCTGTCAAATCAGGTTTTGGTTACAGAAACCTAAACAAGTGGGCAGGGATAGATTAAGGGTGGATGTTGATTTTTAAGGAAAACAATGAACTATTATTATTTTAACTAATAAATGATTAGTTATTTCATAACTAATATTTGCTTTCAAAATACCTATTTTGATTGTGACCAATCATGTTTCAAATGCTAAATGTCAAAATTCCTTTAGACAGTTTAAATGAAAGATTGGCAAGACAGGAGTTGTGTGCTTTCTATGTAGTCTGTTTCACATCCTGCTGATGACTCAGCATCTCCCACTATTAATGAGGAACAATCTATGTCCCCTTCAACTTGCGGTGGAGCTGCACAGCATGATTTACTACTGGCCAGAAAAACATAACATGAAAACAAAACAACAACCCTGCTTTCATATTGAGAAGGAACATAAACTCATTATTTTCATTGTCAAGATCCAAATTTATACTTCATTTGAAATCCACTATACCAGTGGTCGGCAAACTCATTAGTCAACAGAGCCAAATATCAACAGTACTTTGGTTGAAATTTCTTTTGAGAGCAACATTTTTTAAACTTAAACTTCTTCTAACGCCACTTCTTCAAAATAGACTTGCCTAGGCCATGATATTTTGTGGAAGAGCCACACTCAAGGGGCCAAAGAGTCGCATGTGGCTACTGAGCCACAGTTTGCCGACCACAGCACTACACTATTAAAAATTCATTAAACATATATTTTTATTTCTTTATATTTTAGGTATCCTCCTATGTGCTGGTGATAGAGAGATGAATAAATATGTTCTCCACCCACAGCAAGGTTCTGTTCAATTGTGAGAATCACATGTGTAACTTAATATAACATAACTGAATGATGGATATAAAAATGTAGATAAATCAACTAGTTATTGGAGTATATGGAAAACATTAAATTTTGATGGAAACTATAAATTGCAAGTTACTTTTGAGTGTTTTTCTACCGTATCTGTAGACATTTGGTAGAGAGGAGAGAAGGACATGCAAATGAAACATTAATGACTAAATGAGCCCATGTTATCATCCGGTCGAGGAAACTGGCAGCAAGAAGATCGGAAAATGTAGGTTTGGGCCCAATTTTGGAAACATTTAAAAGCCAGGCATCCTAATGTCTGTTAATAAACATCTACTTGATGGAAGAAAAATCGATTTTGTGTGTTGAAGCCAGCTCAAGCCAATGTTTACAGGATTAAAGGGGTGCTTATGTACATATCCTTCTAATTCCAAGTTCAGTGACATCACGTTGGCAGTTTGAACTAGGCTGTGGTAGGCATATTTATCCATCTTATGAAAACCAGCAGATCTACAAAATGAAGGCTTTATTTTCCAGGAAGTCAGTTGTAAAATGCTTACCAGCATAATATAGTAAACACACACACACACACACACACACACACACACACACCACACACACACACTCACCATGATACTTACTCATTCACTTAAAAACTCAAGAAGTATTTATTGAGTATTTTCTTTATGTTAGACACTGTTTTGAGGATAACATTTGGGCAACAAATAAATTATCTCTTCCTGAGTGCAGACATAAACATTAATCTACAATAACTTCATACACTGAGAAATGAGATTTAAAACATAGAACTACATAGGGGTGAACCAGAGATATAGACTTGGTTTTGGTGAGAAGTTGCTCCTTTAAGAAAGCTGGTTAAGAAAGGCCTCTTTATGTTGGGGATAACTTAGCTGAGGCACAAAGGTCGAGGCGCTAACAGCAGGGGACAAGGCATCTCAAGCAGAGCAAGTACCCAGTGCAAAGTGCTGAGCAGCAAGCATGTGTTTTATTCTGTTTTCCCCTCTAGAAGGCTCATGTGGCTAAAATTCAAAAACAGTAAGAACAATAGAAACAGAATTGAGCATAGAAAGCGAAGCAGTGATCACTTTAAATTTGGTCTCATAGACCAAGCATCTATGCAGAAATGCTTAAATTAGATGCCCATTAGTGCATCTGTTCATTCATTTATTTGGTATTTATTGGTCACTGACCACCCTGCTAAACCATTAAGATAAGAAAAATTGGATTATGATATACAGACTGTTCCATAAAGTATTTCTAGTCTTTTGGAAAGGGCATGATGAAAGGTCTGGTCATTGCATTTCCTGGACTGTGTGGAAGTTCCCTATCTCCACATTCTTGCACCTCATCTCCTTCAAGGTTAATTTAGGAAGATCATTGTTGTTTCTCTGAAATGCTAAAATCCTATAAGAGGTGATAGTAAAATGAAATTATATTATTAATATTTTGGCTAGGTATATTCAAATTGTACCCCAGAAAATTTAACTGTAAAAAGTACAAACATATACACATACACACACACACAAAAAAAAAAAATCTGGGACAAAAATAACTTCAGTTGTTTATATAGAAAATAATACAATAATTAATAATAATGCATGTATAAACTGTTTAATGTATTCAAAACTGTAAAACTATTTTTCCGCACCCTGTACATATCTACAGAGTTAATAAATTAGATTTTACTCCAGCCCATGTGTAGAACTATTACAAAGTATGTCTATGCTATAAAATATTGATTCAAAGCAGACAGGATTTTACTATTCTGCTCTGAGAAATGGTCTATATACGTGGTTGGCAAACTTCGGCTCTTTGGCCCCTTGTGTGTGGCTCTTCCACAAAATACCACTGTCTGGGCCAGTCTATTTTGAAGAAGTGGCATTAGAAGAAGTTTAAGTTTAAAAAAAATGTGGCTCTCAAAAAAAACTTCAATCACTGTCATGTGGCTGGGTTGACTAATGAGTTTGCCGTCCTCTGGTCTATATAAAATAAGAAGAAATGCTCAAGAAAGACTGCTTTTTGTGTGATTTTTTTCTAGAAGGTATAGAGCTGGTCAGAAAAGGCAGTGAGGTCTGGTCTCCTGTGCTCAGTAGAGAAGAGATAGAAGGAAATGACAAGGTGGACTCCTCAACTCTCCCACAAGCAGAGAGCTTTTCATCATGGCTGTCGGGCTTCTAGGAGAAAAAGGACACAATGAGAGATGAATGCAGGAGAATGGCTAATGCCCAGCTTTGAGGAAACAGATAATGATAGCTTCCCTTTTGATTGTTTCCCTTGAAACAAGAACTATCCCTTACTGTACTGGGAGTTGAGGAAAGAGTTGGAAATGGAGGGAAATAAGAACTAGTAACAGATTATCATTATTGAGAAGTTCTAGCCACTAAACATGGCGAGTAAAATGCCTTTAAACCTTGGTGAACCAGAGAAATGTCTCCTTCATACACAGAAAGGAAAGGAAAGAAAATATTCTTGAGTGACAGTAAGAGTCAAAAACATCGGTTGGTAAAAGTGGTGACATAAAGGTGTGGACAGTGTCAAGTGAGAATAAGTCTATGAATCAAGAGGAAACTAGGAAGAAGAGAAGAGAGCTACAAAAAACTGTGTACTCATACATATATTTTGAAAAATCTGATTTTTGCTAAATGGGTACTAGAAGAACGAGACATTTTAATTTTGGTGGCCGGAGACAGAAGTCAGCTGTCTGAGAATATGGCAGGGAATAGGGGTGAGCTGGCGGATCTGCTGGCATGAATGAGATGGCAGGATTCTTTAATGACTCCTGCCCATCTGTTGCTTGCAAATAATGGTTATGAGCACTTTACAAATAAAATTATTTAGTAGCCTCTTGTCATGCTTCCTGCTATGAATATGAAATGCATTGTCATAACCAGATAGTTCTGAGATATCGGAGGGCTGTAGCTCTAGAATTCAGACTCATTTTACTTCTCACAACTCAGTTTTGCAGAGCCCAGCAATGTCTTTCCAGCAGCTCCTGATTCATTGGCAATTTGCTTGGAGGCAATTTGCTGCAGCTGAGGACAGCTAGCTAGAGGAACCGCATACCTCGGTCACATGGCAAATACAAGGAGAAGCCCAGTGTAGAATCTTTTCCCACTGGAGCATACATTCTATAAAGGCATGTATGTTGTTCTTATCATATTTTTCTCTCTCATATGATTTTTGAGGGAGAGGGAGAGATTAAATGGCACTCATCAGGAAAAGGAAGGCCTGGTGGTGTTAGGAAAACATGCTCAGACTCATTGTAAATGGAACAAGTGATATGTGTGATGGAGGTAAGAGAGAATGTCTTACTACACTGAAATATACTCTACTTTTAATAGATCACCTTTAAATAAATGGTGATATACTACATTCTGTACATTAAATAAAGGGGTAGCTCCAACCATCAACATATATGTATATCAGTGTGTGTTTATTGATAAGTAGATATGTACACATTAAAGTATATATACACATATATACTGCATTTAAATGATAAAATGATGAAAATCTGCATGAACCTGGATAAAAGATTTTATCTACATAAAGTTTTTACATTTTGATTTGTTATACATCTCCTGAAGGTGTGTGGACATTCTCAGACTAATTCTATTGCAAAGGTAGTATCACAAAGGAAGGAATTCTGTTCAAATGGCTTTCTCTCAATGCTTCATTCTCAATCAACACTCCCCACCAAGAACCAAAGGGATGTTAGCTGCTTTGCTAAAATATTACAGTGAATAAATGAGTGAGAGAAAGTGATTTCCCTCAAGTCCTTCAATATGAATCTCAAAACAATTGGGTGAACTATAAAGTGCCAAACATTACTATATAGGATTATGCATAAAGTCACAGTACTTGCAGATGGGCATAAAGAAGGCAGATACTGACTTCTGGGAAGTAAACACAGAGGGAATGTGTAGTTTAAAAGACATAGCTCAGAACTCCAAAACTGAAACAGAGCAAACCCAAACAAAAAGCCTCCTCAGATAGAAAGAAGATTCTCAAAATTCAAGGGGGGAAAAAACTCTCAAAACATGAACACAAATCATGTGCAACGTGTTCTGCAAGTTCATGTGACTTTAAAGCTGCATTCCAATGCCATCGGGGATACTGGAGGCTAAGCCTTGGGAATGCACCAGGAGGACAGTTGGAGGAGAGACACTGCATACATCCACACGCCTGAAAAGACTGCAGACTCAGTGAACACGTGATCTACAGAGTCAACCAACAGAAGTGGGCTGTGAGGAGACACATTTGTTCAACTCTAGTCTCTGAGTAAAGGAGGAAATGTCTCCACTGAGAAATTCCACCAGCCACACATGGACTCATGGCCTGCAGCCATAGTACATGCCTGGCACAACACCCTTCTGGGCCAGATATACCTGTTTTGTGCTGTTTCGGGTAATGTATTTAACATGAAGAATCAGTAATATGTGAAATTAATGGAGTCAATAAGTCTACAAAACTCCTTTGGGAAGTAGCAGGCTGGGAAAAGTCATTCATCTTTGCCTAAGGGGCAAACAATTTCTAAAGCAACGAGGTCCTTCCCTTAAGGGGGGGCAAAGAGGTTCCTAACAGACCTCCACTGGCTTCCTTATGCCTAACTAGCTGAGTTGGCATTGCCCTTGGCAACCATTGTACAGTGTGGGCTGTGGACCAAGCAAATGAGAACCATCCGGGATAATTTTTAGAATTACATACCCCTGTGACTGACTCAAGGTCTGGGGATGATAAATTCTTAATATTAAAGTGTGAAAAGTTGGACCACACTCTGAGGCTGCTCTTTCACAATCGTTGGAAAAGCCAATCAATTTTATTTTTATCATAAACAAGAGACATTATAGGGAGTACAGTGCCAATACTGGAAAAGGAAACTGAAACTGTGGTTAGAAAGTGCCCCGACCTTAAGGCAGGGGGCAATGACAATGACTTAGAAGTGGCCTCCAAGCAGAAGGTCACAAAAGAAAGAGCTGCTGGCTCTTCTCAAACCTAAACCTAACTCTGGGAGGCAGCATGGGGGTAAGAAGGTCATGGGAATCCAACCGTGACCTCCTGGTTCATAAGCCCATGCACAACCACTATGAGACTCCAGAGCTAAAGAACAAAGATAAAATACACAGCCAGCAAGATAGTAAAACTTTGGGAAACTCTCAAAACTGTATGTGCAGGATTCAATGGGGCGGGGAGCACATGAACAGCCGAGTGAGGCAGAGGAACAGGCACCATAAAAACAGGAGAGGGGTGTGCAGCTCCCCAACTGTGTTCCAGAGGTTCTGACCACCTGGCCCAGCACCACCAGTAAAGGAGCATAGCTTCACAGCTTCCCAAGACATTGCAACATTAGGAGAGATGGGGTGTGGCTTGGTTGGGAAGATATTTTTTTGAATATTTTTAACTGAATTCAGAGAGGAAGAGAGAAAGAAAGAGAGATAGAAACATCAATGATGAGAGAGAACCATTGGCTGTGTCTCCCCACCCCACCCAACTAAGGATAGAGCCCAAAACCCCAACATTTCCCCTGACCCAGAAGAACTGTGACCTCCTGGTTCATAGGTTGATGCACAATCACTGAACCACACCAGCAGGGCTTTTTATTTTTTATTTTTAAGAATTTTAACAAGTGCATTTCATCTTGTCAGTTCCAATGTTTCCCTTTTTACCCCAAAAGTAATGAGGAGCCCAACTAAGAAGAGATAACTTGTGGGAAAGAACAGTGACTAGGTGAAGTAGTGGAGGCTTCCTAAGGTCAGAAGAAATGAACACAGATTGCAACACGAATGTTTATCTAACTCGGAGGGCTTCCTCCTTCTTAATTTCCCAGGTAAGTGGAAAACCTCATATCCCAGCATGATATCTCATAATTTTCAGTGATTTGTACTAACAGTAACATTTATGAAATCTGTGAGAAATGCAATCACTATAAAAACAAAACAAAATTCCACAGTTAACTAAACTTAAAACACAGGCATCAGAAGAAACGAATCACCCAGAGCAAATTTCAAAATATGCACAGTGAATATCCTTAGGGGTAAAGCAAATATCGGAAACTTGAAGACAAGCCATCATGAAGAACCTCAGAACCAATTTGCTTGGGTTTAACAATAAGTGACAAAACACAGGGAATGAATTAAAGAACAACAACAACAACAACAACAAAAAATGGCAAAGGCTCTCGTATTTCAAAGGCCACCTAGAGTTGATATAGGTACGGAAAACATAAAACAAAATGTTAACATCCATAGAAGACAAAAATCATGTTCAACACTTACCTAGGTTCCAGGAGAAGATGTAAAGAATTAAAAGAAGAAAATTCTTGAAATAAAGACTGACTGTCACCTAAAATTAAAAAGAAAATATATAAATTATCAGATACATGGGTTGCAGAGGTTTTTTGTTTGTTTGTTTTTTAGCTAAATAAATAAGAAAAAAAATCCCATAATCAGAATTCTAAAACATTTTTAAAAAAGCCAATTGTAGAATAAAATGGTAGGTAAAACACAAAGGAACAAACTTGAGACTGATGAAATTTAACAGAAATGCTATCTTACAGAAATCAAGGGACATGCTTTTAAAATGATTAAAACTATTTAAAAATACTT
This sequence comes from Vespertilio murinus, assembly GCA_963924515.1. Taxonomy (NCBI): domain Eukaryota; kingdom Metazoa; phylum Chordata; class Mammalia; order Chiroptera; family Vespertilionidae; genus Vespertilio; species Vespertilio murinus. The sequence continues at coordinate 54,196,351 of OZ004711.1, read as the reverse complement.
TAAACTTAAGAAAAACATCTTATAAATGAAGTTTTTTAAAATTCATGAAATATTCTCTCTAATTGCCTTCTTGAACTCATCAAGGAGATTTTAAGAAGTGAGAGGATCCAAAAAAAATCAATGAAATATGGAAGGTAAAGTGTATTAACATCTTAGGAAAGTATATTATCCAAAATGCATATTGTATTAACATAAAGTTCTTTCTTTTCCTTACCCCTCCTTTACCACTTCCTGTATAAAACCCTTTTCAGTGTGACTTCTCAGTTTCACCCAACAGCCTTCCCTGCCTCCCCCCACCCCGCCCCACCCCTTGAGTTGGGCCAGCCTAGGACTTGCTTTAGCTAATAGAACTCTGCAGAAGTGGCAGTCGCCTCTTTCCAAGCCTGAGCTTACCCTGCCCAGCACTTGCATCCTGGGAACCCTGACACCAGCATTGACTCCCCCACCAGTTGTCGCCTGGCCTCATATTTTCTTTATGTACTCCATCGCCTTCACAAATGGAAGGCTCCAGACCCTTAAAGAGTTTCTCCGCCATAGTTTATTCTCAACCACTCTTCAGTCTCAAATGTTATGCAGAACTTTTTAGACTCTTGGAATGGAAAGGAAACACAAAGGTCATGCCCCTGTCTAAACTTCCAGCAGCTTCACTTTATCCAAGGAACAAGCCAGTCTTCCTGGATGCATTACAATGCTTCTCAGGTCAGACGGAAGTTCCTGTCCAGATGCTTTCTTTACTTCCTCTCAATCTATCCTTTTTTTTTTTTTTTAGAAGCATTCTCAGAGTTTTGCTATTTTTAAAAAAATGCATGTTTTTATTGATTTCAGAGAGGAAGGGAGAGGGAGAGATATCAATGATGAGAGAGAATCATTGATCAGCTGCTTCCTGCACACCCCCCTCTGGGGATCAAGCCCCTAGCTTGGGCATATGACCTTGACTGGGAATGCAACCTTGACCTCTGGTTTCCTGGGTCAGCACTCAACCACTGAACCATACTAGCCAGGTGACATAGGTTTTTCAAAACACTTTTATTTACCTTTTTCCCCTAATAAAAATGTATGTAAATCCATTGGGTGTTTTTTAAACACTGTTTAGGGTGAAATGGCCAAACACTTACAGAAAAGATAAAAGAAAATAATAGGTCATTTGTTTGAAAATGTCCAGTCTTCTCATAATTTGATGTTGGTATGAATCCTATGTACAATAATAGAAAGGAGGTATGAGTTTTCTTAGGTAACAATAATGAAAGATAGCTGTTGGTTCACACATCAAAACCCCAGGACAAATAAGGGTAAAACCAACAAGCTTCCACCTGTCACTGTTTCCTTTTAGTCAAAAACTAATTTATTTGCTCAGAAACAGCAACCAGCAACCTACTAGGGCTAAGACTGGGTCAGAGCTCCTGTATATAGGCCCCTGAGGGCAGACAGTAGTGATGAAGTTGGCACAGGTGGAGAACAAGTTTGCTACTTCCTGTAGGGTTCTCCTTGGAGTACATACAGGGCATCAGAGTGTTCCTATCACTTTGCAGTGAGCTAATAAAAGTCTACCTTTCCGATGTCATTTTCCAAAACATGCTGAACCACCCTAATGCACTCTAGTGGGTGTTTCATTACCATCTGTAACTGCCTTAAAGCAAACAGAATCCAACCTGGGAAAAAATCATTGTTATTTATGTATTTACCAAAAATCTATGCTGCCATCAGGAAATGGAAGTTACTAGGAAAGCAAACCTGACATGTGAAGGTATGACAGCTCTGAGAATTTCCACAGGGAAAGAGTCGTTTTGAATTAATATAGATTGAAAATCTTTATACTTCTTGAGCTTTTTATTTTTAAGCCTGGGCACTTTAAGTATTTGAGTCTAAATTGATTTGTTAGTCCAGAGTGTTTCCTGCAGAAAACCCAGTGAAAGTTACCAATATTTAAACATTAATCTTCACAGGAACAAACAGTACATTTTTCAACATTACAGTCAGAAAAAAAAAAGAAAAGAAAAGTGAGGTACAATGAAGCCCCATTGACTGAGAGCACCATTGTTATAAAAGCAGTGTGCTATTTCAGCAGCAGAACCACACTGTGATACAAAAACATAAAAATAACATGTACAGCCCTGGCGGGGTGGGGGTGGGGGGAAGGATCAGACGGTCCATCACCATCCAGTGCACTAAAATGTTGTGTGGTTGATCCCCAGTTGGAGCGCGTATGGGAGGAAACTGGTCAATGTTTCTCTTTCACATTGATATATATCTATCTTTTTCCCTTTCTTTCTCTAAAAAAAAAAGTAATTAAAAAATAATAGCATTCACAGACCATGAGGCAAACGTCACATATTAGTGTCTAATTTTTGACAATTTTATTATTTTTTAAAATAACTTATTTAGATACAATTTAAATAATAAACTGATGACTAGCACGATAAAAATGTAGGACTGGTGGCTTTGAACATTTCAATTTGAATAAAGAGTTTAGAGGATAAAAAAATTTAGACTTCACCCCATAGTAATTAATAGTATGCTTGATGTTACCTTCTTAGGTATAAAACTCTAATAAAATAATTTAAGATTGTAGCAAAATATGGACATGTTATGCCTTTAATTATATTAACTTTTGAAAAACGTATCTTTATTGTTGAAAGTATTACAGATGTCCCTCCTTTCCCCCCTTTCACCCCTTTACCCTGCTCCTGTCCCCTCCCCAAGCCTTCCCCACACTATTGCCTGTTTATGGGTTATGCATGTCTTATAAAATAAAAGACTAACAATATGTAAATTGTCCCCTCAACTGGGAGTTCGACCAAGAGTTCAAGCAGGAGTTTACCAGGGGGTTGGGTCAGCAGGCCAACTAACCCAGCTCCCTCCCTTGGCCAAATCCACCCCCCCTCCCTGACCACCCCCCTTCCTTAATTCGGGGGCAGGCCATCTGGACTCCAAGCATGCATGAATTCGTGCACAAGGCCTCTAATATGAATATAACTTCATTGGTTAGTAATTTTCCTCTTTGCTGTATCCATATATGAAGTCTTATATACAGAAAACTAAAGAATTGTTTGAAATTATATCTTGAAATGTATAGTGGCAGACACCTACATTATTGAAAATAGCGTTGTTAAAAGATAATAAAGGAAGCTCATTTTTTTGTAAGAATTATACTTCTGAAAGCTAACATTTCACACCACTTTAACCATCGCTATTGCATTTAACTGAACTTACTACATTATATACCCAGGAGGGTTTATTGTCCTATGTATGTTTATTACTTTTAATAAATGTTTATTGTGCTCTTGACTCATTAATAGCAGTGTAAACATGTTTTTGAAAATGAAGATGAAGAACAAAATAGTGTGATGCCTCTTCGGCATTTAGATAAGACATTGACTCTTGTTATTAAATACACTCCACTAAGTTGGTAAAAGTAGATTACATATGGGGTGGGGACTCCCACTGACCATTGAAACGTGGTATAGGGCTGGATCTTTTATACCTTTTGCAAGAAATCAACTAAATTTCAGTCAATTTTCTTCTTTTTTAAATGTTTAGTCCATCACTGATAGTAAGACAACCAAACAAATATCTATGTTTTAAGGCCCCAGAATGGTTTCATTTCATTGTTTCAACTCTGTGGTGCAGTTTTATAACAGAGTGAAGTTACCTTTAGTTTAGATCCCCATTTCAGTATCTTTAGGCCCATCTTCCTTGGAAGGCCTATATTGTGGGGCAGTTGTGATTAGTAATAATGCAGTAGGATATTATTTTAAAGATCAATTCATTACTAGAGAATATTTAGCATGAATGTTAATAATAAAGTGAAACATATCATGCAACATGCCAGACTCAAATACCATCGTGTTTAATTCATCCTGTTAATGAAGAGGACACCGTTAAATTAATCTTAAGCCAGTCTCCTCACCTAATCACAGATTAAGTTCTCTCAAAGAGCACCATCACTTTCAATCAGTTTATACGATAACAGTTTAACATAGAAAAAACACCATCTCAATATCAAAAAGCACAAGCATGTTGCTACTTTGATTTCCTGTTAGTAATTACAGAGTCAGTTAAATTGATCACTCTGGCATTCATTCTACCACGGTATCCCGAGAGTGCTCTGAAAATTCTCATTCATGAAATTCCACGATGTCTCACATACTGATAAAAATGCTGTCTTGATTGGGCTGTACTGCTAAAAGACAGTTATCGTTTTAAAAAGCAATAGTCTGCCTCTTTATTGATGCTGTAAATTGACCCATTAATTGTTCTCAGAATAATTAGGTGACAGATGAGGTAATTATTATCACACATGCTGAGATATGTATGTGTGGTTGCACCAACCACAGCCTTTTTCATCAATAAATCACTAAATGAAAATGTCACGTTATTAAGTATTCCCTCTTTATTTAGTTAAGTATAGTTTACAGAAAGGGGACGTTACCTTAGTTTATATATAGATTAAATTTGTTGAGGTAAGAAACAAATTCTGTGTGTTTGGCAGAAAGTGGTTATATTACAACTCCCCGCCCCCCACAGGCTAACATAATAACAATCTTCAAAATATTTTTTTTGTAAAACTGGAATATTTAACTCTATATATTTTTAAATTTTTATCTCCTTCCTCATAAATTTCATACATTTTCTCAAAACACATTTCAAGTCAGAAGTATCACCACTGAGTAAATAATCAGATATACAATTTCTAAAACAAGGACGATTGCCACATACATTTTCTGAGCCATGCTTTGATCTTTTTGGCATGTTTGTAACATATGCACTTGTTCTTTTTTTAAAAAAAAATATTTTATTGATATTTTACAGAGAGGAAGGGGGAGAGATAGAGAGCTAGAAATGTCCATGAGAGAGAAACATCTACCAGCTGCCTCTTGCACACCCCCTACCAGGGATGTGCCCGCAACCAAGGTACATGCCCTTGACCGGAATCGAACCCGGGACCTTTCAGTCCGCAGACCGATGCTCTACCACTGAGCCAAACTGGTTTCGGCATGCATTTGTTCTCAAACACACTTACAGATCATTGCGTCACTGCAATTTTTAAATTATCCTTGGATTTTTATTAAGATCATGATAAAATACCTACCTAAATATTTCTAGGACACCAAACACACAGAAACAGCGATTTCCTGCAGAAACATTTATCCCCTGCTTATTTCATAAAGCAATGTTGAGGCCAGAAAAGAGAGCAATGAGTTTGTCAGCTCCGGCTCAATCTGTGCCTCATTCAATGTGGAGGCATTTATGAGTTGGAACAAAGAGGACCACCAAGACTTACGTGTCCCTGTGAAACTAACCAATGACGTGTGCTTCTTTTTACTTTGTTCCCATCTTATAGCAAAACTGCAAGCTCTTCTCCATGTTATTTCTGATCCGCTGGCACATCACTCCTGGTGACCCTGCTAAGCAGAGGGCACGCAAGCCCAATGGACGGGGAGAGTCTGGAAGGCTGAGTAAGTGGAAGCGGTGGTGGGTGCTCAGGTAGCATTTCCCAGCTTCTCTTTCACTTGCCCACCAAGGTTCACGTTGCCTCATGAATGGACTTGCCCAAAAGTGGGCCAGGTGCTCCGTCTGGATGTCCTGGATGTGCTAGTGGGAACAGCATCCTCGTCCACAGGGAAGGGCACTGCAAATGAACTCAGCTTGCAGGGGGTCTGGGTAGCTTCCTTGTTAATCAAGGATACTTGAGCATAACTCACCACTGTTTCCTTTTTAAAATGTATTTTTATTGATTTCTAAGAGGAAGAGAGAAGAAGAGAGAGAGAAACATCAATGATGAGAGAGAATCATTGATCGGCTGCCTCCTGCACGCCCCACACACTGGGGATCGAGCCCACAACCCAGGCACATGCTCTGACCTGGAATCAAACCAGTGACCTCTTGGTTCATAGGTCAACACTAAATCACTGAGCCACACAGGCTGGGCATCACTTGCTTTACAGTTTAAGACACCTCTGACTCTCTCCCACTGCTTTTTCACATCATTATCTGCATTTTTCCTTTTAAAAACATGTATTTTTTATTGATTTCTAAGAGGAAGAGAGAAGGAGAGAGAGAGAAACATCAATGATGAGAGATCCATCCTGGTCCTCCTTCCCTTGCTCTGACTCTCGGGGCAGCTGGTCCTGGATTCAGATTGTGCACCCTGGTTCGTCCTCCCACCCTGTCAGGGAAACCAGACCCTCAATTCCAAGGAGCATCATCTCCACCTTCGTTCAAAACTCTGGGTAAGGAAGTAGCTTCCCACTTTTGCTAATCTCAGTGTGGTCTCAGCTTTCCTGTGACCTGTGAAACCACTTCCCTGCCTTATATGTTCCCTCTCTGCGCAACATAAAGCTGTGTCTGTTTTTGTGGCTACACGCTGATGGAGACCAAAGCCCCTGAAGGAAAAATGCAGATAATGATGTGAAAAAGCAGTGGGAGAGAGTCAGAGGTGTCTTAAACTGTAAAGCAAGTTGATTCTTATTTTAAAACAGTAAGTTATGACTTACAGTTTCTCTACAATTATGTAAGTCTTAATTCATGTGCCATTTAAATAAAATGAATGCAAAAAAGGAGATATATGTACTAATATATGTAATACTTTAAACAATAAAATAAATTAAATAAAATGAATGCGATTTATCTTTGAAGAGAAAGATATAGAACACATCCATGTTTCTGGGATCGCAATTCAGTTGATCATACTATCACTGCATATAAAACAGCGATGCTAATGGTAGCCATGACAATAGGCAGTTAATGCATCCCCATCTGGAAGTTGCAGGAGTTCAATAATAACAATGGCAATAAAACGATGCGTAGCCTAAACTGTCATTCCCCTATCTAAATCTGTTTCTAATTCAGCTTCTAATTAAAGCTAATTATTTCAATTTTCCCCTCAGTACAAATGCATTTATACAAATATTATTCATTCATAAATATCTACTGTCACCCCAAACAGCACGAAAGAGCTATCTACCACTTAAAAAGCATTGCATTAATTCACACTTTATAAATTACCAAACATAAAATCTATTTTCTTATAAAAAAATATTTTCTGCCAGTCATATAATGATTTCTAAATGTAAACAAAATAGAACAGAATTTTTAAAATCCCTATATCTGTTTTCTTTCAAAGAGATCATTATGTATGATAGATAGATTTCTTAAATGGTGGCCTGTGAAAGAATTCATGATGCAGTCAGCTGATGTGCTTGATAAGATTTCAGATTCCTGGGCCTTATCTTACTATCCTACATAATCCTATATAATAAAAGCCTAATATGCTAAGTGTTCCATTGTCCTTTCAACCAATCAAAGCATAAATGCTAATGATATGCTAGGGATGCTCAACCACTGGCTATGACATACACTGACCACCAGGGGACAGGTGATCTAACCAGTAGATTAGCTTGCTGCTGGGGTCTGGCCAATCGAGACTGAGCAAAATATGCTGCACATGCCCTGGAACCCTCCCTGCATCCCTCCATGGTTGGCCAACCTCCCATGTCCCTCCCTAGCCCCGACTGTATTAGTGGGGTCTCTTGACCTGGCCTGTACCCTCTCACAATTCAGAACCCTTGGAGGGATGTCAGAAAGCCGGTTTTGGCCTTATCCCACAGGCCAGGCCAAGGGACCTCACTGGTGCACAAATTCATGCACCAGGCCTCTAGTATCTAATAAGCCAGTAACTAGAAGTGGGCCTTTCAAATATGGTCAACTGTTGAACAATGCAGGTTTGAACTGCACTGGTCCACTTTTAATGAATACAATTGGCCCTTCATATCCATGGTTTTCACACCCTTGGTTTCAACCAACTGCAGTTGCAAACAGTATCTTTATATCTAATCATAGTCTCCCAGGGCCGGGTTCCCATAGTGGATTCCAAACCACAGGTAGAAAACAGTCTTCTCATCTGAGTTTGGTTGAGTCTACACCTAGCACCCTGGTTGTCCAAGGGTCAGCCGTGTGCATGTGTTAGTTCTTCCAGACATTTGCATCATGCACCTGGAAGTTTGAGAACCACCATTGTAAAGAATAAAATTAATTTATGCAGTTCCAGCTATAGATCATTTCATAACATAGGCTATAAAATATTTGGAAAACAACAATAGAGATTTAATGTCATACAAGTGAATATTAAAGGTGAAGGACTTACAGATGAAACCAATGCTTTGTATTGAAATATAAAAGCCTTCTGACAGGGCTGCCTGCCTATCAAGTCAGACCAAACATTTTAAAGATGAACAATAAAGTATAAATGCAGGACACAGGACTGACACACGTTCATCCTCAAAAGGAAGCACACTATGTGAATGAGCTGCAATGGGCAATAATCAGAGGGAAGATTCCAACATAATGGTCACATTAGCAAAGGCAGTTAAGCATTTAGTGCTGATTTTCTTTAGTGCTACATGAGGCTTATACAAAACAAGTTTCAACAGAAATAGCATCTGTGCTATGTCAGCTTTCAGTTTTAAACAACTCCTGGCTAAGGACCGATCCATTGGTGTTGAAAGTCTGAGATTGACCATTTGGCCATGGATTCCCCACTAGGGGATTCAGACGGAGCAAAGCAAAATCCTAAAACAGATGTAAATTAGGTTATAGTTTGCAGATGAAACTAAGGTTCCACACATTTGCTTATATATTTCAAAATAAAATCTTGCCGAAATCGGTTTGGTTTAGTGGATAGAGCGTCGGCCTGCAGACTCAAGGGTCCCCAGGTTCGATTCCGGTCAAGGGCATGTGCATTGGTTGTGGGCACATCCCCAGTAGGGGGTGTGCAAGAGGCAGCTGGTTGATGTTTCTCTCCCATCGACGTTTCTAGCTCTCTATCTCTTTCCCTTCCTCTCTGTAAAATATCAATAAAATATATTTAAAAAAAATAAAATAAAATCTTATCCCACAGCCCTCTTGTGCGGGCATCATCTCTGTTCCTCTATTCTTCTACTGTCATGTTAAACTCCAGGAGCATGGAGCCAGTTGCAGTCACTTTAATGGACCACTGCTATTTCAAATAGCCACTTATTTCCAAGGGATGTTTTCGTGTGCCTGTGAGATTCTTTTCTTCCCTCACCTTGGATTCCTTATGAATGTTACCTCTTCAATGGTGGCTTGTCTAAGATGCAGTCCATCGGCAACATTATTGTATTTTATCATTTTCCTTGGAGCACTAAAAATATTTTCAGCAACATAATATTTTAAGCATCATTTAGCACTCAATTATGAAGTTTCTTTGCTCTGCAGTTGTTAAAAGATAGGTAATTTTATTTTCCTTTCTGTTTCATAGTGCTTATAAATAGTAAAGAATACCCATTTGATTATGTCACACAAAGTAATGCTTAATGACACACAAAGGTAGTCTCTAACTGTGATAATTAAATACTTTGGTTTAGCATTGAAACTGAAAAGTAAGATGCATGTGCTTGGAGAAATGAAGAATAAGATGGACATCACCGAATGTGCATATCATGATCAGTCTTCTTATCTTTACAAGATATCCTGGTAAGAATGAAATCAAAATAGTGCTTTAATTTATGTGAATAAAATGCATTAGTGAAATGTGATACTATATTTACAGATATAGTTTTGTGTATATGTATACATATATTAGTTTGGAGAAATTATATATTCAATAACTGAGTTAAATTGATTTGGAACTTAGATAATAAATGTAATTTTATGTTAAAAACATGACAAAAAGCATAATCTTATTGATTTGTTAAAAGACAGGCAAATAAGTTATGCGTCAATATTTTTAAATGGATATAAACTGTGATCATACTACTTTGAGTTGGCCAGTAAAACCACATTGTGGGTCTGGAGAATGCTCCTAATGCAACAAGCATGTGAGAGCAGGTAGAGAGTTTTAGAATTTAGGTAAATAACAGTCCATGAGATTTGTAGCCTATTAATGTTATCAGAGGTTTCTGGTACAAAAGAAGACATATGTAATTTACTTCATTCTTAATTCCTTTAGTCACAACCAGGTAGCGATATTGAAATAATTTTCATGAACAAGAATGTTCCAATTTTAGGCCAGTAGTTATGATCATTGACCTCTCAAAGCATCTACCATGTATCAATGGACTATAATTCACTGGCTTCCACTGCAGCAGGCAAACATTGCCTCAAAATAGATAGTTTTCATTTGCAAGGATAGAATATTCTTGGAGAATAATGACTTTCACCCCATTTGTACTGATTTCTAAGAGTCTAATGTCACTCAGAACTAGGGAGCTAAACTCCAGAGTGTCAAAACATGTTGGGATCATATGGACAGTCCTGTCCAAGTAGTGTTTTAAATCAGTCACTTTTCCTTTTTCTTGTAAAAAACCTGTCAAATATATATTCTAGGAGGAATCAAGAAACTTGTCATATATTAGAAAGTCTCAAATTCAAGTTTTATTGTATGACTTTTAACGCTTAAACTGTCCTTCAAGAACTGTGAAGGGAAGCGATTTTAAATTCAGTTGGATACTTAAGAATACTATATAACTCTTCTAAAAGTCAAGCACCTTTAATTTTTTTAGCTAATTCAAGCAAATTTTATTAAAAAGAGAATAGAAAATAGTAATCTTTTTAAAATAATGCAAAGAAACTCCAAATTTTTACAAAGACATAGTAAAACCTGGCATATTAGTTTTTACATGTTCTAATACACTTAGGTGGAAAATTCTATATTATTGTATTTTCTTAAGTTGCTGAGCTTTTTGAAAGCTCAACACATATAAATATTTTATAATTCTACAGTGTCTAAACTATTGTAACTATGGGATATATAATTTAGTGGATGGTTCAATGCAAGGGTTGGGTGCATGGCATTCCATGCTGTGACTCAGGGTACCTGGTTTCTCCCATTTTTCAATCCTGTTACAGAAGAAGGATTTAGAGTTCCCTGCTTCTAGTCAGGCCATAGCCAAAGACAATGCAAAAGGTCTGTCCTCTTTACAGCTATTGCTTTGAAGGGATGAATGTTAATTTGCATATTTTCAATTAGTAATAAGTTACACACCCCCTCCTGAGAACTAAAAGTTCTGAAAAAAATGTATTTCTAGGATGGACAAATGTATCCCAGCAACGATTCCATAAGCCTGAAGGAAAACATGACTCCTTGACTACTGTTAGCACTCTTTCTCAGTTCCTAATAACAGGAGCTTAGCAGAGCATGGGAACCTTCACATCAAAATGTAAGTATAAGCATAGGAAACCCAATGTATTAGAATTTTTCAGTGTATCACAAATAAATTGATGAGAAAGCAATAATTGTAGGAAGAATTTGAATAACATTCTAATACATATAAACATATATTCCATATAAATATTTATACACTAGAGGCCCAGCGTGCGATATTACACAATACCCAGACCCGCAGTGCTGGTGGGCAGGAGATGGGACCCAGAGTCAAGTCCCCTCCTACCCATGCACGCCTAAAGTCCACGCCCACCTGCGCATGCTTTGCCTTGCACGCAGCTTCCTGTGACCAGTCTTTGGTTGCTCCTCCATCATGGCATCATGACCACGGGCCTTTTATGATATAGATATTACTCAGATATGTTTTACCTAGCATACTTTCTTATCCATGTTCATAAGACATTTATTTTAACATATTTATAAAAGCAACATTTTTAGGTTATTCTGATGAATAACATTCTTATATAACAGTAGAATTAAACTGGAACAATATCTAACATTCATAATATTTTCTCTGTGATATATATATATATATATAGCACATATTAGAACAAAAAATATTAGATAATATTTTAGAACAAAATATATATAATATTAGAACAAAAATAATATTAGAACAAAAAATAATATATCAGTTTCACCAAAATGTGAAGTGAAGCCAAAGTGAATGAGTTTCCTATAAGTGATAAAGCCATACTTGAATTCAACCTGTTGCCACAATCTTTACCCACAGTGCTATGTTGTCTAACCTACCAATGATGTTAAGTTAAAACAAAAATTGTAAAAAACACAATTGGGATTTAAAATATTTTTTAAGCAGACCCACAGTTTTCAGGTAGTGGTAAGTTAATATTGTACACATGATTTTTCCTTTTCAACCCAAATGATGCAATAAATGTCTGAGACAAATATAAGATCATAAAAAGGATAGTAAAGTCCTGATAGAACCAGACCTCTCTTCAAACTACTGTTAATGAAGTCAAGATTCAGGGAGAAGTCCAGGATATTCAGATTGGCTCCCAGTTTCTTTCTTTCCTATAGGATGCATCAGGCTCAGGTTGAGATGTGCCTTCAACCTCATTGACATAGAGGAGCCCTTCAGGTGTGAACCCTCCATTTTATATTCTGACATTTACATAATGAGAGTGACATTTTCCATGGAATCAGTCACCAGAAAGCATGGATTCCAGCAGTTCACAGATTAGCATGTTCTTGCTGGCAAGTTTTGGGAGAAGGACCGGAAGATCTGCCGTTAGTATGTTTATAAGAAGACAAGACTGGGCTTCAGAATCCACTGTTTTTCAGAAGCACCACTCCCAACCCTCTGGATAAAAGGAGGGAATGAATCCATTAACTGAAATGTTAACCATTGATGCATTCAAATATCAGTTCTGAATACACAGTATTTAATATGTGTGTATGAGTTTTATTGATTTTTAGAAATAGAGGAAGGGAGAGGGAGGAGAGAGAAACATCAAGCGGCTGCCTCCTGCACAGCCCTACTGCGGATCAAGCCTGAAACCCAACATGTGCTCTAACTAGGCATCTAAAGGGTGACCTCTTTGTGCATGGGACCATGACGTTCAACCACTCAACCAACTGAGCCACACTGTCCAGGACTGAATACATAGCATTTAATAAATATGCTTGACTCATTATGAAATTTAAAAAATGTTGAGATGGCATAAATATCTTTCTAATATCATTATTCTAATTTAGATGCACTTAAAATATGTTATTTAACCACATTTTAGGAGCCTACGTTAATAAGAAGACCCCCCCACCAATTATTCTGTTTTATATATTACTAGAGGCCCGGTGCACAAAATTCATGTACTTGGGGGGTCCCTCAGCCCACCCTGAACCCTCTTGCAGACTGGGAGCCCATGGGAATGGGCCTAAGCCATCAGTCAGACATCTTTAGTACTGCCACAGAGGTGGGAGAGGTTTCTACCACCACCACTGTGCTCACCAGCAGTGAGCCCAGCTTCTGGCTGAGCTGCACTCCTCCTGTAGGAGCACACTGATCACCAGGGGGCAGCTCCTGTGTTGAGCATCTGCCCCCTGATGGTCAGTGCACATCATAGTGACTGGCCATTCAGCTGTTTTGTTGTTTTGGATATTAGCCTTTTATTACATAGGATAATTCAATCTCACAGCATTTGTACAACTCTTCTGCTGTTGAAAACTTCAAGAGAGCCAGTAGGCGACTTAAAAAAAAGAGCACTATTGAACACAATATAAAAAATGGAGCATGTGACTATTTCAACAGAACACCTGGCATTTAGTATTTAGTACTCTTATTAAATATAAAGTAATAGTTTGTGTAAGCCAAAATGATAAATGGACCTAAAAATAATCATCTTCAATATCCAATTTACTTTTCATAATATCTTATTTGTTTTTATTCCTTAGATATAGTGATCAGAATTGTTTTGCTACACAAGATACCTAAATTATTATGATTATACTACAATATAGATAATATTTAAGCTTGTATCATATTGAGATTATTTGTATTATTTATAATAAATTTCTCTTTGTATTGCTCTTAAATATTCTGCTGATGCATTTTAAATATTTTTTCCATTTACAAGGAACTAATATTGATAAAGCACCAGTTAATGAAATTATATTTTTGCCAAATGACTTCCAGTTATTTAGTACGTATATACTAAATAGTATAATATTTTCCTGTAGATTGCAATCTTTTCTACCCTTTTAAGTTTCTTTTAGTGGAATATAAATAAGTGACTCAGGATAATCATTTGATATTTTCTACTCATGATACTATTCAAAGGTCTCAAGTCATTCCCAAATGATTTCCTACATTCATGATACCTTTGCAAAGTGCATAAAGGATCTAAGGGTAAAGGATAAAAAAATAGTACCTAACTATTTTATTCCTTTGCATATGAAAAAGAAAAAGAAATACACTGAATAGAAATTAAAAGCACATTTTTGACCCTCAAAGCTACTCTTTTATTATTTTTGGAGAGTAGGAAACAAAATAGCATTAAAGTTCAAAAATTAACCTTTCATTTTTGTCCTCATAATGGAGGGTAGGTGCACCATCACTTGAATTAAGTTATTTTTGAAGGTGAGCAAAACTTTCCAACAATTCAGTTTTTCATTATTTATATTGACAGGAATTGTTATTTTATAGTATACTGCTAAGTTCAACTAAATATTGTTTTTCATAGTATTTAGGCATATTTTTTTAAAAAAAAATTGAACTAACCAGTAAAACCTTATCATTTAGGCCAGCCAGCATAGTTCAGTGGTTGAGCATCAACCTATGAACCAGGAGGTCATGGTTCAATTCCTGGTCAGGGCACATGCCCAGGTTTCAGGCTAGATCTTCAGTGTGGGGAGTACAGGAGGCAGTCAATCAATGATTCTCTCTCATCATTGATGTTTCTATCTCTCTCTCCCTCTCCCTTCTCTCTAAAATCAATAAAAATATATTTTAAAAAATAAAATCATATAGTTTACAAAGTCTTCAAATTAGTGCAGTTTTCCTTTGTAGTGTATGTATAAGAGGATGTGTGAGATGACTTCAGGTAAATACTCTTCTGAAAGGAAGTCATGTGTTCACTTTATGTGAACTGAAGTGGGTCATTTATTGGATGTGCAGCTACTGAACTGTGCTAGGGTTTACAGACATCATACTGAACTACTTCATGACCTTTAACTGCTCTAAGTCATGTCAATGATATATGTATATATACACATACATGCATGCATCCATACATATAAACACATATACACACATACTAGTTTAATCAATAGTTTTATTGACTTGTTCTTTTAACAATAACGACAACAACAACAAAAAACAATGTTCACTCCAATTTTTCTCTTATCCCATCCAACCATCCTGTTGCCAAGGGAATGATCAACTCTCTCTGAAATGTTGTCTGCTCTCCAAACCTCCAACCATTTCAACTTCAAAACTCACTATTACATATAGAGAGCCTGGCTAAATGGAAGTTTCACAGAAACAATAGGTTGGGTCTGCTCTGTAAGGTGTCAGCTGTCAGAAACGTGGAGGCTGCCTCAACTCCCAACACCTGCTGGTTCTTGGCATCACTACTGCCTCTCTACTTGAGTCTATAAATACCAAGTTTTTGTCCTCCACACCCTGTGGTGCTGCCATATGTTCTTACACTCAGAGAAGGCCAAAGCCACCAAAGCTCAGCTATTGTTTATTAACACCCAAATGGCAGAGAGGAGATGAACCAGCAGTCATGGTAAAATAACACCTTCAATTTTAGGACAATCCGCTGGTCAGTGCAGCTTTTTGTTCAGATATCATTTATTATTGTAAACTAGGTTCAGGCCTTTAGCCGTATAAGCAGCACTGTTAATTTCCTATTCAACTCCAAATTCCCTCCTCTTTCTTTTTAATGAAATCACAGACTTTTATAGATTGGCCAGTGTTGAGTGACTATTTCCAGCTCAGAGGCTAATGTCCAACCGGGTGATCTCATTCCCTTTGCTAATGACAGCATTAGAAATTCCAATGAATTAGGTGAAAGAGGACACTTATTGGGTGCTTCTGGAAAAGGCATCCAGACTCTTCAAAAGAGCCCCACACCGGAAGATACAGTCTCTTTTCCTTCAGTTAATGCTGCTGTGTCAACATGATGCCCAGCACTGTGGGGGTGCAATAAGAGAGGTTATCCTGGCAGGAGAACCATATCCTGGAACCGTGCTAAGTGTCTAGCCATCAAAGGAATCAGCCCCACCACCCAATGTCTTCTTAAGGAAGATAATTATACATTTTCCTTAAACGATAAAAGAGGTGGTAGGGAAGTTTCTGTTGTTGGATTTGCTTGTTGGTTCTTGGTTTACTTATTCTTGTCTCTCCTTCTTGACTCTTGTATAATAGGGAGATGAAAAAATTTATCATGTTCCCCATATGCCTTGGTCTGTGAAACGCTTCTTTCATGAAGGCTATAAGGTAGTATACATTCAAAAAATATAAAATTGTACTACTAAGGTCTAATTCCACAATCCTTTGGCTATGGTACCTATCAGGCTTGTTATATATGCCTGATCCTATATAATAAAAGCCCAGTGACCATAATGGCATAACGACCAGAAGTACCGCTCAAACAGTTGCTTTGTTGCTTTGAGGTGCATTGACCACTTCTTGGCCATTCCCCTCCTGGCTCTCAGGCTCCAATCACTGGATGGTGAATGGGGAACCAGGGTGGGTGGCTGCGGGGCAGGACTGGGGTTTGGTGAGGGGAATCGGGTGGGTGGCGGTGGTGGGGTGGGGCTGGGGACTGGCAAGGGGAACTGGTTATGTGTCTGCAGAGGGTTGGGACTGGGGACTGGAAAATGGGTGGAAGATTGCCCTGAATACAATCTAGGGCTAGGGACCCTACACAGGAACGATTTCATGCACAGGGCCACTAGTCTTATATAAAAGTTGAAAGCAAAGAAACATTAAAACCAATTATAATAAGATTTCAAGAGGCTGTTTCTCAGTAAAATGATCAAGGAACTTAAATTCCTTGCCTTACTTGAACAATTAGAAATCTGATAGAAACCAGAGACAAAGCTCCCATGCACATCCATTCATAGCCATCACTCTGTCAGGGGTGGAATCTGTGCTACTGCCATTGACTGTTGGTGACCCTGGATCCTGAATAGAACAGACAACTCACTTTGTCTAGAAGACTCAGAATTGGTGGAGGCTAAAGCTCAATATAATTTCCAATGAATATAATTGTGTGGTTATAGAATCCTTTTTTAGAAGTGCCACCATTCACTTTCCCGATACCCTTCCAATAAAAACAAGACTCCTATAGATATGTATCTATTTGTTCATATATATATATATATATATATATATATATATATATATATATATATATAGTGGCAGAAATTTTGACATTTCTTTGTACAAAAAGTCATTTTCTGAGTGTATTGGGTTAGTGGATAGGGGTGTAAACTTTAGGATATTTTTCACATTTTTCTTTGAAGCTTATTTATTTTTTTACAACTTGTTTATCTTCTTAATAAATTTCTATCTGAAACTCTATCTGAACATTCAGCTCTTTCTTCAAACCCAGAAAGTTTCCTTCTATTTTTATTTAGCATTTTAAACTCTCATTTTTTTCATTCTATTCTTTTTTTATTATGTATAGATAGGATATACTAGGAATGTTCTTCACTTATACAAGTTTCAGAGTTTTTTGAGTTGCAGGCAAACTTGTCCTAAGCTTGTTCTTCGGTTTTGGTTTTCTGCACTAATCAGTCTACTGTTTACTGCTCCAATCAAGGATTTGCATTTACCAATCAACTTTTGCATTTACATGCAATTACTCTTTATCTTAAGTTGATTTTGCTCCACAACTGCGCTCTCTATTTTTATGGATGCAGCATCTTTTACATATTTTAGGAAATATAACATTTTTATATATGCATACTTAAGGAAGAAAACGAATGAGAGATCAAGATAATAAGAGATTGATTTTCTGAAATTGAAATATTTACCTAGGATCTGCAATATCTTTGGTATATATTTTTAAATATGTTTTTATTGATTTTTTAGAGAGATATGGAGAATAAGGCATAGAGACATTGATAAGAGAGAAACACCAATCAGCCCCCTCCTACAGCCCCCTACTGGGATTGAGCCTGTGACTTCTTGGTTCACGGGACTGCCACTCAATCAGTGAGCAGCACCAGCTGGGGTCTTTGATATTTTTAATAGTCCTTGTGCTCTTTTACTGTTTCTCACTTGCTTTCTTAGAGGATGCTAAAATGTCTGGGTGTTATTTAACAAATATATTAAATGAATACTAATGGAATACTTTCTCTGGGCCTTCTAGACTCCATATATGATAATCAATCAATGACAAAGGTTTTATGTTTTGAGTCTTATATGATAGAGCAGCACTTTTCAATAGAACTCCCTACTATGGTATAAACAGTCTGTTAGTCCGTCATGGTACCAAACTAGTCATACTTGGATATCAAAGTACTGGAAGTACTAGCCATTGCAATTAGACAAGAAGAGGAAATAAAAGGCATCCAAAATGGAAAAGAAGAAGTTAAGTTATCCTTATTTGCAGATAACATGATATTGTATATTAAAAAAAACCCAAAAGATTCCATAAAAAACTAATAGACTTAATAAACGAATTTGGCAATGTAGCAGGACACAAAATCAATGCCAAGAAATCTATGGTGTTTCTATATATATATCAATAATGAACTTACAGAAACAGAGACTAAAAACAAAAAAAATAAAAAACAATCCCATCTACCATTGCACCAAAAAAATTAAGATACCTAGAAATAATCTTAACTAAGGAAGTAAAAGACCTATATGCGGAAAACTATACGACACTGAAAAAAGAGATAGAGGAGGATGTAAACAGATGGAAGAACATATCATGTTCATGGACTGATAGAATCAACATCATCAAAATGTTCATACTTCCCAAAGTAATTTATAGGTTCAATGCACTCCCCATTAAAATACCAATGGCATATTTCACTGACCTACAAAGAACTCTCCAAAAATTCATTTTATCTAAATTTGTTAGCAATTTGATTATGACATGCCTTGATGCGGTTTATTTTATGGTTAGACTTATTGGACTTTATCATATATGTGGTATATGGATTTTAACATATTTCAAAACTTTCTGACCATTATTCTTTAAATAATTTCTTATTTTCTCTCCCTTTTCTCTTTCAAATAGTGTAGTTACATGTATACTGTACTGCATGATACTCCAATGGTCATTAAAATATTTTCATTTCTATTTAGTCTTTTTCTTGTCATGCTTCATTTTATATAAATTCTATTGCTATCTCCCTAGGAACTGGTATTTTCTTCTGTAGTATATTTTAATATCATATAATATATTTTTCATTTCAGATGTTATCCTTTTATCTCTAAAAGCTCCATTTGGTTTTGTCAATGTCTTCGATGTCTTTCCTAATCATGTGTATATTTTCCTTTATATTTTTTGGATTCTATTTATGAGATTATATCTACTCATTCCATCACCCTCACCATTTCTGGGTTATTTCTACTTATTGTTATTATTTTTATTCCTGACCACAAGCCATGTTTTCCTACTTCTTTGCATATTGATAACTTTTTATTGGATTCCAGATATTGGAATTTTTCATTGTTGGTTGCAGATATTGGTGGCACCCCTTTAATAAATATTGTATTTTATCATCACACATAATTCAGGGACTCACAGATGTATTTAATCTTTTAAAACTTGCTTTTACAATTGGTTTGTTTTTGTTTTAATCCTGGTTCCAGAACAGCTTTTATTCTGGGTCTTACTGACCTCCTTTCTGAAGGCGCACTCCTGAGAACTCTACTCTGTGCCCCGCATAGTTCAAGATCCATACATTCTGGGAAGTGGATTATTCCCAGCCTTTCTCCATCACTGACAACTGCTCATCCTACTTCTTCCTGGTCATTCTCTGTGCAGGCATGAGGGTTTTCTCCCTCATGTGTTCATGTTATTTTATGAACCAAACAACATCTTCAGACCCTCCTTCCCCAACCCCCACCTTCCGGGAGATTTCTAGAGCTCCTTCACAGTGCAGCATCTCTTTGTTACTTTCCCAGGCAAATTCTCGGCATCCCTGAATTTGGACGTTTCTTAACTACAGGTATATGTTTCACTTTTCCCTCTAACCACCTCCAGGCAATAAGTTGGGATTGAACAAAGTAGTGTCGGCTGTATTTGTTTTTCTTTTCTCAGGTGTCATTCATTTGTAATGGCTGTTTTGTGTCTAAAGTTAGATAGTCTTTTTTCTTCTTCTTTTTTTATAGTTTGCTATTTGTTTATGGGCAGGAGCATTATTTCCCATAGTAGTTCATTGTTCTTTGTTAGGCATCAGGAGTTATTTCTAATTTATCAATTTCTAAAAAGCGATTTATTCAGACATAAAGAAGGTTTGATTTAAACTACAAATTCATCTAACAAGCCAAATAGGGAAGACACACAAAATTAAACTTCATAAAAATATTTGAATAAAATTAAATATTGTGTCAGATTCTACCAGAAAGTGTTTCATCACTTTTATTTATAGTAAGCAAATATTTTTAATTAACACCTTTTCACTGTAACTTGCTTAAAGCCAACTTATCATAATAAATGGATAACAGAGCCCATGTCGACAGTTTTCTTAATACATTAGCTAGCCTGCTTATATTCTCTCGAAGTTATTTTTGCACCCAGGAACATAAGGGAGATTGTAAATGTATGCATTTCTAGAAATTGCCCAGACTTATAATACTGGTCTTTATTTCTGGATGACATACAATAAATTAATTTAGAAATGAATGATCTTGAAAAACAGTGTCAATTGATATTAAAAACATTTCATGTGATTTGTGTTTGTGTGCTCTTCAACACATCTAAGGCTCCCTAAGAACTCACATTTTTCCATTCGCTCTCCACAACTTTAAAAACACCTGCTTTGGCCGAAACCAGTTTGGCTCAGTGAAGAGAGCATGGGTCTGTGGACTGAAAGGTCCCAGGTTCGATTCCGGTCAGGGGCATGTATCTTGGTTGAGGGCACATCCCCAGTGGGGGGGGGTGCAGAAGGCAGCTGGTAGGTGTTTCTCTCTCATCTATGTTTCTAGCTCTCTATCTCTCTCCCTTCCTCTCTGTAAAAAATAAATAAATAATATTTAAAAAAATAAAAATAAAAACACCTGCTTTGCCCTAGCTGGTTTGGATCAATGGATTGAGCATCGGCCTGCAGACAGAAGGGCCCCAAGCTTGATTCCGGTCAAGGGCATGTACCATGGTAGCAGGCACATCCCCAGTAAGAGATGTGCAGGAGGCAGCTAATCAATGTTTCTCTCTCATCGATGTTTCTAACTTTCTATCCCTCTCTCTTCCTCTCTGTAAAAAAATAATAAATATATTTTAAAATAAAAATAAAAATAAAGCACCTGTTTTTATAAATAATTTGCCTTAATCTGTTCGGATTGGGCAGCTTATGAACAAGAAACATGGATTTTCACAGTCCTGGAGGCTGGGAAGTAAGGACCATGGTGCCTGTGGCTTTAGCAGCTTTGGGTCCCTGAGGGCCCTCCACCCAGCAGGCTAGTTCTTCATCCTGTGCCTCATGTCCCAGGGGCTGTCTCTCTGGTCCCTTTGCATATAGGCCCCCATCTCATTAAGGAAGACCATGTCCTTGAGACCTAATCACCCCCCAAAGGTTCTGCCTGCAAATGCTATCACATTGGGGGCTGAGGATTTCCACATATGAACCTAGCAGGCCGTGGGCAGGGCGCAATCAGACCTTAGCACCTCAGCAGCCTCTCAGAATTTAACTCAAAATTAGCTCCTTTGTTTATTGTTGTAAACAAAGCGTACAGCCTGCTGATCTGGTGTACATGTATTACAAAGCCATCACCACCCCAGCACCAGCTAACGCTCCTTTCTGTCACTTCATTTCCATTTCTTCTTGGTGGTGAGAACATGTAATAGGTACTTTCTTAGAAAACTGCACGTAAATTATATATCATCAGCTATAATCACCATGTTGAATATTAAATCCCCATAACTTGTTGTTGAATGTTAAATTGCCATAATTTTGTAAATGTCAGTTTGTACCATTTGACTAATATCTCCCCACTTCATGCCCCCTACCCAGCCCCTGGCAACCACCGCTCCACTCCTTGTGCTTATGATATGCCATTTCCAAATTTAAAAAATAACAAAAACAAAAAAACACCTAACATTAATTTAAGTAATTTCCCATTTTCAGGTTTTTTATAAGTAATGAATGTCTTTGACATTTACAAATATCCAATGTCACCAAGACGTGACTTGTGAGTGAAAGGAATCTATGGCTTCTCAGCAGATAAGAGAGAAGTGTCTCCTTGTTTATAAGGAATAAGTTCTTCTCCCCTATACTGCTAGCCACGGGGCATTTATTTATTAATTTAGTCTTTTTTTATTTTTTAGATATGTGTCCTTATTCCCCCATTACTCCCCACCCCCAACTAATGCCCCACCCCCTGTTGTCTGTGTCCATTGATCAGGCTTATATGCATCCACACAAGTCCCTTGGTTAATCTTTCCCCCTTACTCCCACCGACCCCGCCTTCCCTGAGGTTTGACCCTCTGATCGATGTCTCTCAGTCTCTGGATCTGTTCTTATTCATCAGTTTATGCTGTTCATTATATTCCACAAATGAGTGAGATCATATGATATTTATATTTCTCTGCCTGGCTTATTTCACTTAGCATAATGCTCTCCATCTCCATCCGTGCGGCTGCAAATGGTAGCCAGGGAGCATTTAAACGTTGAACATTCTCTAAACATTTCTGGGAAACCAGGTTGCAAAACATAATGTCGTCCTTGTTGCCATTGCTCTCCTTACTCCCAAGCAAGAAGACAACAGGATCTCCCTGCTCCTCAGCTCGGAATGGAGTGTCTTTAGCGGCCTGTCCAGGTCAGAGACACCCTGGGAAGGTGTAATATACACCCCAGCCAGGGCAGCAAGCTCGGAGGATGCTCTCTGCTCTTATGCAGGATGGCTGTGTCCACCACCGTGTGTCCAATGCATGCTTCCTAGGCATGGTATCTCTCTCTTCTGTTGTGAGCAGTTGTGATGTTTGTGTTCATTCCTTCTAGCGATGAAAACACAGTACAGCATCCTGGTGGCTTACAGACAACTGTCCTGGCCAGGATTCAGGAAACAGAGACTGCCCACAGCATCCTCTTCCTCAGGTGGGCTGAAGAAATCCATTCTCAGTCCCACAATATGCAGGGATGGAATTTCTTATTATTTCACCAGCGGCCCCCAAATTTCTGGGAAGGACACAAATATGCAATACCACCACAGCTCTTGGAGGAGAAAAAACATCCTATACAGGATCATCTCCCTCCTAACCTCTGTACAGGCCTGGTGCTGTAGGGAACAGGGAAGGTGGCCTCTCCTGCGGCCTTCTCTAGGTGTGCCAGCAGGAAAGCCCAGTGAGAGGTGCATAGGAGGCTGGGTTCATCCTTGGTTTTGAGAAGTAAGTGTGGAGTTTGCCATCTATTGATAGAAAGACCCATACATCACAACCTGATCCATATTAGGTAGACTAATCACAGAGGAGAATTTTAGCCTTCCTGTAAGTAATCATTTTGATCAATGTTGTCAGGGCTCAGACATTGAGGACTCAGGCTATCCAAGACGTGGACAGACACATATTCGGAAGGACGGACATGGGAGAGGATGTCCTGGGGGAGAGAGGGAGCGTTCTGTGTTTTACAAGATGGTTCTAGATTCCAACTTGGAAGTCAAACCCATGACTCTAATGAGCGGGGCTGCACCCTGCAAGCCCCAAGCATGGTTTTGGCAACAAGGAAACCCGGGCCGCCAGGATGGGAGAGTGCCGAGGTGGCGGGTCCCTCTCCCAGGCCCCCTTGCTTATGAAGGGGAAATGGAAGAGACAAACGAAATGGCGCTAGCCCTGGGACATGGCGCGTGGAACAGGGTATCACTAATTTCATTTCCTTCTTAGCTGTTGTTCATTACAAAATAGATGTTCCTGCGGAAAAAGACTGCTCTCTGCCATGTCAGGTGATGAAAATGAATGACTGCATTTCACAGATGTTTTCACTCTGAAATGGAATATTATAATGGTGCTAAAACTTTTTACTGCCATCACTGCGATTTGCATCTCATTACTAGCGCTGTTGGTATTTGGAGCCGCTGGAATGTTTGTGAGCTCATCATAACTTCGTCCTAACGATGCTCCATGCATCTGCGGAAAGCCGGCATCCATGCAGTTTCTCCAGCTCAATCATCTTTGATGTGTGTGTACTGTCTTCAAAATATTCAGCGAGGACTTTGCGTGTACTTAAAGGTTCTGCTTTATGTGTACACAATCCGAAAGTTAAACTGGAAGTAACAAAGCAGAGTTCTGTGGCAGCATGTGAATACCCTTGAATTCTGGCCTCCGTTTTAAATAGAAGCATTCTACCGGACTCCAGCTGTATTTTCTTAAATAGCCAGAGCATTTTAATTTTTGCAGTCATAAGAAACTGATGCTTTGTTTACAAACAATGAAGTGAATTAGCCTTAATTGAGATGATGAGGTTTCGGAAAGAAATCTAAATGCTGCAGGTGCCAATAAAAGAGGACTCTAAAGGAAATAATTTCAATGCGAAGCATTACAGAAAAGAAATAATCAGTAAAATTGATGTGGAAATTAAAGAGTGAAAATGAAAGGTAATAAAAAAATTAACAGATGTGAGTCTTATTTATTTATTTTTTTATAAAACACCATAAAGTGAAACGCAGGCTCTCAGTGCATTTCATTACCCATTATCCTGAAAGCAGGGATAATTAACAAATGCCTCTGAACCATTCGGAGTGCAACTGCATTTCTCACTTTCCCATTTTCCACATAATCATGATAATATCCCACCATTAGCTGTGCACGTAAGAGTAATGCTAAAATTATCCAAGCAGTAGCTTGCATTATCCAGCACTTCCTGTGTAAACAAAGTTTCAGTCGCATGAACCTTCTACTTTAGTACCACATGAGCGGGGATTTGATTAGCTTTCAGCAAAATAAAAACGCTGGCTGAAAAAAAAGTTCAATGGGAATTCCTTTCCATGCGAAACGTTCAGAAGCAGGCAGTCAGGGGGGGCATGAGAGCTAGTATCCCAGCGACGCGAAGGAGCCAAGGCTCACAGCTACCAGCTCTCCCTAGTACATTAATTCCCTTCGTTCTTTCTTTTTTACACATTTTATTGATTTCAGAGAGGATGGCAGAGAGAAAAAGAAACATCAATGATGAGAGAATCATGGATCGGCTGCCTCCTGCAGGCTCCCAATTGAGGATCGACCCTGCACCCCCAGTCAAGTGCCCTGGCTAGGAATTGAACCATGACCTACTGGTTCATAGGTCGATGCTCAACCACTGAGCCACACCAGCCAGCCATGCTGTTTCCCTTGTTTCTTAGGGTCACCTTATCTACACTAATAAAAGAGAAACATGCTAATTGACCATACCTTGGTGACACCCACCAGCCAATCAGGAGTATGCAAATGAACCCAACAAAGATGGCAGGTTAATTTGCATACACAGGTGCTGAGCTGCTGGGGGCCAGGCGGGATGCTTGTATCATTGCCATGGTGACAATGCAGGTTTTCCATACCACCCCAGCCGCTGGGGCCTCTGGGCAGCATGGGAAGTTAGAAAGGTGGCTCTGGCCAGAGCACAGGGTGTTCAGACAGCCAGGGGAAGGAAGGCCCATTCTTGCATGAATCTTCATGCATCGGGCCTCTAGTCTATAATAATAAATGTATAATATGCTAATTAGACCAGACAGCCAAACGACCTTCTGGATGAAGCCAGGGCTGCGATGGCTGAGCCCCTTGCATGAATTTCATACATTGGGCCTCTAATGGTTTAATAAGGAACTGATGTAGAGAGCCTCCCAGATTTTCAGAGAGAAGGAAGGTTAGGAGCACGTGTCCTCTCCTCTTTAATATGAGATTGCCTGAGTGTGACAGGTTATGATGTGATCTAGTGAACACACCAGCCTCACAGGTTCCTAGAGAAAGTGCAAGAATAAAAATTGAGGTCTGATTCTAAAACTAACGTGAGAACGGGCCTGAAGATTTCAACTGATAGTCTACACCACAGACCATATCTGATTTTATTATTCTGGGGCAGAAATACTGGTGTCCTGACTTTAAAGTGTCAGACCTGGAGTCAAACTCTAGAATTTTATGATAAGGTGATAATGACTTCAGACTTTCTTAAAGCCAAATCCCTCCCAAACAGCCCCGCTCCCAAACACCAGCATGTCACAGCTATTCACTCTAAAACTGCCCTAAGTACTGGAACCTGTGTTTTTATTTTAGTATTTGCCTTTGAGCTGATGTTGCTGTGAATCTTACCACACCTTTTCTTAAAGACCCGCAATAATTTTGTTGGATCCTGGTTAATATACTCAGGGATTTTTGTTGTTTTGTTTGTATGTTTTTACCACCTGAAGATGAAAAAAATCTCCTGTTGTTTTCTAATCCTAAGATTAATGAAATTTAGAAAAATCCAAGGATGAAGCTGTATCCTGTGTACAGATTGTGGAAATAGTGAAGTGAGTAAAATAAAATCTAGTTTCATATGTTATATGCTTACCATACCACTTATAAGAGACTCATTAAAACATTTTTGATTGAAATAATGGGGAAATTCTAACTCTTCTAATGATATTGCATACAATAAGAAGAAATGTAATATATATCAAAATAATCTTCATAATAATCACAGATTATCTGTGCAAGAACTTCAGAACATAATGACTCATTTTAATGAACAATTATGTTTTTGTTTAGCATAATTCGATTAATGGGTACGAATCACTTATAATGGATCATTCATGTTATGGAAAACGTTGGAAAAATGAATGTGTTTAGAAAGAAAAACAACAAAATTAAATTACTATACAGAATATAGAGCCAAGAATAAAATTGTTGTGCAAACAAAGTACTAACATATAAGCCATAACATTTAAAGTTATATTTTAAAAATCAATTTGCACGTTTTTGTTAAAAAAGAAAAATTAAGTTGAGTCTGTTTGTTTTGTTTTTATTCTATCCATCCCCCATGTTTTCTACTGTGCAAACAGGTCACTTATTTTTAAAAAGAATGAAGGAGTTTTAGACTCTGAATCATTTAAGATTTAGTTCATCTGTGAGCAGCAGTAATAAAATATTTAAAAAAATGAAGTCTTGGCTTCTGTCTCTGAGAAATCCATCATTCATCTACATAAAAAGTATTCAAATACTTAAAGAAACTAATAATGCAGGCTCAAATTTTCTTAACTCGGGTCTGTAAATATGTTTATCTGCAACAATCCCATCCCCCCATTTTCCACATTGTTTTCCTCTGATGAACACATATTTATAATTGTTCTTCTTAAATTTTGGGAATAAAAACTAGTAAATATAAACAAAAACAAAAATAGACCCCATTTGAGGATACACCTATATATGTAGAAAAATAATAAAAAAGGACTAAAAATATGAATCTTCCTAGGAATATTTCAATATTCCAAGGTACCCACCCAGTTCCTTAGATAAGAATAGTGGTTCATTAAACAATTGTTAAATGAATAAATAAGAGTTGGTATCTTGCCGAAACCGGTTTGGCTCAGTGGTAGAGTGTCGGTCTGCGGACTGAAAGGTCCCTGGGTTCGATTCTGGTCAAGGGTATGTACACTGGTTGCGGGCACACCCCCAGTAGGGGGTGTGCAAGAGGCAGCTGGTCCATGTTTCTCTCTCATCGACATTTCTAGCTCTCTATCTCTCTCCCTTCCTCTCTGTAAAATATCAATAAAATATATTTTAAAAAAAGGGTTGGTATCTTAAGAGACAAGCATGCACACAATAGTAAACAAGAAACAAAAACATAAAATACTATCATGTGACTGGAAAGCAATTGAGAGAGAAGGCATTACTCACAATAAAAGAATAAAATGCCACTGTCATT
Organism: Vespertilio murinus; assembly: GCA_963924515.1. Taxonomy (NCBI): domain Eukaryota; kingdom Metazoa; phylum Chordata; class Mammalia; order Chiroptera; family Vespertilionidae; genus Vespertilio; species Vespertilio murinus. The sequence goes on along the minus strand of OZ004711.1, from coordinate 54,168,651 downwards.
TTTTATATAAGAAGAATTTCCTTAAAAAACATTGTCATTGCCTGACCACTGTGATACAATGTTTTCATGGTAGTTGAAGCTATTGGAAGAATTTGAAAAGGATTTTTTAAAATAATTTTATTGACTCCAGAGAGGAAGGGAGAGGAGAGAGAGATAGAAGCATCCTTGATGAGAGAGAATCACTGATTACCTGCCTCCTGCACACTCCGTACAGGGAACTGAGTGGTCATGTGTCCCAACCAGGAATGGAACCATGACCTCCTGGTTCATATGTTGATGCTCAATCTCTGAGCCCCATTGGCCAGGCTGAATGTATTTTTAAAGGAACACTTGCCTTCTGTGTAGATATAAAATGAAAGGAAAGAATAAGTAAAACAAGGGAATGAGTAAGAAGGTTAATATTTTAAAAAATAGTAGAGCAAATGAAATGGTAGTATTTTGTAATTGAGTAGCAGTGAGGAGGGTGTTGAGAATATTCACAGTTAAGACATTTTGAATAAAATAGATGATTTGAACTTTACTGAGAAATAAAGATGATTAACCATCAGAACCTTTCTGTAAAACCTAACCAGAAAAAATTACATGTCTGTTGCATAGACATGTAGTTTGAATAATTAAAAATAAAGCATACACTATGACAAAAGTTATACAGATTTGCTACTTTAAAGCATCTTTAAGAGTAACATAAGCCCTGGCCAGTATGGCTCAAGTTGGTTGAGTATTCAGCCAATTGATGTTTCTCTCTCTCTCTCCCTCTGCTTTCCTCTCTCTCTCAGAACAATAAGGTTTTGTTTTAAAAAATAATGTAAATATTTCCTTTTCAGAAAACTGTAAAATAAAAATATATTTTCTACATTATGTTTGGTTTGGTAATTTTTCTACTATAAGCGCTATACAATTTTATCTGTAAAACTTGTATAGATAAGGACATAATTTTCTCCCTAACATCAAGAAAATATGGGCAGAGTTTTTGCCCAGTTGTTTTATTTATTATAAGTTGAGTTCAGTGTAAATTAGTGAGCTAATTATTCCAATTGATGAGTATTTTCAAATATAATTTACTTTTGACAATTATAGTTTCAACTTTAAGTGAACAAAAATACTACATTTTAACACAAACATCTTTATAAACGTTCTTTTGTATTATAAACATTTTAAGCATCAGGTTTTAAAAAAAAGGACTACTACAAAAAGATTATGTCTCTTATTTTAAAAGCCTACAACCAAATTATCTGTTGAGGACAAAATTTAGAGCAACTATAACTCTAACCAAAATTTTCTGAGAATGATACTTCAATATTGACTAATATGAATTATTATTTTTCCCTGAACAAATGAAAAGGGATACTGTGTGCTTACCATGTGAAAGTTCTTCTCAACAGCTTCATTTAATATTTTTTAAAAGATTTTCTCATTTTTTGCTGGTTGAAACTTACTGCCCTTGAATCAACATAAATTTAATTAAGGCTGAAACAAGGAATCTGACCCTTATAATAATTTATTTCCCCATAATGAATTCATCTTTGAGCTCAACACCATAAAGAATAGAGGAGAAAGGAAAGTGGATATTAATCAAATAGACTAAAGCAATGAAATCAAAGCCATGTATTTAGTGGTTATATTCACTAGTTAGTGTAGATACTGAAAGATAATTAGAAATAGCTTCATAAGCAGTCTCATGGAAAGACATATGTTTAATATATAAGGTATAAACCTCAACCTACAAAGACAAAAATTAAAGAAATAGCACATTCTTTAATTTTCAACATCAATTTGTTATTTTGATTTGAAATCCTCATTTCATTTGGGTGGCAGAGACTTAATCTCAGTCAATGTAAAATCCTTACATTTCTCTAAGCACATCCAATCCATATAATTTTTTCATGTTCTTTCAATAATTCTCATAATTTTTAAATACTTTCATTCTTTTGCTTAATCATGACTTCTTTATAGTGAACCATGAAATCATGTCTAATTTCTTAATAGATTATAATGGAAAAATTCTCACAAATACTTTCTCCTTCATAGCTAGAGGCCCAGTGCATGGATTCATACGCTAGTGGGTCTCTCAGCCTGGCCATTCCCAGCCTCCCATGTCCTGGTATGTGGCTTTGCAGTCAGGCATTTATGTGATAGGGTGATGGTGGCCTGCCCTCACCCAATACACAGGGATATGGCTTCTTGTGAGATAAGACCAAGTCATGCAGCTGCCTCCAAAGGCTTTTCACTGTTGGGAGTGGGGTTTTAGGGATGGGAGGCAAAGTGAGAGAGATGGAGCTCAAAGAAGTACCCTAACAGCATCCACGCTATCAGAGCTTGGCCACCTTGATCCGTGCCTACACTCACACCTTTCTCAGGGTGTCCTCCCATTTTCTAGTTCTTCCACACCAGAGCAGGATTGCTCCTAGAGTCAGTACTTCCTGTACTAACTTGAGTTAGGCCAGTGGTCAGCAAACTCATTAGTCAACCGAACCAAACATCAACAGTACAAAGATTGAAATTTCTTTTGAGAGCCCAATTTTTTAAACTTAAACTTCTTCTAATGCCACTTCTTCAAAATAGACTCGCTCAGGCCGTGGTGTTTTGTGGAAGAGCCACACTCAAGGGGACAAAGAGCCACATGTGGCTTGCGAGCCACAGTTTGCCAACCTCGGGTTTAGGCCTTCAAAACCCCTTTCAAGTTCTAATATTATTTGTAAAAGAAAATACAAAAGTATTATAAAGCAGATTGCTTTATTTCTTACGTAGAGCAGTACTTTTTATTTAATATCACATTTGGAGCTCATCATGTGGACTTTATTTACCATTTGCATGCTGTCTTCCAAATGCTAATAGCCATCTGTGACTATTTAAATTAAATTCATTAAGATGAAACAAACTAAAAACTCCAGCTCCTTCATCATACTTAAATACTCAGGTCCTCACTGCTTGCAGGCAGCTGATGGCTGTCATGCTGCACAGCCTTAGCCAGCACTTAATTTTTTCATAATATATATTTTATTGATTTTTTTATAGAAAGGGAGGGAGAGGGGTAGAGAGTTAAAAACATCAATGAGAGAGAAACATTGATCGGCTGCCTCCTGCAAGCCCTTCACTGGGGATATGACCGCAACCAAGGTACATGCCCTTGACTGGAATTGAACCTGGGACCCCTCAGTCCACAGGTCGACACTCTATCCATTGAGCCAAACCAGTTAGTGCTGGACAGCACTTTAAAGTCTATTGGATACGGCAGAATTCCTAGGAGCACTCTGAAGTACAGCATTTGAAGCAAGTCCTTACATGTTTCTCTCAAAAGGAATTGTATTGGGAACTCTTTATAATTTAATTCTTGTAAGAAAGAAACAAACTTAATTTGTTCAGAGTTTTAAAAAGATTTTCCAAAATTCAAAATGAGGTATTATCATTCATTTGGTAATCGTAGTTCACAGATACGTAAAAGCTTGAAACAATAGTAACCCCTTGTTAAAAATTGACCACATTATGAAAAAGCTCAAAGATAATAAAAAAAACATTTTGAGTTCATTTTTGTACATAGGTTTCAAGTGTCCAATTCTATGATAAATCATGTGTGTATCTCATTGTGTGGCCACCACCCAAACTTAAAACAGTAGTACAGTTCCATTCTTTTGCATGCAGCTCTCCAATTTGGTACAGCCAGTATGGAAAACAGTATGGAGTCTCCTACAAAATTCTCCTACCCAGCAACCCCTCTTCTCAGTATCTGCCCACCACCCCTCCCCCCAAAAAATGGAAAAGATATTTTGCAAAGATATATGTAATCCTACGTCATTGCAGTATTAGTCATGGTGGACAACATGTGGAGAAAACCAAAATGTTGTTCAATAGAGGATTTGATTGGCTAAAGAAGATGTGGTGCATATATACTATGGAATACTATTCAGGAATAAGAAAATATAAAATATTGCCATTTTTGACAGCATGGATAGAGTTTGAGAATATGTTGAGCGAACTAAGTCAGACAGAAAAAGTCAAGCACCATATGATTTCATCTACACATGGGGTGTAAAACTGAAAACAACCAATAAACAAACAAGATGAACAAAAACTTATAGATGCAGACAACAGCATGGTGGTTACCAAAGGAACAGGAGGCAGGGGTAGTGGCTAAAGGAGTCCAGTATGTTGAAATGAAAGAAGATTTCAGTTTGCATGTGATGGGCATGGAATGCAATAGATGATGGATGATTTAGCGTAGAACTGTATACTTGAATCCTATATTGTTTTATCAATACATGTCACTCCAATAAATGTAATTTAACAAATAAATGGACATTTTAAAATAATAATTAAAAAAACAAGAAGACTGTGATGAGCACAAATATTATTTACTAGTTAAAATTTTTAAAATGTGTCTATGATTTAAAAATATCGGAAGATCTTCCATAATTTAAAAATGTAATAATGAAGCAGCACTTGCAGCCTTGTAAGATGTTTATAAAGTTGGCTCCTTTTTTTATTTTTCAAATGTTGTACCTTGGACCACTTAAAAGACTTAACTAATTGGATAAAACACTAAATTATTATGGTCCATAAAAGGGCTGGGCAAACTACTGCCCGGGGGCCGGATCGGGTGAATAAAACTATTGAATTAAAAAAAAAAAAAGACCATACCCTTTTATGAAATGATGTTTACTTTGAATTTATATTAGTTCACACAAACACTCCATCCATGCTTTTGTTCCGGCCCTCTGGTCCAGTTTAAGAACCCATTGTGGCCCTCGAGTCAAAAAGTTTGCCCACCCCTGGTATAGCCTTCATTAACATCACAAATCACTGTCACTTTCTCATTAATTCCAGTAATTGTATTTAAAATACTAACTATTATGGTTTACTAGAGGCCTGGTGCATGAATTTGTGTATGGGTTAGGTCCCTCAGGGTGGCCTGCAGGGATCAGGCTGAAATCCATAGTCCAAAGCTGCCTGCAGCTGCTACCTGCTGCTCCTGCTCATCCTGGCCCCACTGTGCCTGCCACAGGCTAGCACCCAATCAGACCCAATCGGGAGAGGCTCATGCTGGCCTAGGAGTGCTTGCCAGCCATGAGCCCTGCATCTGATGCCCTCCTGAGGGCAGTGACCTCCAGAATCAGGCCAAAACTGGATCTCCAACAACTCCTGAGAGGTCCTAGATTGTGGGAGGGCACAGGCCAGGCCAAGGAACTCCACTGATGAATGATCAAGGGCCAGGGAGGAACTGTGGGAGGGCTCCAGGGTGTGTCTGGCCCATCTCAACCAGTCCCCATTGGCCAGAACCCCACAGCAAGCTAACCTACCGGTTGGAGCATCTGCCCCCTGGTGGTCAGTGCACATCATAACAACTGGTAGACCCATCAACTGTCTGCCCCCTGGTGGTCAGTGCACACACATTATAGTGAGCAGTTGAGCAGCCTTAGCATTTAGTAGCATATTACGCTTTTATTATGGAGGATATTTACTGAGTGCCCTCTATGTAGATTATCTCATTAGGACCTCATTACAACCCTGTGTTTGTTCTCTCTATTTCTGATGCAGAATTGAATACAGAGCATTTAGTTCACTTGCTCAAGATCATATTTCTAAAGAATGTGGCAGCTGAGGTTTGAAATCTGGCTGCTTACCTACATTACTCTCAAGCATGTCAAACTCGCAGCCAGGTGGGTGACATGCCTCATTTATTTAGGCATGCAGCCTGTTGGCCGAGGGTTTGATATGCTTGCAAAAACTTTCTATGCTAACACTGATGCTCCCTTTATATGTTCTATAAAGATTTGTTAGCATCTCTTACGTGTGTGTGTTTATGTTTGAACACACATATCATACTAAATACTGTTCTTTTCCTCCTTGGGGGTATAACAGAAAACAACACACACACAAACACACACACTTTGGAATCTACATTGAATCTTTAAATTATACTTTCTAACTTATGAGAAAAATGTAGATATGAATTAGAAAACTTACTGTTTTTCTGAAGGCACTCTTTATAGAATATTATAGACCTGGAATATTTCAGTGCCAGGAATTAATTGCCTTGGTTATAAAGTAATCACATTATATGTAAGGCTGCTTTAGCAATGAAATCTGGTAAGCAGTGAGAAAAGACACATATAAAAATAACTGAAATATTTTATCTTTCATAATAATTAAAATATAAATAAAGTGGAACAAAATTATTTTCAAGGGCAATAAATCATATATATATATATATATATATATATATATATATATATATATATACATGCACACATACATGTATAATTTTACAAGAAGCCAGCTTGGTTAAAATTCTGTTATTTGAAAGGTAATTCTTGACTCCAATTCTAACGCCTAGTACCTAATATTTAATATGCATGTGACATGCTTCTGAAGACTTAACTACCTGAATAATGTATTTAATCAAGGAACCTAAATGTAATGTGTTTTTCAATGTCTACTGATTAGAAAAAAACACATTTCCAGCTCCCTAAAATTGAAAACTAAGTGCTAATAGTCTGCATGTTTATTTAGAATTTAAATGTAAGTCTTGAGATAAAAGTTGAATATAATAACTCCAATGTGCTTTCTTGTTTAACTCATAATGCACTCCTCCAACTCCATAAACAACAGTGAATAGGAGATATCTACAAAATTACTATGAAAAATACATAATTTTTATCATGTTCTTAGATGAATCAAATTCTTCTTAGAAATACCTCTCTCCTTTTTTCTTCATCTGAACAATTGAAATAAGCCTCATAAGGTGGACATTTTAATGGGAAGGCTATACTGCATACCACAATCACAGGCTTCCCAGGACACGCTACTTGGGAGGAAAAGTGGTGACCAATGGGGATTCTGTGACAATCCGCCACTAGTTAAAGGATGTTTTCGCTCTAGTTTATCCTTTTCTCTTCCTCCAAGTGGATTCTCCTCCCCCCAGGCCTCTAGGAGAAGGGCTGAGGTTGTATCTGAATGTCACTCAGAATAATTAAGACCGTGCAATGTTGCGTCACTCACTGCTGTCACTGTCCTGCCCGCTGTCAGTAGGTCTAAGGTGCATTTCCTTCCATAGAGACAAGCCCTGCCCTCCGAATGCCTTGCTCATCCTTGGGAGGATTATGCCCTCCTCAATGTGCACAGCAGAAAATCCTAGCAGGAGCTACTCCCCATAAGTAAGTCTTCCTTAAGCTTCCCTCAGGGACTGCGGCTTTCCGAGTTCGAATTCTGGCCCTTATGTCTGTGTAGGAATCTACCACAGACCTCATAGCAATAAGCAAGGGACACTCACATTCCCCACCTGGACCCCTGGCAGCTTCTGCTCCCCGCACCAGCCCGAGTAATTCATTGGTTGTTTCTATCAAGATGTACTATGTGCCTGCGCTGTCCTGAGTGGTAGATGTAATGGTGAACCAGATCAGATGTGCCTTGACCTAATGATGCCGAGGCCAATGGGACAAAGTAATCATCCAACAATGGCACGTTTGCCAGAGGTGCTATTGCTGAGAGGTTCTGTAACTTGTAGCACTTGCAAAGTTTTCAAACATTTCCATGGCACTGGGTGGGAGACAGAGAACAGAGAATGCCTGGTTACAGTCTTGGCATTCCTCTGAAATCTAACATCTTCCTCCCTGTTTCTTATTATTCACACTGTACTGCTGCTACCATATCTAGCAAGTCTGGTGGAGTCTTTTAGAATAGGGATCCACAAGAAGTAGAAATGGAGTGAACAGGCGTTTTGGTGTGCTGGCCAATGTGGACAATTCACATGGGAACTGATTTCATCAATTATTCCATAAGTGAGTGGATTCTGGAAACATCTGCATGCACAGCCATTGTGCAAAATACATTTCTTCTTGAGTACATAGTAACTTTGGGAACCCTTTTAAAATGGTGAGTAAAATCATATGGTATCATGTATATGGCATCATGATTTCTCCTTTCTGAACTTACAGGCAAAAATTATTTTTTTTAAATTTTTATTGATTTCAGAGAGAAAGGGAGAGGGAGAGAGATAGAAGCATCAATGATGAGAAAGTATCTTTGATTGTCTGCCTCCTGCACACCCCACACTGTCTGCCTCCAGTGAATCAAACAATGACTTCTGATTCATAGGTCACTGCTCAAGCACTGAGCACATTGGCTGGGCATAGGCAAACATTTTTAATCGGTACTCCCTAAGGGGGTAACACACCCAAGAGATGAGACTGCATGTTCCTTAAAGAGAAAGTGCATGACTTTTAAAACGACTTTTACAGCGAATATACGCAATCAGATCATAGCATCTCTCGGTGCATTCATTTCTCATTTACAAAATAGGGATGCCATTTCATAAGATATATAACCTATGTAAAACACTGAAGGTAGTGTCTTGCACATAATTTTGTCTTTTTATTGATATTACCTACAATTTAACTGATATATAACTAATTATAGTGTACACTAATTCTAAGGTGTGGCTGCTATGAATAGTTCTCATACATGATAAATAAATTGAAAATTGAAATAACATTTTTGAAATTCCCAGAATGTCTCCATAAGCACAGCAGGCATTTAGTTGTAACCAGAAAATATATTCTTGAACATATCAAATGTATGATGGTGACAGGCATTGGCAGGGTAACATATACCATTGCCTTTTAGGCATGGTGGCAGCTATCATTTATGGCAAACGACTATTCCACATTCTGAGCACTACTGCACCTCCTTTTTGTGTTTTTTTTTTAATCCTAACCTGAATATATATTTTTTTTCTTTGAGTTTGAGAAAGGGTGGAAGGAAGAGAGAGAGAGAGAGAAAGAGAGAGAGAGAGAGAGAGAGAGAGAGAGAGAGAGACATCAATGTGAGAGAGACACATTGATTGGTTGCTGACTACCCTCCCCCTGAATGCCAGAGTCCAAACCTGCATGGTCATGTGCCTTTGACCAGGAATCAACCCTGTAACCCAGGTACATGTCCTTGACCAGGAATCGAGCCGTGACCTTTCAGTCTTTGGGTCAATGCTCTAACCACTTTGCCCACATGCCAAGTCAACTATACCTCCTTTTATTGGCCTTGTCTACCATTCTTAGGATAACACCTTCAATGTCTTATAAAATAGGCCCCATTCTAGCTTACCTTAAAAGTTACTATGAAAAACAGCATGGTCAGCAATGACATGTCTCCAACATCTGTGCAATCTCTTCAAGCCACTGTCACTTACATGTATTGATGGCCCCGTTTTCCGTCCTGTGGGAGGTGCTAGACACACAAAGATGAACACATCTCCCTGCTATCCAACAGGCGGACCCCTGGGACAGAGCATCTAACAACAGAAAGAGAAAAGTCTCAACAGCATCACAAAAAATGCACAGAATACAGACATTCCTAAACCCAGAAGAGCGAGGCAGGTCACTTATGATGAAATAAACCTGAAGATGTGTTCCCCAGGAGGCACACTGAAGGGAGAGTTCTGAAGGAAGATGAAACAGCCGAGTAAAGGTAAGAAGATGCAAAAGGCAGGACAGTGACTGGGGAAATCTTTAGCACTTGAGTTTGGCTTGGACCATGCACCTTGCAAAGGGGACAGACAGAAACCTGCAGCATGAGCTACAGGTGTGTGAGTTCTGTAAAGAAAGGGTGACATCTGTAAAATAGATTTAATGGGCATTAATATGGAGGAGACCAAAGCGTAATAGTATGAGATGAGAATGGAAATAAGGAAATGACTTAAGAAACAGTCTAGAAGTTAGAGATGGGTGAACTGATGCTAGGAGCTGATGGGAAAAATGAATGAGTTCCAGAGAGAAATGGGACAAGATTTTTCCAGGGTCTTGGCTGTTAGCGCTTGGAAGAGGATAAAACAAAGAGATATAAACATAAGGGGAATGAAAATTTTGTAAATCAGAATTATTGCAAGAGGAAAGTTAATTCTACCTATCTTGTATATTATGCGAAATCAACTAGTAAGTGGTCAGAGATTACATAATGTACAATAGCATTATTTCTATAGTAAGTATAATTTATGTGCCCTATTTTCATTTTGCAACAGAAAAAAAGTTTTCAGATATTCTAGCTCATTCTGACTGTAATAATATATCCTTTAGATCAATATTCAATTACATTGGTGTATAGTGTCTTAGACCATATCAGAACACCTTCCATCTTTCTCCTTTATTCAGACATGTTTGTATCCCTGCATATTCGTTCAATTTCTATCATTAACAGGGTTCACGTGATGTTAGGAAGTGTGGGAAGAAGGAACTGGCATGTGGGCATGCACATTTGGGGAGGGTTAAACATGAGGTTTATCAGCACACGAGGAGCTCAGTAACTGGGCCACATGACATATCCTGCCAGCCAGTGAGGGATCCGCTCACACCAGCTTCCAGGGGCCAACTATGTGCCATTCTCCCTTCTCCCTGCTCAGATCCTCATTCTGGGAGCTTGAACTCAGTCATGGTGGGGACATGTATGCGGAGGAAAGCTTAACAAATGCTACAGATCGAGTCCTCTTCCCTCACCACAGCGGTGTCTGCTGTGCATGCCCAACCTCCCCTCGCTATCCCACTGAACCACTTCTCCATCCTCCCCCCTCCTTTCCCATCCTTTCCCCACCCCCAACCTTCTCCATTTATGTGCCTTATTTTCATTTTGCAACAGAAAAAAAGTTTTCAGCCAAAACAGGTTTGGCTCAGTGGATAGAGAGTCAGCCTGTGGACTGAAGGGTCCCGGGTTCGATTCCGGTCAAGGGCGTGTACCGCGGTTGCGGGCACATCCCCAGTGGGGGGTGTGCAGGAGGCAGCTGATCAATGATTCTCTCTCATTGATGTTTCTAACTCTCTATCCCTCTCTCTTCCTCTCTGTAAAAAATCAATAAAATATATATTTAAAAAATAAAAGAAAAAAAGTTTTCAGATATTCTAGCTCATTCTGACTGGAATAATATATCCTTTGGATCAATATTCAATTACATTGGTGTATATTATCTTAGACCATATCAGAACACCTTACATCCTTCCCCACCCCCATCCTTCCCCACTCCCATCCTTCTCCATTCTTCCCCATCTGTCCCCACCCCCATCCTTCCCCATCCTTCTCTATTCTCCTTAGAACACAACTGGAATGAGCATGTTTGTAGGGCCTGTCACTCAGAAAACTCCCAGGGACAGCGGCTGTTAGTTCTCTTATTCCACAATCCCCCACACTCCCCGGAGGATTTTCCTACCTCCCCACCCCAATCTATCATCTGGAAATCATTTGTGGGCAGAAAGACAAACTTTTCTTCAACTCCCTGCCACAGAACTGCCCTCGTCCTGAAACTTTCACAGGAGGGTGGGAGCACCAGCTCTGAATTGGACAGACTCTGCTCGACTTAACCGCCTAGAAATTATCATTCCCCTTCCGGCCCTCCACCGTAATTGAGTCTCCAGTGTCTGCCTTACACATAATGGATATTCAATCTGATGATGAGAAATGCTACAGAAATGTAGGATTCAGTTCAGTATACTTAACTTATTATATGTTTCATTCCATTATGAGTGTTCTACTTTAAATTTTCATAAAATCCACTAATAAAAATCACCAACATGGTGAACACTTTGAGCATGTGAACAATATTTAATTTTTCAATGTATTTACTATTTTAATGGGACTCTTCAAATAGATAGACATGCCATGTCAATTATATATATTAGATGCTATATTCTATGAGCAGTGACCTTAAGAGTCTGTTCCATGAAGAAGACAAACTTGACTATGCAGAGTTGAAGTAATAAAAGAACTTTAGTGAAAGAGAAAAGAGAGAGGTTTAATAGATTAAGATTCCTGTTTGAAAAATATTGTAGGGCTTCAGGTGGTTATGAATTATGACTCCTAGGTAGAATGAGAAAGGAACTTCATAAATAAAGTAATTGGGGATATGTGAGAGAAAAGGAGGCCTTGAATCATAAAAAAATAACAGGAGAATAAGGAGGAATTGGGGGAGGGTGTTGTCAAGAGGAGGGAATTTTTATAAGCTATCATTCAATGCAGAGAATTTAGAGCTTCATACAAAAATCCAAAATGGTCCATTATAGATTACTAGTAGTAGCCCTGTGCATGGATTCGTGCGCCAGTAGGTCTCTGTGGAGCCTGGCCGCTCTACACCCGATGCCCAGAGGCCCATCGCAGCTGGGCACAGAACGCTTGCCTCATTTCCATGGCAATGAAGCAAGCATTCTGCCAGGTCACTCACGCTGCCCACTCTCAGCAGCTAACCTTCCAGAACTGGGGGACTCCGCTGGGGCTGAGAGGACTGGGTGCTACCATCTTGTGGCTATGAGCACCTCCATCTTTGTGATAGAGTGATGGTTAATTTGCATATATTTATTAGATAGGATTAAGTGTCAGTGGCAAAGAATGGTCAGTGGGAATATAGTTCCTCACTCTGGATGGTCTCTCCTGTGTGAGGCAGCCCCTCCTGCCCCTCCCCGCCTTTGCTGCAGGAGGTCATCTGAGTGTGAGCCTGAGAGAACATTTCACATAAGGTCACTTCTCTTTTTCATTCTTGGCACTGGGACCAACTTTATGCCCCTCAGTCCCCTAGGACGAGGCTGCTACTTCCTGGGCTGCACCATCTCACATTGATCTGTCTAGGCTGGTGAAGATGTCATATTCCTGGGTTCAGGTGGCAGGCACATTTCACGCTGATATGGATTCGTTTTTCCAACAGTGTCTTTATCACTATAATGACATTTTGTTCACCAATGCGCTTTATGTTTTTGTATTATTTTCTGATTTGTTGAGAACTTGAGGAAGAAAGAAGGATGCTCTCCACTGAACCAGTTAACTGGGAAGAACAGTTGGTGAATTTGAGTACATCTAGCCAAGTGGGGAATGCAGGGGAGAGATGCGGCTAAGCAGCTAATTAATTATGTCAGAATCCAGAGAGATGTAAAACTGTACATGGTAGTGAATTTAAGAAGGAAGATGAGAAAGCATACTTGAAAAAGAAACAGAAAAATAAATGTATAAAAGAATACGTAGAATTTCAAATAATCAATGATCTACAGCTCTGTGTTCTTAAAACACAGCAGTTTATTAGAAAATGGAATTTCAACTTTTTCAAGTTTTAATTTTTTTTCCTTATGCATATTTGTATTCACTTACTTTTAAGAAAATATGTTTTTGGTTGGGACTTACTAGTTTTAATTATACAGTAAACATTTACTTAAGTTGAAATACATTCAAAACAAATTAATCACATCTGCATTTCTGCCTTCAGCTCAATTCTTTATAGCGGTTCTAAGTAAAGTGAGTGGACTTTACCAAAGAAGAGGTTTTACAGTCCTTCCATATTATACTTAAAAGATTCAGATGAGGCTCCTATTTAGATTATTGTAACTTTGTCCAAGTTCCCTAGCACTCCTAGGAAGAGCGAGAAGAAAAAAAAAGTAGCAGGCAAATCAAATAAAATCAGTCTCTCTAATTCCCTTTGTTTTGGCAAACTTCCTGGACAAAGGTGTGACTTTGCGTTCCTTTTCACTAGAAACATGTTGCAGTAGCCAATCTCATTTCAGTTGGAGCCCCAGGGTTGCCCTTTCAAACAAGGTGTGAAGTTTTCGTGCCAAGTGAGGAGAATACCAACCTTTACATTGGTTCCCACTGGTCATTATTTATGAAATAAAGTTTATAAAGTTAGTTATAAAGAGCTGACCTCCCCAAACCATATGGTTCACTTTGGTGTCACCTTCTGTAATGACTGCCTAAGTAAATCTAATAGGCCTTGCCATGTTAACAGGATAACTGACATCATAAAATAATAATGAAATAATTATATCATCATTTTTATTATCATTATTATTATAACAACAACAGCACCATTGCTGATATTTAATTATTGCTTACTATATGCCATATATTTTTCTAGACAATATACCTTGTTTTCACATATCTAGTTTGATTTTTTTCCTAACAGCTATATGTATTATATGTGCTTGTATGCAATGTTACAAATTATTCTGCACTGGTAGAACAAGAATAATTATTTTTAAGTAGAAGACACTACCAACACCATCTGGATGGAGACATGGATTAAATTTAGAGGAGAAAGCTGCGGTCATTCCCTTAAAACACTCCCTAGCTTCTTGATTTGCAACACGTGCACAACTCTACTGGTTAGCTAGTGAGATGAGTCAATAAATGCACTCTGGGACGATTGGGAAGGGCCTGATGAAATGGGAGCGATTGAGTTACATGCTTAACAAACTGAAATAAAAAAAAGGAGGCTGGGGAAGATGTGTAGACTAGACATGGCAGTCTATCCCCTCCATCACATCCCAGGGCTATAAAGACGAAAACAGTCTTGGCCGCCACACAAAAATTCCAGACCGCAGACATTTGCCTTAATGGTTAGGCAGGCAGATTAATATCCTTCTTTGCACCAGATCTGTAATTCCTGGTCCAGATAGAAATCATGTCCTGATATGTTTTAGTGCACTTATTCTTGTAAGACCATAAGTATTAAAATATAAGTTATCTGAACCCCAAAGATCCACAGATGAGAGAGAACAAAATGAATCAAACCTGAGTGAAATTAACAAGTTGTAAATATACTAGTAACTGACACTTTAACACTGATGAGAGGTACAGGCTCTGGAGCCAGACTCCGGAGGGAGATGAGTCACAGCTCCACACTCCTGACTGAATGACCTTACACAAGTCACTGCGCCTGTCTGTTCTCCAGGTCCACATTGCAGAATGCAAGGCTAACAGCACACATTTATCGGTAGGAAGTTGGGAGGGTTAAATGAGTTATCCATATTGAGTTTTGTTTTTAAATATATATATATATATATATATATATATATATATTATTGATTTTTTACAGAGAGGAAGGGAGAGGGATAGAGAGTTAGAAACATCAATGAGAGAGAAACATAGATCAACTGCCTGCTGTACACCTCCTACTGGGGATGTGCCCACAACCAAGGTACATGCCCTTGACCGGAATCGAACCTGGGACCCTTGAGCCTACAGGCCAATATTCTGTCCACTGAGCCAAACCAGTTAGGGCAATATTGTGTTTCTTTATTGATTTATATACACTACTTGAAAGCTTATCAAATAAAGGATTTTTTTTCCAGATCTATCCAATTACCAAACTCTCTGTAATACCTAAAAATCTCACAAAACCTGATTCTTTTTAGTCACTGTTTTAATTACAAAGCATTTTTTTATAGACACAGAAATAAATATCCCCAATGACAATGGGCCTTGAACACAGTAATATTTGTTCTCATAACCCAAGGGTATTCATAAAAAAATTAAAAAATCAAACAAGGCCTGCCTGTAGGATATTTTCTGAAAATACTGGAAAGACCTTTAAAATGGAAAGGCTAATCTTATAAATTTGCAGCAGAATCAGTTTTATGTTTAGGGAACTTCTCAGAGGTTAATTGGCAGTGCAATTCATACACCAGCCTAATAGTGAGGCCTGTGATATCTGTACATGGAACTTAACAATAGTGTTACAATGCTAAATTGACAAAACATTAATTAAACTGAAATGCTGTTTGAATCAGCTCAAAACGATGACTTTTTTTCTTGTTCTTTCTGCTTTCCTGATAGCAGATTTATTAGTTGAGATTGCCACTTGAATTTATAGTATGCAAGGTTTTCCTTCTTACATTGGCACAATTTGAAGGCAGTCATCCAATTAAAAAAACATGTAGACTAAAATGTGTAATTATTAGTATTGTTTGGGTCAATTATGGATGCAAAGAAAGAAATGAGAAAGGAAGGATTCCTTTCAGTATAGTATTTTAGCTCCTTCATTCAGAGTAAACTCATCAATACAGAACAGACTAGTTTAATGTATAGAATCTTCAACTGTTGTAGAATGTTGTTATAATTTAAAAATTTTTTTTGAAATTCTCAATCATCCTTATAATTCAAAAAGTATAATGTTTTTATTAATGTACTACTGGCCTGGTGCACAAATTCATGTACATTGAAAGTGAATTAATTAGAAGAAATACTTTAATATTACTATTTGCCCTGCCCCCCAATCACCATCCCCTCCCTCTGTCTGCTGGCACCTGGCTTGGCTGGCCTGGTGCTGCCCACTTGCTAGCCCTGCCCCCTGCCAACTGGTATTCTACCATTGGGTCAATTTGCATTTTACCCTTTTATTATATACAGGATTACATTACATTTTTTTTTGGGGGGGGGCTCTATAGCATTTGGTAAATTTTACCTTTATTTTTACTCCATTATTTGTTGACACGTTTGGCAAATACACAACTGATGCTTCCTCTAGTGTCTTGGTCAAGACCTAGGTAGACAGGCACCTATCCAGCTGACCAAAATGTGAATTTTCAGGTAAAGGGCATTCAGACAAGAAATAAAAAAGCATTCACCCTCTTTCAAGTTCTTTCTCTTAAAATATATCTGTCCTATCATTGGTAAATACACATGCTAAAGTGAAAACATACCAGCAAACCTCATATGAACATTTTTGAAAAGCAAACTAACTCTCCGTGTTCTGCAAAGACACTGATGTTATAAATGCCTTTATAATACCAGCAAAAGCAGTCTGAAGTGCCTTATAGATGAAAAAAGGCATCTCTGAATCTCTGATCATTCAGAGAACATAGCCTGTCTCACAGAGTACGACAAATGGATATAATTTTTTTGCTAGAATTTAAGAAAGATATTGGGGAAAATGACTGCTCCTCTCTATTATTCTTCAATTGCATCCTCAGAGTAGTCGGTGCTATCATTTGGGGAGTCTGTGTGTTTGATTTCCCTCTGTGCCCTGCTCAGAGCCCTGTCTCCTTTTGATTGAGGAGTTGCTATGACAGAAGGGAATGGAGTTCCTGGCTAGCAGGGGGCGGGGGGGGGATGCTGTCACTCGCTGCTCTGACTGCTGCCTTGGTGTTTTCTCCTTCCACTCCTCTGATTTTACCCGGCCTGGTGAGAAGCAATTATAAAAGCCATGGGCCATTATAAACACTCTGCTACCAAACGATTGTGTTTGAGATCCTTTCCATTTTATTGGTCTCTTTGTTTATCCTTAGAAGTGGTGAATCGGATCATTTTCTCTTCAGCACGCAGCTTGGGGCTGAGAGATTGTTTTCTGACATGGAGGAGGCAAGCGGGCACTCTGTACCATTTACATCATTTCCCATGTTGGCTTCCATCACCTCCATCAAAACCCTGGGCCCTTGCTCTTGAAACCTCCCCCTGCTGGCCTTGCTGAGATGGGCATGGGAACTCCCAGGCTGGGTGCCACTGCACTAACCATCTCTGAGGTGTCCCACAGACTGAGTTCTCATCCTCTTTATGTCACAAGGAAGGCCGTACCTTTCAGGCCACTTGCATATCAGGATGGTTCCGAAAACCAAAGGGAGTTTTGACCAATGACATAAGAGGAAATGTGACGTCACTCAGTTCTGGATAGATAACATCATGGGATTTCCCATGCTTTCCTCCTCCTGCCACTGCAATCTAGGGGATCAGATGTACCAGTGGTGCACCTGCACGTTTGATACTTCCTCAGCCTGTGTAACGCTGTCATGCTGCCCTCCCCAGACACACACACCATGACCAACCCATGTAGGACATGCAGTGGGAGTAGGCAAGTATCTTCCATTTGTTGAGCCGCTGAAATTTCAGCCTTATCCAATATCACCTAGACTAGCCATTTTCATTTTTTCTCAGGAGTTAAGGGCACTGGGTGGTATGAGTGCTAATAACAACTTAGAAATGCTTAGCAGGACACATGGCTATGGCAGGATGAAAATGCCCCTCTCTTTGCTGCCCTGCCTCTCTCTGCAAAGCACATTTCTAGGATAACCCAAGAGCAAAGGAAAGATGTTAAGTGGGTCTAAGCAAGGGCCTAACCTAGATGAAGGGACAGTGGGTCAATCTGGAAAAAGCACCGGGCTTGGATTCTCAACCTACAGAATACCATGTTTTATTTCTCAATTTAGACAATGATGCCTGACCCATAGGCTGTTGTAAATGATTAAGCATCATGAATGCAATGTAATTGGCAAAGTACCTAAAAAGATATTGGACACTCAAAAATATTATCTATTTTTACTTATTATAATTATTATTATTAATCAGCTAAAAGTTCTATATGTGTGCTAAAAAGCATATGGTAATTAGTGTAAAATAATAACACTTAAATGTATCCTTTCCCAATGGTAAGAGGTGCTCTTTTCTGCTAACTTTTAATATAAGTATGAATGCTTTAAGGTTTGGTATTTATTTTAATACTTCCGTTAAGGTCAGCCAGCATATTGTTGGGGTGGGGGATTGTGAATTCTAGCCTTGCTGAATACTCTAATGAACTTGCAGCTCTGAGAAGAAGCTTCCCTGTCCCCCCGCAGCCAAGAGACTACTTGGAGTCTTAATTGCTTGACTTGCTGCTGGTCCTAACTCACCCTCCAATTTGAGCTGGTTTGGGCTAAACTGTGTGGAAGAGAAAACTGCCCAGAGAGCAACTATAAATTCAGCAGACACAAAATCATTACATTATGTGCTTCTTGGGGATGAAGACCATACATTATTGATATCTGTCCCTTAGCACAGAACATCGCTCACACATTGCGATGAATAAAAATATTGGATATAACTGTGCAAATGCAATACATCACTTATGATACACTTTTCATGATTTATGGGTTCTTTATTAAAGTTCCTCATTTTTTCCTTAAATACTTTTAAATTCCATACAATTAAAATGAGTTTCTATTAATTTCCACTATGCTCTCGAGTTTATTTTTGCATAACCTAAGTTACACAGTTCCATCCTATTAATAAACATAAAGACCAATTTAAGAATAATCATTAGGTCTTATTTTTTACTTATGTAGGCTTTTAATTGGATCAGCCTTCGTCTCTAATCCCACGTTGCATGGAGCTGTTTGTTTTGGAAGTGAGCCACAGTCCTGCCTGCTTTGAACACAGAAACCCAGGCATATAAATGTGTTATCCTATTTGGAGTGACAATCATAATGGATAAACATATTTACTAAATCTTTTAAAAAATAAAACAGACTAGCCCAGCTGGCATGGCTCAGTGATTGTGTGTCAAACTATGAATTCAGAGGCCATAGTTTGATTCCTAGTCAGGGCAAATGCCCAGATTGTGGGTCCGATCTCTAGTGGGGGGCAAGCAGGAGATAGCTGATCAATGATTCTCTATCATCATTAATGTTTCTATTTTTATCAATCCATCTCCTTTTCTCTTTGAAATCAATAAAAACATATTTTAAAAAGACTAGAACAAACAAACAAACAAAAAAACAGTATTGCAGCCTTACATGGCTCTCCAATGGAAATTAGGTTGTGTTGTTTATGATGATGATGATGATGATGATGTTTAAGGTATGCTTGATTTATTTACTAATTCTTAATATTGACCTCAGGAAATAAACAAAAGAGATATCCAGTTAGGTTTGTTAAAATACAAATGATAGAAACCTTTTTTTAAAATATTCCAAATGATGTCTGAAAGTTGTTTGGAAAATTAACTGAGATGATCAATGTTTAAAATACATTTTGTCTTAATATTATTTTATGTCACAGTGTAAAAGGCAGTTTAATAATTGTACTTTGTATGTTAGAAAATATGAATGTCTGGTGGGAAAATTCTTAAACATAAGATGCAATATTCCTTTGGTAAAAGTCTGAATACCTTCTCGATTCTCTTATGATTTGGTTTGATTTATTTCTATTCCTTCTTTTCATTCAATTTCTATGGCTGTTGGACAAGGTTTATAGCTTTTGGCAGAAGAAAATCAGTGAAAATGACTTAGGGGGACCATAATCTCATGAAAGAAATGAATGTGTGTCAATCAAGAAGTTTTAACCTTTACCATGTCTTGACCTTTACATTTTCAAGGTGAGCCTATTATTTGGAAAGGAGTAACACAAAACTCCGCAGGATGCTCTGTGATCAATACAATCAACAGACCTTCACATTGTATGTTTAAAGTTATTAAGAAGATAAACAAACACATCAGAATTCTACCAGTTGGAACAATCCTCTATTGGATGCTTGCCTCAGTTGAGGATTTACAATGGATTGCTTCTCTGTCTCAAATTCTATAATATTACAATTTCCAGTGGCTCTACAAAAAAATAGGAGACCTGCTACACAATTATTTTGAAGTTTAAAGTTGAATGCAACTTGCATATTTATCAATTATATGAACCAAAATATGAAGGTATAATTATACATTTTTAAAAATTTATACTTTATAGTAATGTTTTCCTTTTATTCGCCTATTAAGAATATTTTGAATGTCTACGCTAGACAAGTGGCATATTTCCTTGGGACATGGTGATAAATAAAATATCTTTCCTTTGAGAGTTTGTATCCTAGTGCAGGGATGGATTCTGAACATTTAAGAAGGCATTAAAATATGTCATCAAAATTGTGACAATAAGCTGAATAAGAGAAAGATGTAAAAAGTTTATGACAAGATTCCCTGACCTACCCTGGGTATGAGAAAACTTATTGGAGTATGAGTCATATGAACAGTCTTAAGAGACAAACAATAACTGCCCTGGCCAGGTAGCTCAGTTGATTGTAGCACCCTCTTAATACATCAGAAAGCCATGGGTTCAATTCCTGGTCAGGACAAGTATTTAGGCTGTGGGTTCATTTCCCCACCAGGTACATAGGTTTCTTAGGCATATACTGGAGACAATAAATCAATGTTTCTCTACCTTCTTAATTAAAAGAGACTTCCATTTTCTTCTTGAATTCCTTTCCGTTTTTCAGAATCCATATTTTTCTCCAGGCCAAACGCCAGAATAATTAGTAGGGCCCATGGTTTGTTTACTTTTCTCAGAGACCACAGTTCTGCCCTGCTTCTTGTTCTGATGTCTGAAAACAGTTGTTTTCCACACATTGTCCAGTGTTCTGAGTATGTAAGGCAGGTTGGCAAGTTTTATGCCATTAGCTGTGTCTGCCTTCTTAAAACAATTATTTTCCAATGCCAGAGGCATAGCTATTTTTTTACTTTGCTTTTAGAGATAGTATCACTTCAGTAAACATTAAATCATAGGAAAGCAGAAGTCTAAACCTTTTACTCCTCAGGTTAGTATTTTTTAAGATCCCTGTCTTTAACAATGCCTCTGAGAAACAACAGATGGCTATAAATAAAAATGGTTCAAATCTCTATTTTGGTCAAAACCACCAAAGCTGTTAGTGAGTTTTAGCTGATGAATATACCAACAGTATAAGTAAAGTGTTCAATAACTACCCATACACGCTTATTAATTATTTATAGTTGTAATTTTAAGTGTTGTTTTCCTTTTCTAGAAATAGTAAGCAAAACATGTGCTAATCCATTTATCTACTAAGTCTTCTCTGGTATCCACAGATTGAGAAACTGGACTAGATTCAAGGAATCAAAAGCTCCAATATATTAATATATATTTGGTATAATGTATATCATATCAAAATCTCCTAAATGTAATCTACACTAGTAAAAGAGGAAGATGCATATTGGCTGTACCTTCGCAACACCCACCAGCCAATCAGGAGTATGCAAATTAACCCAGCAAAGATGGTGGGTTAATTTGCATACACAGGAGCTGAGGGGCCTGGGGTGGGACTCTTGTGCAGTCACCATGTTACTATCACAGGTGTACCACACTGCCCCACTCTGGGCCTCTGGACAGCCTGGGAAGGCAGAAAGGTGGCTCTGGCCAGAGCAAAGGTGGTGCCGGCAGCCGGGGCAAGGAAGGCCCATTATTGCATGAATCTTTGTGCATCGGGCATCTAGTGTAATGCATAATACATATTAAATTTCACATAAACCCATTATATTTATGATAAATATATCACACATATGGTTCTTATAACAGTTTTCCTTCCTCATCTTTAACAACTGTGGCTGACTTTCTATACATACAAATGATTTAGATAAAATGACTCTCTTAATAGAAAAATTAAATTTTAGCACAAGTCTTTAGCCTATTTTTAACAAGTTTGCATTATATAAACTCATCCAAACTAGAAATGTCATAAATTCTTTCATTAGTAACATTAATAGAATGGAATATAAAGTAAAAATACTGATAAAACAAATTCAGAATAGAAAAAGGAAGAAAAATATTGCACAGTTTCTTTCTTTCTTCTTTCTTCTTTCTTCCTTCTTTCTTTCTTTCTTCCTTTTACTAACTTCTCATAAAGAGTGATTTTATCTGTGGCTCGAATTGTGCTTGCTTATATTCACACTATTTATACATTTGTCAGAAAGATTCACACAAAACCAATGTTATTTAACATTGGGGCTGATAAATGCCTTTGTATTAAAAGCTTTTTCTGCATACATTTTAATAATGAAATAAATTTGAATGGTGCTTACCAAGGCAAAGTTCTATGTGGAAATAAACCTGCCCATAATCCTATAAAGAATAATTTTCCAAGGCTTAAGTTCAATATATCCCAACATACTAAAATACCAAACTAAGAAGGTTTATAAAAAATTTATTTGGCACTGAAACCGGTTTGGCTCAGTGGATAGAGCGTTGGTCTGCGGACTGAAGGGTCCCAGGTTCGATTCCGGTCAAGGGCATGTACCTTGGTTGCGGGCACATCCCCAGTGGGAGGTGTGCAAGAGGCAGCTGAATGATGTTTCTCTCTCATTGAGGTTTTTAGCTCTCTATCCCTCTCCCTTCCACTCTGTGAAAAATCAATAAAATATATATTTTTAAAAAATTTTATTTGGCCCTGGCCAGTGTGAACCAGTGATTGGAATACCATTCCAAAAGATCACAGGTTCAATTCCTGGCCAAGGCACTTATCAAGGTTGTGGGTTTGATCCCTGTCAAACTGTATGTATACCAGAGCAACTAATTGGAAGGTAACTGATTAATATTTCTCTCTCACATCGATGTTTCTCTCTTAGCCTCTAAATTAAATTTTAAAAAATCATATTCTCAAATAAAGATTAAAAAATAATAATTTATTTGACCCTCTCATATGTCAGTTTTCCGTGTCTTCATTCTTAAAATAATTATTTCCAATAATTCCCCCAAGTATACAAATATAGGGTGTCCCCCCCAAAATATATACATGTTAACAGCTGATAACTCAAGTTTCATTCCTTTTCAGGTTTAAAGCTAGACTAAGCTTTGAACAAAGAAAAATTATCCTAAAGTGCCACTAGACCTTTTTTTAAAAAAAAAAAAAACAACTACATAAGAGATAAGTTTAGGGTACAAAACTGGCAGCAGTCCATAAATTGAGGGAGCACAAATACTGAACAAAATGATTCTTGATGTTTGTGATTCCTTTGCTTCACATTATCTTCAGCTAATGTAGAATCTTTTTTTTCCTACCACACCCACTATTTTAACTGATAAAATGCAGTACATTTCCATTTTCAGCATGCAAAGCTATCACGGGCCTTAATGTCTATGTCCCTTGCCTAAACTGTCTTGTAAATGAAGGCCATAAATCACTTGCTGATCAAAACACACCCACTAACATTCTCCCACGTCTTATCTCATGTGTGTTGTGTGTGATGGAGAATGGAAAGACGGATCTGTACTGCATAGGAGAGTGAGATGAAGCACATCCCAGGTTATTAGCTATCTTCCACATGTAAACCCACTATCCTTTCTCTCTTAAAATCAATAAGCGTGTCCCCTGGTGAGAATAAAATAAAAACAAAGACAGGATGTGCTAATTTTTTCAGAGAATGGGAAGCTGAAGATAGAGTCATCAAGACTGTAAGGTTTTTAAATAGAATATTAAGAAAAATACAGAAAATATTTTAAAATGTGTTACTTAATGGGTTATTTTTAATGTTACACTGTATTAAGAAAAATGGATTCTAAAGGTGGGCTGGAAGTTATATTCATGAGTGTTTTAAGTAAAGTACAAGGACTATACTTATATCTGTAGCTACTGGTTTTGATGATGTGATGTAAGGTAACAGAATTAGTATTATTCTCCGCCTGTCCCCTCCCAGGAATGAAATACTATTTTCCCCAGGTATGATATTGAAGCTTGAAAGTCTTGTCATTGGTGAGATGTTTCACGTGCAGTGATCTACACCTGAATAATAAAATGGTAGTTTCTGACCAAAAAAGGAGATAAGAAAAAATGCTTGTCTTGCTGATTTATGAATGTCTCACTTTTATATATATTCTTATTTGACTTCATGTCATCTCCTGGAAGAGTCTGAAAACATTTTTTTTCAGATATTTGACTATAAAACATACTTCTTATATTTTAGCCACTAAAGAAAACCTTAATACATCATATTTAGTAAATGATATTAAGAAGAATCAAGAGGAAAATGTGTGTAATTCTAGTACATAACCAAAGAAAATTCTAGTCACTATTATGAATAATCAATTTGAGATTATCCCTCTATATTTATGTTACAATTCAATGATGAAAAATACCACATTTTACTTGTAAGTCTAACTCAACTCCTCAGAAAACTGAATTTATTCATCAAACTATTTACCTATACTTCCAAGCTGATATGTAGTTTCTTCTCATTACTTTCTTCCACCCTAATGAAATTAACTCGGTAAATTGTTAAGCAAAATATAACAATAAACATTTGCTAATATAACATCAAAATGTTTGTTTAAAAACAAATATACTAAAATTTACCAACCCAATCATGGTGCCCTTAGTGGCACCTTAAAATAGACAAGTATTTAAAGACACATCAGTAATAATGATGAAGTTCAGTCAGTAATCTCTCTCTAACTATGAACTATACTCTTTTTAAAGATAGACTGACAGCTGTTAGAATGCTCTTACCAAAAAGGCAAGTGATGGTAAATGCTGACAAGGATGTGGAGAGAAGGGAACCTTGTGCACTGTTGATACTAATGTAAATTGGTGCAGCCATTATGAAAAAAAATGGTATGGAGGTTCTTCAAGCAATTAAAAATAGAACTACCAGTTGATCCAGCAGTCATACTTCTGGACATATACACAAAGGAATTGAAAACAGGAAATGGAAGAAATGTCTGCTCTACTATATTCATTACAGCATTATTCCCAACAGCTAAGGTATAAAAGGAGTGGGAGTGGGAAATGTGGTATATATATGAAATATTACTTGGACTTAAAAGGAAGGGGATTCTGTCATTTGGGACAACATGAATGAAGTGAACATGGAGGGCACTGAGGTACCGGAAATAATCCAGACGGAGAAAGACAGATCCTGAGGGAGGAAAAGGGGAGATGCTGGGAAAGGACACCAACATTCAGTGATCAGATAAGAGAGTTCTGAGGACCTGGTGTCTAACATGGTAACTATTGTGGATAGCACTGTATTGTGTAATTAACATCTGCTAAGTTCTTGAGTTCCTTTTTACTTTCTTCATTTTTGTTCATGGACGTGGACAACAATGTGGTCATTGCAGGGGAAAGGGAGGTGGGTTGAGGTGGAAGAGGTATATAAATGTTACTGGGGGTAAATAGTATAAAGAAATTTGTTGAGAGAGAAGAATTTAAATGTTATTGCAAAAATATGTGAGGTGATGGATGTGTTAATTAACTCAATGAGGGGATCCTTTCACAATGTATATAGGTAACTTTAACTTCACATCTAATATATTCAATAAGAAATAGATATATTTATATTTATATATTTAACTTATATAAATATATATATTTGCATTTATATAAGTTAAATATACCATATATATATATGCATATATTATCACTTTAAGATCCTTTATTTTATTTTTTTAATATATTTTTTTGATTTCTCACATAGAGGAAGGGAGAGAGATAGAGAGCCAGAAACATCTATGAGAGAAACACATCGACCAGCTACCTCCTGCACACCCCCCACCGGGGATGTGCCCACAACCAATGTACATGCCCTTGACCGGAATCGAACCTGGGACCTTTCAGTCTGCAGAGGATGCTCTATCCACTGAGCCAAACCGATTTTGGCCACTTTAAGATTCTTTAAATCAAGGAACTGTTATCATATACTTATAAAGCATCTGAAAAAAAGAAATATTTGTACACATAGCATCTTTATTCCCCATAATTAGAATTTAAGGACAAACTCTAAAAGACAACAAAAGAGTAACACTAAAACTCATTATATATGTAATTTAGGAGAAAACTATGGTAACAAGAATGATAATTATTTTAGAAAGGCATGGCTGTAAACAAACAACAAACAAACAAAAGCACTGTGCACTACATCCCAGACTACAAACAAGCCATGGCATATCTCTCCTTCGAAACAAAGAAATCTGTCCAGCCCAGCCATTGTGGCTCAGTGGTTGAGCATGGGCCTATGAACCAGGAGGCCACAGTTCGATTCCCATCAGGGCACACGCCTAGGTGGGTGCATACCGATCAGATTCTCTGTCATCATTGATGTTCCTAGCTCTCCCTCTCCATTCTTCTTTGAAATCAACAAACATATTAAAAAAGAAGAAATCTGCCTGAATTTATTTTTCTGTTGACAATTGCAAGCAATAGAATTGTTTGTGTAATTGGATAATTGCAGGTTCAGTGAGCCTTGCTTGCTCTAAAATGATGGGCAGGTGGCTAATTGTCCTTAAAATTATTTTCACACACAATAAAATGTATGCATTTAAAATTGAGGTTATAAAGAGGAAAGTCATTCATGCTAAATTCTGCCTTTAGACATTTAACACAAGTTGACAAGTTTGTATCAATAGAAACATAACCATTAAATCCTATAAAATGCATTCGTCTGTAAGATAATTTTCACAGTTAAAATATTTTCTCAGAAAAAGTTGAGGGGACAAAGAAGCAAAGGGAAATTTTAATTAGATAAAAGAAAGTGTATACAGATTTCCTATAATGAGTCCAATCAATTTGTCAGTTCAGACGAACTAGCAAATAATCAGCAACTACAAATCTGACTTATATTTCACAAAATAAGTTAAAACATGGAGAGAGGAAGGAGCATCCAGACTCCTTTATAAGAAGAGATTGTCGATTATAGCAGAACTAGAGGCCCCGTGCACAACACTCATGCACTGGAGAGGGGGGCACGAGATTCCCCTCAGCCTGGCCTGTGCCCTTTAGCAGTCCGAGAGCCCTCAGGAGATGTCTGACTGAAGGCATAGACCCACTCCCCATGGCCAAAGCTCCAGTCCGACATCCTTAGTGCTACAGCAGAGGCAGGAGAGGCTCCCGCCATTGCTGCTGTGCTCGCCAGCCATGAGCCTGGCTTCTGGCTGAGCAGTGCTCCCAACTATGGGAGCACAGTGACCACCAGAGGGCAGCTCCTGCATTGAGAATCTTCCCCCTACTGGTCAGTACAAATCATAGCGACCATGAATTCTGCCATTCTGTTGATTTGCATATTACCCTTTTATTTTATAGGATTGTACTACAGAAGTAAAGCAGAGAAAAGTTTGTTGAAGATTATAAAATAGATAGTCCAAAAGTCTGTTTTGAGCAAAGCAACATAAAATGTCTCTTGATCAATATCCCTTTCTTAAAAATGACACTAAGGTTTGTATTTCCTTGACATTATTTTGATGCAAAAAAAAAAAATGAAGTCATTAATGACCAGTACTGTTTTAGTCAATAATAACTTCAGAAGTCTATTAAGTATCATTTTATATTTTTACTTTTTAGTTTGACCTTCATTGTTGAAAGTGCTAGAGATGTCAGCCTGTTTCCCCGTTGATTTAAACTATTCACATTATCTATTGTATAATTCAATAGAATGCAGATGATCTTCATTTTTTATCAGCTGATGTGTATTTAAAAAATTAAGAATATAGTACTGCAGCTCAATTGCCATCTTATTGGTGATAACATATACGTTTATGACACCCCCACAACCAAAACTTTAGTTTCTCTTTCATATCCAAGAATAACACTGACTCTCAAATCACTGTGTTGTATATCTAAAACTAATATAATGTTATATGCCAATTATATCTAAGTATAAGAAAAGAGTGATGATGAGCAATAATCCATATTATTAGAGAATCCCTAATTCATATTTTTATTTAACTGGAATTTTATTATTACCATATTAATTCACTTTATTGGTATACATCAATCATTATTTTAAAGTGCCACTTCCTATTGTCAGGAAAACGTTTTTGCAAAGTCCATTTTTACAACAACTTGTTTGACATAATTTAAAGTCAGGGTTTTAGCTTTGCGTTTTCAGAAACTTGTTTTGGTTAATCAAATAAAGGTGTCTTTGAAATGATCTCAAACTCTGTAATTCAAAGAGATCATAACATGAAGTAAAATAACAGACTGTTCGTATGTCACAATGTACAATTAATAGATTGAAACCCCTGGTAAAAATAATGCAGAACTCAGGGGCATGCACAGGTAGTGGAATTATGCTAGCGTCTGTCATACATGAAATGTTTTCATCATTTGTGTCACATTAAGCATGGGCAGGGGTGAACTTGAGAAGTGGGCAGTGAAGGATTAAAGAAGACTGACAAGAGCATACATTGGGGACCAGGCGAGGTACTGTTCTCAGATGGAGAGACAGTGCCACAGCCTGCAAGCAGAGTCTTTATTTTATAGTCAGATCTCACAAAGCAAACGAAGGCGTGGTCAAGATGTTTACAATGTTCTCTTGAGTTTTGAATCTACTTAATTACATGCACCTGAGCACTCTATCAAGCTTTGTTTTGGCAGCATTTGTTGCACCTCCAGTAGCCCCAGCACTCAGCTACCTGGGACCACAGGTTTGGACCACAAGGTCAAGCTTACAGCCATAGCCTCCGGCTATAATGGTGCAGGGAGGGCTTTGCCCGCCAAGCTGGGACTTGCACGTGACTTTGCCAGGAGAGGACCCTCTCCTCATTTCCAAGCTTGAACCTGTCAAAACGCGGTAGCCACTCTCCACAATCACTCATATCAAATAATCTAGTACCCAGAGCAAAACCCTTTGCACATTTAGATAGTAAGAAAAGTTCAACAAACGAAACTCTAAGAGAATTGCTAACTGTGATCCTCACAAAGAAATGCTAGCATTTTTTGAGAACAAGTTTAACAACGTTTGCCTTCTGGTTTCCGGAAAGATTTCTTCCTAAACTCATTTCTTGGAGTTTGACTACCATGACTAAGTATTTTTCTTCTTCAAATGGGTGGTAAGGAAAGAAGGCTTTTTTTGCTCAATCTCTGAGAGGTTTCTGAGAGTGCTCCTTTATTTGAAAGTGTGAAATAAAAAGCCACATTGCTGCTGCTTATTTTAATTGTCTTTCTGCCCCCAGCTGTGGTGTTTTGTAATGGCTGTATCTGCCCCACTGTGCTCTTGTGTCCCTGTGTGTCTGTCTCACAGTGAGAGTGAGAGCAAGAGGGAGAGGGGAGCTAAAACCGGTTTGGCTCAGTGGATAGAGCGTTGGCCTGCAGACTGAAGGGTCCCTGGTTCTATTCTGGTCAAGGGCATGTCCCTTGGTTGCGGGCACATCCCCAGTGGGAGGTGTGCAGGAGGCAGCTGATCAATGATTCTCTCTCATCAATGTTTCTAACTCTCTATCCCTTTCTCTCTTCCTCTCAGCAAAAAATCAATAAAAAATATATTTTTTTAAAAAAGAGGGAGAGGGGAGCCTTGGAGAGAGAAAAAGGTGGCAGTGCTGCTGGTTCTTCCCTAGCAGTGCCCCTCCCCCAACATCTGTGTTCCCTTAAGAGTCCTCAGCATTTGACCACACCCTCCAATACAAGCTTTCCTGGCCCGGAGTTCCTAAGAGACTTCACATGTGGACATCTGAGTGCAGGTAAAAAGAAACCAATTAAGAAATACTCCAATAATGCTAACCGTTTAACTTACAGTGGTTCAGCTCTTTGCACCAGATAGGCTGGTAACTGGCTGTGCTTTTTAGTGATACGTTTTCTCTAGTAAAAGACAAGGTTACAAAAGGAACCAACATTGGGACTTTGGGGTGGAGATGGAAACCTTGGGAGGAAAGTTGGCCCAGGACAGCTTCTCTCTGTGTGCTCAGGACTTAGAAGGTGGCTGAACAGGTGAAGTTGTACATGCTGACTACTAGCAAAAGTGCACTGGAATGCAGAGCGGCACTATAGTAATATTCAATTGACATTTCCTGGACATGGGTGATAAATTAAAAGGGATGTGTTTTAACACAACCCTATTATGTTTGAGATATTTACATTTCAGGTCATTTTGGTTCATTGTGCATGTTTCACCTTTCCTAATCAAGACTAGGAAAAAGCAATAAAACAGTGTTGTCTTATAATATTCCAATATTACATTGCATAACAAGGTTTCATTTTGCATCAGATATGTATACCACAAAATTCAAAGATGACAAAGCACAGATAAACCGATGTTCTATGCTGATTAAATTGCTTTCCTATGCAAAACCTGCATTGCTGCAATTTAAATCTCATGGATGGCAAGTACATGGACATTAGAACATTTCGGTGCCATGTATAAATCAGAGACACCCAAAATTTATAATTCTGGCACTTTTTCTCTCTCACATCCAACTGTCTACACAACATAACCAGTTGGATTTTAATAATAATACGAACATAATATGTCCAAAATCAAACTCTTATTTCACCTACAAAATATACTCCTCCCATAGTCATCCTTCATCAAATAGCAAAACCTACATACACTACCTTAGAAATTAACTTAGGCTTTTCCTCTAAGATGTGTCTAATGTATGATTATTTTTCACCATCTTCATTGCTACTATCCTGATCTAAGCAACACCATCGCATTTTATTCAGACTTTTCCGTTTTACTGGTCTGCTGCTTCCATTTTTATGGCTCCCCAGGCTTTTCTGAACACAGCAGTGAAAATGATCCCTTTAGACACAAATTGTAGCATGACACGCCTCTGCTCAGTACCCGACAGATCTCTCATTTCATTGGACTTGGCTTCAAGCTTCTAACCAGGTCCTTCTGTGATCGATGCCCTGGACTCCCAATGCCACCACCCCTGGCCCCCTTTCTCCTTGTTCTCAGCTTGAGTCATTGCTCTATCTCCCTGCTGTCTTTTGCGCACACCAAACAATTGCTCTTCCTCCAAGCGCAGGGCCTTGCAGATACTGTTTTCTACAAATAGTCCGTATGTTGGCTTTATTCGTTTCATATATAAAACACTTCTTCAGACCTCCCATCAGCCCCTATACTTCTGAGCTTCCTTTATTTTACTAGAGCACTAACCACCACCTGATGAATTATACATATATCTATATCTATATATATATATATATATATCTATACCTATACCTATACCTATACCTATACCTATACCTATCTATATCTATATCTATATCTATCTATATCTATCTATATACTAGAGGCCCAATGCACAAAATTCATGCAAGAGAAGGCCTTCCCCCAGCTGCCAGCACCAACTTCCCTCTGGCACCCAGGACCCAGGCTTCCCTCGCAGCCCTGGCTTCATCGGGAAGGTTGTCTGGAAGGACGTCCGGTCTAATCAGCATATCATGCTTTTATTATTATAGATACATATTACATACTTCTTCCCACTAGAACGTAACAGATAAGGTCCTAGAGTAGAGAGACTAACTAAATAACTAAATAAATAAACTAGCGCATAAAAGTATGAGGTATATTCAGTTTTAAAACAGCCACAGACTTTAGGTGACATAGGACTTAGATTTAAAAATACTTTTTTTTTGGGGGGGGGGGGACATTGACTTTCATAGAGGTCATTAACCCATAAGCCGACCAATGTACATTGTTTTGTATTAAATTTCCCTTCAATGGACACAAAGCAGTTGCAGTGCCTTTATTTGCACTTAAAACCTGGCAACAGAGATCAGTCCTGCTGTGTACCTCCAGGGCTGCATCCCTCGCCCACATCAGAATGTGCTCATAAGATTAGTTTCTATTATAGATAAAGAAAACAGTTTAAGTGATAAAAATGAGAATAAAGCTCTGAAGACAAAGGAAATCTTTTTTTTTAAAAAATTTACAATAATAATTATTTTGAGTAAACAATTAAAAATGTACCTGACTTTGATGGGTAGAAAAAAATGTAGTTCTCTCAACAACATTTCTTATTCACTTATGCATTTTGGCCTTTTTTTCACATTTAAAAATAATTTTTAAAAGAATATAGAAGTTAATTTTACAAATATTTAACATTTTTACAAAATAAACATCAAAATATGTTGAAGACTTTATATATCCTCTAGAAATTATTACACGCATATTACCTTATCAGATTACTTCAAATCAATCCTAATTTTATTTTAGATAATAAGGTTAAAAAACATGAATCTCTTTCTAAAATTAAGTATCTTTAGGCCAGGTCATCAATTATGTGAGTTTTCAAAAGGCAAGTTCTGAAATATTAATGTCCTATCTGCTGGAGACCTGTACTTGTTCTAAAATTCCAACTAGTAGTTCAAAAGGAATAGAAAGATCATAATGCAATTTTATTTTTCATGCATCAGGTGTTTTAACATTTAAACACATAATGCAGTGGTAATTTCATTTTATCAAAAGAGAAAAAAAAGCACATTCAGATTGCTTACCACGGGAGCCAGCCCCTAGCTTTCCCCTCCACCCTGTGTGTCCCCGAGGACTCCCTCCCACCACCTACAGCACCTGGAGCATCAGTGTTCAGCTAATGCCGAGATGCCTTCCATTCCCTTTTCTCTTGCTCCTCATTCTAAACAGATGCAATCGGAAGACAGTAGCCATCTCTCCTGAGAACATCCCTCCAACAGCTTTTCCAGCTCACCACGGTGTCATACCTTCCAATAATCCCCATGTAAGATATCTTTACACCCGGTCCTATAGATTCCTTGTACCATGAAAACACAGCCAAGGACAGTTAGCTGACACTGAGGTGATGCACAGATCAGTGTATTAAGGAGCAGGAGTCACTGGTCACAGACACAGAGCATTGACACAGAGCTCTACTGCCCCTGTCCTGCCCAGCCTGATGTGGCCACAGTGAGCACCCTATGCTCTTCCCACACATGCAGCTTCAGGGCCATTCCAGGTGGGAGAACAGCTGGCTGTCTGCACAAAGGGGACTGCGACCTGGCCAATAGAACACCTTAGAAATTATCTTAAAATTAATACTGCCTACACAGTGAGTTGCATGATCTCATCACAACCCTGGAGCTCTATCACATATTCTAGTCATTTATTTTATCTTTCAAAAGGCTGCAAAGCCTTTAGTCTTTATTCGCAGCATAGACACTGCATGCTATGCAGTCATAGGTCCACTTACAATTATCTGTTCCTTAGGTACTTTTTTTCAACTCTAAAGAAAGTAGCGTGTTACAGAGCAGGGTTCTCCAAATTCCGTTGATGATAAGAATTACGTGAGAGGCCCTTGTAAAATTCACATTATTGGCAAGGACCCTGAGCAACTATAATAGAGTCTCAAAGGGGAGGGGCTGGGAGAGTGACTTCAGAGGGAGCTCCAGAGGACCCTGGTCAGCAGGCCAGTTTGCTGCAGTAGAAAGAGAATGGGTTTAATACCAGTTCTTTGAATCATGCATCTGCCATTTGAACAGGTGTGCTCCTATTGAGAGCCATTGCTTCTCTCTGAGTCTCAGATCCTTTATTTATAAATTATGAAAATACAACCTTTCATTGGGTCAACATACTACAAATATATACACACTAGAGGCCCGGTGCACAACATTCGTGAACTGGGGGGAGAAGGGGTCTCCTCAGCCCCACCTGTGCCTTCTCACAGTCTGAGAATCCTCAGGAGATGTCTGACTGAGAGCTTAGGCCTGCTCCAGGACATCCCTTAGTGCTGCCATGGAGATGGGGGAGGCTCTCGCCATCACCACTGCATGCACCAGCCATGAGCCTGGCTCAGGGCTTCTGGCTGAGTGGCACTTCCCCTGTGGGAGTGAACTGACCACCAGGGGGCAGCTCCTGTAATGAGTGTCAGACCCTGGTAATCAGTGCAGGTCATATCGAGTGGTCATTCCGTAGTTTGGTGGATTTGCATATTAGCCTTTTATTACATAGAATATAAACGCCTATTAATGTGTTTGTACATAGTACACCTTCAGCAAGAACCAGTTCACTCCCACTTTCTTCCCACCTTCAAGGTTTGTTTTTTCTTCAATAAATAGATTGTCTCACTAACAATAAGGAAGCTATGGGAACAGCATCTGCTCTGTAACTTAAAGTACTTCACAGTGTAGAAGTATCACAGGTAATTAGTATGAACAAAAAGTGATGAGCAAAATAGATCCAGAGACACAGAAGCATGGAGCAAATTGAAGAATTTCAGAGGGAAGGCAGGGGTGAAGGCAGGAAGTGATTAACTGGGAACTTGTATGCATGTATACACAGCCCATGGACACAGCAATAGTGTGGTGAAAGCCTGGGAAGGGCAGGTGAGATATGGTAGGGGTGAACTGGGGTGGGGGGGTGCAATAAACAAAGGGGGTATCTTTAATACTTTCAACAATAAAGATAAATTGTTTTAAAAGAGATAACTGCTTTGCACTAATATATTTTACATGTTCAGTAATAGCAACATGTTGCTTCTAGTTTTTACTTAATTTTTCATGCATATATTAAAAGTATATGAGTTATTTGCCAAAACCAGTTTGGCTCAGTGGTAG
Organism: Vespertilio murinus; assembly: GCA_963924515.1. Lineage (NCBI taxonomy): Eukaryota > Metazoa > Chordata > Mammalia > Chiroptera > Vespertilionidae > Vespertilio > Vespertilio murinus. The sequence continues at coordinate 54,134,123 of OZ004711.1, read as the reverse complement.
AGCGTCGGTCTGCGGACTGAAAGGTCCCGGGTTCGATTCTGGTCAAGGACATGTACATTGGTTGCGGGCACATCCCCAGTAGGGGGTGTGCAAGAGGCAGCTGGCCGATGTTTCTCTCTCATTGACGTTTCTAGCTCTCTCTCTCTCTCTCTCTCCCCCTTCCTCTCTGTAAAATATCAATAAAATATATTTTTTAAAAGTATATGAGTTATTTTACACAACATTTTTAGGTACTGCATAGTTATTTCAAATTTTAATTTTATGGATGAAACATGAATTATAAGGCCCACCAAAAAGTTTGTTGTTAGTTATATAAGCAGTTTTGTGATAGACATGCTTAAGATAATTTCTATGTCTATTAAAACAGAGACATTATAGAGGTATGATAATATTTTATTGCTCCTCAAAATGTTAAGAAAAGTATATTTAAAAATCCAGATATAATAAATTAGCACCTGGCATAGAGCAAATATTCAATAAATGTCAGCACCTTCTCAATGCCTTAATTTTCTCCATTTGTTCTCATTTTATATGGCAACTAATCACACTATTATATGGAGATTATTTTGAGACTCTCCCTTGTGCATTAAAAATGTGTTGGACTAACATTTGATAGAAATTATTCCAGAAGTGGTTCTGTGTTGATGCTGTGTATTGCTTGTGCCCCTAGACACAGAGATACAACTCATCTCGGGGATTAATTACCATATCCAATTAGTTTGTTTACCTTAATTAAATTTTGTCAGTTTACTATTCAAAACCTCAAGTTTAAATTACACAGGAAGACATTTAGAGGTACTTGTTGGAACATTGAGAAGTATAACTTGAGAAAAATACGAAACCACTAGGATAAATACACCCATTGAGAAGAAAGGAGATTTAAAAGGCACAAGGGTAAAGAAATCTAGAGTCAAGGCCCATGCACACATTGAGTCATGATGTTGTACACTAGAAACAAATATCATGTTGTATGTCCATTACATGTCCATTAAAATAATAGACAAAGAATGAACATAGTTTAGTACCACACCACACCCCACCCCTCTGTCCTCCACCCTATCTATAACAGGGGGGATAATGTGTAACCCATTAAGCATTATTTCAACCAGCCACTAATTTAGATAGGGCATTTGAGTTTCAGCCACACACAGAAAGACAAAACATATTGTTAAACACCCCATCTCGCTCAATTGCTTTGTGTATTTTACATTTAAAAATGCTTATAATATAAAAAGATAAACAATATACCATCTAGCAATAGGATAAAGAAAATCATGAGACATACACAATGAATCCAGGGTTATGATCAGCAGATAGACATGCCTACAAGATGTCCTGAGGAGGAGCAGAGATGAACCAAAATATTGACTCTCAGTCTCCTAGTGGTCAAAACCACCAGGATCAGGTTAAGAGATGTGGCATCCATGAAATTCGGGACTTGGGCATGGGAAGAAGTGATACTGAGGTAGGAGAGGAAGTTATCCTGGGGGAAGAGGAAGCTGATTGGTGGCCTCAGGAACATGGATACAAAAGAAAAGCTAACATGTTGCTTATGACTATCTCTTTCAATATCCAGAATATAGCTGGGAGTGAAATGTCCAAGTGCAATTCAGAAAAAGCAGTTCTCTCAGGGGCCACACCCCTGCCATCCAAACACATAGTTCCCTGGTGGCCACAAATCCTGATTTAGCCCATGGGGTACAAGAGATAAATACCCCGGCCAGGTGTACAGAGCACATCCTGCATGCTGGGGAGAATGCCTTTACTTCACTTTCCTAAAGGTGCAGGATTGATTTTATTTTCTTTTTAAAAAAGGGGGGGAGGAGGGTAATCCCCCAAATTAATTCCCAATAGAAGGGACACCATGCTTCTATAATGTGTGTCAAATAACATGATGCTTTAATGATCAGTCATTAAAAAGAAATCACCCTGAGAAATTTCTGTCTTGACTTTTTTCTTTTCTGAGGTCAGAGCAGTAGTGGCAAGTCTATCTGGCCATATTCTCTAACAAGGTTCACTTCAAAGAGTTCAAAGGCCATGTTTGGAAATTAAAAATTGCTCTGATTTCTATCCCTTTCCCCTTCGGGTCAGCCTATGAAAGTGGCAATTCTTTTAATCTCTAGGAAAATACCTTCAGACAAACTGTTGTAGGTATTCTTTTTTTTTTTTAATATGGGGATACTATATAATAAAAGCCTAATATGCTAAATATGCTAAGTGTCTAGTCATCTGGTCATCTGGTCAACCAATCAAAGCATAATATGCTAATGATATGCTAAGACCACTTAATCTCTCACTATGATGTGCACTGACCACCAGGGGGCAGACACTCCAACTGGTACATTAGCTTGCTGCTGGGATCTGCCCATGTGAGAAGACCCAGGCATGTCCTGGAGCCCTCCCATGGTCCCTCCCCAGCTGGCCAACCTCCCATGTCCCCCCGTGTCCCCAATAGTGCACCCGTGGAATCCCTCACCTAGTTAGCACCCTCTTGCTCTCAGAGACCCCTCGTGGGATGTCGAAGAGCTGGTTTTGGCCTGATCCCGCAAGCCAGGCCAAGGGACCCCAACTAGCCTCTAGTAGATCATAAGAAATGAAACAATTATAGATAATGCATTGGCACAGTAAGGCACTAAAAATAGAATATGTAGAAAGCATTTATCAATATATACTTTATATATTTAAGGCATGACACACTTAAATTGAAGGGCAGCCCTAACATAAAATAATATACTCAAAGATAAAGAAATTATTATTTTTATTTTTATTAACAGTTATTCTACATATTACTAGTGTACAGAATGGTAATATATTGATTTACTATGCTGCTATTCTGTCTAAAATATATTCCTATTCTATGAAAGCATTTTAGTCCCCATTTTTTTTCTTATAGCACCAAGACACTGCTGCTTTGAGGAAAAAAAGAAAAACAGGAGGACCATCCTACACTTAGCAGAGGTTTCCCTGGCAACAAAAATTTTCTATTCATCTCGTGGTTTCCCTGGTTTCATTCAAAATCCTATCACCTCACTGAAAAGCAGGGCAAGGCGAGAAGGAAACTATCAAGTGTTTCTTTGAATTAGAGAGTAACCTACTTTAAAAGGTCCCACAATGCGTTTCAGGGAGCCTGACACATGTCTCTTATATTGTGATGATGATGATGACAACTACCATGATGATGATGGTGATGGAAATTAATAAGATTTGTTACAAAATCTTAGGAGGCAGATTTTTTTAGAGTAAGTTTTGAATCTAAAATTCTCGAATTTTCTTTTCTTTGCTACCAGAACTACCTTTAGTAGATAATTTAATGTGCAAAAGTGTGTGTTTCTACATATTTTTAATATTTTTTTATTGATTTCAGAGAGGAAGAGAGAGGGGGAGAGGGATAGAAACATCAATGGTGAGAGAGATCATTGATTGGCTGCCTCCTGCAAGCCCCCTATTAGGAATCAAACTTACAACCTGGGCATGTGCCCTGACCTGTAATCGAACCATGATCTTCTGGTTCCTAGGTTGAGGGTTAATATTGAGCAACACTGGCTGGGCAAATATTTATATTCTTATTATATAAAATAGATGCCCAGTGCATGAAAATCATGCACAGGTAGGGTCCCTAGACCTGGTTAGTGATCAGGGCCAATCAGGGCCTTCTGGCTGCCAGCCAGGGAAATTGAACTCTTGGTCTCCCAGTCGAACTCCTAAGGGGACAATTTGCATATTAGCTATATATATATATATATATATATATATATATATATATATATATATATATAACAAATTCCCCAGGGTGATGTTAGTATTATATCATGTCACAACTTATTAGACAACATGTAAATCTAAATAAATATTTTATATACAAAATAAATAGCCATAAGTATGAAAATTTCATTAGATTTTCATAGATATTATTTTAACCATTCTTCATACTTTATTAACAGACAAGAGGTCCAGTGTTCAAGAAATCATGTGCAAGTAGCTTGCTTCCACTTGCCTTAGCTGGCCACCCTACCCAACGCCACCCTCTGCTGCTCATAGCTCTCTGCCACTAGTGCTCTCTGCTGCTAGTAGCCTGTGCCCCATTCCACCCACTGTAAGACTGTAAGAGCCGCTGCTCAGATGCCGTTATGGTGTCACATTATGGTGTCACGACCATGGGCCTTTTATGATATAGATTTTTCTGAATAGTTTTAAACTCTAAATGCATTTTTGCTATATAAATCAAGATCAATCTAATGTCTCTAAATCCTAAGACATTCTCATACTGATATCAAATTTTAGTGTAGTCTTTATTAATCACATTTAGTTTGAATATTCATATATTTTATTGTCAAAATATATGTTCATTCAGACCCCTTAAGTATATATTATGTAAGTTATTTATACCTTTCTAAAATTCTGGCTTCCATTTCCACGGGACAGAATATCTATTTTTTTTAATATATTTTATTGATATTTTACAGAGAGGAAGGGAGAGAGATAGAGAGCTAGAAACGTCAATGAGAGAGAAACATCGACCAGCCGCCTCTTGCACACCCCCTACTGGGGATGTGCCCGCAACCAATGTACATGCCCTTGACCGGAATCGAACCCGGGACCTTTAAGTCCACAGACCGACGCTCTACCACTGAGCCAAACCGGTTTCGGCTAGAATATCTAAATAGATTCATCATTATGGATAGATAAAAATATCAAAAGTATAATTTGAATACAAAATAAATGGTATAATTATTTTCAAGTGACTCAATAAAATTATTAAGAATTCATGATATAGACATACAGGTAGAGAAGGCTCTTCTTTATAAGCTAACTCATATATATTATGTTATGTATACACTAGTGTCCTGGTACACTGATTCCTGCACATTGAAAGGAAATTAATTAGAATAAATATTTTAATCATGCTATTTGTTTTATGCTAATGAAAATAAAATAGCATTCTATCAAGTCTCCTTTCTACCTACTCCAGGACTTCTGTGAGGATCAAATGAGATGAGGTATGGGAAAATGCTTCACAGACATTTGGTTAAAGTGTAAAATATTTGCAGCTGGCTATAAAGCAATTTGGGTTCCTAGGCTGAAGAAACTCCAAGGAGGCCAGTCTCCTTGGAGAGGAAGCCCTATGTTGCTATGTGACATCATAACCCAGAGCCCACAGTGACTGTTTCCAGGATAAGCTGGGCTGTGGGCTGTATTTTTGTGCCATCGGGTCTTGGCAGCGATTTGGTGGGGTGTTGCTCTGCGGTGGTGGCAGGGCCTGTGCCCCACTGGAGGAAGCTGAGTGTTGGTTTGTCAGCACCAGGTCCACAGTGCCACTTATTTTTAAATGGCCAGTGTGCTTCATGGCAGCTCCTGCTTTGAGCCTCTGTCCCCTAGTGGTCAGTGCATGTCATAGTTACTGGTCAGTTGGATGGACACTTAATCTTTTATACATATAGATAGTATCTAATATGATTTAAGTGATATATTAAATAGTTACATGTAAATATAATTTATAATAAAGTGAATCTATTATTAAATATATGCAAATATGTTATATAAAAATTAGAAAATCAACAATGATTTATAATACTTGTGGTTGAGACTTTAATGAGCATCATGATACATTCAAAATACCTGCCTACTATTTTTTTTAAATAGATTTTATTGATTTTTTACAGAGAGGAAGAAAGAGGGATAGAGAATTAGAAACATTGATGAGAGAGAAACATCGATCAGCTGCCTCCTGCACACTTCCTACTGGGGATGTGCCCACAACCAAGGTACATGCCCTTGACTGGAATTGAATCTGGGACCTTTCAGTCTGAAGGCCAACACTTCATTCACTGAGCCATACCGGTTAGGGCTGCCTACTATTTTTTAATAGAGCATATAATAAGATATAATAACTTTGTAATGGAGAAATCCAGTAGAAACACCTTAGCCATGTGATCAAATTTAGTGTTAAACCACTGAGACAAACCAGAATTATTTCTTCTTGATCTCATTTACTGAGAATATATATATATATATATATATATATATATATATATATATATATATATTACTCTTAGCACATGTCTGCCACAAATGTATAAAGTGAGTCTAATGAAAAATTATAGGATAAACACATATTGAAAGATGTTCTATAAAATAACGGTCTTTGCTTCTCAAAAAAATAATAAGATCAGGAAAGACAAAGAAAGTCTGAGGAATTATCTCCATTTATAGGAGAGATATGACAAGCAAATGTCATTCTAGCTCAGATAATTTTGATTAAAATAAAGTGCAATGGAACTTACTCCAATCAAAGACAAAGAAATAGTCCTGAATATTATCAAGTATATGAAAATGGTATTAAATTTGATGCAAATTAAATGAACAGTCTTTTCTTTCTAAACCAAAGCAATAAGGAAAGTTTAAAAGTGCCTTTTCTGTGGCAACTAATTGTTGGAAATGGTAAAAGAAAAGAGGCAAATATATAAATATAATGATAGAAAATTTAGAGACAGTAAAAAATAAAAAGAAATCCATGGCTATTATTCTGAGGAGCTAAAAGTTGTCTAGAAATATTCAGTCCTAGATGTGTAGAAAACTGAGTTATTGCATGGTGGAATAAACATAATTGGTTTTAGTGAATAAAAAAATGAATGTTTTATAAGAAACAGATTCTCGAACAGCCTGATGATTTAAAGAGTCAACACCTGGATCTCAAACACATTTTCCTGGTTAAGAAACTTCTGTTGTGAAGGATTATGCTATGTGACTGTCATGTTAGCTTTATTAAAAAACAAACAAACACAAACCTGTATATTAAAGGGAGAATGAAAGAATGGAGGGCAAGTTATTTTCTATAATGACATAATAAAAACAGAGACTGCAGCCATACCTTTTTGTTCTGTGTTTTTCATCCTAATGATACGGACATCACCAAGGCAGACTTGATACTCAAACTTTTTCTCCCAGAATTTCATCATTAAATCAGTAACTTACACATGATTATCCTTCTTTTCCTTTATTGCTACATACTTTCCATTACCTTTAACCTGACCAAGATGACCTTAGTTCAAAGTTTTATTTTATCTCGTGGATTAATTTCTTACTTTCCAAATGGCTTTTCCAGAACTCCACTTGATTCTTATTAATTCAGCATCTACAGTCCTAAAGATCTCACTTACTCTTCTGTTGTAGAGATTTCTTTATTGAATTCCCATTGTTTGTGGGATAAGGATTCAATTTGTTATCATCACCTATAGTTTTTAAAACAATCAAAATGTGTTTTGTTTTGTTTTTGTTTGTTTTGTTTTATTTGTGTGTGTGTTTTTTTTTTATTTTATTAAAATTCAGCCCTGAACAATGTTGCTCAGTTGGTGGAGCATCATCCCTTGCACTGAAATGGCTAGATTCCCGGTCAGGGCACATACCCACCTAGGTTTGCAGGCTTGATCCCACTAAGGAGTGGGCAGGAGGTAGCTGGTCGATGTTCCCCTCTCACATCTACATTTTTATCTCCCTCTCTTTTCCTCACTCTCTAAAAATCCATTTTAAAAAATCTTTTAAAAATTTGGGTTCTTGAAATTTCAGGTCTCATATAAGCCTTATATTCTTTTGAGCCCACTGAACAGAGATTATTTCATCTACACTCCTACTAGTACTCTAAATAATAACAATAGCAACAATAGCATCAACAACAATTATAGATACCCATCTTGGTACTGGTGAAGGTGTAATTTCTGTAAAAATATATAAGAAAATTATAGTTAATAAAGTTACTAGGTGGGAGGCTATGGGGCTATGGTTATGGTAATGTTCTACCATATGAAGGTCAGTTCGGTTTAGGAAAAGTCACCAAGCATAAAATTCTGATTTTTGCACTTTTTTTGTTTCCTACACTTGAATAGTATTTTTTTTTTAATTATGGATTTATGAAGAAGACGAAGATACTGTAAAGACAAAGAAAAGAGGTGAAGGGAAAATATGTATTAACATCTCATTTTAGCAAATAATGGCATGGAAGATTCTTAATAATAACTAGCTATAAGTTATACATTTGAATATGTAATACATACATTTGAATATATTTGTTTTCTAAGTAAGAGTATAAACTTCCAAAGATTCCATTCTGCATCTTACAGCTCAATATATTTTTCTGATAGATTTTTCCTCAAATCCTGTCCTTCAATATGGAAACAGACAATGCATGTATCCATATTTACTGATGTCTGTCCTCAAACCCCACCCCCTCACCCCCGCCCCGCCCAGTCACTCCAGTGAATGTTTGTGAGCTCAGTGATCTGGCAGTAGCCTTGCGCCTCGGGGAGTTCACTCCGGCTAATTCAGCTGCTGCTCTTCTAAGGGCTGGTGTTCGCAGTAAAATCCCAGTTGGTGTTTCCAACCGGCAGCAGTTTGCATTTAAATTCTGAATGACTGTTTTACAGTCCCAGAGCCTTTCCTCTTGATTGCAGGAAGACAATTGCTCCGAGAGATACCTGAACCTGAAATGAACTCAAAATATTTTACAGCTTTTTGAACTTGCCAGCCATCGAAGAAGCATTCATACCACTCCCAGCACTGTGCACAGCTGTTGCTAGAAGGTGATGTTGCTACAAAACCCCAAAATAGAACCAGGCAAATACCACCCCGGCGAGGGCTCTGCTGTGTTTTAGAGGATCTCCAGCTGGAAACCTAATTGTAACTTAAACAGAGCATACAGAACCAGCTCTGCTGCACCTATCCCCATGCTTTTATTGAGTCAGATAATGTAATCAATAAGTCACAATACTCTGCAGTGTGATGCCAAGGAAGATTCTAGAAGCAGAGAAATTTGATCTCTGCTCAGTATTTCCATCTTTCTTCACTGCTTTTCTCTAGGGCTTGGGTAATAGCCCCATTTCAATCAGATCTTTAAATGCGTCTATTTTTCTCTCCCTGTGGTAGTGCGCTACAGCCAACACCCATCAGAGCGCACCTGGGCTTACTCTTGTTGGCAGCAAGAAACTCTGCTTACATGGAGAAATAGGCAGTGTCTTGATAAGAAGCTGTGTTAGCCATCGTCCTCCAGGGAAACAGAATCAAAGGAGATTTTGCACAGAGAGGGTGAGAGAGGGGGGAAATGGCTCACACAATTATTGAGGCCAACTGACCCGACAATCTGCATTCTGCAACTTGGAGAGCCAGGAGAGCCAGCAGTGCAATTCAGTCCAGAAGCCCGTGGGACCAGGATGCCCAGTGTGCAAGGGCAGGAGATGGCCCAGTTCAAACAGAGAAAGCAGATTTATCCTTCCTTTGTTTTTTTTGCTCTGGTTGGGCCCTCAGTGGATTGGACTATGCCCACTCCCATTGTGAAGGGTCACCCGTGTTGCATAATTTACCCTGACAGACACACTCAGAAATAATGTTTTACTAGCTATGTGTATACCCTCAGTCCAAACAAGTCATTGCCTACAATTAGCTACCACAGAGAGGATTAAAAAGAGCCTAGATTGAGTGATTTGGGGTAGGGTTCAAAGAACCAGGACATTGCCTCGGCTTGTTTACATGAGCTGATTGTAATATCTACTCTATGATCAGATATCTCAAAATATCTTACCTATGGGAAGGTGGACTGTAGTGAGGCCAATGTCAGAACAAAATTTGGGAATTCCTCATAGAGATATATATCATTGAATCCTCTATGTATTTACTTATTTTGGGAAGTTTAGGCATTATTTATTCAATTTCCTTGCAAGGATGTTATCTAAGGCACATGAGGTGATTATCGGCAAGGATGTAATTTCTTTTAAGGCCTTCTATAACTTATTTCATAAATATATCAGAGTTGTCTGGTCCGAATTTGAGAGAACGTACTTCTTTTCTGAGCTCTTATTAATGATGGATACATCTTCACCTACTGCCATGTGGCTTGGCCAAGGACAGGAACAGAGAGCCTTGGTGGGCTCCTGGTTCTCCTTGGCTACTTCCCATGCAAGCTGACCCAACAGCTTATTTTCCACCTTGCCACCTTACTTCAGGAACCAAATCATTATTGATCCAGATCCTCTGAATCCGTGGTGGGCAAACTATGGCTCTTGAGACACATGAGGCTCTTTGGCCCCTTGAGTGTAGCTCTTCCACAAAATACCACGGCCTGGGCAAGTCTATTTTGAAGAAGTGGCATTAGAAGAAGTTTAAGTTTTAAAAGTTCAGCTCTACAAAGAAATTTCAATCGTTGTACTGTTGATATTTGGCTCTGTTGACTAATGAGTTTGCAGATCACTGCTTTGGATGACTGATTCAAAGAACTAGCTCTTCCTCTCACATTGATTCTACTTGGGTTGAGTTCCAAGCTCTTCTCAACTGTCAAGTACTGAGGAGCAAAAGCTTCATTCATCTCCACCAAATCTATGCCCTTAAGACTCAGTCTTGTTTAATTCGGTGCCCATTTGATAGCAGGGGCAAAAGCAGCATCCATGCCCATGAGATCACATGCAGACAAATATAGCCCATCTTCCTCGCCAGGAGTGTGGACTCCTGTTTTCTAACAGGCCCTTCTCTAGCTGGGAAAGCATCAGATATTACAGGTGCATACCTTGCAGGGACAGTGCCTGCCTTCTTCAGTCCTAGAGGACTTGTATTTCACTGCCCCAGGCTTGTTTGGGACCAAGCTGCACAGAAAGAAGTTGCCTACTTCTCTTTTCCTTGTCATCACCTCAGTTGATACTGTCTCATTATTAAAGTAACCAGGCTTATTAGCATCTTTCCACCTCTGCTGTGACTACAGGGCATATTCATTACATTCTTCTCTATTTTATCTTCTGTAGCAAAATGCCCTGCAGGGATTCCCATGGGGTATTGACATGCTGAGCTGTTAATGCTGCTCACAAACAATCTTCCAGTTTGAGATCTAATACAAACTTGTTTCTAATACACATGTTTCTGACACAGAAGGGTGTTTGGCTCATGTTTTTGGCTTCTCAACACAAGATGATTTCAGTGCCTTTAATACAAACTTCCTAATATCCAGTCACGATGGGATGCAAATCAGATCACAAAGCCTATTAACAGTGGGAGCTAAGGTCTCTTTTGGGATTCCCACATGAAAACCAACATGCCTTGCTTAGGACACAGCAACTAAAGAGCTACTTGCTGGTTTATTATAAGATCCAACTCAAGATCAGAAAACAAAAGCCATTTATTAGCAATGTGCAAGGAAGTAGGGAATGAAATGTTCATGTCCTCTGGGCATCCACTCTTCCAAAACTTCTTTTATTCACCAACCCAAAATTCTGATTCATTCATTTATTTATTTTTAAATATATGTTTTGTATTGTTTCGGCAACTATGATACATCTTAAGATTAAGAAGATATCCAGAATAAGACTCCTAACAATAATGTAATGTACGTTCATGGAGAGAGACATGTGTGCAGATGGTTATGACACAAACATCACAGACAATGGCCGGGCAGGAAATATAAGCACTCGGGAGGTTGTCCTCCTAGCTCTCTAGTTCTGCTTGAGGAGGTGGATGAGGAAGTCACCTTAAAAGCTGCCAAGAGGAGTGAAAGTAGAGCTGCCTAACAGTGGAGTAATAGGTACCAGGCAGGTAGTTAAGGAAAAGAAGAGTTTAATATCAGGTAAAGGAACAGAAGACATGGAAGCATGAAGTCTAAAAGGAAATGGTGGTCTTGATACTATGCAAACCATTTGGTGCTTCAGAAAGTACCCACTCCCTCTGCTCACAGGTGACCCAGAGGGGACTTTCTTGAGGGCATGCAGTTAAGCTAAATAATTACACGGCACATTCTTATAACTGCTTCACAATTCACAGAAGAACTCTACATTCTCCCCATTATATATAACTATGTTACTCTCTAAAAAAATCTCATAAAATGGCTTATTAATTTAAGCTAATTTTGTTTAAAAATATTAAATCTTTCTAAGACTTATTTTAACTAGTGAAAGGATTATGAATCGTGCCCACAGAAATTTTAGTGGATAAATAGATCACGTCTTTTCAGAATCCATTTCTTGGTAGTTTTTCAGAAAATGTATTGGCACTTTAGGATTTCTGAGGTCTTAATAAATTTACAAAGATTAGTTTTTATAAGTGAATTTAATGAAAGACTCCTTCTTTTCAACATGAAAGCTTTGATTTAAATTCTGGGAAACAAACCTGTTATATTTTGTTAACAATGGCAAAAAGCAAAATAAGAGGAAAGAAATTTCCTACAAAATTAAAGAATATTGTATTCCCCTCTTATGCAGTACAACAGTCTCTACTTTGAGTGCCCATACTTAAAACATAGAAGCAACTTCACTATGGAAATTGTATGCATAGAAACAAAAGATATTCATGCTTCCCACCTGCATGCCCAGAGAGCCAAGAGTTCTTTTATTTAATTAAACCAAATTAAATTCTAAATTTATTTTAGGAACTCTTACCACCAAAATAATCAATACGTGTACATCTCTCTAATTCCTCTGCTTGCCAATGTTTTCCCACTAGTTAGACAAACATTTATATTGTATCATTAAAAATCTTCTTTACTCAATAGCATTGTTCAAACCAGACATGGTCATTTTTATCCAACTACAACATGTTGATTATATTTTTATAATGATATATATTTTATTTTTTTTAGTTTATGATGTACCTTGTTTTTATGTATGCTGTTAATGCTTGTTACTTTAAATATATGGATGGTTAAGTATAGAATGAATTACACTATATTTTTTTCTACCTGCTCAAATAGGTAGGAAGAGGAAAACATAACATAGTTTTTTTTTAAAAAAAATCTATATAGATATGTAGCATAATATGGAAATATGATAATACTCTGCTGGGCTAAGATAACAAAAATACCAAAACACTGTTCAGCTTCAACAACAGAAAGTTATTGTCTCACATTTCGGGAGGACAGAGATACAACAGCACGGAGGCAGCGGGGTTAGTTCGGAGACACGAGAGGAAAGATCTGTCCCACGTCGCTGCCCGCCTCTCAGGTCTGAGGTGTTCTTTGGTGTTCCTTGGCTTGTGCATGCATCACCCTGACCTCTGCTTCCATCTTCACATGGAGGAGTGTGTGTGTGTGTGTGTGTGTGTGTGTGTGTGTGTGTATGTGTGTGTGTGTGTCCAAGTTTTCTCCTTTTTTAAAGGGCACAATCATATCATGCTTAAAGTTGCCTGCAAGGGTAAAAGAAATGACCGGATACTTTATTTTCAGTCTACACTGTGTAGTCAAATGGAACAGGGGATAACACTGCATTATCTAATTGCAGATGACGTAACTAAGGAAAATAAGTTAAATGGATTAATATATTTTAAAATGGGGCACATTACAAATTTACATTACAATTTTTAACAGAGAGATCATTTTGGAGGGAATTATGATACCAAAAAAATGTTTTGCTACTAACCAGCTGGTGTGGCTCAGTGGTTGAATGTCGACATCTGAACCTAGAGGTCATGGTTCAATTTCTGGCCAGGGCATATGGCTGGGTTGTGGGATCAATCCTCAGTGTGAGGCGTGCATGAGGCAGCCAATCAATGATTCTCTCATCATTAAGTTTCTCTCTCTCTCCCTCTCCCTTTCCCTCTGAAATCAATAAAAATATATTTAAAAATACTTTGCTATTGCTATAGGTTTAAAAATCCAATATATTATTAAATACCCAGAGAATATTAAGAATTTCTTCTCTTTGAACTAATACCAATGGTCAATAAAACATAATTAAACATAATTTGATAGTTTTATGGGAAAAAGGGAAGCTAATTTCAGGACTCTTTACATTTCTCAATTGAATAATGAAGTTCGAGATTAATTTCAGTTCCCTGGGTAACAGGTTTAGCATCCTTTAACCCTCCAGTGATTCACAGCAATCTTTTCATGCTGCACATTTAAAAGAACACATTCACTGTCTTTGTTCTCTAAGGTTTGTATTGTGTTTCCCATTTAGCCTTATCAGGTTTGATCACTCACTTCATTTCTATCTTTTTCTATTCCAATTCTTTTCAACAAAATAGACAGCTTCTCTCTTTTTTTTCTTTTCTTTTTTTGTCTACTTAGTTTAACCCTTGGCACAGTGAAACATAATCTCTGAAAATGGATGGCAATGCAGGGAGGACATAAAGCATTGGATGTTTTGGTTGCCTGAGTGTTCCCAAGCACAGCCACTATCCCACTGTGGAGCACAGGAGACAATAACAAGAGGGCAGTCACCGATAATATGCAAAAGACAACCCTGGTGCTCTAATGGGTTTGGCTCAGTGGATAGAACATTGGCCTGGGGACTCAAGGTCCCAGGTTAGATTCTGGTCAAGGGCCTATACCTTGTTTGTGGGCATCTCTAGCAGGAGGCAGCTGATTGATGTTTCTCTCTCATCATCTAACTTTCTCCCTCTGACTCTCTCCCTCTCCCTTTGTCTCTTTAAAAATAAAATCAATCTATTTTTTTAAAGACAACTCTGGGGATTCTGAGTTAATCCCTGGAACCTATGTTTTTATCTTTAGCTCAGTTTCTCATAAACTTTTTATGCTAATAATAGAGACCTGGTACACATATTTGTGCACTGGTGGGGTCCCTAGGCCTGGCCTGTTGGATCTGGTTAAAACCAGCTGATATTCCCTGATGGGTCCTGGATTGTGAAAGGGCAGTTCTTGGGTGACACATCCCAGAATCAGGGTCCCTCCTCTCAGGTTCCCTGTGAGTCACCTGAGAATCACAGCTGCCAAGTCACCACAATGGCTCCTACATTGAGTGTCTTCCCCCTGGTGGTCAGTGTGCCTCAAGCCATCACTCATACCTCAAATGGTCAGCCAGCCAGCCATTCACTTAGGCTTTTATACAGATAGAACCTTTTGTCTGGACAAAGGTTTCCCTGATGTTTCCCTTTCATTTTTCTCAATATTCACCTTGTGGTTCAAAATAGGTTACACAGTAATGGCCCACTATTTGTCAACATGTTTTGTTAAAAGAAAAACTGTTATTTTCTAGATTTTGGTGTGTGTGTGTCTGGGGAATCTCTCTGATATCAGACACATTATCCTACAGATTAAATCTCTTAAAAATGCCACACACACGATATACTAAAATTATTACTCTTCAGAGTCTGCTCTTTTGACAGAAAGACTGTTACAAAAACTCTCAGTAGATATTTGTTTGAAACACATTCCAATGACCCCATATGTGTGTCTTCTTTGGAATATTTTATGAAAAAAATTCTATTATTGACATTTGTATTTTTAGATGGTGTTCTAGCATCTTATTTAAATTATATATAATCAGAAAACTTTTTTAAAAAAATATATTTTATTGATATTTCACAGAGAGGAAGGGAGAGAGATAGAGAGCCAGAAACATTGATGAGAGAGATACATCGACCAGCTGCCTCCTGCACACCCCCTGCTGAGGTTGTGCCCGCAACCAATGTACATGCCCTTGACCGGAATCGAACCTGGGACCTTTCAGTCCACAGACCGACGCTCTACCACGGAGCCAAACCGGTTTTGGCTAGTCAGAAAACTTTTGAGAATATTTTCTTGCATAAATACAAATTGAGTAGGTAATCTGATCTGGGTTAGTCAGCTAATTTCTAATACTAATTATTATTTTTCAAAATATTTAGATAATGAAAGAGTGCTCCAATTTTGAGTGTCATTTTGGAAAATCCATTCAAACAATAACACTTCTCTCTTGATATTTCCCTTCATGTTGACGTAGCTCATTAGTATAACACATTTCTAACTACTTCCTCTCCCTTTTCTGAATGATGGGTTAGAAAAGGGGCTGTAGGACCTAGCTGATTAGGTTCAGTGGATAGAGCATCAGCCTGTGGACTGAGGGGTCCCAGATTTTATTCCGGTTAAGGGCACATGTCTGGGTTGCAGAATGGATCCCCAGTGGGGGGCATGCATGAGGCAGCCGATCAGTGATTCTCTCTCATCATCATCATCATCATCTCTCTTTCTTCCCCTCTCTCTTTTTATTCTCTCTCTCCCTATCCCTTCCTCTCTGAAATAAATAATTTAAATAAATATACTTGAAGAAGAAAGGGGGCTGTGGCTTGTGAGACTGTAACTCTGGCAATGGAGCATGCATGCTCAGTTCATCTCTGCCCTTAACCTCTAAGGTTCTGCCTGGTCAGGGAGAGCTCTCAGCTCATTCTCTTCCTCAGGGAGAAGTGTGTACTTTGCTGCTGGGACAAAGAGATAGAGGTATTCTCCTCCCAAACTTTATCAAAAGGTCAAACATGATCATCAAAGTATAATAAAAAAAAACTTCCAAATAGTTTAACATTGTTTTGGGGGTGAACACATTCCCTGTATCCCGCCCCTCCTTACCCCCTACCACCACCACTTATTGGGAGTAACAGCGATTTTTATTTTGGACCCAATCTCTCACACATCTCAACCAATAAACATGCACCGCCATTACAAACTTTGCATGTTTCAGGTGAACAATTCATTCCCACATTGTGGGGAATATGAAGAATCGATAAAAGTGCACAAGGAAGGATGTTTTATGATAAGTACACCTGGATATGAGCACTTACTTCTAACGGTGAAAAAATTACCAACCAGTGAAAGGTATGAATTTTCCTTTCAGGAGAATGGACTTCACTTTGCACCATCCTATATATTTTACTTACTTTAATTGTTCTTTTGTGTACTTTCACTGCACTCCTGATTCTAAAGCAATTCTTCATTGAAATAACAATAATCAGCAATATTTTATTCTTCATTGAAAGCTTGTAGGCAGAGTTACACACTCATAACTAAATGCACATGATGTAGGGGAAAATCCATTAGTAAAATCTGAATCCGGTGCTGGTATTGAAATTCTCAGCACGATGCCAAAGCAAAGCTAGGAAAATGGTTGGCACCATTATCGGATTGGACATAATGGGAAGCTAGGGTATAGCCAGGCCAATGGGAACTACAGAAATTGATTCACTCTGTGATTGTCCAGAAAAAATCACTCTAATGACACAGTAAAATATATTTTATTTTGTATTTTAAGAATTTTAATTTCAGATTAGCATAAAATTATTGATTGCAAGGTAAGACACATACACCTAACACAATAAATATGAAAAAGTAAAAGTACAAATAGAGTTCTAAATTCCAATAGAAAACACAGAGTAAGTAACTTGAATGATGACAATGAGGTACTGATTAATCACAAAGCTGTAGCAAAATTGTCTAATTTGGTATAAATGTGTCTGTATAGTGAGAGAGCCCCAGGAGATTATTTGATTGAGAAATGCAGGATCTCAAAAATGTTGTTATTGTTACAGATTACTGACCTTCAAACCAAAATCAAGGTTACTTTAACTCATAGTCTCTTAGATGTTGATACAGTTTCATAATTCATAAATGTGTCCAGACACAGCTGCTATTTAAATGGATGGCCAGTAGTTACAGGACGACTATCCATTGTATGCCTCCACAGTGCCATGCAGCAGTGTGTGTTATGACAACTGCTTTGGGGTGGGGGAGGGGATAAATCTTGTTGGTTTTCACAGTGCAGGTCCTCCCACCATGGCTGCTTTCACACTGCCTATGCCATGCTCCTGATGGCAGCTGCAAAAGATGCTGCCTTTCCGGCATGCCAGTAGGCACCAGTTCCAGCATGACAACCTATCAATCAGGAGGACATTCTGCAACACTTTGAGGTGTCAATCAGCTTCCTTTCTTAAAGATGGGAAAGTGCCGTTGTGCATATTACTGAATTCATCAAGTGCCTGAAGCTAGAATGGGAGAGTAAAGCTTTAACCCTCATATGTCTTTCCTTGCAAGACCCAAAATCTATATACATGCATGTTCAAACTCTCTCTCTCTCTCTCTCTCTCTCTCTCTCTCTCTCTCACACACACACACACACACACACACACACACGTCACACATATGCCCATGAATATTTGAATTTTATATAGACTAAGACCCTAACTCCAAGAATAATATTGCTACAGTTATCCTGTATAATAAAAGGCTAATATGCAAATCAACCACATGGCAGAATGACCGGTTGCTATGATATGCACTGACCACCAGGGGGAAGACACTCAATGCAGGAGCTTTCCCCTAGTGGTCAGTGCACCAGAAGCCAGGCTCATGGCTGGGGAGTGCAATAGTGATGGTGGGAGCCTCTCCCACCTCTGTGGAGTGGGCCTAAGCTGGCAGTTGGATAGCCCTCCGGAGTTCCCGGACTGTGAGAGATTGTAGGCTGGGCTTAGGGATACCCCCGCAAGTGCATTAATTTGGGACCTCTAGTATATTTATATTGGTTGTTAGCCTTTCCACTCATTCAATCATAAGAACTCAGTGAGAGCAAACAAGCAAATACTGAAACTGAATTAACTTGCACTGATGCTCTGCTCATGCCTGGGTTTGTGCTCACTGTAGACAATAATCACAGTGCTCTAGAGAAATTGTCTAATTCGGTATAAATGTGTCTGTATAGTGAGAGAGCCCCAAGAGAGTATTTGACTGAGAAATGCAGAATTTCAAAAATGTCGTTACTGACCTTCAAACCAAAACCAGGGTTACTCTAACTCAAAGTCTAGAGTTTCTCAATGATGCGAGATGCCCAATGCAGTGGCCTGTAGTTAGAAGCTAGTTGCTCGGTAAACATCACAGAGCTACGCAGAGCCTGTGGCGCTGAACCATCTCTCTCCCTGTCTCTCATTCACTCTCAGAACTCAATGTATGTGGACAACTACTAAGGCCATCTTCAATATACAGACATGGCTATTTTATTCCATGAAGAAAACTTAGCAAGCATGATTTCATGATTCATTTGAATCTATGTAGGTCTAAATTTATTTGTAAGGCTATATCTTACTAACAATCATTTGGCAAATATATTAACCAGTCACAGAAAGCCATTTAAATGTTGCCTACAAAATAAGGCAAGTTTGATGAGTGGTTTTTCTACATAACACTTCCTGTTCCTCAAAGTAAAACTTATGAGAATAAAGAATTTTAGTGTCTGAAATAAGTATAGAAATGGGCAAAAAGGGAGAACTGATGAAACAAAAATTCTCATTTTCTTTTCATAATCTATTTGATATTCTTTTAAAAATTACTGCTCTTGTTTTATCACAAAGGAGTTTTACAGATTTCATAATGCTACCTTTTATGTTAGCTTTAAAGTTCTGATATAAGGAAATCAGTCAAATAATACCTTTCAAATCTTCTCAATCCTCTATAATCAAGTTATTTAATGCCGTTGCTTCAGTAACATGGATTCACTGGAGAGATTCAGAACTTGCACTATTCCTGATGAATCCCATAGTTGGAAATATTATGCCCAGTTTATGAACATTAATACCTTCTAAAAATGTGGCGTTTAGATTTGAGAGAGGTGGATTTCTCCAAACTCTGCATTTATGCTTCCTCACTAAAGAAACGTTTTACTGGGGAATTCAGACTATCTATGCTAAGTTCAATTAAGAAGGTGCTTCCCTATGATATTAATAACATTGTTCCCTTCAACAAACCTTTTGATACTTCTTATCCTTTCAAAGGGGGTTATAATAAATCTGCAATTTCTTATTGGCTTACCATTGCCTCACAATGCCCCTGACTATGCTTCATAAAACCAATCTGAAACAGCTTAATGAGATTGGCTAAGATATAGAGCAACGTGAGAGTCAAAGAAACTCCAGAAATGCGCGAGTGAATAAAGTTAAATATTTCCTTCATCACATGTACTTATTTGTATAGAGCATCTTCAAAAACAAAACATGAAAAAGCTAGGCTCTCTGGATGCCATGGCCTGTGTGGCTCAGTGGATAGAGCATCGGCCTGTGGACTGAAGGGTCCCAGGTTTGATTCAGGTCAACCTTGGTTGTGGACACATCCCCAGTAGGGGGTGTGCAGGAGGCAGCTGATCAATGTTTTTCTCTTATTGATGTGTCTAATTCTCTATCCCTCTCCCTTCCTCTCTGTAAAAAATCAATAAAATATATTTAAAAAAAAAAAGAAAAAGAAAAACTAGGCTCCCTGGAAATTCCTTAGGAAACTCCGCCAGGAAATAGGTGAAGGAAGTGAATGTCAATCCTGATGCCTAAAACCAGAGCCTACACACTCTGTGGACCTCCTTTTCCCTGAGAGTATATGAACCACAAAAGCTAGATAATATTTTATAGTAACCACAGTTCAAATTCTAAGTGATCATGCTTTTGTTTATGACTGCTCCAAGCCTGCTTAAGCAAAACACATTTTCCTTAGCACATCTTCATGCCCAGATTCTTATCCAAGGCTGATTCTAAGCCCAGACCACTTTTCTGAATTCAGCCCCACTCTTTCCTGCCACGTCCACGGGCTCTCTCTGATTTGTTCTCTCCACCCCCTGGCAACACCAGCTTAGCTTCTGCAGCAGCACCTGATATTTCTCAGTCACGGATTAATTTTACGCTAGAGCTCAACAAATTAGCAAATATAAGTTATGAGAAGCATGTTTTTAATGAGTGGTAAAGGAAGTTATAAATTAAGGAAAGGTAAAAGCCTGGAATGCACTTTGGAATGTTGGGTTGGAATTGCAGAACTCACAGCTAAAAGAACTAAGTCCAGCTGATAAAAATCCACGCCTCCAGTAAAAGTAAACCACACACGCACAAAAACAGTATCCAAAATGAAAACCATAAATGGGACCTCTTATTCAATATTGTTCAAATATGACAAAACTGACTTTGAATGTTATTTAATATTTTCTCTCAGATTGCTTTCACTTCATTATTATTTTAAATATATTATTATCTTCTCTTCTCTCCTCTCTCTCTCTCTATCTCTCTCTCTCTATCTCTCTCTCTCTCTCCCCTTTTCCTTCTCTCCCTCCTTCCCTCTTCCTCTCCCCTTTCTCCTCTCTCTCTCTCTCTCTCTGTGTCTCTCTACATAGACACAGAAGCACTCAATTGCATGTGTGTGTGCACACACACACATGTTTAGGTTATGTGAAAATCAATGGAACAGAACTATCTGTGCACAATAATATAAGAAAATACACTAGAAATAAAAGTGTACTTGACCCTGTATAGTGAAAGGACTTATGATCAGTGACTATAAACACTTCAACTCCAAGACTGAATCCTATAAACATTGTAAGAAAATAAAAATAGAGCAAACAATTTCCAGAGCCTTCAGGCAAATAAAGACCAAGATTACTAACAAAAGAAAACATCAGATTGGTGTCAGACTTCCTGATTCTGGACAGAACAGACAATGCAGGCCAACAAGGAATCCCAAAAAATAGAAGGGTGACCCCCAGATTTCACATCTAACCAAGTTACCCTTCAGGACTCAGTCAGCCCTGAGCCTGGAGCATATAGGGACACAGGAGCTCTGTGCATAGAAGCCTTCGGAGAAGTCAGTTTGCAAAGGAGCTTCCTCCAACCCAAAGGAGATATTGGACATTTTAGGAAAATGTTTGCATTGAACATATTTAATTACAAGCTCACAGATGTTTACAGAGGCATATGAGAGCCTGTCTTTGTCAGCTTAATGAAACACCATAGACCAGTGGCTCACATGACATGAATTATTTTCTCCCACTTGTAGAAGCCAGGAGTCTGAGGTCAGAGTGCCAGCATAGCCCTGGTCTGGTGAGAGCTCTCTTCCCAGCCTGCAGACAGCTGCCTTCCTGCCATGTCCTCGCATGGCAGAGGCTGTGAGAGCCTCTGGTGTCTCCTCTCCTTAGAGGAGCAGTGGCGCCATGAAGACACCACTCTCAGGACACCCAATAAGCCCATTATCTCCCGAGGCCTGGTCTCCCTGATGTCCGCACCCTGGGGGGTGTGGCATCAGCATATGGATTTCTGGAGGACAGAGTTCAATCCACAGAGAGCCCCATGATATTGTCATAGCTGCAAACTCACTGCTGAAAGTTTGAACAGAGGATGAGTATAAGAACCCTACAAATATTATTAGTATACACATAGCTGCTGCAACAAAACTATAAACTTCCAAGTACCAGAATAAGAACAATATTGGAGAAAAAGAAGAAACCTCATTGAAGGATAAAGTAGTCACAATATCCTCATATATAATAGAGGAATATGCTAATTTACTGGGATGCCATAACAGGTCAACCAGACAGGAGGAGGTTGCGCGTCGGGAGTGGGGTGGGGCGGCAGGGGCCTGGTGCACCTGAGCTGGGGGAGGGCTGATCTGCAGAGGCCCTGGCTGCTGCGGACCCGGGGAGGGAGGCAAGCCCGGACTAGCGACTCAAGGGTGGGTAGCACTGCACAATTTTGAATCATGCACTGGGCTCCTAGTATGTAACATAAAGACCAAAATTCTCAAAACCAAAAAGCATGAAAGAATTAAAACCAAGCACACATGTATACGTATACACACACATACACATACATATACATATATACTTATACATATACATATACATATACATAATAATAAAATCATAATATGCTAATTAGATTAGATAGCCAAATGACCTTCCGGATGACCTTCAAGAGGAAACCCAGGCTGTGAGGGCCAAGCCCCTTGCAGGAATGCAACCCACACTAACTAAGTCAACCAAAAACCTGCTAATCGGCTCCCAAAGTGAAGCCTATTTCAATAGTCTATTCAAGAAGCATGACTAGAGCAATGTGACCCTGACAGACTAAAATTACAGGATGAGAAAATTATACCTGCCAGTGAAAAGAAAGTAAGCAGAGAACAGAAGCATTGCTATTCCGATACCAGAGAGAGCAGATGCAGACCATGGATAATTAAATGTACCAATAAAGAAACACTGTATCTTCTAAAAGCTCTACTCAAGGTGAATATGAAGCAGTTATGAGCATCTATACAACAGTGCAAATAAATGCCGCTAATTTAATAAATGAAAATTACATGAGAAGCAAGAAGTAGAAAGGATTATATTTATAGAAGAATCAAGAATCTTATAAAAGAAAAAAAGAGAAAAATTAATCAAAAATGTAAAACAGCTAAACTGTATTATAAAAGAATGTGCCAGCATTTAAAATAATACCAGAGAATATCATTTCCTCTCAAGTGAATGTAGAACTCACAAACAGTGATCCGATACCAGCACATAAATAAAACATCAACCAATTTCACACACTACAAATAATACAGCCCATATTTTTACCAAAATGCAATGAAAATTTAAAAGTAGAAATCAGAAATTAGTAACAAAACCAGAAATTACAGCTACTTAAGTAAAATGAATACATTTAGTAAGAATTCAACTTAACACGGACACAAGAAGAAAGAGAAAAGAGGTTATAACTGATAAATTTCACTTGTCTTCACAAGTTCCAAAAAGAAAACCCAGATCCAAATGGCTTTACTGCTGCATTCTATAAAACCAGAAAGATAAAATAGGCCTCATTTACATGAAACACTTCCATTATAGAGGGAGAGAGGTCATTGCCTAACTGGAATTGTGAGGATGGCATAACCACTACGAAAACATAGCAGTCATTATAAGAAATAATGATTGCAAACCAATGTCGTTTATGAGTGTAGACAAAACAAACCTTATTATAATTTTAGCAAATCAAATCCAATAACACACAAAAAAAATGTTTATCCAATCTTACTTTATTGGATAAATCCCTCTTGGTCGGGATTTATCCGGTGAAGTAAGATTGGATGAACATTTAAAAATCAACACACTTAAATTCACTACATTACCACGATAGAGGAGGGGCTCTATTATTACTATTTTGGCAGATGCAATGGAACATTTTAAAGTTTTTAAAATACTTATCATCATAAATTAATAATCAACATCGTCAGTATGACAGGAAGAGCAGGAAACCTCCTCAAACTGCTAAAGGGCATCAATAACCCACCACCCCCGCAACCCCATTTAACGGTGAAGAACTGAATTATTTCCCCGAGTTCAGGGACAAGACAATTATACCTGCTTGCATTGCTACTCCTCGGTAGTGTACTAAATAAATAACATTTCTACAATTCACAACTGCTTCACTTTTCTCAGTCTGGTAGAAAGTCAGCTTATCATTTGAAATGATGACAACTGAGATTGGCTTATTAAGGGATCAAGAGGATCGAAAAGAGGGCAGAAATGTGGACACTGCAGGTGGGTAGGAATAGTCAATGGAAGCACAATGTGATGTGTGGGTGGACCAGGGCCTGTGGTGTTTTGCTAATGGTCTGAAGTTGCCCATCAGTATGGCTGAGGGTATTTCTCTAGCCAAGTGGTTGGCTAACTCATTAGTCCACAGAGCCAAAGATTGAAATTTCTTTTGAGAGACACATTTTTTAAACTTAAACTTTTTCTAACACCACTTCTTTAAAATAGACTCACCCAGGCAGTGGTATTTTGTGGAAGAGACACACCCAAGGGACCAAAGAGCAGCATGTGGCTCGAGAGCTGCAGTTTGCCAACTATGGCTCTAGGTCAAGCATGTCAAAATCAAAGGCTAACACGGGCCAAATAAACCAGGGATAGGGCCCAACATGGGCTCTGAGTTGGACATGCTTGCTCTAGATGTTCAGTGGTAAGAAGCAGTTTACACTTGAAATATATCCTTCCTTCAATACATTTTCCAAATATGCTAACCATGTTATTTTTGAAAGTATAATTATTGTGAGGTGGTTATTAAATGCCATGGTAAACTGCCTTAATATCTCCAGTCAAAATTAACTTTTTTTAATATTTCTACAGAAATCATTTATTTTCAATACATTTAAATAAAATCAAGAAAATCACATCTTTTGTGTTTAAATATATTTTACTGATTTTTTTACATAGATGAAGAGAGAGGGATAGAGAGTTAGAAACATCGATGAGAGAGAATCATCAATCAGCCGCCTCCTGCACACCTCCTACTGGGGATGTGCCCACAACCAAGGTGCATGCCCTTGACTGGAATCGAACCCAGGACCTTTGAGTCCGCAGGCTGATGCTCTATCCACTGAACCAAACCGGTTTTGGCGAGAATCACATCTTTTTACAGGAATAAATTGGTATGTAAATAATGTTTAGAATTTCAGACATCAGAAATGAGCCATTGTTTTGGTGAATCTAAAGATAGTCTTAGGAATCCTATTGCTTGAACACAAACAGAGATGCTTTCTTTCTTATAGCAACATAGTGAGCTTATTGCTTTAAAACCGATTAGTGGTATGGTGAAAAAATGCACTAAAAGACCTTTTTAATCCAGGCCTGTTTCCAAGAAATAACAGTAATGTTACTCATGGTTTAATAATTGTAAATAAAATCACATTAAATTTAATTTTTGCATGTGAAATCATGGTTTACCGAGAAGTTGGGCAATTATAGCAGGAACCACATATAGATTGGGAGTCTATGTCACAAAACCTCAAGTCAGACTAACAGAATTGAAAGACAATGCATTTTAATAAAGGAGCATCTGATAGAATAGGCTTCGCTTCCTATAAACTGCTGTCTTGAGCTTCTTGACAGTGTAAATTAATTCAGAAAATATGTTCCATACCGAGCGGTGTGACCTAGATCATAAAATAGAGGAACAAAGAATGAGAGGGTACTTAACTGAACTCATTAAAATACTTCAATAAAATGTGTGTGCTTCTTAAATAAGTGCTGCTCAGAAAAGCAGTTGTAATTTGTTAATAATTTGAACCTTTTCTTTATGCATAGTATAGACTGGTATGTGTTCCCTCTTTTCTTTTAATTCCTTTTGAATGGAAAAAATATCTTGGAGCAAAAAAAAAAAATCAGAATGATACCCAGTATGGCTAAACATAGAGTATAAGAGTAAAAAACCTCAATTCTTTATGCTGAATTTAATAGAGCTTTGCATATCATGGGTTTTAATCTACCTGGTACATTTTATTGTGACATAATTCAGAGTTTCAGTGAGACCACTATGGAACTGATTTGGATGATAAAGCAAGTGAGGCAAGTGGCAAAGAATTTTCAAAAGATAGGGTCTTGGGCTGTAAATGTTCTGTGTATTGCCAAACAAAAGAAAGAGTAAATGCTTGTAAATAAAATAAAACGAGGTATATATATATATATATATATATATATATATATATATATATATAAATGAGAGAGAGAGAGAGAGATGAGGAAGCCAAGAAAGCAAAGTAAGACTGAGTTCCTGAAGGCTTTATAAGCAGATAAAAACAGTTTTACACTTTCTTATTTCATGTTCTCTTCAGTGTCTTGGAAAGGTTTTCTCTTAAAAGAAATACATAGCAGTCACTTTTCCTATATAATAAAAGGCCAGCGACCATAACGGTGTAATGACTAGAATGACAGATCAACCAATCGCTGAGGTTCATTGTCCACCTCTCGGTCCCTACCCCCAAGTTCACAGGCTCTGTTGTTGGATGGCCAATGGGGAATCACAGGGAACCAGGGTGGGTGGCGGTGGGGCTGGACTGGGGACTGGCCTGGCGAACAGGTGGAAGGCAGACCTCTTGGTCCCTCCCACCAGCCCACAGGCTCCAATCGCTGCATGGCCAATGGGGAATCATGGGGAACCAGAGTGGGTGGTGGCGGGGGAGGGACTGGAGCCTGATTTCAGGCTAGGCCTAGGGACCCTACCCATGCATGGTTTTATTTGCTGGCCTCTAGCATTAAATAAAGTCCAAATAATTTCATCAGGATGTATGTTCTAACAATTTAGCAACCATTTTAGAAAAGTTGTACACGGGTAAGAAACAAAATCATGACATTATTAAAATTTCAAATTGGTCCGAAGGTCGTGGGTTATTGTTAAGCTGATTAAAATTTCACAACTGTTTACTTAAAATGTAAATAAAATGTGTACCATACATCTTTTCTATACCATACTCTCCTTTTACACATTTTATATATACCAATAATAATAAAAGTGTAATATGCTAATTAGACCAGACAGCCAAACGACCTTCCGGACATCATTCTGGACGTCTTTCCTGATGAAGCCACGGCAGCAGGGGCTGAGGCAGAGGTGGTTAGGGGAAATCAGACAGGCAGGCAGAGGGGTGAGGGGTGATCAGGCAGGCAGGCAGAGGTGGTTAGGGGAAATCAGGCAGGAAGGCAAGTGGTTAGGGGTAATCAGGAAGGCAGGTGAGCATGTGGTCCCGAATTACAAGAGGCAGAGGGATCCCCTCAGCTAGTGCATGAATTTTATGCACCAGGCCTCTAATATTCAATAAAATTGCATGATTGTGAGAATTCATAATAATTTCATTCAAAATATTTACTAATCATATATCAGGGTAATGACCAAGGATTTTGGTCATGTGGAGAATGAAGTCAGATGTAAATTTTGTTTTCAAATGATAATTTATTAAAGAAGATAAACTAGACCTGAACCTAAATGGCTGTATTCCAAGATAGAAAATCATGCGAAATAAACGGTAGAGACAAAACAGTTGTAGGATGACACACAATGATGCTAGAGCACAAGAAGCACATTATGCCCCAAAGTGTTCATGGAAGATATGAGAATTATCACAGCATTTCCCTGTTGAGACAAGACAGTGTTCCATGTGCTCCTGCATTGTATGTGTATATAAAACCTTGTACTACTTCCTGTGGTGGTATCTGAGTTATAACTTAGTTTATAATTCTTCTGTGATGCTTGGAAATAGCTGAGCAAAATAATTTGTAAAATATATTCTTTTCTATAGAGTGGCATAAAATGTGTGTTTTAATCATCAGCAGACTTGAGAAAACCACTCCAGAAAAGAATTTGAAATACAAATCTCTCATATGGCTGGCAGTTATAAAGCCTTATCTCCCTAATGCAGGGCCATCATAGGTAAAGGAAGAAATGGATTTGGTGGTGGTGATTTTTATAATATTTTAGATTAGCCACAAGAGGAAACTCACAGAGACCTGTTAATGCAAGTGAGACATATTAACAACGAGGAAATGTGAGTCTGCAGAGTTCACACCAAGTTCATTCTCTCCTAAGTCTTAGTCCTGGAGGTTTGAAAGGAGGTTTTGAAGAAATTGATGACTTTTCCTACAATCCTGAACTCATTTACAAATTTTTAGAGGTTTTTGTGTGTGTTCTAGTGTAAGGTTTGATGATATGATTAGTTATTCTTCTTCTTTTTATAATGGCAAAGAATCAAGATTCTTTAATAGGTTTGGTTTTCAATACCTGAGCCTCTCTCACCACATGTCACACTGGGACCTTGCATTCATTTTATCCCTTTGCACACAATCCTATCTATATCTTTTTCTCTGATATTAAATAAATAATAAAAGTATATTAACAGTCATTCCACTTTTCAAAAAAGGCACCCATGTCTGTGAATGATATAAATCTAAAAGTAAATAGTACAAGAGTTGTATTATAATATTGGTGTTCTGAATTTCACACCTTTTTTGGCCTTGGGAAGAAATTAAAAGGGATCTTATTCCTCCATTTTTTGGCAATAATGTCCAAGACTAAACTTGAGGTTTATTATTTCTTGCCATTTCTTTCCTTTGGGGCAAGGGTCATTTCAAATATTAATCTGGGAAGAGAGGTGGCAGCCAACGCATGATTATCTGTCATCAACGTTTTTCTCTCTCTCTCCCTTACCCTCTCTCTAAAATCAAGAAAAACATAATTAAAAATAAACAAGTGAACAAACTGTACCTTATGACTCATTTAACACAAGTATTAAAGGAATGAATTCCAATGTATGTTCCTGAGAATTGGAAATGAGCAGAAACACTGTCATAAAGTTTAAAAACAAATAGATGGTTGGGATGATTTAGATGATGAAATTGGAGATTTTTTAGTTGATGAGCTATCTCATCATAATGATGAGATTTTTGGTGATTGTGGGGAGAGGTACATTTATTTTTCATGGGGGATGGAGGTGAATTTTGGAGCCAACCGATCACACTGTGGTAGGTACCATAATGCCTCCCACCTCATGAGAAACTAGTTACACCCTGGCTGGTGTGGCTCAATGGATAGAGTTTCAGCCTGTAGATCAAAAGGTCCCAGGTTCGATTCCAGTCAAGGGTACATGCCTGGATTGTGGGCTCATTCCCCACTAGGGGGCATGCAGGAGGCAGCCGACAATGATTCTCTCATCCATGTTTCCATGTATCTGTCTCTCTCTCCCTCCCTCACTTCCCCTCTGAAACTAATAAAAACATATTTTTTTTAAAATTCACACTCATGGAACCGGCGAACATGCTAACTCACACGGAAAAGAGGAATTAAGTTCGTTGGCAATGGATTTAAGGTTGCTAATCAGCTGACTTTAAAGTAGACACATTCTCCTGGATTATCTAGGGAGGCTCAGTGTAAGCACCGGACACTTACAGCACTAAGGGCTAAGCAGCAGACGGGACTCTGAGGAGTCATGGCTTTAGAAGAATTAGAGGGATGCACAGATGCACAGAGGGTGTCAATGCCACTAATTCTGTCAATTCCAAGAAGCTGGAAAAAGCAAGGCAATGAGTTCTTCCCTCGAACTCACAGGAAAGGAAGCAGCACTGCTAACACTTTCATTTTAGCCCAGTGAGATCTGACCTTTGGAAATATAGATAATACATTTATGTTATTTTACATTAATCATTTCATTTGTAGTTATTTGTTGCTGCAGCCATAGAAATAACTAATGCACCTAGGACCGTGGTTGGCAAACTGCAGCTCGAGAGCCACAGGTGGCTCTTTGGCCCCTTGAGTGTGGCTCTTCCACAAAATACCACGGCCTGGGCTCATCTATTTTGAACAAGTGGCCTAGAAGAAGTTTAAGTGTTAAAAAATGTGGGTCTCAAAAGAAATTTCAATCATTGTACTTTTGATATTTGGCTCTGCTGGCTAATGACTTTGCCGACTATGACCTAGGATGCTGAAAAGCTTGATGTACTACCTTTAACCAAATACGTGGTTGTTGTTTGCAATTTAGTAAAAAAAAATGTGACAACCTACATCTAGCCCAACTTAATGTGTGGCTTCTTTTTTTATGCTTCTATTTAGCCATTTCAAAAATCCCTGGAAGGTCTCCATGTATCTAATGTAAAACTCATCTCATGCTACCTTTTGAATAAGAGCCTTCAACTAATGGAATTGCCATCGGTGCCTTCAGAATACCAATGATTTCAGAGATTCTGTGCGGATGTCATTTTGCTCTACTTCAGTGCCCATAAAACTGCACAGGAGAAAAAAGTAATGTCGACTCTTTGAGTCTCAAGATTGACTACATCTTGAAAGGCCAGGGTCTCTACCAATACCTTTAATGCTTCGTCCCTCTCTCAGCATCCCTTTCAACCGGTTTCTAGTTTCCCTTTTGCGATTCTCTCTGCATCCCGAAGCATCTCATTCTATCCCTGGATTCGTGAAATAAATGCAATGTTTGTTATTGTTGTTATCCATCATGGCCAAAATGTTGAAGGTGTTAATAACTGGTGATCCTAAATGCCACCAACCTTAATGGGATGGTACAAAAAAATGCTTTATTTTTAAATTGCAGAATAGATGAATTTCAGAATATTTTTGTTCTCTGGCCTTCTACTCGAGCCTTTTGTCTAAGATTCTGCCACACTGAGAGTTGGCATTTACTGCTTTTGTCCATCTGTCATAACAAAATCTTCCCGGTTTAAAAATATGGTAAGACAACTATACGTACAAACACAGACATGCTTTTGAATTCTGCATAGCATTCCTAGCACCATCCTTTGGTCATTATTAAGTCTGTGGCAGATTTGATTTTCAATGAAAAAAATAGATATGTTTTAAACTACATACCCTGCTGGATTACATTTTTGTTCATGTCAAATGTTATTTTTATCCTATGCCATGTTCAGCAATGTTTAAAAAATTGTATAATTAGTTCCTTTCTTAAAGATCCATACTCCATATAAAAATGTTCAAATCAAATCAGATATGGATGAAAGTTTAAAGCCTATACAAGTATGAAATGTTATTCTATAACTAAAATTATTATTTTTCCTCTTAACAGTATCCTATATAATAAAAGGCTAATATGCAAATCGACCAAATGGTGGAACAGCAGGTCACTATGATGCACGCTGACCACCAGGGGGAATATGCTCAATGCAGGAGCTGCCCCCCAGTGGTCAGTGTGTTCCCACAGAGGGGAAACTCCACTCAGCCAGAAGCCCTGAGCCCGGCTCACAGCTGGCAAGCACAGCTGCAGTGGCGGGAGCCTCTCCTACTTCTCTATCAGTGGGACATCCCCTGAGGACTCCTGAACTGCGAGAGGGGGCAGGCCAGGCTGAGGGACGCCCTCCTCCCCAAGTACATGAATTTCATGCACCTCTAGTCCTAAAATAAGTTTCCTTGAATCACTATTTCTGAACAATTATCTGTAAATAATTTTGCTTATAAAGTAAGAAATTATTATTTGACATGCAAATATAACCTGAGTATCTGGCATTTTTGCCTTTTGAAAATAATGTCACTGCTGCATGGATAAGAGTTTTAAAAGTTATACTTGCTGGTGAAGACTCATTAAACATAAAAACAACATGTGTAGTTACTCCATTTGTATGACAAACACATTTTACATAGTTTAGTAGCTTTTCCTACACTTTTTATTTTTTCAGGTATGCTAATATGTACTAAAAGTAAAAAGTTAGACAATTTTCAGTTAAGTATGGTTTTCAGTAACAATTAATCTTAACACTTTAACCCTAACCCAAAATAAAATATACTAAATGTCAGTGTGTCTGAACTATTCCACTTGAATAAATTTATAAACAAGAAAAATACCATCATTTATCTCTTCTACCTCATGAAAACACATTATTTGTTGTTGAGTTTCTTTCATGATCTTCTATGATCTAAAGGTGGTTTTTTTTCCCTCTTATAAGCAACAGCATGTGATTCAATGCCCTTCCAACAATAGTCATTTCCCTCAAATTTTTGAGATAATAAGACAACCTGACTTAATTCTGACTAAGCATTCAATGACTGATCTCCAAATGGTCTAAAGCTATATTAATTGAGAAACTGTTAAATTAGCATCTGAAATAAAAGATCACTGGCACTCGAGAAGAACTACTGTGACAGGAGGGATTTTAAAGATACATTTATTTCTTAGGATCATAATTAAGCGAGAGTCTTCTTTTTAGTTGTCTGCTGATCGCATAGCTTTCTCTCATCTCCAGGAATGGAAACATTCCAAAGCGTGCCCTTAGCAACAGTGCCATTTTGTGTGACTCTGCCATCCTGCCCCCGTGGTCTAATCCAGGTGCATGACTGAGCCAAACAGCTTCTTTCTAAGGAGAATATGAAATCTCAGGTGGGAATAAAGAAGCCATCCTGGGCCTCAGAGAGAGCAGGGCATGAGAATGTAGTCTGTGCGCGCCCCCAAGATCCCACTGACAGAATCCTTTTTCATTTCCTAAGTCTCTACTGCTGATCTCCATTCACTCCAAGTATAGATTTATCTATTTGCTCACTTATTCAAAAAAGGAGTCAGATGAATGTTTCACTCCAAAATGATCCATGCTATTCAAGGCACTGGAAGGTTCAGGGAAAAACATCATCTACTCTTCTTTTACTTTCTTACCAGGGAAAGACTGATTGCAACAAGAAAGGGGCATGGATTGTCGTTCAATGCAGTGTGAAGAATTAAAATAATAACTGGATTTTAGCAGAAAGAAGGCTGTTTCGGATGGGATGTGCAGAAAGCACACTTTCCCAGAATGAAATAAAACAAGGCAGAGGATGAGTCCCCAGAATGGGTTGGAGAAAGACCCCTCTAATCCAGAAAAATAGCATCCACCAGAAACCTCAAGAAGTCTATGCCTCATGAGTTAGTCCCACACAAGCAACAGCGCCTGGCATGTAAACTGTGCAAATGGTTTTTGGTGGCTGACTTTCTTGATTTAGAAATGAAAGCTGCAATGGTTGAGTTTTCTGGTATGTTTATGTGAAATCATGTACTGAAATCACATAGTATTATTCCACATTCTAGAGGCCCAATGCACAAAGATTTGTGCAAGAATGGTCCTTCCTTCCCCTGGGTTATGGTACCATCTTCTTTCTGGCTGAATTTGCCTTTCCACTCCAGCCTGGAGCTGCTTTTCCACCTTCCCTCACTGCCCAGTGGCCCAGAGGCCTGGAGCAGCTGGGGTGGTGAGGAACACCTGCATCATTACCATGGCCCTGGCTGCTCTGCACCTGCCAATGCAAATTAACCCACCATCTTTTTTGGTTAATTTGCATATCCACTCCTGATTGGCTTGTGGGAATTGTGAAGGTATGGTCAACTAGCATTTTACTCTTTTTCTTCCCATTTGTCCGTTATGCTCTCAGGACACCTCTGATGAGGTTGTTCGAAACAATAGAAAGACAAAAAGGATTTGAAATTATATTTGAGTTGCTTGAAATAGTTATTGCTCTTCCCAGACATAGTTTGCATGGAAATTTGAATAAATAAATGGATGCATGAATGGAACTAACAGATATTGACTACCTCAAATATTTCTGGTATTAGGAGAAACAGAAACAAATAATCGCTTTTCAATATGTAGCTTGACTTAGAAAGATATAAAATGTCAAAGCGAAATTTTAATGTATCAAATTCTAGTAAATTGTAGTATTAAGTTAAAACATTTGGGCAGGCTGATCTTATAAAGAGGAATTGTTCACAGATTGTACTGTTTTACCACATAATGCTTATTAGGATGATGGCATGTTAAGGAAAAATAGTTTCCCCCTATGATATTTAGGCTTCATCTCTGCATTTGAAAGATGTTATGAATAGATGTGGGTTATTTATTTGCAAATGAATTTATCTTCTATTTTCTTCCTCCCCTGATACTGCAACAATAGTGGAAGGATGTGTTTACCTCCTTCTACATTCCGGTCTTGTGTAACTTGATTGGAAAATGAATGATTTTATGCCTGGTTAGAGATCACTGCAGCGCCTTCTCTCCATGGCTTTGCCGTAATTGTGGAATATTAAAGTAATCAGAAGTAGAACATGTTCATTTACATGAAGATGAAGCTAAGCTATTTTTAGTGATGATTTCTGAGTTCCTCTCAACACAACTTGATACTGAATCACAGCCGAGGGCTCCTTTTGCTCAAAAGACTGTGTATTCTCCAAGTTCCAGCTTGATGTCTGCCAAGCAGGTAGTGGGTGCACTTCCTGGTCGCTGTCCATCCTGCCAAGAATGAACGGCTTTGCACTTCTCTCAGTCTCATTTATTACAAGGAAGTAGTGGGAATCTTTAATCAGAAGAAAAAATATTCAAACTTGAAAGAAGTCATAAATTAGGTAGTATTTCTCTAAGCACACTTACCAATGATACCCAGTTTTTTTGTTTTTTTTTTACTTTTTGGATTAGAATTTTAACAAAGACAGAAGGCTGTGCTGGGTTTACATGTGTTCTCTGGGTATGCAAGCAGGGGGAGGGAGGGATGTTAGTTGGGAAATGGTAATGAGGACTAATTTAACCCACTTCTTCAGTTGTTGAAATCTGAATGGTTTGCTCAGTTTTGCTCCACTGCTTCAATTAAATATTGCTTCCTTTTTCTGTAAAAAGTCATTATAAATCTTTGCAAGTACTTTGCAATTATGATTTTTCCCGCTTTTTTAGAGGCCAGAACTGACTACAATTCACACATAAATTTGTAAAGAAGATATTTTTTTCCTTCCACAGATAAATAACATGCCACATCCCTTCAGAATAGGCCTCATAACTCATAATTCTATGAGAAATCATCTATAATAATAAAAGTATAATATGCTAATTAGACCTGACAAGCAAACAACCTTCTGAACATCATTCCAGACATCCTTCTGGATGAAGCAGCTGTGGTATGGGCTGAGGCAGAGACAGTTAGGGGTGATCAGGCAGGCAGGCAAGTGGTTAGTGGTGATCAGGCAGGCAGGTGAGTGGTTAGGGGTGATCAGGCAGGCAGGCAAGTGAGTGATTAGGAGCCAGCAGTCCTGGATTGCAAGAAGGTGCAGGGCAGGCTGAGGGACCCCTCTCCCTGCTGCATGATTTCATGCACCAGGCCTCCAGTTTTAGGATAAGAGATTAAATATGTGAAGTTCCCTGGAGATTGTACACTTTTATAATTACTGAGTATTTAATGAGTTGTCTTAAATTTTTGAAATAAATGTAATGATTGACAGAATCAGAATTGGTTGAGAAGCTGGAAAATATGTTATGTCCTCTATCTCTATAAAATGTATTCAAGGCTTTTCTTGAGTAAAGCAGTTTTGATTAAGACAAAGAGGGAGAGAGCAAAGAAGAAAAAGAAAGAGGAAGGAAGGAAGACAGAAGATGACATCTTGTGATTCTCTGCTTGGAATGGGCTGAGTCATGATCATGTTTCAAATCTCACTGGAGATTTTTAATGTAGAATATAGATGGATCATAAAGCAGAGGGTAAAAAACTGATGGGTTGTCTCTTGCTAGGCCTTCATGTATCAGTTTAAACCGGTTTGCAGTTACTCTTCAGTTATCAACCTCAGTATCTACACCTGATCTCCAAAGCCAGAGCTGATAATGTAGAGATGTTCTAGAAGTCGGTCTATTCTTTGGTGTATGTAATTCCTTGGTGACAACGCAGCAGTACTTATAAAATGTCACAAAAATAACACTTCAGAAGTTCTGAAACTGAAGTGAAGTAATTTAGACAAGGTATCCTACAAAACACATAGGAAACATTCAAAATATGGAATTTAGCCTAGACAGCATGTCTCAGTGGTTGAGCATCCACCTATGAACCAGGAAGTCATGGTTCCATTCCCTGTCAGGATACATACTCCAGTTGCGGGCTCAATCCCCAATGTAGGGCATGCAGGAGGCAGCCGATACATGATTCTCTCTCATCATTAACGTTTCTATCCCTCTCTCCCTCTCCCTTCCTCTCTGAAATAAATAAAAACATATTTTAAAAAAAGGAATTTATCATTTTTTTAACCTGGTATTCTTTGAGTTGAGAAAAATCAAGTTTTGTAGTCATATAAAGACAGTTTCACACTAATATTCTTTAATAAACATAAATTAAAATTACTCTAACAATAAAATATTAACTTTTATGGATTCAAAATTATTAGATGACATCAATGATTTTATATTTATTAATAATATCTATATCTATATCTATATCTATATCTATATCTATATCTATATCTATATCTATATCTATATTTAATGAGACTTAACTCTCACAGAGTCCTCATGAAGTCTGTTCTGTATTCTTTCCTGAAGTGGTCAAACAGGTGTGGCCACAAGAGAGGACACAGGAGAGATGTAGGAGAGCACAGTGTATTATAGTCACAGATCTTAGAAAGACAGACAACACATGCCACTAGGGGGTCGCATAGCGGGAGCCCCAGGGAAGTGTGCTTCAGGACCAGGGGCAAGGGCCTTCCTGGGGGTCAGGGCAGCGTATAGGAGCAAAAGGTGTTTGGCAGATTTCACTGGTGTTTGAGAGAGTTCATTCATTTTGGGAATGTCACCAGGTCAGTCAGTGAGGGCAAGAAGGGAAAGTGGCCAGCCTCCTCCTACTGGTGCCCTGGTCCCCAAACAGGCTGCTCAGAGGCTGCTTGTGAGGCTGTCCCAGGAATAGGGAAACAAGCAGTTCTGAGATTAATACAACAAGGTTATACACTATGGTCATTATTTTGCAGACATCAAGGGCAAGCCACCACAGAGGTGTCCTTTTGTTACCCAACCAATTACAGGGGGAAGTGGGGTTTGAACCCATGCTGTCTGATTTTTGATCTCTCAGATTTAATCACTTTCCTGGCATCTCCGTAGAGCCAAATATTATACTTATTAGGAATAAATTCTTGGCACTCTTAGGTAAAGAAAACGCTAAACTCCAAGAGGACCAGATGATGTCAGGACCGCTTTGTTTATGGTGAGGGGAGAAGTGCGGGCTCTTCTGGAAGAAGGACTGAGAGAGGAAAATGTGGGGCAGGGGTTGGGTCTGGAGGGAATAGGGCCTCATGGTATTTTAATGCTTCCAGGACCCTCTAGCAACTAACACAATAGATGGCAGTCAGAAGTGGCCTAAGGAAGGCAGATTCTTGACAAAAATTGCTAAAGGTAAAAGGACATTTAGCACCTACGTTTCCGCTAACGAAACATTTGTCTGCTCTCACCCCATTATTTCAAGGCTGAAAGCTGGGCCATGTTCAGGATGCGCTCTGCTACTAAGTATGGGGATGGAAGTGAGTTACATGTTTTGACTCACATATCTAACCTTCTGGCCCTAAGAATGTACAATCACATAACTGCAGTTGTTTAATCAACTTTCCTGTGACGTGTATAACATATTGTTAGGCTTTTTCAAAGAGAAAATTCTCCATCACATGATGAAGCCACATGCTCGTGAACTAAACCACAAATGCAAAAACAATGTTCTATGCATGCAAATATAAAGTTATATATCATAAACGAAGGCAAACGTTTTAGGATAACTTCGCTGGTTTCCTAACTATTTTTAGAGCGGTTACTTAGAGCTATGAC
This sequence comes from Vespertilio murinus, assembly GCA_963924515.1. Lineage (NCBI taxonomy): Eukaryota > Metazoa > Chordata > Mammalia > Chiroptera > Vespertilionidae > Vespertilio > Vespertilio murinus. The sequence goes on along the minus strand of OZ004711.1, from coordinate 54,096,762 downwards.
ACACTGTAGTTTACATTACTGTTCAGCTGGAGAATCCCCACCATTAGGACACGCCTGTGTAAATGAGCTTATCTGACTACATAATGGGTAGAAACAGCCTAAATGTTATCAAGGCTAGTGATGCTCTCATGAGCATTTCCATGTGAAAATCTTGTTGCTGCCAAATGCGGTCCCGTATATTAAACCTCTGCTGCATAAAAGATAAAGTAACCCTGCAATGTAGCATATTCCAAAAATCTGGTGGCTTACGAAGTGATTAATTATGGGCTTGGGTTTTTATAACATTTGAAAGGTCGAGAGGGTAAGCAGATGGCTAGCTGCAGAATTTATTACACGTTAAGCACTTGTTTGGATGTGCCAGACCGAGTCCTGGGGGCCTATGAGACAGGAAAATCAAGCGACACTACCTTAGACCAAGGGGTCAGCACAGGACACGCGTGCAGTTTTGGAGATCACATCTATGACTGGTTTATTATCCATCAGAAACGCATGCAATTCCACATGCTTCACACCGGGCATGGCTGTTTATTTATTTATTTATTTATTTTAAAAATATATTTTTTATTGATTTTCCAAAGAGAGGAAGGAAGAGGGATAGAGAGCTAGAAATGTCGAAGAGAGAGAAACATCCACCAGATGCCTCTTGCACAGCCCCTACTGGGGATGTGCCACAACCAAGGTACATGCCCTTGACCGGAATCGAACCTGGGACCTTTCAGTACGCAGACTGACGCTCTACCCACTGAGCCAAACTGGTTTCAGCTGCATGGTGGTTTTTACTGTTGTTCTTTTATTAATCTTTTTTCCCCATCCTGCTACGTATTTTTCTAAAATAATATTACTATGTTCAGGATAATCAAGTGACAGCTCAGCCATGTGGAATGATTCCGCAGTAACTTTTCAGTCGTTAAAAGGAATAAAATTTTATAAGGGATATAAAGAATTTAGATATTCACACTCACATACTGTCCTCAATGTACATCAGTAATCTCATTGTCATTGTTTGGCGAATGTGAAGACAGAGAGACAGAGCAGCAGTGTTTTTTGCAAATACAATGCTTAAATCAAATTCTCTCCCATACAAAAAACAAACAAAAGTTAATCCTCAAAAGGTCATTTGGAATGCTGCTGTTACAGATCTTTTCTTCTATTAAAACAAATCAAACCATAAGGTTAAAGACAAATAAATATCCTAGAGACTGCAGGAAGCACTTTCTGTGAGATGCTTTCAGAAGGACGCTGCTAGAAGTTCCCATACACTCTGAACCAGCAGGCCGCAATGCTCCCTGCCAGCTGTGTTTAGGGGGCGGTGTCTCACAATGTCACACTCACACAAATCAGCTGACAAAGTGCACTCACCCTTTGAGTTTTAGGAAGCTCTGATTTTTAAGAGTATTCTATGAACAACCGCAACTTCATTAAAACTATTGTTAAAAACTCAAATGACTCTGAATTCTGAAGTAGTAATGAGACTAAACCACAGGTGATCATTATGTTCATTTTACAAAAAGTTACTTCTTTTAAATGCATTTAATTTTTTTAGTAGTAGATACACCTTTGGACAGACTTAACAAGGTAGCCTTTTTAAAAAATTTGTATTGTGAATTCCTCTCTGAATTGAGAGGAAGAGGGGGGGGATCAAAGAGAATCATTGATTGGCTGCCTCCTGCACACCCCCCACTGGGGATCAAGCCCACAACCCGGGCATGTGACCTGATAGGCAATCAAACCTTGATCTCCTGGTTCATAGGTCTACACTCAACCACTGAGCCACACCAGCTGGGCGAGGTTTCTTGCTTAAGAAAAGGTTTAAATGCATGCTGAACTATGTGTCAAGACATATACTAAAGGTTGTAAAGAGTTTAATACTGAGAAAAAGCTGTTAAGTGGGTGAAAGGGTCAGTGTGTTAGAAGCAACAGATATTGTATGAGCCTGAGCCCTGGAGAAAATGAATCTGCGCAGACACTTTCCCCTTCGGGGCCAGGCTGCTGCATCATAGCATCCCCCATGAGACATCGCCATGACAATGACATGCAAAAAACACATCAAGTATCAACTTTAGAGCATGTTCTACCAAGGATGTTATTTTAAAAGATGTCCATTCCTGCTGAAACCAGTTTGACTCAGTGGATAGAGCGTCGGTCTGCAGACTGAAGGGTCCTAGGTTTGATTCCGGTCAAGGGCATGTACATTGGTTACGGACACATCCCCAGTGGGGTATGTGCAGGAGGCAGCTGGTCGATGTTTCTTTCTCATCGATGTTCCTAGCTTTCTATCCCTCTCCCTTCCTCTCTGTAAAAAATCAATAAAATATTTTTTTAAATGTCCATTCCTTCAACTTTCTCCTTGATGCCTCTGGCTCTTCCATCTATTCTAAGTCTCAGTGATTTATCTCAAGATATTGTATACCCAGGTCCAAGAAAGTTCTTGCAGTGAGAGAATTATTGTAGTACAAAAATCCCACGGAAGAACTCAGACATGGTTTTAAATGGGTTCCATGTAGAGAAAGACCCTTAAATGTAAGTTATCTTCACAAACACGGAAGAGAATGTATATGACCTCAAAGTGAACTGTAGACAATAATGCCTAGAGATAGACATAGCCTTAAGTACAAAAAAGTGTGATTTAATTGCAAATGATAGCCTGAAATTTAGTAGGAATTTTAAATGTTTCAGTAACACACAGAAATGGTTGCCTCTTGTGTAGTTAGTGCTATCTTTTTTTTTTACATGTATTTTATTGATTTCAGAGAGGAAGGGAGAGGGAGAGAGAGGCAGAAGCATCAAGGATGAGAGAGAATCATTGATCAGTTACTTCCTGCCTGCCCTACACTGCGGATTGAGCCCAAAACCCAGGCAGGAGTCCTGACTGGGAATTGAACTGTGACCTCCAGGTTCATAGGTAGATGCTCAACCACTGAGCAACACTGGCTGGGCATTGGTACTACCTTCACAAATTGAAGCACTGTTTGACAAATTCATAATTGTCAAAATTCAAACACATTATGCTTTGAATATCTGCAAAGGTGGTGTCTAATAAATACAGAAGAAATGCAAGAGTACATAAAGGTCAATGTCTTTATTATAGGACCGGAAATATGTATATTAGAATCCCATCTAGTTCAAATGACATTGAACATAAAAAAAGAAAGAGTATTATATATTTTACCCAGAGAATTTCAAATTCCAGTGTACGAATCAAATTTGGTAGGAGTGGGAGATTCTAGAAGTAGAAAAGAACTAGGTAACAGGTATATTCTGAGTCTCAGGAGTTGGGCTACATAAATCTCTCCTCTGGGTTACGGAATCATTAACAAGGACTCTATAAATAGGATTTATGTGAACCACCCATGTCACCTAGACAGATTTGGTTGGCATCCAGATCAACATCCCTGGTCTGGATTATCTTCAAGCATAAACTCACTCTCAGAATTACTTGGGAAGATATAATGGTCTTCCTGATTGATAGTGAGAGAAATTGCCCTGGATGTCTGCAGGTCTGCATTTCACACTATGCCAAAAATAGCTAGTCCTTGGTAATCTCAGGCACTGGAGAGGGTTCTCTTCTTTAATACTAAACATTTTAATCTCAGGAAAACTTAGGATACAGTATGGAGTCTCCTTTAAGTAATCAATTGCATGATATTAATGTTTTATGTAAAAAGTAATTAGTGGCATTTTCTGTGAGATGAGTTTGTCTGTTGCAGTGGCAACCTTCTACTTTAGTCTCAAAAGTGCAATAAAGTGATTTATACTTTTAATTTCAAGTCAAATCCTAAAAAGTTTATCTAGTATTAGAGCATGCAGGGTAACATTAATTCCATCATATTTACATGACTAACTTACCACACATTAACTACTATTTATTATTCAGGAAGCTTTGTTTGATAAGTGAGACAATTGAAGGCCTTATTAAGGGCCAAATATATTAAATTTTAAAAGGCAGTAACAATATTTGATATTTAATTAATTTTGTAAATGGGATCAGACATTGTTCAAAGCCAACAAAAAATGATTACTAAATCTCATTAAGTATATAAACAAATTAATAAAATCTGTATGCTGGACTTAAAGGCTTAAACTATTTTTTGCTATAACTAACCATTTAAATCTTAATATTAAAAGCCAAAGTGAATCTCTAAGTAGTCTTTATGTCCTTGTTTGTGCTGTTGTTGTTTCTTTGTTGTTGTTTTTTGTGGTAAAAACATATAACATGAAATGGACTCTCTTAAAACCTCAAGTGTACAATATGCTGTTGCTGACTACAGATACCACGTTGTATAGAGATGTGTAGAACTCACTGATCTTGCATTAAACTTTACATCCTGTGCCACGCCAGCATGGCCAAGGGTGAATCTGAGGTGGGGGTGGGGGGAAGCAGGCAATGAAGGATTGAGAAAAGACAGACAAGAGAAGAAAGCTGGGGCTTGGTGGGACAAGGCCTCTCTGATGGAGAGACAGTGCCATGGCTTGCAAGCTGTGTCTTTATTTTATAGGCAGATTCCACAAGGCCAAGAGGGTGTGGTTACCACATTCTTATGGGTTTTGAATCCACTCAATTACTTGCACCTGAACTCTATCAAGCCCACATCACTCAGACACTTGGGACCACGTGTTCAGACCATAGATTCAAGCTGACAACCATAGCCTCCTGCCGTAGTGGTGCTGGGAGGGCTTTTCCCTCCAAGCTGGGACTTGCACATTGCTTTGCCACGAGAGGACTGGGCCTTCTCATTAGTCCAAGACTTGAACCTGCCCAAACGCTGTAGCCACTCTCCACAATACCCCGTTGATTAGTAGCTTCGCATCCTCTCCACTCTGTAATGGGCCTGTAGAAAGGTGTGGGGCATTTTGTAAAGTGAGCATTCAAGAGTGTTCAAATATATGCAGCAGCAGCATAGCTTGTCATATCGATGCTATTCATGTGTTTTGGTAAAGAAGTTTTAAAACATGTGTGGCTATAAAATTTTTCATTCTAGAAATAAACCCTAGGCAACATTTTATTTAACAAATATATTAGACCTCTTAGGTCATCAATGCTGAAAAGTTAATTCTATTAATTGTGTAAATTAAAATGTTGTGGACAAAGAGGAATATCTTCAGATCTCATTGGGATCATCATTGTCCTCTGCTTAGTGTAAATGTTGTTTCATTTTTTTAAGAACTAGAGATCCAGCATGAAACTATGAATGGTTTCATGTGTAGTTAGTGCCTAGAAATGATCACCATGATCACTTGCTAAAATGAGCTGAACACTAGTGAAAGTTTTAAAACAACATAAATTCCCTGAAGTTTAATTCATCATAGTATGTCCTAAAAGGTTCAGTATTTCTGACTTGATTGTCAACAATATGGTAGTTTGTGAAGGGCAAATTTGTCTGCTAAATTATGAAATCTCAGTATTAATTTCATACCCTTTGCTAATTAGTTCCTAAGGACAGGGGCATTCACAGCAGGAGATAAGAAACCACTAAAGGGAAGCCAGACGCTGTTCAAGGGTGATCTTTATCATTGGATACAGTCCCCTCTCCCTGTAGGGAAGACTTGAGCTGATGAAAGCTCAGTGGTTTCACCATTTCCTTCATCTCACTGACATAAGAGAAACTTCATACACCCTTGACTTCATGTCACCAATTGGGGTATATTTTTTGATATTATGGTTACAAAATGTTAAATGAGCATATATGTCACTAGTCCTGTGTGTGTGTGTGTGTGTGTGTGTGTGATTTTAATTTGACCATATTATTAGCTCTCCACTTTTCCAATGTTCTGAGAGATTAGGATTAGTCGTATAGTAGGTCCTCAGGTCATACTCATTGAATATAATTAAAGATTTTTAAAAAATTAAATAAAGAATATAATAACTGTGTCAAATATAGTCAAATGGCATGCCAATTTATATAAGATTATTTAAATAGGTATCTTCCTGAATGGAACATTGATTAATGGGATGTAAGCAGACATTCCAGACGTGGCCTGATACTACAACTACGCTGAGAGCATGTATAAGAAGGAAGCCCTGGGCAAAGGTGTGTTGCTTGGTTTGCTTGGTTTTACTTGGTCATTTTTTCCATCTCCTGCTGGTGTAATTTTCTCTCAAATTAGAGTTCAGGTTATTAAAAAAATATATCTACCTTTATTTTATTATTATTATTTTAAAATATGGCACATCAAAACTGTTCCAGATCACACAGACACAAACTGAATCTTGTAGAACACCTTATTTTAAAACCTGCTAGAAAACAATGACCTTTTCTTTCCTCTGTATTTTACCTTTCAAGGTGTGTTTACCATTAAGCTTTGCCCAATTAACGCTTCCTACTAATTCCTCAGGCATTTGCAACTAAATAATTATAAGGCTAAACTAATGCCTCTGAAGGTCAGACAAAAACAGGGAGTCATCTGTGGGTTGCAAGAGCTTTGTTCTAAATATTAATTTTTTAAAGGAAAAGATGGATAAACTAACTAATATAAAAAATAAACCCTTATTTCGTTTAGCATAATATTCTCTAGGTCCATCCATGCTTCACATGATTTCATTCATACGTGGGATCAAATGAACAACATAAACTGATAAACAAAAATAGATCCAGAGACATAGAAGCATGGAACCTACTGTCAGACAGAGGGAAGGCAGGGGACTGAAGGGGGTGGAGCGGCAAGAGATTAATCAATGAACTCATATGTACATAAGGGTCTTATATCACAAATGTTCCTTTAAATTCAATACCATTGAAAACCAATTGGGATTTTGGCACGAAGTTCACGGAGCATTCAAAATACTGGGTCATAATGTAAGGAAGGGGTTCTTTCCAAAGGCGGTGCCCAGGGCCAGGAGCACATGGAACTGATGCCCAGGAAGCGAGCACAGGTGACATGCACACAGGTGACATACACTGGGCCAGCCCCTCTCATACCACATCCTGGAGAGACCTGGACACCCAGCCCCGCAGAACACCTGGAAGGAAAGGGAAACCCAAGCCCAGCCTTACCCTTCCCGGGGCGCAGGGCCCAGGCTTACCAGGGCGCAGGATGGTAGGTTCCCCTCAGCAGGCACTGGGCAGGAGTGGCTCCCTGGTCCCTGGCCTCTGGCTGAGCTTCTGGGGCAGGTGCCTCTGCAGAGATACTCTGACTCTGACTTGGGGAGGCGGCCTAGGAGTCCAGGGATCTTGGAAGCTATGGGGCAGGCGGGAGAGCTGGGGAGGTGTCTCCCAAAAGGTCCAAGGGGAGAGCTGGGAGGTGACTCCCATCAGGGCTGTCGGGGGGGAATGCGGAGCTGGGCAGGTGTCTCCCACTCCCTTGATGCATCCTAACACCAAGAGAGGAGGGAGCCCAATTCCTCCCGGGACTGTGTGATTCCACTTTTAGCCATGGGTTATGTTGTTGCTGGGGTACAGTTGGCCCCAAATCTGGTTTAGTGCACACTTGTGTTTGTATTCCACACCCTGTAGATAGCAACTTTGCAGAGTTCCCTCTTGCACTCCAGGACCCCTTGGGGGATGTTGGAGATCCTATTTCGACCCCATCCCCACAGGCCAGGCTGAGGGGACTCTACTCACTGAGCAGATGCCCTTTCAGCCATGGCACCATCCCAGGTGGGGCAGGCCAGGTAGGGACTAGCCAGTCTTGCCCAGTCCCACCCCACCAGCCACCTTCTAATTAATTTCCTTTCAATGTGCACAAATCTGTGTACTGGGTCACCAATATATCCTATATAATAAAAACCTAATATGCTAAGTGTCTGGTCAGCTGGCTCAACCAATCACAGAATAATGTGCTAATAATATGCTAGAGCTACTCAACCACTCACTATGATGTGCACTGACCACCAGGGGACAGATACTCTGACCAGTAGATTAGCTTGCTGCTAGGGTCCAACCAATTAGAACTGAGCTGTGGTGGTGGTGGTGGGAGCCTCTCCACTTTCAGTGGGAAATCCCCTGAGGACTCCCGGACTGTGAAAAGGTGTGGACTGGGCTGAGGGAACCCTCCCTTTGCCCCAAGTGCACAAATTTCATGCATTAGGCCTGAAATAGAAATAAATAGAAATAGAAATAGAAATAGAAATAGAAATAGAAAGAGAAAGAGAAAGAGAAAGAGAAAGAGAAAGAGAAAGAAATAGAAATAGAAATAGAAATAGAAATAGAAATAGAAATAGAAATAGAAATAGAAATATATACTAGTATATTTCCAGAAAGCTACTAGTTTATATGCTAAAAATGAGTATCTAATTGGGAGGAGGGTTTTATAAACAAATTTCCCAAATTTTCCTTATGATTAAATATTACATTTCATTTCAGAAGGAAATAAATGTTCTTTAAAACTTTAAAGCTAAATTTTGCTTGTAAAGATAAGGAAACTGTTAGTTTCAAGATTTTTATTTCCTCCTTATAATAGTTGATCTTTTAAAGTCAGGCAGTGTTAACACATTAGCTAGCTCAATTATCCTGCTTTATCATTTCAATGTCAATTTTAAAATACTTTAAGTCTTTTTAGGAGTTATTGTTCAAAGTTAGCTTTATTTCGTGATCATTATACTTTTTAATTGCAGAAGTTTTATATGTAAAGATTATTAGGAAGTTTGTTATAAGAAGAAAGGCACTAATCCAAACCTTTAAGAACTAGCAAATATCTACTTTTTATCCATACTTGGAATATTCACTTTATGCACCTACAACTTTTTTCTAAAACCCATTCACAATAAGAGTCACCAGTGCTCAGAGAAGATAAGAGGGTTGAGTCAGGAGAACTTGTAAATTGAGCCTGATGCATTTTGTTGTTCCAGGGATTTAGGGAATGCTTACAGAATCATGGGGCATGTAAAGTGGGTAATAAACTCTTTAAAGGAACACACACTGGCCAAATCTAGAAATACATGAGCATCAAAATAAATAAAGGTGATGATGGATTACTCACTGAGTAACAGAATAATCCATTTTTATACTAATAAAAATAAATAGGACAGAAAAGGAAGTTCCCTCTTAGGACATAATTTCATCTAATAAATATAGATGTGATGTTATTATATTTTCCTATCCATAAATAAATAAATATGAAAGCTGGGGAGTAAATGTGCACCTGAGTGTGGAAGAAAATTAGTTTTATCTTGAATTCAAATTCTTATGGAAAAAAATAAGTAAAGTGTATTATTTAGCAGGATTCATGATTTACAGACAAAAATCAACATCAATTAGCAAATGAAAGGCTTTGAAGAATGAACTATCAACCTTTCCTGCTATTTATTTAGTAAAGTTGGCCATTTCTAACATGTAAGATCTCTGTTTGCTAAAACTTCACAAGCTAGAAAACAAGTCATGATTTAAAAATGAAAATAATATAAGATTACTTTAACAATAATTGGTCACCCTGGAAGTATTACAGATCTTTTCCAGAGAATAAGTTAGGTAACTTACCGCATAATAAATTTGCTTTTATGCATTTCTAGATATATTATTTAGAAATCTTATAGGTATCTTGTTCCTTAAGAAAACATATTTATTTAGTGTATTTAAAGTCATCTACTCCCAAAACTGGTTTGGCTTCAGTAGTGGAGCGTTGGTCTGCGGACTGAAAAGTCCCAGGTTTGATTCTGGTCAAGGGCATGTACATTGGTTGCGGGCACATCCCCAGTAGGGGGTATGCAAGAGGCAGCTGGTTGATGTTTCTCTCTCATTGACGTTTCTAGCTCTCTATCTCTCTCCCTTCCTCTCTGTAAAATATCAATAAAATATATTTTAAAAAAATAAAGTCATCTACTACTATTGAAAAACTCATGCAATTAATCTTATATTAACTTAAAACATATCTGTATATATGTAATCAAAAGAAGGTAGTACACATGGGTTTTTGGGTTACTTTGACTGATATTGAAATTAGTATGTAACTAGTTGTGAGTTTTTATGATAAACATTTTAAAATTGTGGATTTCAAGAACAAAATAAATAATAATAAAGGTAATTGCAAGAGACAATGTACTTATGTTTGTCCATCAAATATGGACAAGCCTCTTCAGGTGCGAAGGGAAAAAAACTGACTATAATTTGATGTGAGTTCTCCCCTTAGTTCCCCTTTTATGTCTTTATTTATTTTCATTCAGTTAGAATTTTTCCGTTGTATCTTCAGTATGGAAAATCTTCTGCTCACTTATTGAAGTCTGGCAAACAACTAGCTCTCCGGATTTATGGTGCTAGCAGAGTGAGCAGATAGTCACTGAGCTGCAGCACTTATTTCACAGGTGGAAGTCTGCCTTGGCCTACCCTCAGTCCTCAATCCAGTCAATCCGCATCCCTCTGAGCGGGCATCCCTGCAGTTTGAATAGATGTCCCTGCCACACTGCAGAACGGTCCTCTGTTGTCAGACGTAAAAGAGTCTTTCTGAAAATGGAACTCCCATTTGACCCAGTAATCCCACTCCTAGGAATTATCCTAAGAAATTAGAAACACCAACCAAAAAGGATATATGCACCCCTATGTACATAGCAGCACAATTTACAATAGCTAAGATTTGGAAACAGCCTAGATGCCCGTCAGCAGATGATTGGATCAGGAAACTATGGTACATCTATACATGGAATACTATGCTGCAATAAAAAGAAGGAATTCTTATCATTTGCAGCAACCTGGATGGAACTGGATAACATTATGCTGAGTGAAATAAGCCAGTCAATGAAAGAAAAATACCACATGATCTCACTCGTTTATGTATAATAAAGAACATTATAAACTGATGAACAAAAAGATAGATACAGAGACAGTAAAGCAACAAATAGACTGTCAAATGACAGCGGGAAGGTTAGGGAGAGGTGGGGGGAGATAAGAGATCAACCGAAAGACTGGTATGCATGTACATAAGTACAACCAATGGACACACAAAACTCTGGGGGGTGAGAGCATGTATGGGAATGGGGGGGGGAGCAATGGTAAGATGTGTACACATATAATACCTTAATACCTTAATAAAAAATGACAAATAAAATAAATAAAAATAAAATTTAATAAAAAGAGTCTTTCTGAAAATTCTTGTTGGACTGGCCTCTGAGTTTGCAGTGTTCAGAAGACCCCATGAAGAACTGTAAAGGTGAGTTGTGAATTTCTGTATCAGAGCCCCATATTAATTCTTAATATCCCAGGCTGATGATTTGGGGATATTTTTCAATAGAATTTTTTCAACATGTATTTTTAATTTTATATATATATATTCTTGTTCCGTTATATACATTCCTATTTCATTATAGTAGTATGTGGTTTAACATTAAATTAAATGTTAATTAGACCATTAACTTTTATTTTCTTAGAATAATTAGACAAATGAGATGTTAGTTTTAAATATAGAATGAAAATGTATATAGGTATATACATAATTATATGTATAATTAGACCATTAACTTTTATTTTGTTAGAATAATTAGACAAATGAGATATTTGTTTTAAATATAGAATGAAAAAAAATAAATATAGAATGAAAATGTATATATATGAGAGAGAGAGAGAGAAATTTTCAAAAGGAGTTTATAAATAACTTCAGACAACGTGATACAGTGTAGATTTCAAAGCTGTTGCAAATACAACATAAAAAGAAACACTTTTTTGTGATGAAAACTAAAGCAATAATTGTATTACTGATACTTCAGTACTGTGGCTCCTACAAAAATTAATTCCTTCTGAACTAATTTTTTTTTTCTTTCAAACCTCTGTCAAACCTAAATAAACCTCATCGTGAGAACTGTAACCATCTTTCCTTTAGCCAGGATATTGCTGATGGATGGAGGTGGAAAGCATAAATATTTCCAAATCATATAAAAACAAAAGCTAGTGGGAACGGTATAAAATACTGACTTCATTAAAAACAGACAGTGGAGGTGATGGATTGTAGCAGGAACCGGAACCTCCTCTGCTTGTTAGGCCGCTCCCTGTCAGTTATCTGTTGCTCTCCTTTCCAGCAAAAGGACCTAAAATAGCCTTAGGAGCTCAGTGTCACCAGTGTCATCCTAAACAAGATTCATAATAATGACAATTTGCCACAAGTTGTGTGCATTTGTTCCAACATAGAAGATAAATCATAGTAACCGTCTATTCAGAGATATTCAGGGGGGAAATGCCTTTCCAGTCTTATACTCCAGCCACTGGGTTTTCTGGGCCATTTGCAAACTGAACCAAAAAAGCTGTTTTAGCGATGATCCTTATGAAACTTCCTTTTCCTAACGAGGCTTCACCAACTGAAAGGATAGAGAAGAGAAACTGTACTATTTTCTTTGTAATCAAATTATCTTCATTCCTTCATTCTATATTTAAAACCAATTAATACCCTTTTATTTAATCGTTCTAATAATTTCAAGATTTTTCAATTTTGTAGTAAATGCTGTGTTTTTGGTTAGCTTATATTTATTTACCTAAGCCTTAAATATTAAACAGAGGCTTGTCAGTCCTATATATCAGGAAACAAAATGTGGCCTCCAGGGTGGGTTATGCCATTTCAATTATAGCCGTCTTCTAACGATTAGATGTCTTTTGAAGATTATACATATTGCAATTTAATTACTCAAAAAGAGGATCATGTTTAAACCATCATCATACACAAACTAGGCAGGCCACACTGAAACTTTTACAATCTGGCTTGTACAAAAAGCCCATTTGAAACCTAGAAAGCTAAGCAAGTGGAAAAGGGCCAAGGACCCTGCCTTTCTCTATCTGAGTGTGATTTCAGCAAGTACATGAGGGCGAGGAGGCATCTTTCTTGCTGGCTGGCTACCTGTAGCTGTTCTTTACCTACACATGTTTGAACAGCGGCTAAAACCACCCAGTGTGGAATAATTGTGTTCAGGATAGTAAAGTATTGAAGAAGAAAGCTATATGTATTTCTTTGACAAACAAGATAAATGTATGCCATCCCTAGTAAAGGGGTGTTGTGAAAGAAGAAAAAATAACTGAATTATAGAAAAAGTTAACTCACTCGCAGATGACTGTACAGGGTGATTCCATAGTATATTTAGATACATTAGAGCTGTGGTCGGCAAACTTATGTATGGCTCTTCCACAAAATACCACGGCCTGGGCGACTCTATTTTGAAGAAGTGGTGTTAGAAGTTTAAGTTTAAAAAATTTGACTCTCAAAAGAAATTTCAATATTTGTACTGTTGATGTTTGGCTCTGTTGACTAATGAGTTTGCCGACCACTGTTCAAACATATGTAGGTAAAGAACAGCTACAGGTAGCCAGCCAGCAAGAAATAAGGAAGGAAGGAAGGAAGGAAGGAAGGAAGGAAGGAAGGAAGGAAGGAAGAGAGGGAGGGAGGGAGGGAGGGAGGAAGGGAGGGAGGGAAGCATAGAAGAAGGAAGAGAGAGAGAGAGAGAGAGAGAGAGAGAGAGAGAGAGAGAGAGAGAGAGAAGCTATCATTATTATATGCCCTGTGTATTACCTTTTCTCCCACTGCAGTTATACATTTTAAGAGCAGAAAATGCATCTATATTCTTCGGTAGAATGATAACTCATGTCTAGCTAAGGAATGTGTATTAGATCAGTCAGGACACCCCAGGTTGTGGGACACTGAGAACACAACTTTCCCCACCCCCTGCCTCAGGCGCAGTGCTCAGCGCAGAAAGAAAAGAAGAGATTCATCCTTCATTTTCTAGCAGCTTAGACAGTCCAAGGATAAATGCCAGCTTCCCACAGGGTGTCACACTGAGTACATCTGCATCCCTCCCATCGCTCTTTCTCTCCGCCTCCTCTTGCTCTAGGATTCACCCCCTTATGGTGTGGTGGGCAACCACAGAGGCGAGGTGAACAGGAACAGAGCAGCATGCTGCTTTCAAACTTGAGACCAAAGCTTGACACACGCAGACTTGCAGGAGTTACCCTTCAGGCCAACAAAGGCCTAGGAAGGAGGAGCGGTAGATGGTGAGGGCGCTCCATCTGGCCCAGGAGGATGCAGTGTTTAGTGGGTGTTGCTTTTTCCCAGCAGATGCACTGGCCAGACATTCTGGATGCAGGATGGGAGCAAGCCTCCTAATTTTCTCAGCTCCTAGACTGAAAGGATCCAAAGGCATCCTATACTCTAAAGAACTAAAATGCCAGACTCACCGGTCAGGATTCTGGGGCATCCAGAAGATTCCATGGGTGATGGAGAGTTTTAATAGAGTGAGTGCTTGCCCAGATGAAGGCTGGTGCAAGCAAAGCACAAGGAAGGGCTTCCATGGGGCTCAAATTACAAAGAAGAGAGACAGGTGCTATAAAATATGCCATGAGTCCCATGACGAAAATGACAAAGAAACAGGGTGGGGTTTCAGGGAGTGAGGAGTGGTCTTTTTTGTTTTGTTTTGGGGTTTTTTACATTTATTTCAGAGAGGGAGGGGGGAGGGGAGAGAGAGAGAGAGAGAGAGAGAGAGAGAGAGAGAGAGAGACATCAATGATGAGAGAGAAAAAGAGAATCATTGATCTGCCTTCTCCTGCACACCCCACCCTGGGGGTCGAGCCCACAACCTGGCATGTGCCCTAATCAGGGATCAAACTGTGACTTCCTGGCTCATAGGTCAATGCTTACCCACTGAGCTAAGCTAGAAGCAGGAGTGATAACTTTTCTAAGATGGCAGGGGCTGTCTCTGAGGGAGGAGCTGCTGAGCGTATATTGAAGGTCATGCCCTTGTGAGAGTGTTTCTGAGGGCAAAGGCCTGCTGTGCAGGACAGTGAGCACGTTTACAGAAGAGCCAGGGGCAGCCTGGCTTGTCTTCGGGAGTAAATGCCCTGCCCCAAACATCTGAGATGCTTACAGGAACTCGCTTTTTCTCTGGTCCCAACAGCAAATCCTGTCTGTCCAGGAAAGGCAGCCTGTCTAGCTGGCGGCTGGAGCGTAGTTCTCTGTGGAGTTAGGAGGAGTCATTATCAGTACCGCTGGTGGGGTTCCACCTTTCCAAATGGCAGCTATGCTGAGGGGAGGGGCTGGCTGATTGCCTGGAGGTAAAAAGACTGAGCTTCCTAGGGGAGCCTCAGCAGAAGACAGGACAGGGGCGCCCCAGATTTAAGTGACGCATTTAGAAGAGGCTGAGCCTAAGGAAAACACCACAGATGTGCGTGCTGCCGGGGCTGGACAGGAAGTAAGACATCGTTGCTGTTCAGTCCCTACATTACAAAGGAAGCCAAAGGTTTCAGAGAGGCTAAGATTTTTTCCCCAAGTTTCAGATCACACAGCTAGTCAGTGACAGCCCAGGGGCCAGAACTGATGGTTCCTAATGCTTAGACTTGATGGCCTAGAGAGCAACGTGGCTTCCTTCTGAGGAAGCGCACTGCTAGGCCGCCCCTGAGAACACTTCCCAACACAATTAATCGGAACAGAACTACTGGCCATGTGAAAAGACACCAGAAAGCTGCATTGAAAGCAGGATGAATTTAATGGACATCCAAGTGTGTCCCCCTGGGAATGGCTCTTGAATCAAACCCTGAGGGAGAACAATGCGACCTCAGATCATCTCTAGGCCTAAGGCAGGAGCCCTCCGTGAAAAATGCTGTTTGTCTGCACTTTGGTGGTAAAAACACGGGCATTCCTGAAAATGAAACCTCAAAAGGAGAGAGAGAAACCCACCCAAATGATCTGTGCCCAGGCCCCTCCCCTTGGGGGGCAGCTCTGGAACTAGCCCAACAGATGAGTGTCAGCTTTGGCTCTGAATCATTTTCCTTTTAATCTTTGCTTAGCCACCTCTTAGGTACCCAAGATAGGGCAAGTTATTCAATCTCTCCGAATTGCAGTGCTCTCCTTCATTTAAAAAAATAAAACAAACATAATGAAAGACTTGGATTCTACTCAATATCCCGACCCATGTTCTGAGGATACTAATTAGATAAACATGCGAAGTATCTGAGACTTTTGTTGGCATCTGTAAGGCAAGTGTCCATTCCTGATTTCCAGACAAACCAGAGACATAGACACCATGGCTTTCCAAAGAGGTAATTTTGAGTTATTGATCTAGACTATCTTCCGTTCATCTTGTATACCCTTCTCTGTTTACTTCAAAAGCGGTTACTGGGAGTGAAGTGAAGTGAAAATGTTTGTTGTCTTTGTAATGAGCATTGCCAGTTTCCTTGAAGCGCCCAAAGAATGGCACTCTAATAAAGACTCTAATAAAGGCTTTACAGGAAGTAATTGCCAAAGAAAGGTTAAACTGGAGACGCAGACATTTCTGAGCTCTGGAGAGATGGCTTACAGACCCAATGAGCTAATTACAAAGTCAGAGAAAAGAGAAATCTCTGACAGGCCTTGATGTCTTGGAACAGGAAGAAACACCGTTGTCACACAGGTAACAGAAAGGCCACAACTTTTTTCCCGAGAAGGAATGAATTAGTTCACACAACGAGAATGGCCTTGAGACATGAAATGCATTAGAAAACACATTTGAATTACTGAGAATTATAGAACGTTAGATCGTCCATTTTCTCCCATGCAATTTATAAATTATCCATTGCAATCCCTTCCCTCACCATGGGGCTAGTGAAGGTTAGATGAGGCAAGGAGCCCTAGGCGGATTGGCTCATTGGAGAGAGTGTTGGCCTGTGGACTGAAGGGTCCTGAGTTCGATTCCAGTCAAGGGCATATGCCTGAGTTGCTGGCTCCATCCTCAGTAGGGGGCAGGCAGGAGGCAGCCAATCAATGATTCTCTCTCATCATTGATGTTTCTGTCTCTCTCTCCCTCTCTCTTCCTCTACAAATTAAAAGAAAAAACAAACCAAACAAACAAACAAACAAAACAAAAAACAAGTAGCAAGGAATAGTCCCAAATGAGTTCAATAAGAGCCAAATAATCATTCATTAAATAAAAAGTTTTACATTGCAGTTCATTCTAGAAAAATTGGTGGAGCCCTGACTGGTGTGGCTCAGTGGATAGAGTGTCGGACTGCAGACTGAAGGGTCCCGGGTTCGACTCCGGTCAAAGACATGTACCTTGGTTGTGGGCACATTCCCAGTAGGAAGTGTGCAGGAGGCAACTTATCAATGTTTCTCTCCATTGATGTTTCTAACTCTATCATTCTCCCTTCCTCTCTGTAAAAAATCAATAAAATATATTTTTTAAAAGAAAATTGGTGGAGACTTGAGTCCCCATGGGGTGTTCCCTAGTGAAGACTCCTTGCTGAACCCTGGGGCAGCTGGGCAGTCCATCCTAGTGAGGGTGACCAGTTGTCCCTCAGGTCACCTTGGTCACAGCCGAATGGCAAGTGCTCATTTCCTGATGTTGTATTCTGCTATGTCTTAGTTTTTCCCTTTTGTTGAGTCAGTATCAAGGAACACGGGCATAACATCATGTTTCAGCGTGAACAGCAAAGCTTCTTTTAATTGCAAACTGAAGGGAGCCCTCACTTCCAACCACACACACTCAGGACCCTGAGTGCATTAATGAAGGAAAGGCTACCAGAAGTTCACCTCAGAGGTATAGGGGCACCCTGCATGCCAGAGCTGTGTTTTTAATCTCTTATGATGCTATATCTGATGGACTAAACCATCACAATCAATACCTTTGTGCCAATATAAAATGAGCTTGATACAAAGAGTTCAATCTAGAAGAATCCCCCCAGCATTTCCTTGAATTAGGCAACCAGGTTTTTGTTACCCACAGCAATTTAAAAAAAACAAAACACAAAACTATCAAGGAATATATGCATATTCAATGATTATACATTGCCTTTGCCTGTTCAGAAAACTACTTCTGCCCCATTTGGTAATTTACTGACACCTCCTGTTATAGCAACAGTACACCATTCTGCATTTAGTTTCCCCTTCATATCATATCTTATCTCATTTGATTTCTTCAACTTCAAACATCTGGCCCACACTCTTTTCAATAGATGCAATATTCTTGTTTTTAAATACACAGCTAGAATGTGAGCCTTTCCAAGAAGCCTTCCCTACACTCAGGCTGGCTGGTATTCCTTCTCTCTGTTTCTGTCTGCCAGCATTTACCATGCACTGTACTTTGCTATGAACTGCCTACTCAGCTCCCAGACCTTTTGGATATGTAGAGAGCAGGAACAGCGTCATATTCATCTTTCTTCTTTCAGGACCCACAAGGTGCTTGCTATAGGACTATGCTTAATAAATACTCATTAAACAAAGGAAAAGCAATACAATGCAAATCTCCCAGATGCGTCTGCATCTTCTGATGCATCACAATCTGTTTGGATATATTCTTCAGTCAGATTCAGTGCTGCTGTTTTTTTTAGGAAGTAGACAAAGAAATTCCAATTCCTCATCAAAGAACAGCTCCATCTTTTGGGAGAAGTGGCAAGGATCTCTCTCTCTCTCTCTCTCTCTCTCTCTCTCTCTCTATCTCTCTCTCTCTCAGCTGAGAGCATTATTGTTCATAATAGTTTGTGTGTGTGAAAGGCAGCTTGGGGAGAAACAGTTCTTGATGTTGAGTGCAAATTAATAGGGAAATCTGCCCTGCTTCCTTCCTCCTCGTGGATAAAATATATTCATGATCCAAAGCTATAAAAGGCTATTCGGAAACTATCTGCAGCCCAGGTTGCTATGGGAACCACTTGTTTAAAATAGTACAGTAAATAGTCACCTGCACCTGCATGAACACTGGGCCTGGTTGGTGCACCTTGCTCTGGTGATGGCGGGCAGCCTGGGACGGAAGTGCCTGTGGCAGGTGCTCTCTGGGGCCAGGGCGTACCTTGGCCACAGGGGAACACTTTGGTGAGGAAGTGACATACAATAGGCTCACTCGCAGCAGCAAATTGAGATATGGAATGAGGAGGACAAAGATTTTTGATTCAAAGCCCTCTGGGGTCCCCCTGCCTTGCCCACACATACACTGTACTTACAAAGCAATGAGAATAAATACTCAAGAACATATAAGATTTCGCTTCGGATCCAGCAACACCCAAGCCAAACATCTCCGAGGATGTGTGCAACCTTCTTCCCCGTGCCTCCCAAGTTCCCTTTGAGAGATTGAACGCCGAAGTCCATAGAGGAATGAGAGAGGCTGTAGAGAGGGCTAAGGACAGAAGAAACATGAGGTCTGCCCTGGCTCCCCCTGAGCTGAGAGGGATGTGGAAAGCGGCCAAGGAGTTGGAAAGTAGCTTCTACGTGCAGATGAGTCTTGATTCTCAACGGGAGTTTGTTCCCTGCAACTTCTCCAGAGACGCCCGGTGCTTCTGGGCATGAGAGAGGGCAGCCTGAAGCAGGGGCAGAGCTCAGAGCCAGGCAACTGACTGTGCCCATCTCGGGGACTTAACCTATCCAGTTATCCAGACAAGGGCTCAGGAGGACTGGCCAGGGGCCCATGGCCACCCAGTGGTGTAACCACGATGTATGTTGGAGGTAAACATGAGAGGAAGAGGCCCTGTGTCCGCACCCCGTTTTCTCCCTCCATCCCACCCCCACCACCCACCCCGGCCCAGGCACAGAGGCAAGCAGTGGACCTGGCCCTCCACACGGCAGAGACCGAGGAGAGACGCCAAAGAAGTCTTGCACTGGGTGGGCACAAAATGGTTCATACCTAAACCAAAACCATCCTCAATTTGGCCAACACATAGCCTAGAGGTAACAAGATTATGATGTGTGTTTCTATTCTTGAGCTGAATGGGAAATTGTAAGAAAACTTAATTATTTTGGTCATTTTTTTTTCTTTTTACACCTACATTATACATATCACTGTGTTTCTGTCTGTGTACATATCAATCACTACACAGAGATGGTGTGGATAGAGGAAAGTTCCAGTTCAGTCCAGTATCTCAAAGGGTTAGCACAAGCAAAACTGAAATGAAGCATTTCATCTCATTCTTCTGAATTTAAAATATTTTGTGGGTTTTTTTTCCACTCTTGTGCTCCTTCTTCTCATTGTAGTTAGCTCTAACCCTTTCTTGGTTTTAGGAGGAGGGAAGGAAAGTGTGAGGCGAAGAACAGGTATTCCCTGAGAAACTGATTTTCTCTTCCTCACTCTGGCAGGAGAAAATGAGAAGACAGTGTGGGAAATGATCCTGCCATAAATGTTTAGCAGAGTCAATGCAAGAAATAAGACTTTTTAAATACGAGATAGAACCTGGTTATGATAGTTAAGTAGTAAAAAAATTACTTGGAAATATTTATGCCCTATTTATTACAGAGGGAGACAGAGAGAGGGAGAAAGGGGGAGAAAGAGAGGGAGAAGGAAGGATGGGGGGGGGGAATCATAGTCATGTCCTCAAGTACTTTTCCAAAAGATCTATAGGTGAACTTGGTTATTTTGCTAAAAGACTCTTGGTTACCTTTATTTAGCACATCAATGAGGAGGTGGCCTTGAAAGTTCAACCAAAACACATTTAGTTAGAACAGATGTGAGACTAGGTGCATTATTTAACTCATAATAAATACCCAGACTAACCAGCATCCTATCATAATCCAACATACGATATAAAAGCTAAAAGAAAAACAGAACCATTTGCAATGCTTTATTCCCAGAAATTCATGGGGGGAAAAGAAATACATCCCAAGTTCATTCAGCTGTTAAGTGCTTACCTTGAAACACACAAAACTGCCATTTCTTTATAAAACTCTTTCAAATTCCACTACTGACCTTCCCACATACCACAAAATATTGTGGTTGTTGTCAACGATTATGGGCCTGTATATAGTTAAAATAAAGACAAACCTCCTCTGTTAGTGATCAGTCTAATCATTTCAATCTTCTATGTTTTAAAGAATATACACGCAAAGTAATATAAATGTCACAAAACGTGTGTGTGTGTGTGTGTGTGTGTGTGTGTGTGTGTGTGTGTGTGTTGGTGGACAAACACAGAGGCTGAGAAAGAGAAAAGGAGAACAAGGGCTCTAGAAAGTAGATCATTATTACCTTAGAGAACACAGCACATTTCCTCCGTTTTAAAAAAAATACCCTTGTTATTAAAAAATTCCTCCAGGCTGTCCATGAAATCCAATTATCCTTACACAATTCTTAAAGCTGCACTTAACACAAAACACATTCTTCCTGTTTCTGGGCTGCTGCTCTCCCCTGACACCCCTGGCCCACTTTGGGGAGAAGATCACTTTATCGGGCCAGAGCCTGCTGCATCACCAGGGGGAAGGCAGACACCAAAGGCAAACTCTGTGAACCGCTGTGGACACCATCCCACTGAGACTAGGTGACCTGCACGGCAGCTAACTTGGAGCAGAAATCCATTCACAAGTTTCCAAGTCCATTCAATGCCTCGGTTGCAGCAACACGAGTGACAGCAAATCAGGCAGAAAACCTCCAAATGAGATTTTATAATCTGCTCTGGCACAAATGAATCAAAATGAATAGGAAAACAAAACAGAGTTTGACAAAGTTAAATTCATGATTATCTGCCAAAGTAAGCAGTTTAACAAAAGCTTCATTTCTAAAAAAAAAAAAAAAAGTAAATAAATTGTGGGCCCAGCCTGGCTGGTGTTGCTCAATGGTTGAGCATCAACCTATGAACCAAATCACAGTTTGATTCCCAGTCAAGGTTCATGCCCAGGTTGCAGGCTCGATCCCCAGTGTGGGGCATGCAGGAGGCAGCTGATCCATGATTCTCTCTCATCATTGATGTTTCTTTCTCTCTCCCTTCCTCTCTGAATTTTTTTTTAAATATTGGCCTTATTTCAATAAAATTTGTAGAAGTTCAACACAAATATAGACTTATGACTTTTCATTTGAATATAATTATGATTTTTGCTAATTTTTTCCTACAAAGAAAAAAAAATGACTGTTTAGTGCTCTAGTTATCTATTGATTCATAATAACAACTCTAAACTTAGGGCCTTAACGTAACAATATGCTTTTATCTCAGAGACTGTGGATTGCCTGGGCTCAGCTGGGCAGTTCTGGCTGTAGGTCAGGTAGGCAGAGAGATGTTGGCTGAGACTTGTCAATGGAAGGTTCCATTGGAATGATTTTATAATGACCCTCCAGGCCCTTCCCAGTCTTGCTCTCAATACAAATCTATACAGATCCTTGGTCTCAGTAAACACTGAATACTCATTACAATATGAATGCTGCATAGGAAAACTCATTCTGTATCTTTATTTATGACATGCCTGGGACAGTCTGTTCATGCCTCAGCTGCTTAGAATAGTAATTCACACATAGCAAGGTCTCAATAACTACGTGTTACTTTTAGATGGAGCAGGGTGCTTAGAAAACCACCATACCTGTGCATTTTATTATCACCTTTATACAGAAGCATCTGCACAGCATATCTGTTGGGTGAGATTAAAAAACCCTCCAGTGAAGGATTCAAACTTATCTTGACGATTTCTGCCCAGCAGGATTTTTTATGCTTTACGATTATTGTCCGTGTTACAAGACAGGACATGGTATGTGAGATGTTAAAAATAATAACTACTACTAATAGTTATTCATATGAAAATTCCTCTAAAAATGTAAAATGGGACTGCTCTGTGTTACAGTGATCCCACTCTGGGGGATATAGCTAAAGGAAATGAAAACAGGATGCCGAAGAGATCTCTGCACTCCATGTTCACTGCAGCTCCATTCACAATACCTACAATATGGAAACCTTAAGTGAGTAAGTATGTAATAATATAATCATAAAGATGTTTTTTCTTTTTGGTGTTCTGTAGAAGTATGTGTTATCTACACTAATAAAAGTGAAAGACACAAATTGACCACACCTTTGCAATGCCCACCAGCCAATCAGGAGTGAGTATGCAAATTAGCCCAACAAAAATGGCAGTTTAATTTGCATACACAGGTCCCCAGTGGCCAGGGGTGTTTCATACTGTCCTAGCCTCTGGGCAGCATGGGAAGGAGGAAAGACAGCTCCAGGCAGAGTGAAGGCAGAAAGGGGGCTCTGGGCCAGAGCAAATGCTGTGTCAGCAGCCAGGATAAGGAAGGCCCATTCTGCACAAATCTTCCTGCATCAGGCATCTAGAACATAATAACAAAGAAAATGTGATGTATATATTTATATATATATATATATATATATATATATATATATATATTATATTGCATATAGTAAAATATTACGCAGCCATAAGAAATAAGGGAATTCTGCCATTTTCTACAAATTAATGGACCTTGGAGGCCTTTTGTTTAGTGGGATAATCCAGACTGGGAAAGACAAATACTATATAATCGCACTTATATGTGGTATCTTAAAAAAAAAAAAAAACAACTCAAAACTCCTAGAACAGAGAGTATAAAAAGTGGTTGCCAGAAGGTGAAATATGGGGAGAATGGGGAGAAATTGCTAAATGGTACAAATTTCAAACTATAAAATGAGTAAAATCTGAGGATCTAATGTATCATCATGACTACAGTTTAAACCACTGTATTGATAATTTAAATTTTTTCAGAGTAGCACAAATGCTCTCAGTCCCCTCAAAAGAGATAAAAATTAAAGAACAGTTAGCCTGTATTAAAGTTATCATGTTACTTAATATAAGATTAAGTAATTATATGAAAGATCAAATTTGACCCTTACAATTTTCCCTTATGGTTCATATAGTTACTCTCCTGATTTGTGGTAAGGAAACAGGCTTGGAGAACATATTTATGGTCACATAACTATTAAATTGTATAACCACAATTAGACATTAGTTCTTTTTTTAATATATTTTATTGATTTTTTACAGATATGAAGAGAGAGGGATAGAGAGTTAGAAACATCAATGAGAGAGAATCATAGATCAGCTGCCTCTTGCACACCTCCTATTGGGGATGTGCCTGCAACCAAGGTACATAACCTTGACCGGATTCGAACCCAGGACCTTTCAGTCCGCAGGCCAATGCTCTATCCACTGAGCCAAACCGGTTTTGGCATAGACATTAGTTAATATTACAGATTTAATAATCTGTTTTAAAATATATTTCTTTATTGATTTCAGAGAGGAAGGGAGAGAGAGATAGAAACATCAATGATGAGAGAGAATCATTGATCAGCTGCCTCCTGCCAGCCCCACACTGAGAATCATGTGCCCTGACTGGGAATCAAACCGTGACCTAGTTCATAATTTGATTCTCAACCACTGAGCCATGACAACCAGGCCATATTTAATATTCTTTACCACAATGTTATATGGTTGGAAATGTAAGGCTGTCCTCAAAGAAACTGTGGAGAATACAACAATTAAAACCCATTTATGCACAAAGAAGCACAAGGCAATCCATGAGAAGACCCAACAATGCCATCCTACTAAATCTAATGTGCTTTGGAATTATTAGATTTAATTATATAAATTGCCATTTTGTACCTCATAAAATTTGAGTGTATACTATTTTCACATGATTTAACTAATATTAAAAGTATAAATTCAGCATTATGTATAACATTGACAAAACTCTAATTACCAATTCCCTCTTTTAATACCATTGAACAAAATGAGAAAATAAACCAGTTTATTTGGTCAAAACACTACCAATAATACTCAACAAATATTATATTTTCAGAAAGAATTAGTGCACTATTCAGAAGGAGGATCCATGTGATAGCAAAACAGCAAGAAATTCAAGTCAGTTTGATTGTGTTCTTGATAACCAGTGATAACAAATGATCTAGAAGAGAGGCTGTACTTATTCCTTTGTTGCTACAAAATAAATCTATTTTCACAAAACTTTTATAAAAATAAATGTTTTCCAGAAATGTAATTTATACAATAAAGAACAAATCCATAAAGAGAGTGTGTTTGTCTTTATTTATAAGAGTGGATATGTGTGTAGTCAATATAATCACATTGATAAAAACACATCAGGGAAAACGTGATTGATAGGCCTGAAGGAAAGTCACTCAGCTCAGGAAGGTCAGCTTGCTACCTGGCTGTCAAAGATGTCTCTAGTTGGCATTTATCTCTGTGACCTTGTCTCCTTGCAGTATCTGGCACTCAATTTGCTGGCTCAGAGACTTGAATTTATGAGATTCTTGAAATTGACAGAGGACTAGTCACATGGATTCAAAACAACAATTATATGAAGCAGTTTTATAAACTGTATATCCATTTATTAATGGACATATGCCTAGTAAACCAGTCCAGCATATTCTCTTTTCAATATAATTTCTGCCCAGCTGGTGTGGCTCAGTGGTTGACCATTGACTATGAATCAGGAGGTCACAGTTCAATTCCCAATCAGGGCACATGCCTGGGTTTCAGGCTTGATCCCCAATGTGGGGCATAGAGGAAGCAGCCAACCAAGGATTCTCTCTCATCATTGATGTCTCTTTATCTCTGTTCCTATCTGCAATCAATTAAAAATATTAAAGTAAAAATTAAAAATCTATTTTTTATAGTACTTAAGCTAAACATACATTAAAATCAGAATTTTACAGGGAAAGCATGATTAATGAAAGTAATTAGTTGTAAAATTCATGAGCTTGATGGCATTAAGAAAGACTAAGTCAGAGTTCCAAATACATAGATTAGTCCTGCCTTTTGGGTCAGCGAGACAATATCTCAGAAGACTGTCTCTGCTATGCGAGGGTTGGCTGGGAAACTCAACTGGAAATGTTGATCTTTGTCCACTCTGCTTGTATAGGTCTTAAGGATATCCTCCTTGACCACACTGCCTGTTGCCAATGGCCATGTCTCTGTGCCCTCCACTTATCTCAGCTATTTTAGATTAAAAGGGAGCACTGGACTCTAAACAACTCATCTCTAGGCTGGCCATGTTTGACCACCGTGTGTCCTGGTTCAATGTGATGAGAGTCAGTTTTTCCTCTTTTGAATGGAAGTAGAAATGATGTCATTTCTTTGTGAAATTGTCATTTTAAGGAAAATGAAACTGTTTATGTGTCAATGTAAGCAGAAAGGAGGAAGAGTAGAGGTCGTGTTGGTTAGAATGGAGCATAAAGTCATTTCACAAAGAGAAGCAAAGTAAGAGATCTTATTCTTTTAGCTAAGTCCTTTAATCATTTCCTCCATGCTTTTGTCAAAATATACTTTTATAGATTTCAGAGAGGAAGAGAAAGAGTAAGAGAGAGAGAGAGAGAGAGAGAGAGAGAGAGAGAGATCATCAATAATGAGAGAGAGAATCATTGATTGGCTACATCCTGCACTCCCCACACTGAGGATCAAGCATGCAACTCAGGCACGTGCCCTGATTGGGAATCAAACTATGACCTCCTGGTTCATAGGTTGATGCTCAACCACTGACCATGCCAGGTGGGATCTCCATGCTTTTGAAGTGACATTGTTTCTTATAACTTATATCCAAGTCAAAGAAGCACTGTCAAAATATCCTCTATGAATTTTCTGTTTTCTATTGGTTATAGCTTATGAATGCACATTTGTGAGCAACACATTATTTGCATATATACATCAAGTTTTCTTCCATTTCAACCACTCTTTCTCTTTCAATAAGACTTTTAATAATGTCGTTACAGATTATTTTATGAGTTAACTCAAACGGCAATTTAATTTCTCTTATGTTCAATTTCTTTGTGACTACATCTCATGGTCTCCTCACAATTAGTCTACAGAATTTATAAATGTACTAGAGACCCAGTGCATGAATTTGTGCACCAGAGGTGTCCCTCAGCCTGGCCTGCATTATTGGGCTGAAACCAATTCTCTGACATCCTCCTTAGGGTCGGTCCCAGATTGAGTGAGAGGGTGCAGGCCAGGCTGAGGGACCCTACCAGTGCACAGTTGGGGTGAGGGAGGTTAGCCACCCAGAGAGGAATTGTGGGAGATCATGTCCAACCCCTGCCAATCAATTCTGATCATGTCCAACCCATCTCACTCAATCCTGATCAGCCAGACCCCAACAGCAAGCTAATTTACCAGTCAGAGCATCTGCCCCCTAGTGATCAGTGCACCTCATAGTGACTGGTCGACTCTGCCCCTGGTGGTCACTGAGCTTCCCACAGGAGGAGCGCCACTCAGCCAGAAGCCAGGCTCACAGCTGGTGTGCACAGCTGCCACAATGTCAGGAGCCTCTCCCAACACTGTGGCAGTGCTACCAAGTGGCAGCAGCAGGTGCAGTGGGCCAGGATGAGCAGAGCAGTACAAAGCCTGGCCTCCTCCCTGGCCGCCTGCCTCTTGGCACACTGCCACATCCCCTGAGGGGCCTCAGATTGCAAGAGGCACAGGCCAGGCTGAAGGACTCCTCACCCCCTTGTGCATCAATCTGTGTATTGGGCCTCTAGTATTATTATAAAGCCTAGTCACCATTTATAGTATTGGCCAGTGGTAATTTCAATATCAAAAGATATTCCTTCTTGCCTACTCATTTTATTAATCATTTTCATTTTAGTGGTTGGTTTATGAAAAAATTCTAATTTTGAAAAAAAATTTAAAGATATATTTGTATTGATTTCAGAGAGGAAAGGAGAGGGAGAGAGATTCATTGACTATCTCCTGCACTCCCTCTATGGGGATCAAGCCTGTAACCCAGACACATGCCCTTGACTGGAATTAAATTCATACCCTTCGGTCCGAAGGCCAACACTCTATCCTCTAAAACCAACTGGCTAGGGATGAAATTTGTTTTTAACTGGACTTCCCCTAAATTAAACTGCCTTAGTTTTGCTAATTATTTCATAACTCTCAGCAGGTAAATTATGAGGAGATACTGGTGTTAGAGTATATGTTGTGTACCCCATGCTTCTAAGCAATCACCCCCTGCAAAAACAACAGAGTGTCAACAATACTGTTTTGGGTGCAAGTTAGAGTTCACAGCTGAGGCCCAAAGGGCATCTGGCTGTAATAAGTGCTAAGTGCTGTGAGGAAAGAGAACGTACAAAGATGAAGTTATAAAGATGTAGACTTGGGATCTTTTCCCCAGAAAAATAAGGATCAAAATTGAATAATATGCACACTTAATTGAGGAGGCCAGTGGGGGCTGAACATTGTGCTTAAGACCCTGATTATTAGTGCAGTTTTCAGTCAAATTAGGAACCATTCTCCTACAACTTCAGGATGGAGAAATTGTTTCTGCCTCGTTAGAAGTTTTGAATATATACACAACACTGTATATAGTATTACATGTGTGACTATAATACATAATGCATATATGTTGTATATAAAATATAAAATTATTTTAAAGACTCCCAAAACACATCTAATTAATGTTGTTTATCCTTCTTTCCTCAAATTGTTTACCTGGGAATATTATTTTTGAAGATTCATATATTATAAGAATCTCAAGAGCACAATAAGAAGATTACTGTACTAATCTATACTTGATACAGATCACCCTCATAGATCTAAAAAATTTCAGGTCTGAAAAATGTGTTTTTCAATGTTCAAAATACATTGTGTAGCATAACCCGGGATTAATACATACTAGGCATTTTGTGTAACTCCATATTTGTTATAGACATATACATGTTATACATCTTGAGCAGAGGAAACACCAACTTTGATTTGATATCAGACATGGTTTGATGACTCAGGCACCCTTCACAGCATGTTCTGACTTTGCTGTTGCTAAAATGAGTGAACATATCACATGCCATGAAGTTTTCTATTAGGATTACCAAACAAGAGCTCCCATAACTCTCTGGTAAAGTGTGTGCTTTGGAAAGCTGCAGATTTCTCAGGGACTAAATGAAGCCTTTTCTTAAGTGGATGCATTCATCTCTTCTGTGGTTTCGCTGACCCTCTCAGACACTTTGTGGAGACTACTCACATTGGTGGTTTATGGTCCATAAGGACACCATTTAAGTCATGGGAAATAAACAGTTTCCAATGAACAGACTGGCTGAACTCTTCAGAGAGTTCAATCTAAGTTCCTTATTTCATACTAGGAATTAGAGTTTCCTTCAGAAGGAATGTTGGCATTAGCTAGGCAATGTGCTACATCAAAATCATTAACCAGGACCCCTTACCACCTTTTATTAAATGGTTTTCTGTAGTATAAGTTAAGCAATAACACAAATAGCTTTCTACTCTCTGCTATGAATTGGTGTGCATGCAACAAATTAAAGTGTTTTCAGCAGGCATTCTATCTGTTGAGGTAAAAAGTCGTATCTCCTGAATTAACTTGAAATAAAACCCTGGTGAGCAAACCCTAAACTATGTGTAAACTATGCTTGATATAAAAATCTTACCGATAGGCTTTAAGTAATTTTTTCAAAATAAGTGCATGTTGGCATGAACATCATCTTAGTGTTTCTTAATTTTTGTGGCCCCTTTGAAAATCCATTGAGGTTTGGTCATCATTTTCACCAAAAAATAAAAATTACAATTCCAAAAAATATAGCATTTATTTTAGGAGTTTCATTGATGCCGAAAACTGTGCTTAAGGTCTCTAGTGCCAGTGTTGTTATTTTCACCATTAGGGTCCAGTCTCTTAAAACATCAGAAATTAGGAACTGGATACTGTTTCTCTTACTGCTAAAATTTCCTGCCTGGATAGCTGTTTGTAATGTTCCTAACTGCAACGAGGTATCCAGATAAAACTCAAACAACATCTATATAATTTTGGATATAATTTGAAAATTGATTAATACTTAAAGCAGAGGGAGGAAACGCTTGCCGAGCTATATTATAAAATCAGATAGAGTTTACAGAATGCTGCTACTAGACACAAGGGTACTGAGGAAGTTCCAAGAAGGAAGTGCCCTGGGAAATGATGCATGTTTCAATGTCTAGATCTGCCAAGGTTTGTCTTGGCATCCCCTGTGATTCCTATGTGGGGAGTTTGAATTCAGATGAGACTGAAAGAAGAATAAGACTGAGTTGCAGCCCCCGCTGGTTTGGCACAGTTGGATAGAGCATCAGTCTGCGGACTGAAGGGTCCCAGGTTCCATTCCGGTCAAGGGCACATGCCTGGGTTGCGGGCTTGACATGCAAGAGGCAGCCAATCAATGATTCTCTCTCATCACTGATGTTTCTTCCTCTCTTCTCCTCTCCCTTTCTCTCTTAAATCAATATATATATATATATATATATATATATATATATATATATATATATTAATGACTGAGCTATAGAGTGTAGAGGACAGTGATTTCCCTTGTCCTCTTGGAGTTTCCTTTGGAGATAGGAACCGTGGTGTCACATTTCAGTTATCTGATACTGCAATAGGGGAAATAAGTGATCCTAAGTTATTGAAATCATATGATCTTTGTCTTCTTTTAAACTAGACACTCAAAGTTCTTGACTATGTGCTAAAGGAGTATCAGGCTCCTGATGGTGATGATGCTAAAGCAGCTGAGCAATCTTTGTTTTCCCTCACAGAGATCCCACGAGTGAATTGGGTATCATCATCAACATATTCTACTCAAGTGAGCTGATAAGAAAAAGGATCAATATTTTGGGGGTTTTCTGTCTTACATTTAAGTCCCTTATCCATTTTGAGTTTAATTTGTATATGGTTTAAGTTGGTGGTCTAGTTTCATATTTTTGCATGTATCTCCAATTTTCCCAACACCATTTATTGAAGAGACTGTCTTGACTCCACTATATGCTCTGGCCTTCTTTGTCAAATATTAATTGAGCATAATGTCTTGGGTTGATTTCTGGGTTCTCTGTTCTGTTCCATTGTTCTGTATGTCTGTTCTTGTGACAGTACCAGGCAGTTTTGAGAACAGTGGCTTTGTGGTATATATAGCTTGACATCTGGTATTGTGATCCGTCCAACTTTGTTCTTCTTTCTCAAGATTGCTGCAACTATTAGAGGTCTTTTTGTTTTAATCCCAGATGAATTTTTTTGGAGAGCTTATTCTTGGACTTTGAAATATGGCATTGGTATTTTAATAGGAATTTCATTGAATCTATAGTTTGCTTTGGGTATTATGGACATTTTAATTATGTTGATTCTACCAGTCCTGGAACTCAGTATATTCTTTCATTTGTTTATGTATTTCTCTATCTCTTTTTCCAATGACTAATAGTTTTCTTAGTTTCCTTTACCTCCTTGGTTAAGTTTATTCCTAGGCATTTAATTTTTTTGTTGCAGTGGTAATGGGATTGTTTTTGTAGTTTCTCTTTCTGTGAGTTCATTATTGGCATATAAAAAAGCCATAAATTTCTGGGTGTTAATTTTGTATCCTGCTACATTGCTAAATTCATTTATTAAGTCTAGTAGTTTTTTTGATGGAATCTTTAGGGGTTGCTATGTATAATATCATGTCATCCATGAATAATGACAGTTTTACTTTTTCTTTTCTAATTTGGATATCAATATAGCTTCTGGGACATTCAAATGGATGCTAAGGAGAATATAAACAAGTGGGACTACATCAAAATATAAGGTTTCAAATACTGTTTAATTTTATGTATAAAAGGGAACAAAAACAAACACTTAGTTTTTAAATTATTTTCAGAGATGAAAGTAATAATCTCTTAATTCATGGAGATAATTTTTGTTGTTGTTAATCCTCACCCAAGGATATTTTTCCCATTGATTTTTAGAGAAAGTGGAAGGGAGAGAGAGACAGTGAAAAACATCGATGTGAGAGAAACACATTGACTGGTTGGCTCCTGCGCACACCTAGATCAGGGCTAAGGATTGATCCTACAACTGTGATATTTGGTCTTGACCAGAATTGAGTCTGGGACCCTTCAGTTTGTGCGCTGACGCTCTAGCCACTGAACCAAACCAGCCAGGGCCATGGAGATAAATGTTAAAATGCTCATTTCTGTTCAGGTAACCAAAGTAACTGTTTGATTCAGATCTTAAAAAATAATTATACAGCTTTTCATAATAAAAATGTGCCGTATTCTACTTTGTATTAATTTGAAATCCATATCACACACACATAGATGGATTTATTTACAGGCCATCTAACGTGACTAGATGGTTCTTTTTTGCAGGTAGGTCTTTGCCTGTATATTTATAAGGTATATAAAAATAAATTTCACTTCAGTACATACATATTCATAGAGTTGAAGCATTTGGAAATGCATACAGCACCTGCCAACTACTTTGACAGGCAATGAGAGGTTAGCGCGCACTGCAAGGGCAGACAGGATGGTTAATCGGCAGCGGTGCAGGTCACTTCCAAGACAAAGGGGTGCCAGTTCACTGAGCACGTGCAAGCAAAGAACAACACAGAAATGGATCAATTATAAAAGCTTCAGTTACTATCACACTGACCGTCATAAACGTTAGGCTGCAATAATCTCTACATGATCATTCAGAGGCCCATTTAATTTTGGTGGTTTTGCAGATGTAATTTTTTTTAAAGAAAATCTCTGTTTGGGTCTTAAATTCTGGCATCTCATCTCTGTGTACAGATGAGAAACCCTTTCAACAATAGCATAGGGGCAACACTGGCATGGCTGTGGTTGAGCATCGGCCCAGGAACCAAGAGATACTGGTTCCATTCCAAGTCAGAGCACATGCCCAGGTTGAAGGCTCGATCCCCAGTATGGGGCATGCAGGAGGCAGCCAATCAATGATTCTCTCTCATCATTGATGTTTCTATCTCTTCCTTTCCCTTCTTCTCTGAAATCAATAAAAATATATTTTAAAAATAATAACATAGGGTATGAGACAAGTTTTATAATAAAATCCCAATGTAACCACCATATATATATATGGTGGTTTATGTCAGAGAAGGGAGAGAAAGAGAGAGAGAGAGAGAGAGAGAGAGAGAGAGAGAGAGAGAGAGAGAGAGGAACATCAATGATGGCAGATAATTATTGATTGGTTGCCTCCTGCAGGCCCCACACTGGGGATTGAGCCCACAACCCAGGCGTTTGTCCTAACCTGGAATCAAACCCATGACCTCCTGGTTCACAGGTTGACACTCAACCACTGAGTTAAGCTGTCTGGGCATGTTTAACTTCTAAAACTCCTAGAACCAACTTAGTGAACAGGCTTATCCTCTGCTGAATCCTGCTACACAATCACTGCTTTATCCACAGCTCTAATGGAAAACTTGCCATATGTAAAATGTAGAAAGATGCAGAAAAGTTAACCAAAGAAGCATACTATTTATGTAATACTTAAACCTAAGAATTTAATCTCAGATCCTCCTGATTTGATTGTCAGAAGACTATATTTTGAGCATACTTGCCTTTTGAATTTGCATGAGCTGATTTTAGTGCTGTCTTCAATATATATCAAAAGTCATTACATGTCTTTTCAGTTTCCAATTCCATAATCATCACTGTTCAGCAAACTTCTACCCAGCACCCTGCTCTAGAATCCTGAAGTAGGAGCATATCTGCCTAGTTCTTGATTGGCTTACTCTGGCTCCTTGTCTGACATTTTACAAGCGATATGAACTCGGGAGACATCAAATTTCTCTGTAAAATATCATAATAGTCATACCCACCTCACAGGTTATTGTATCAAAGGAAGTAAAGAGAAACATTTAAACCTGTGCCTCACACAGCTAACTCCCTCACCCCCCCCAGAATTCTGGAATTCTGTTTGTAAACTCTGCTCTTTCCCCTCCAAAACATCCCCCTGAGCAATCACATGCAATCCTGAGGCTAAACATGGCACCTACTCCCTCATGATCACACAATTATTAACTACTTAGTGCTACAGACTAATTGGGGATTGCTCCCTAATTGCTCTTTGAGAAAGAAATTTTCTTCCAGTCTTAAGAGAATTTGATCTGGTTCACCCTAGTGCAGTCAATCCATTCTTCTCTCTTGTTTCATTTTATATGTTAAGTCTGGACAGTAGTTGTGATCTGGTGACAATCAAATATTCTACTTCTTTCTGTCACCATCTTTAGGAACATATCCCTGAGTGCATATCCATGTCCATTTTATATCCATCCACCATGCCCTTGAGATTTCATTTTCTCCTTCACAGTTCTCTTCTCAGCCTTTTAAGATCTAACCCTCTCTAGCTATGATTACATCTGTGTTTAACACCGAAGCATTTTTCCCCTAAGTGCTTTAGTTCCTCTTCGATTTTTCTGAATAAATGTAAGCCCAGAGGCAGACTATTCAACACATAGGCCTCCTTAATATCCTTTGCCTTTAGATTTGTAGGAGTTTCAGAATTTCATTTTTTCTCTCTACCAAAAGTCATGAAAATGGAATATATTGTTTAAAATAATAATATAGCATTTATTTCTTATTTTGTTCATAAAGCTCTGACAAAAAATTGTAAACATGGCTTATAAAATTAAGAAAGCCAGAGTCAACTTTTCACTACATAGTTAAAATTACCCTAGCCCTAGCTGATTTGGCTCAGTAGATAGTGCATAGGCCTGTGGACTAAAGGGTCCCAGGTTCTATTCCGGCCAAGGACAGATGCCCAGATTGTGGGCTGGACCCCCCCACCCCTACAAGTAGGGGTCATGCAGGAGGCAGCCAATCAATGGTTCTCTCTATCATTGATGTTTCTATCTCTCTATTCCTCTCCCTTCCACTCTGAAATCAATAAAAATATATTTTTAAAAAATGAAACAAAATTACCTTAATTGACCCCAATGATGTTTAAGATATGAATATGAATGAAAATATACTATCATCTAGCACAACTTGGTTATACCTTGAACTAGCATTTAAGCGCCTGGATATTCTTCTTCTATAGCTCATGAGAAGCTTCGCTATTTCTGAACCTTTGAAGATGTAGCTTGCACAGCTGGCTGAGCCTCACAATGAACACAGAAAACCCTGTTATCAAAACACCTTCCCTTTCCAAGTGTGGTTTCACTGAGTCTAAATGTCCCTCATAGAATCTCTTTTCCTCTCTCCCATGAAATTTCAGGAAAAAGCACATTCTTTAAAGTCTTCTGTTGCTGTCCACTCAGTGAGGCTCCTGTTACTGTGTAGACTGTTGACTAAGGTTTCCATGGGAACCATTGGCTTGAACCCCCAAGCCTGTTATTTTCTAATTCCAGTGGAGTCAGCAATTTCTAAAGCTAACTTACAGCATATTGACATTCCAGAGGAAAAGTCCACAATGCTTACTTTTACTAAAGCTTAAGTCTTAGCATCACTGATGGCTTTTTAACAGGTAGCATCAGTTTAAAGACAAAAAACGCAGAAGTGAGACCACTGACATACCTGCCTCATTGTCTGTCTGTAAAGCCTCTGATCAAAGGAGGTTACATTTAGTTCCTAGGCATGGTCCCCTAGCTCTGCTTGGCCAACCTCTACTCATGCTAGAACTCAGCTCATACCTTCCTTCTGGATGACTCTTTTCACTAGATCCATTATCTGTGTTTGTGTATTATGTTTCTCCCAGTATGTTACTTTGCCCATTTTTAAGGTTTGGTGTGGTTTCTCTCTCCTTCATTATATTAAAATTATACAAGGTTGTGAAAGGGAAACAAAGGAAATCCTTGTGGATCACCAGATGAAGGGAATGAATTCAGACCAACAATAGGGATTCGATAAGTAACATTCTCTGCTACATGAGAACATCGTTCTGCTAATCTCTACACCACTAATGCATGGCAGTATTCTTGACCTATAATAGTACAGGTGCACGGAATAATTTTGGATGAATAAATGAATACAGAAAAAAATGCCCTCTATACCTCCTTTTCCATTTCACTTTGAAATGACATATGTTGCTTAAGACATATCTCTCATAATAATTCTACCCAGATTTAATATGAGGAATATATTGTATTTCCCTCAGAAATGAGTGACATATTAATTTTACCTTTTTCATTTATTAGCCAGAAACATAGGATTAGATCCTATTCTTAATTCTTCAGGTTTCGCTTTCATAGTGGGAGCGTAAAGAAAACTGTCCACATGCTCTGCACAGCCTCTATCCATGCCGCTTAGCAACAGCTTTTGCAGGTCCTCCATTGAGTGGAGGAATCTGGTCTCCTCACTGCCTCCAGTCTGAGACAGCCTGTGACTCACCTTCATCATAGAAAGCAGGGGAGATGGCTTCACGCCAGGCCCGAGCCTGCACTGGAAGAGGCTCCTGTGTACTTGCTTATACCTCTGCAGCGCTGCTGAGCTGCCATGTGCAGACAGAGCTCCAGATGGTATGTACATGGTCCAGGAAGTGGGTCACCCCACTCGGGAGCCTGAAAATGTCCAGAGACCTGAGGGAGACTTCCATCAGCCAGTCAAGCCACCCCACCAGCCGAGTGTCCATGTATGAACAAATCTAGTCAAAATCAACTGAGTATTGCCCGCACCCACAAAAGTACCTGAGTGGCCCAGACTCTCCTAAACAGTTACAGTTGTTTGTTGCATTCGCTCTTGAAGGGGTGTGCTCTGCAACAATTGCTTCTTGGACTAATTCCCAAATGGCCCATAATATTAATATCTATTCCCAACCTTGTCTCAGCACTCCCTGTCGTCTTCCTAGATTTCTGTGTACTTCCTCAGCAACATGTTGCTATTTATCTAGACTTTATTTATCTTACAGTTCTGCCCACCTCCATATTGGAATGAAACATCCATGTGGATAAGGATTCTGTTTTGTTTTGTTTCCTGTTATATTTCTAACACCTCAAAAACGCCTTACAAACAATGGACCTGCAGTATTTGTTTAATTAATTAATTAATTAGTTAACTAATTAATCATGCCAAATAATTCATTCTTATATGTGGGAAATTGGTTTCTCTCACCTATCTAAAATGTCTCTCCCTTCCTAGCTCTACTGAGGTCTGCTAAAGCTAGCAGATTTTTTGTTATTCAACATACTAATTATATGAAACCATTAAGAATAAGACAAATGGATGCATGAAGAGCTTATATGAGTCACTGCAAGAATGCATGAAACCCTGTTCTAATATACAAACATTATAATTATTCCCCAAAAGATTCAGGCATAACTCCTTAATTAGAAAAATTAAATTTTTGACTTTTTCTCAACTTTTTCTTTAAGAAGCTAATAAACATTATAAGAGTCTTAAACACATTACAGGCAATTGATTACTTATTTTCAATTAATTTCTGTCTGATGTACATGATTTCATCATCTCCAGAAATTGGGGGAATGGACAGGTGGATCTGGAAAGGCATGAATGGTTACTTCTACCCAGTGCCCCACCCCCTTCAAGTTAAGTGAGCACGTAGGCTTAGGAAGGCCACACATGGTCAGTTGCTGGATGTAAAATTAGCCTTATGGGATTAGCTCCAGAAACCCATTGGTAGTATGTTCACATTGTTTTACACATGGCTTTTAAGGTGCAAGAATTAAAACTTACATTCTAAAATAAATTGGGACTTTAATAACCTAAAAAAAAAATCACACCATGATATACCCAAAACGTATCAAATGAGGAAGTCTAATCAACACAGGCCAAAGGTATAAAGTTAAAAAAAATAAAAGATATAAGGATTCCAGTTGTATTATTTTTATTATTCTATACAGACTTTATTTTAATATTAAAAGGGCATTTCAAAAACCATTCTTGAATCTCTTTTTCTTAAAAGTTAAACATATGAAAATTATGTTTAGCGACCTTAGAGGAGTTGTAAAAAACTGAGAACATCTCAGAGTTCATGATAGAAAAGCAAAGCACAATTTTTCAAGTCAAAGTAATTATGCTGGCTCTCACCCCATTACCGACATAATGTGAAGCTAATAAGCCAAGTAATTAGTATGTCTAGGTCAGAATTTTCACCTCAGTAATTGAAGGGTAAATGAAGACAAAGCAATGTAATATAAGCCAAAGAGCAGTAACATATTATAATGAAAATCGGAAAGATCCCTTAAGAGATAGTATGTTTTTATTTGTTCACTGAAGAATAATATGACAAATTGATTTAGTTTTTAAGCTTAGTGAAAATTAAGGCATTCAACTGTGTTGCCAATAAATGTTAGTAAATCCATAAACACATTGAAATGCACTACATATTGCACAAATGTATAAAATCATGCATTAGATAAATTATGTTCAATTAATTAGCTATTGTAGTCTTAATGATAATCAAAGGAAATATCTTCTTTCCTGTGTTGAGAGGAAAACCCGATAAAACTTAAACCTCCATTGGAGAGCTAGTGCCCTCATCAAGAAGAGAGGAGTCGAAATGGAGCCAGATGTTGAGAGGAGTGCCCTCTTGCCTGGTAATAATGAAGGACCACAAACTGAGGGGAAGGAGAAAATTACTCCCAGGTCTACCTTCAGAAAGTTACTAGAGATGATAAACAGCCTTCACTCTGTAAGACTTCCTAATGGAAGACTTCCTAATAGAACTGATGATAAATTCACTAGTTTCCACTCTCCTTCTCCCCCAGCCCCCCACCCTGAAATAAGAGTATCTATTTGGGGAGCACAGTGTTCTGGAGAGGATGACCACTCTCCCTCCCCTTCCCTGTCCAGAGTGAAGGGGTCTTCGATATTTTCTTCAGACCATACTTTGTAGGTGGAACGTCCTGGAGTTGAGTGGCTCTTGAGAGTTGACCTGAGTTAAGTGAAAGGACCAGACCTCTATGCCTTCACCTCGTGAAGTTACTGGGTGTAAACTGCACCTGGGGGAGGCACATTGGGCAAGGGATTTACCAGAAGATCCTGAAGAAGGTTGAGAACAAGGGGCCATTTTGTAGCAACACGCCCAGCAGCTGTGGTAGAACCCTTGCTTGATAAGCATGATCTGAGTAGCATCCGATTTGCTAACCCTTTCAATCTTGGCAAGAGATAGGACCGATAACTTCCACATTGAGAAAGGGCAGAATTGCCACCGCTGATCCCAGCACTTCTCATGATCCAAAGCGATCAAACTGATGGTTCCTAGAGTTAAAAGACGGACTGAAGACCAGGGATATCCATCCTGTTCCAACAACGTTAAAGTGGGTGTGTGGATTGTACGAAGCTGGTGTGTGCCTATTGACAGTGTGGGTCAACTGAAAGTGGTTTCCAGATGCTACAAGGGAAAAAAAAAAAACAATTTCTAAGGTGATTAAATAGGAATAAGCCATAGAAACCTGACATTCTATTAACAATACAAGTTATAGTAGTCGTGCATTTGCTAGAATATATTTGGTCTTTGGTGTTTTTAGCACTTTTATTGAAGGGTGTTTTAATTATTGAGGGTACTTCTTCTCAGAGGTCATTGCATTGGAAGTATCATCTTTTTCTTCCCTGAATGTGATCAAGGATACCTTTATATGTCTTTTTCTCCCATATCATAGACTTCTGTACACTGTATACTGTGGTCTTAGAAATTTGATAGGCTTGGAAATATTTCTACTTAAACTCACTAGCACTAGAAAACTATAAAAATAATGTATTGCAACCTTGAGTTGGACATCTATTTAAATAATAACAGAGACTATCCTTGGTTCTCTTTTTGAGAAACTGCGGCTGTAGGACTATCAAAGTCACTCTGAAATATTCATGTTATAACTTACATAGAACATCAGACCTTCCAATAACACACACTTTCTCTAGCACTTTATGGTTTTGGCAATTTTTTTCTCTCTCAGTAAAATGAATACACCTTGGGCATTTCTATAAATCATCGGTAGAAAAATGTGTGTACCTGCCACGCTGAACAAATGTTCTACACCCCTTTCATTGCCATGAATCCACCAACCGACTGTTTACTTATTCATTGTGTTTGCATGTTTGATTTATACAAGAACAAAACTACATGATTGGAAACATTAGGCATTACATTATTTTTATAGTGAGTGCATGAGAAGTCTGAGGGAACTTTCAACTAGAAGTATATGGTGAGTCAAAGGCATTGGACCTAAAATAAACATCTATTGAGACATGATTTGAAAGAAATCAAGATAAACATTTGAAGCACCAGTGTCTCCTGGAAACGGAAAGGAAGCAAGATGAGTTGGGTAAAGAGACCAGCAGACATAGCACAGGCAAGGGGGAGAAAGCATACAGACCCACCATGTCCATGCCAGAACTTCTGAAAATGTGAACACTATGGTGTGAGTGTGTATGTTTACATGATATGCTATGATTCATTTGGAGTCCATTATTTGTTACAGTCCAAAATATCTTTTTTGCTTTTCTTTTTTACAATAAGTTTCCTTTATTAAAAATGAGAGTTGCATTAGGTTAATAGTAATTATAAATATAATAGATCCCTTTTCAAAGAACCTATTTTAAAAACAAGAGTAACGGTTTGGATCCCCTGTCCTCTGTCTCCCCAGCATCTGGCCCTGACTGATCCTCTCTCCTCCCTACACCCGATTCCTTCTCCTCCCTAAACCATGCCCTGGATTGCAGAGCAGAGCTAATGAAGCCATACTATTGTAACTTTAGTTTTTGCTAATAGATTCTTTGGGCAGAATTTAAGGGGAGAAGGAGATGATAGGCTTGAGGCCTTTGGTGATTGACAGTACTGGTACTTACCAAATGCAGAGCCGATTCATCGCTCTACATTTCAATTTCTCCAAAGGAAAAAAGTTCAGAAATGCCTGCCTATTAACTTCCAATGTAAATGTTTAGGCCATATGTGAAAAAAGAGCATTTAAGATTTACATGCATGCTAGAGACTCGGTGTGAGAATTCCTGCCACTAGTGGGGTCCTTCAGCCTGGCTGGCAATTAGGGCTGATTGGGGCATCTCATCAGTCCCAATAGGGGCTGTTGGGGGGACAGCCGGCCAGGAAGGGACCCCAGCAGCAAGCTAACCTATGAGTTAGAGCATTGGACCCCTGATGGTCAGTGCATGTCATTGCAACTGGTCAAACATTTAGCATATTAGGCTTTTATTTATATAGATATGCATAATCCATGGACAATGACAATAGTGTGCTGAAGGTTTGGGGCTAAAATGGGTCAATGTGGGGAGACAAAGGGGGATATATGGAATACTTTCAACAATACAGATAAACTTAAAATATATATTTATAGCCCAGCCTTTATTGCTCAGTGGTTGAGCATTGATGTACAAACCAGGAGATCATGGATT
The DNA here is from genome assembly GCA_963924515.1 of Vespertilio murinus. NCBI lineage: Eukaryota > Metazoa > Chordata > Mammalia > Chiroptera > Vespertilionidae > Vespertilio > Vespertilio murinus. The sequence continues at coordinate 54,056,106 of OZ004711.1, read as the reverse complement.
AATTCCTAATCAAGGCACATGCTGTGTAAGAGGCAGCCAATCAATGACTCTCTATTATCATGGATGTTTCTATCTCTCTCTCCCTCTCCCTTCCTCTCTGAAATCAATAAAAACATATTTTTAAAAATCCCAGGAGAAAATTAAAACACAAAACAAATAGAACATAAAAAATGATTATCATTTGATGACAATATCAGCCCTAATCAAAATTCTGCCTTTAAAATTGCACCAGCAGTGCAGGGTCTTACACTCCCTTCTGTTTTAGTCAGAGATACAGAGTCCACAAGATCCTAAGCATCCAAAGTGCATTGACAGTGACCCAGTCATCTTAACTTGTAGAAGTGTCTGAATAATGTCTTACTTAATTTTTTTTACATATTGTGTGATGAATAAATGAATCTATTAATGGAATTGTGTTAAGTTTACTTTATGACAAAAACTAAAAGAAGCTATACTGTAGACATAAGAGTATAAGAACAGACTTTTATGTCAATATTTGGTCCAGAAAAGTAGATTTTGAATTCATCAATTCATAGTGAAAGACCCATGAATGCGCCCTGGACTAATTGCAGTTTCCTCCTTTGGATAGTATTGAGTGCTATTTATCTTATATGCACAGCATCACAATAATTTGAAATGAGCATTTAGAGATTATTTGCTTAGTCAAATAATATTTTTAAAAATTGGTTAAGAAATCAAATATCCACAATATGGATGAAATGCAGAGTGGGAAACTATTAGAAAAGTGTTGATTATATAAAACATTGTAAGTGCAATGTTCTGAAAAATTACTCATATAGGATTATGAGAAGGAGTTTATACAGATCCTTGGAGATATGTTTAATAGGAAAGCATTTTGGTTGCTTTTCCACTCTTCCCTACAGACCTAGCCCCACCTTAACGTAATAAAACTGGAGCAGACATACTCAGTAATGACTATAAAAATCATTATCTAGATCTCTTATATTTGTGAAATGAATGTGCAGCTGTTGAGCCTGTTTGCAGGAGAAACGCTGAAAAAAATCATCTCTGGACAAGAAACAACGGGATAACAAGAGATAAGATGGAAATGGAAGATAAAGAAACACATCTCTGCCAACCAATACATTGCACAAGGAAAAAAATGAATAACCATCTTATCTGAAAAAGCAAGATAGCTACTATTTTGAACATTGTGAATCATATATTAGAGTATCAGAGAATAAGTTCATTTTTACTAGGTTATAGTAAAGCAGGATAGAATGTAATAATATATAATATAGACATATAATATATGATATTAATGTATAATAGTATGCACTTAGCACAATTGTACTTCGTTATGTAATCTATACTTTTATTACATTTTTATATTAAAGACATAAAATGTAGTCTCTCGGTATGTATATTTTCTAGTGATGTATTTAAATCATCCATATATAATCATTTTATTTGGCAAATCCCATTTTTTGCATGAAAGGCTAATTGGCTGTGTTAAAGTTTTTCACTTAAGAACTAGCCACTAAATTTAAAAAAATGATAGGTCTCATCCCTGTTTTATCTTTTCTTTTATGTAAAGTTGTCAATTTTATTATATACAGGGAATCTTTATGACACCAAAAGTGAAGTTTTTTATTTATTTTTCCCATGATAACAGAAGAGCTGTGACATAAAGGAAACATGAACACTAACTCGGCATGCATCCTTTTAAATTCAATTATATACCAAAGAATACAAATATTGCACATAATTTATTTCATTTCATCAAAAGGTTAAAATATTTATAAGATAGAGAGAAAGAGAGGAAGAAAGGGAGGGAGGGAGAGAAAGAAGGAAAGAGAGGGAGGGAAGTGAAGGAGAGGGGAAGAAGGAAAGGGAGAAAACAAGTGAGCTTAGCATATATTAAATTGAAAACAGACCAGAATAAAAGATAAGACTCCAATAACACTGAAAAGACACTGAGAATTGAATCTGTTATAAATGATTTATGCTCCAGGATCATGAGGTTAAAAAGGCAAAAGCTTTAATGCTCACTCATGCAAGAATGTCAAGTCACTGGTCTAGATAAAGAATTTGACAGTAATAAGATTTTAAAAGCAGGTATTCTCTGGTAGTATTGTCTGCCGTAATAAATAGAGGTCATAAAACTTTGGTCCAAACATATTCAGCGGGGATTAATACTGCAAGCAGATCATCCATCTGAACTTTGAGAATGTACTTATAGGCCAATTTAATAAATGGATAATGACATAAAGACTATTTGTGAGTCTCAAGAAAACGTATGCCTCTTCCAAGACTTTTTTTTATTTCACTATAATTCTTCTTCTAATGAATAATTTTATTGCAGATCTGAACAATGCCATGCCTCTTTCAGAGTCAAACATATAAATCACTTATATTAACTACAATAACAAAAATGTCACTACCACCAATGTTAATTCCCGCATGCCCAAAAGTGCTGAGAAAAGTGAATGGTGTCATGAAAATGCATTTATTTTTAAGAAACAGAAGTTTGAATTTGAATGAATCACTCATTTGAAGGAAGTGGTTTATTAATCTAGGAGTTCTCCTCTACAGATATTGATTATTTATACTATTTGACAAATAATCCTATTTTAAATCAATAAAGGGCAACATAGCAACTCGAGAGTCAAGTTTGTTTCAAGGATGTGGATTAATGATAAATCAAGATATTTGACTCTATCTGTAACATATAATGCTAACATCTGACATTCATTTAGTATAGAAACAAACTTGCCTGTAGCCCCAGTATAAGATCAGGGTATTTTAATTTCTGGGTTCCTATTTTGTAACATATTTTCACTATCTGAGCAGGCAACAGCTGGTCTTCTGGGAACTGGGCCTAGAGAGATAATAGCTTATTACTATTTCTGTAAGTAATAAACTATTCAAATTCATTTGGGTCCAAATATACCAGCTGAATCTTTGGAAGTGTTTCAATAGTGAAAAACTGAAAGATTTCCCTCAAAGACAGTGGTCGGCAAACTCATTAGTCAACAGAGCCAAATATCAACAGTACAACGATTAAAATTTCTTTTGAGAGCCAAATGTTTTAAACTTAAACTTCTTCTAATGCCACTCCTTTAAAATAGACTCACCCAGGCCATGGTATTTTGTGGAAAAGCCATATCCAAGGGGCCAAAGAGCCTCATGTGGCTCGCGAGCCGCCGTTTGCCAACCAGGGCTCTAAGATCAGGAACAAGACAAGGCTGTCCACTCTCACCACTCTTATTCCATACGGTGCTAGAAGTCCTAGCCAGAGTAAACAGACAAGAGAAAAAAATGAAAGGCATTCGGATACGGAAGGAACAAGTCAAACTGTCACTTTTTGCAGAGGACATGATTCTTTTTATAGAAAACCCTAAAGAAGTCACCAAACAACTATCAGTAACAATAAACAAATACAGAAAAGTTGCAGGACACAATATCTATGTACCAAAAAAATGCCTTTGCATTTTTATACACTAACAATGGAATCTCGGGGGGAAATGGAAAAAGAAAACACCAATTCCTTTTGTAGAGAGATACTGCTTTACATTATACCAAGAATGCAACAGAGAGAATAAAATACCTGGAAATAAACTTAACTGAAGAAGTGAAAGACTTGTACACTGAAAACTACGAAGCATTATTACAAGAGATTGAGAAAAACATAAAGAAATGGAAAGAAATTCTGTGTTCATGGATTAGAAGAAACAATACAGTTAAAATGGCCATATTACCTAAAGCAATATACAGGTGTAGTGCAATCCACATTACACAGGTTTAATGAAAATCCCAATAGCATTTTTTTTAACAAATAGAATTTAAAAAATCAGTGAATTTGTAATCTGTATGGAACCATTACCTAGTGTTTTAATAGCCTATTATTTTAAGATAACTTCCTTGTCTTTAGTAATGGCTTATTAAGAAAAAGGTGTATTATGACCTTCAAATTTAAGAAATCACTGCTTTCAAGAAGAAATGTTTTACAAAATATAATTACAGTAATACCATTAACTCGTTCAAAGTACCTGAAAGTTTATTACATGCACAGATACAAGCCTAAACTGAGTTTATTTCCTATAACATATTTCAAAGGGATTCGCAGTGAGCTCTACCATCTGACTCATCAGCTGGCAATGTTCCACTGCTTCTTGCTATAAGCAAGTTTGTTAGCAGATGGGTTTCCTGCAATACAGCACCCACCACTACCAGAGTTTTTAGTTTTATTTTTACACAATGGTATGAAGTTAATTCATGTACCATCACTCCACTGAGTTTAAAATGTGCTTCTCTTACATTCACTGTGCAAAATGTTCCTAGTATTGTGTTTTGAGAGTTTGAAACTCTGGTGCGGACATTTTTCTTCTTTTTTTATATTTTATTGATTTTTTTTTTTTTACAGAGAAGAAGGGAGAGAGATAGAGAGTTAGAAACATCAATGAGAGAGAAACATCTATCAGCTGCCTCCTGCACACCCCCTACTGGGATGTGCCCACAAGCAAGGTACATGCCCTTGACCAGAATAGAATCTGGGACCATTCAGTCCATAGGCCAACACTCTATCCACTGAGCAAAACTGGTTTTAGCAAGGATTTTTTGAATTATAGATGTTAGGAAGCAAAATCAGAATTCCCGTGTAATGAGTTTCCTGGGGTTAAAGGGCAGGGAAAATCTTATCCCAACAACTTACATATCATTGAATCCCTTCCCTCAAAGTCCTGTCCAGTAGAGAAAAATAAAAAGCTTTTTTCCTCATATTCTGAAATATTGTGCTTCCATGAAACAGTGAACAGTCTAAAGACGTGCCTTGCATCAGAGGTTCTGTCATCTTGCAGAAATAATTTAGCAATGAAAGGCATTAGTGGCTAAATCCATGCAAGTGAAAAATTAAGTGCTTAGGTCATTGTTCCAAGAGGCCTGTGTTAAATTCTATCTCTGCATCCTGAAATGTCTTTGAAACTCACCACGCATTTAAAGACCAATTTTCTTTTCTCTGGAGTGAAAAACAGAGACAGAATCTGTAACTATTAACTATGGTTACCAAGTAAGGCATAGACAAATATGTGTCCCTGTTGTGGAAAGATATAGCTTTATTTGATACCAACAAATGGAGTATGTAATGTTTAAAATCCCCTGTGGGCATTTTTTGCTCAAATAAATTGCTGCCTTGCTAGTTAATTTTTGTTGTTAATCCTCACCTGAGGACATTCTTCCCATTAGTTTTTAGAGAGAGTGGAAAGGAAGGGGAGAGACACACACATTGATTGGTTGCCTCCCAAGATTCCCTGAATGAGGCTAGGGATGAAGCCGAGACTAAGGTATGTGCCCTGGACTGGAATCAAACTCACAACCTTTCAGTCCAAGGGCTGAAGCTCTAACCACTTAGCAACCTGGTAGGGCAGAATTCTTGTGCTAAAGAACTGACTTACCTGTGGATACAGATTTAGGATTGGGCATGGTATGACCCTAAGTTGGGTTATAAGGCATGTGCAATGCTTTCTTCCTTTGAAGCAGATAACCAAATGGGAGCAAATGATTATAGTGTCCAATCACCATAACTATCAGAAAAAGGTTAAAGTGTCCAACGAAAGGCTAAAACGAGTGCCCTAGTATTTTCATGCAATATGGCATTACTTGGAGTTCAGAGTAGAAGAGCCACATTGGTAATCATTACCCTGGTATCTGGGTACTCTGGTGTACCAAATGCTCCCATTTATTTCTTTCAAAATAAAGAGAGAAAAAAAAACTAAAGAAAATTAGATTTAACTTAAGGAAGGATGATTTATCTCTGTTATAAATATTGAAATATATATATGTGTGTTATATATATATATATATATATATATATATATATATATATATACAGACATATACACAAACACTGAGTGGCCAGATTATCATCTCTGAATACATAATAATCTGACCACTCAGCGTATATCCTATATAATAAAAGGCTAATATGCAAATTGTCCCCTCTACCAGGGGTTCGACCAGCAGGCAGGCCCACCAACCACCCATGTCCCCTTCTCATGGCATTCAGAGATCATAATAATCTGGTCACTCAGTGTATTTAAAATTTGTATATCTCTGTGTGCACCCTATGGTACAAATGTCAGAGAAAATGCTGCATGAATTAGAGCTGCAGCTGGTCACAAAGTATAATAGAAAAACCTGTTTTTGTAAACAAATAATATTTTGGGCCGTTTATTATTATAAATAATCTATTATTATAAAGCATTGATGTTATTAACAAGAATCCCAAATGTTAAACCTAACAGTGAGAGATGCTTTTCAGAAATTAGTCCTGTCTTCAAGTCCTAAAAAAACCATCTTCTTTTATTAGACCGTAATAATATTGGAATTAATCAGCATCTTTGGGGGGGAAAATGCAGAACAAAGCAGCAGCCCAGAATCACGCCAGTCATCACACATTTATATACCTTTCCATTTTAAAAGCTCATGGTAGAGTTTGCTAACACCTGATTTATTTCCACAGAGTGCCCTGCCTTTATCACGCAATAAGCACACACCTGCCTAATGTTTCAATTCTGGCGTCTCACTTAGCCTGGATTTCAGTTATTCTACCGCCTGCGGTAATTTAAACATCACACCTAGAGAGCTGTGTGCAAATGTCATATGCACATGTAGTTCACGTTTCCATGGCAGTTGCCACTTCCTACATACTTCCAGCCCCTCTTAGTGTGTTCCTCAAATATTTCTAAAATGTTGCTCTATCTTTTTCACACAAATATGGCAAATGCCAAATAACCCTCAGCATCCATTTCCTCTCTGTGATCATGTCTCTCAGCCTCTCTCCCACACCTCTGCCTACTGCCCACCAGGCTCTGCTTCCCCCAACCCCCAGCTCTGCTCCTTCCCCCAGGCTCTGCCTCTCCCCCACCCAGGACTCTGCCTCCTCCTGGGGCTCTGCCTCCCCAGTGAGCTCTGCCCACCCCCTGGCTCTGCCTCCCCATGGGGCTCTGCCTCCACTTGCTCTGCCTCCCCAATGAGCTATGCCCCACCCCCAGGCTCTGCCTTCCCACTGGGACACATGAGCCTGAGTGAACATGAGGCATTGCTGGGGCCACTGAGCCATAGCCACACAATGCTCTTTTCAGTGGGCAGGCTGTCTGAACACTGAGGAATGATTATTTGAACAGGTTTTTAACCTTATAGAAATAGCTGCCATTGACTGCACGTTTGCTGCAGACCTGCCATGTAGCTAAGCCTGTCAGACATCACCTTATTTAATACTCACAGTCATTGCATCAGGCACTAATAAGGTGCCAGGGTTGCCTATGAAGGAAGTATGGCTCCAGCACAGTAAACAGCATGCTCAAAGCCATTCAACACAGAAAGAGAGAGGACAGGTGTAAATGCCCTTCTTTTGACTTAGTAGATCCTATAGGCTCAGTCATTAATCGTTGTCGCCTCCCTCATGCTTCTGACTCCTGTTAACACCGGAGTGCATGCCTTCCTAGTAGGTTGCTCAGTTGCTCGTCCTAACAGAGTGCTGGGTGGATATCCATTCTCTCAGCCTTCCACACATCTACCTGGATCCCAGCAGTTGGCTGAGTGTAGACTCGCAAAAAATGTAAATTCTAACTAAAAACGTGTGCAGGCGTGCCTGAAGGAATTGGAAATCTCCCAGGTTGCCAGGAAACTGGGGCACCGAGTCCTCAAGAACATTTTAATGGGACCAAAGCCGTTCAGAGAATTTTCACAATAAATGATTGAACACACCAGATTCTGCCGCTTAAAAATATTAATTTTCTAAATGTTAGATACTCTTTAAAAAAGTTCATGTCAGTAAGACATATTAATTAAAAACATATTTACATATTTAAGAGATAGAAATGATACCATTAGTTTCCTTTTGAATTAATATCTTAAAAATTTAACAGTACATGACTAAAGCTTAATTGTATATATCTTGATAGCTCCCAAAATAAAGATAAAGGAAATTATGAAAATAACCTACAGTAAGACCAAAAAATGATAAACGACAAGTAAATACATATGTTCACATGTATATTATTATGGACCATTTATCCCTTAGTTTATAAGTAATTCAGCTTTTCGTGGTGCTTTCTACCACTCTGTTCCTTATTGGATGTGTGCTATTCTCAAGGATTGTGAAAGGTCTGGAATTTCACCTTCCTTGTAGCCTAAGGAACTCACTTGCAATGATCTCATAGATTCTGGCAAAGAGCAGAGACTTCTGAGCGAGGGTTAATGGGCCTTACTATTCATGGCGCAGGTGCCAGCAAGAGGTTCCTGTTTGCATCAGCTACCCTTGACTCCCCCATGTCCTTTGTGGGTGTTGCTCACGAGTGGGCCTGTGATGTAGCTGAGGAACTCTGATCTTAAGTAGGGCTGCTGGAAACTGCCAGTGTTTTCCCTGGTGGCAGACATTATCTTCATTATTTTTTAAACAAACAAATCTGCCTCCTGCTACTGAAGGGCACATTATCTCTGTCTTTCAAAGCTGGTCGCTTTACAGACATTGTGGAAAAAAACATTTGCGTACAAAAGCTGAAATAGCTCTTCTCAGAAGATATGTAGAGAAAGGAGAGAATGTGGAGAACTGCCTCTCATCAGATACAAAACTGTGTACTTGCCTTTAAAAATTAGGTGTTACAGGAAAATAAAAGATATGCAGACCTGAAAGCATAAAACTCCTGGAAGGAAACAGAAGCAGTAAACTCGTTGACACTGGTCTTAGCAATATTTATTTCTTCTGGCTGTGTCTCCTTGGGCAAAGGCAACAAGAGCAAAATAAGCAAATGCGACTGCATAAAACTGAAAAGCTTTTAGACAGTGAAAGAAACCTTCAACAAAATGAAAAGACAACCTACTGTATGGGAGAAGATATTTGCTAAAAATCTGTGAGATAAAGGGTTAACGTCCAAAATATGTAAAGAACTCATGAAACTGAACATCAACATAAAATCCAACTAAACAAGGGCGGAGGACTTGATAGTCATTTCTCCAAAGGGGGCATACAGAAGGTCAACAGACACATGAAAGGATGCTCAAAATCACTCATCAACAGGAAAATGTGAATTAAAACCACAATAAGACATCACCAATAATGTCAGGATGGCTAATATATAAAGACAACAGAAAATGGGTGTTGAAGCAATTGTGGGTTAAAGGAATCCCCTAGGCTGTTGGTGGGATTGTAACTGGTGCAGCCACTGTGGAAAACACTTAGGCAGGTCTTTAACATTAGAACTAACATCTGACACGGGAATCCCACTTCTTGGCAGTCATCGGAAGAAAACAAAAACATGGATTAAAAAAGACATCTGCATCACTCAGCTCATTGCAGAAGTATTTACAATTGTCAGGATATGGGAGCAGCTAGGTGTCCATTGATAGATGAGTGGATAAAGAAATCTGGCAGATATATGAAATGGAATATTACTCAATCATAAGAAAATAAAATCTTGCCATGTACAACATCATAGATGGATCTAGAGAGAATTATGATAAGTGAAATACTATATGATTTCACTTATATGCAGAATTTTAAAAAATGAACAACAAAACAAAACAGCAACAAGCACACAGATATAGAAAATAACTTTTCGTTTCCAGAGGAGCTGGTGGTGAGGGAGAGATGGGAGGGGATTAAGAAGCACAGCTTTAAAAAATTAAAAATGTCACAGGATGTAATGTACAGCATACAGACTATTGTTATTAATATTATAATTATGCATAGTGACAGATGGTTACTTGACTTGTGGCCATCACTTTATAAGACACATAAATGTTGAATCACTATGTTATACATTTGAAACTAACATATCAATTATAATTTTTTTTAATTAACATGTCTAGTTATTTTAGTAAAGCATTTTCAACTTTCGCCTACATACCGCTGCTTCTTTGAAGTACAGCCCAAATGTACTGTCACTGATCATCAGAGAGATGGGAATTAAAACAACCATGAGGTGCCACCTCACACCTGTCAGAATGGCTGTCATCAGCAAATCAACAAACAATGAGTGCTAGAGAGGATGCAGAGAAAAAGGGAACCCTCCTGCACTGCTGGTGGGGAAGCAGACTGGTGCAGCCCCTGTGGAGACCAGTATGGAGTTTCCTCAAAAAATTAAAGATGGAGCCGAAACCGGTTTGGCTCAGTGGATAGAGCGTTGGTCCTCAGACTGAAAAGTCCCAGGTTCGATTCCGGTCAAGGGCAACATTGTACAACATTGTACAACATTGTACAACATTGGTTGTGGGAACATCCCCAGTAGTGGGTGTGCAAGAGGCAGCTGGTCTATGTTTCTCTCTCATTGATTGTTTCTAGCTCTCTATCCCTCTCCCTTCCTCTCTGTAAAAAAATCAATAAAATATAAAAAAAAAATAAAAAATAAAGATGGAACTGCCATGTGACCCAGTGATCCCACTTCTAGGAATATATCCTAAGAAGCCCAAAACCATTCAGAAAGAAGGTATACACCCCTTTGTTCATAGCAGTACAATGTACAAGAGTTAAGATCTGGAGGCAGCCCCAGTGCCCATCAGTAGATGAAGGGATAAAATAGCGGTGGTACATCTACATCAGGGAATACAATGCAGCAGTAAAAAAGAAGAACCCTTTACCCTTTGAGACAGCATGGAGGTACCCGGAAAGCATCAGGCTAAGCGAAATATGCCAGTCAGAGAAAGACAAGTATTACATGATTTTACACTCATATGTGGAATCTAAGTAACAAGAAAAACTGATGAAAGGAGTGGATCCAGAGACATGGAAGCATGGAGCAGAGTGCGGAATCTCAGAGGGAAGGTGGTGGGATGGAGAGGGATTAGCCAAAGAATGTATATGCATATATGCAGAACCCATGGACACAGACAATAGTGCAGTGAGGTGCATATGGAAGCAGGTATGGGGTGGAAGGGTCAATTGGATAAAAAGGGGACTTTCAACAATAAAGATAAATTTTAAAAATTGCAGCCCCATGATTTTAAAGCACTAAATTTTCATAAGATACATCTTATGTTTCCAGGTATCATCTTCATCTTTCAACCTTCCCACCCTGGCTCACAGGGAGGATTTTGTTTCCCTCACTGTTCCCACTCTTTGTTCCATCCACTGAAGAGAGGCTACGTGGACAGAGAATCTGCTCAGCAAGGCTGGTCGAACCCACAGGGTACCTCTGAGCAAGGACCTCCCGACTTCAGGTTGGAGACAGGTTCTGGAGCAGGACCCAAGGCAACCCATATCCTGAGGCTCGTCTTTCAGTGACGGCAATAAGGCCCAGGCTTTGCTGCACTCTCCCCTGCTCACTGCTGCAGTGGGTGCTCACCAGCAGCATGTGGGACCCAAAAATGCTATCCCCAGTGGGTGTCATGGCACCCCTGTGTGCAGTTTTCCTTGACACCCAGGAGATTTCACATTAGGGGTGTCCAGAGGCATGGCTTTCCATTGAACTGGGCCAGTACCTGAGAGTGAGGTTCCCTGGGTGGCACTGAGGCACCCCAACTGAGTTTTTTGGTAGTATCACTTCAATCCTATATAATAAAAGGCTAATATGCAATCAACCAAATGGCAGAACAACTGGTTGCTATGACATGCACTGACCACCAGGGGGCAGATGCTCAATGTAGGAGCACCCCTGGTGGTCAATGTGCTCCCACAGAGGGAGCACTGTTCAGCCAGAAGCCGGGCTCATGGCTGGTGAGCACAGCACCGGTAGTGGGAGAGCCTTCTCAGCAGCACTAAGGATGTCCAACTGATGGCTTAGGTCCCTCCCCACGGACCTAAGCCATCAGTTGGACATCCCCCAAGGGCTCCAGGACTGTGAGAGGGCAAAGCTGGGCTGATAGACGCCCCCCCCCCGCAGTGCACGAATTTCATGCACCATACCTCTAGTTAACTTAATAAAAGAGTTTGCAAAGGTGAGATTTCACTGATAATCTACAAATCATTAATGGTAGAGGCTTAATCATTCCAGCCATTCATAAAGTCTGGCATTAAGCACCTCCAACCTTTTAACTTCCCTATCCATATCTTCCATCACATTTTTAAGGGGAACATCCCTTGTAATATATAACCTGCATTTTTGTTTTCTCTCCATCTTTAGGTAAATTTCCTGCCATCATATTAGATAATTCTCCCTATAGTAAACAAAATTCAAATGTCAAAAGAAAACTCACTGCTCCTTTTAAAGTACTCTTTTTTTTGTCTAATGAGAAGAGGATGTACTAAAATAGCTTTGTGTCACAATTCCTACATTCAGCATCTCTGTAGAAGTAAGAAAACCAAACAAAAACCAGACAGCAACAAAAAGACAACAAAATGAGCTGACGAACAAATGATAATTTGAGTGTCATTCAAATTTTGTTCTAAGACAGCTTCCATTTGCATCCTGCTTTATATAGTGAGCGCTATGCCAAATTCACTTGAATCGTGACATTAATTTGAGGGGTTTGACAAATTCAACCAGAATATTTTACAATTCCTCCAAGCATATACACATATATATATATATATAAAACCCTCACTATTGTAGAGGAAGTTGTCATATACATCTGTTACTGTCTGCGTCTGAAATAAATTAACTTTTTATGTCTTACACTGTAATTATCTGAGAAGAATAAATGGAGTAGTAATTTTTTTCTGATGTTGCCAAGGAGCATGAGAAACACCACAATTCTTGGCAAAAAAAAAAATGCTAATGAGCCAAACATTAATATTAATGTGATCCTTTGGGCAGGGAGGCGGATAATAGAAACTCACAAACTTTCCTCCCAACTTAACTTCCAATACAAAAGTAACAGATTGTTTCTTCAATGCATACAAAATACAAATTAAATGATATTTAGAGTATTTTATATTTTGTCTTCTTTCTTATAAATTAGAGGTGCATTTTTTGCTGAAAAAGTAATTAGTCACTGGGTTGGGGGGAGGAGACTCATCTTTTTGTTGTGGTTCTGTGAGCTGAGAATTCCACATTTCCTTGATTACATCCACTAAGGAAGTGGAAAGTATGTCTTGCAACACAAATTTTATTGAACATAAGAAAAAGCAAAGATTTGAACCAATTCAGAGATCATAAATCACTGGGTTAAGAATAAAATAAAGTATAGATTTATAGTCTTGTAAGTCACTAGTATGAACATTAGCAGAACTAACTTTAAATCCATATACAGGATGGTGTGGGATGGGAGAAATATTTTCACTCAAAAAGTTTCATTCACTAATATATTAATCAAATCAAATTCGTTTAAAATGCATATTTTATGTCTAGATATATTTATGTAGATCTGGCCAGAAGAAAGGCAACGATGAAAAAAAGAAGAAGAAAGAGAGAGAGGAAAAAAAGGATAAAGTGAGAGAAGTAAAATTATCTAAGCAAATTATTTTCATAGAAAAACAAACTAAAATCCAGGAGATTAAATGAATTGCCAAATGGTGCACCCCTGTCCTTATTAGACCCCACCTAAGAATCTGAATTCTCAATAAGAACTTGAATCATGCCCACCCTGCATGTTTCAGTGGTTGAGCATCGACCTATGAAGCAGGAGGTCATGGTTTGATTCCTGGTCAGGGAACATGCCTGAGATGTTGGCTCAATCCCCGGTGTGGGGCCTGTAGGAGGTAGCCAATCCATGATTGTCTCTCAACATTGATGTTTCATCTCTCTCTTCTCCCTTCCTCTCTGAAATCAATAAAATGTATTTTTAAAAGACTTGAATTGTTTAAAAAGTTCTAGTATATGAAATAATAATATAACATAAATATATGAGATATGTATTTGAAACTATAAGTCTTCTCAGTGAAATTTTAAGTAGAGCCCAAGGAGTGGTTCAAGATCTGCAGGTGTAGGGACGGTCCCACAACTGGGTCACAGGTGTAGAATGCCACATGTTTCCGTCAACACTGAAAAAGGATAAGGAAGAATGGGCGCATCTTTTAAAAAGTAACTAGACACTTGGAGCCTCCCTAAATAAGACTTTTACCTATAAGGAGCTATGAATATATAAATTACACCTGCATAACACTGAATTCTTACGATTCAGGACTGCGAACTGGTAGCCAGGATAAGCTTCAATGTGAAGGAAGATGTTACTGTGAGAATAAGTTGATTTAACATTACATCTGTTTTAACATTAATGTTAAAATGTTACTGTGAGAATAAGTTAATTTAACATTACATGAGATTTGAGAACTTTCTTGAAACAACCTCAAAAAGAAGTGCTAATGTCAGGGTTCGGAGTGGAATGGGGCCACGTGGCACAGCTGTACGGATAGATTAATACTAACTCCAGCCTGCTCAAAACTCATACACACACTCTGGTTTTTATAGAAATTAATTTCTGAAGTTGTGTTTATCAACTGCTTGGCACAATGTCAACTGAGGACCCAGCTCAGTTCTTAGAGCATAAAGTGCTAATTATGTTTTTCCCCAACTATAATAAAGGTGAAAAACATTGGCAGTTATCAATAGTTTTGCAAAGTTAGATCTGTTTTTATTTAGCTCCACATGTTTCAGAGTGTTCAGATAAAACTTTATAGTTGCATACTTTCAAACTTTGATTTGTATAATCCTAGTGTGAATTTGAAGGCATGGCATTTAGGGAAAACTTTTATTTGTATATTTCTTTAATTTTTATTGTTGCTACTATTACAGATGAACCCATGTCCCTCCCCCACTCTGAACTTCCTCACACTTCCTTCCCTCTGGCCATCACCACACAGTGCTCTGTGTCTATGGGTTATGCTTTGAAAGAAAAATATGTATTACTCTAAATAATGCTAGGTAAATGGAGGCATGGCTTTTAAAAATAGTTTATTATTATCTCCTACTTAAATGAACATACATCTAATAGTCACTAATTATAAAATAGATAAAAATATTGATGCTACCATATAAATGCACTTTCTGATTTTTAATGTTTTGAAACATTTTTATTAATTTTAGAGAGGAAGGGAGAGGAAGAGAGAGAGAAAGAGAGAAATATCAATGATGAGAGAGAATCATTGATCAGCTAGCTGCCTCCTGCACACCCCATACTGGGGATCAAGCCCAAAACTGGTGTCTTGCACTGTGATCTCTTGGTTCATAAGTTGCCAGTCAACTACAGAACCATGCTGGCTGGGCAGATTTTTAACTTTTCAGATCCCAGGGACCAATAGCTGGAGTTGACAGAGAAAATGTCCTCTCTGTCCTTCTATACAAGGGTCCTAGGGCTTCCATAACCACATACCAAAATATGGGTAGCTGCAAAAACATAACTTTGTCTCTCAGTTCTGGAAGCTGGAAGTCTGAAATCAAAGTGTCAGTAGGATCATGCTCCCTCCAGAAGCTCTAGGAAATTTCAACCTTTCCTTTTCCTGACTTTGGTGATGTCCTGAGAATCTTTAGCATTTCTTGGATTAGAGAAACACTAGAGGCCCGATGCACAAAATCCATGCAAGGGGCTTAGCCCTCGCAGCCCCTGCTTCGTTCCAAAGGTCGCCTAGATGTTTGTCCGGAAGTATCTCTGCAAGGTAGTTCTGCTGTTCAGTCTAATTAGCACATTAGCTCTTTATTATGTAGGATCACTTGGGTTCTCTGCCTTTGTATGGAGTGCTGCCTCTGTTTCTATCTTCAAGTGGAATTCTTTTCAGAATAACAGCAGTCATATCAGATCAGAGTCCCACTGGACTGCAAGGATGAGGTCATCTTTATTCTGCAGCAAACCTATCTCCAAATGGGTCACATTCTGAGCTGTTGTGGGTTAGAGCTTCAATATGCAAATTTGGAGGGAATCATAATTCAACCCATAAAATCTTCCCTTTAAGAAAAGAAAAGAAATACAGGAAAATAAAAGGGGCAGAATCTGAGTACCCCTCCATCCTTAATATGAAGATCAGCAGATGCATGGAATAAAATTATTGTCAATATGCTATTTGGCTCTCATTCCTTCCTACTCAAGCTTTCACCTTCTCACCTAAGACACGGGGCCAGGCTATGAAACTTGCATTGTACGTATGAAACCTACACTGTATAATTCCGTGTTTGCATTTCAGTAGGACTGACCTTGTCGCTATTAGAAATCAACAGTTTTAATGGCTGCCTGAGACATCTTCTTATTATCTAATGATCATGGAGATGAACATTAAAGACAGGAGCTTGTCACTTCTTCTCTCTAAGTGGAGACTGCACTCAGAAGAGCCCGCTCCGCACAGAGTGTTTGCCATGGTAACTACCTACCAACCAACTGGAATGCCAGCCACTGGGCTCCCCAAACACTGGCCTCAGGAGACATTTTTCAAAATCAACCCCAGGTGATAACATGAGTAATTATGATGCCAAGGAATAACATGATTACTAGCATCCTATTTCCATTGCTGAAGACAGCAGCATTCTATTCAAGCTCAAGGTCAAGAACAAAATTAATATCAAAATCCCATCATTGAGAGTCTATTTCCCGGAACGCCTTCTGATATGAATTTCAATATCATGTAAGGTCCAAGCAGAAGACACACAGCACTCCTCTTCAAAGGAGCACTTTATATATAAGAACTTATCTACTAAACATGCAATTGTTGACTAAGTAACCAAAAGGTCAGTAAGAGAACACTGAGGAATCAGAGAGGAAGCAGCTACCATATCTGGGCCGAGAGGCACAAACAAGAGAGAATGGAGGCAATAAATTGAGGGAGACTCTTCCTACCTGGACTTAGACCTTTGAGGAGGCCAACAGGCCTGGCTGGTGCTGATGTGCCAGGGATCTCAGTGCAAAGCACCCTGGGCTGGAAGCCAGGACACTCTGGGGTGGGGATGAGGGTGACGAGTAGGGGGTATGTTGACAGGCTGGTCTGGCATCACAGGAAGAGGCAGGGATTGCACACAGACTGGCCTGAAAGTGACCAAATATCTGAAAACAACACAGCTGCTTCTCCAGGAAGAAGCAGCCTCTGCTGGGGAGAAGCAGCTCTGGGGAAGCAACACCCACAGGACAAGAAAGCTGCAGGGAGCATCTGGGCCCAAGAGGCGTGTTTCTTTGTCCCGCTGTGGCCTAGCAGCCCAATGCCTGCAGGCAGGGACTGAGGAGGAGCCAGGGCACAGCAGAAATATGCCTCCTAGAGTACTGACCCAAGTCCCCAAGCAGAAAGGAGTCTTGGGAGCTTGGAGCTGACAGGCAATGGTGGAAAACCCAACACAGAACCCTGCAGAGTCAGGTGCAGCCCTGTTTGACCTGCAACACAGTGTTTATCATGGCACTTGTATGAAAGAAGGCCGGTGTGTTGCTGGTGTGGGCGTTAGAGTTGTGTCCATGTGTTTACTCTTAATTAGAAAGCATAAGAAATAGTATGTTTGTGTTTTAGTTATGAATCTTTGCTTGCAGGCAAGCAATTCTGGTTCTGAAGAATTTAAGCAAAAAAAAAAAAAGAAGAAGAAGAAAGAAAAAAGTACAGTGTGGATGTGGAATAGTAAATATACTAGTAACTTCAGAAACTTAACAATCTAGATGAGTGAGACAGAAATCAAGAACCTCCTGCAGAAAACCAATAGGTCACAACAGATAAAATGATGAACCATGATCATTGTTGTGTAAGATTCACAATCCTATTAATAAAAGCCTAATGTGCTAAATATCCAGTTGTCCAGTCACCCGTTCAACCAATTAAGGCCTACCATATTTGCCGGCGTATAAGACGATTTTCTGGCCCTGAAAAATATGCCTCCAAGTGGGGGGTAGTCTTATACAGCGAGTATATAACAAACTCTGTATTTTGAGTGGAAATGTTAGGGGGTCATTTTATACGCCCAGTCGTCTTATACGCCGGCAAATATGGTACTATGCTAATGATATGCTAAGGTGACTCAACCGCTCGCTATGGCGTGTACTGACCACCAGGGGGGGCAGACGCCCAATGCATGAGCTACACCCTGGTGGTCAGTGTGCTCCTACATGGGGAGCACCGCTCAGCCAGAAGCCAGGCTTCCAGAAGGATATAGCTCAAGAAAACGAGATAACCAATGTATCCATGCTTTATGAAAATATTAAATATGTAATTCAAAGGTTTAATTTTTAATTAAAAAATTAAAATTCCCTTGATTTTCAAAAGCACCGAAGGATATATAAGGCAGTGCTAAAATCAGATTAATATGACCAACTACTACAATTTTGCCCTCATTCATGCCTTAAATATATCATATGTTCTACATTGTCAATTTAATTACAAAGAGATAGAAATACTAAGATTTCACAGCACGTTTTCAAGTCAAGGGGGACGTTTTCAAAGTATGTTGATCCCTTTTCATAAAAGTTTTAATTATTTTATTAGCAAGAAAACTATTGCTGTAAAGTTCAAAATTATCTGTGGCAGTTTCAGAAAATGGTTGTTCTAAGTTTTTGTATTTAATTCACAATTGGAAGAGATGTAATGGTTTTAATTTTATAAAATTCACTTTGTGAAGCAAGGTATTTTTATCACATTAATGAAATCATCAATTATGCATTTCCAGAGGAAGAAGACAGGTCTATAATACGGACAATCACCTCAGTAGCAAATTTCTAAATTGGGTCACCAACTTTAATTTACTTCCCTTGCCTCTAGCTTCTTTTTTTCAACAATAAATGAGAAGATGAGAATAGGGTTAAAGAAGAACTGGGAAAGCATATGAGATATTTTAAATGCTAATAAAGATATTCTCCAGATTGAAATTTGTGTTTAATTATGCAGTTTTCCATGTTGTGTTTAAAAAAAAAAAAACACTTTATTTACTACAAAGAAGGAGCTATCTATTACCTCAAGTCATATGATGCTCTATCATTTGTTTTCCAGAGTAAATTTACCAAAGATAAGTTGGGAGCAATTTTCTAGTAGTTAAATTATGCTTTATCTTTAAGCAATGTAGACCTCTAGGCATATAATGATAGTTCCCAGTCCAAATTATTCTATCATTTTTAATAAAATATGACTTAGCAGAGTATCATTGCAAAATTATAGTCACATGACTTCTTAGTTTAAAAATGAAACTATAGAAAACCAGTGAGAAAATATAGAAGATTTGCATAGCAAACCCAAATTCTGCTTTGAGTCAGAGACAGAACCAGGGGAGAGGGGAGACACAGAGATTTTGGGACACTCAGGGAAATAGGCTCATCAAGCACTTATAGACCATCACACACACAAGTTCACTAACACTATCTGCCTTGAGACCACCAAGGTCAAAATCATTATTATGTTTATCCTTTTTATTACTGGTAATATCTTTGTTTATGCCTATAGAAAACTCCAGGTTTGCAGATCATTTGTCTGCAAATGGTCTCTTAAAATCTAAAATGGCTTATATTGCCGAAACCGGTTTGGCTCAGTGGTAGAGCGTCGGTCTGCGGACTGAAAGGTCCCGGGTTCGATTCCGGTCAAGGGCATGTACATTGGTTGCGGGCACATCCCCGGTAGGGGGTGTGCAGGAGGCAGCTGGTCGATATTTCTCTCTCATCGACGTTTCTAGCTCTCTATCTCTCTCCCTTCCTCTCTGTGAAATATCAATAAAATATATTTTTTTTTAAAAAATAAAATGGCTTATATTCATCATCTGTTTTTAAAATCTTATTCTCAAGCTTATCAACTCCTGAAGAATGCCCAGTGTCTGCCATCAGAAAAAAAGCACCTATATATTCAAACGCTTTTGTTCTAACTTAAATATGGGTTTCCCTGAAAGCTTAAAAAAATTAAGTAACTTATGTGCACATGGCTAATAAAGGCTTCACTTGGGCATTCAGATCCAAGCATGCTGTTTCCATAGTTACTCTAGAGTCATGCCTCACCATTTATTTCCTTGGGGAATCATCACTGGACTTCCCACACCATTCAGACTACACTGTGTAAGTCAAAGCACTTTTAAAAAAATCCGACAAAACAAATGTAAAACCTAAAACTCTTCTGCCTAAGCTTTCATTTCAAAATACCACTCTACCTTTGTCTCCCTTCTTCAAGTATAAAAACCAGAGGACTCTTCCTGGATGGCATGACTCAGTGATTGAGCATCAACCTATGAACCAGGAGGTCCAAGGTTTGATTCCCAGTGAGGGCACATGCCTGGGTTGCAGCTCAATCCCCAGTAAGGGGCGTGCAGGAGGCAGCCAATCAATGATTCCCTCTCATCATTGATGTTTCCCTCTCTCTCTCCCTCTCTGAAAACAATAAAAAGAGATGTAAAATATAAACAAACAAACAAACCACAGGATTCTCAAGTGTGTCATGCTTAAAATCAGATACTTCCTATTCCTTACCATCTGGTTCTCGGTCATTTATGCCATAGAGTGGTTCAAGCAAAGGAATGACATCGTCAATTTAATTACAAAGTCAATTTGACTCTTCCTTCTCAGTCAACTCTCGGCATTAATTAACTGTACTCTACCTATACAATGTTTCTGAAAGCTGCCCCTCCCCTACCTCCTTCTATGTCCAAAGTCATTTCCAACATCTGGCTCTGCATCCTGCCTACAAGAGTCTTTCAACACCCTACTCACTCATCCTTCGCATTGCTAAAGGTTACCCACTTCATGCATCTCCTTAGATTCACCTGGCCACGG
Source organism: Vespertilio murinus (assembly GCA_963924515.1). Taxonomy (NCBI): domain Eukaryota; kingdom Metazoa; phylum Chordata; class Mammalia; order Chiroptera; family Vespertilionidae; genus Vespertilio; species Vespertilio murinus. The sequence continues at coordinate 54,035,571 of OZ004711.1, read as the reverse complement.
TGCTCTGATTTTTACTACTGATATCATCCTCTGCTACCAAGCACATTCTTGTAGTCCACAGAGGTTGGGGGAAAGGTCTATTTCTTTGAAGAAACAGTTGGAGTTTCAACAGGAATTTCATAAAAGGCTTCACTGCTACAGTATGTCACCTGCTTATCTCACAGTACCCAGGACTAGGGCTGTTCCCCTGTTTATGGAATAGCCAGCCTTAAGAAGAACTTCCCTCAGTAGGCCTAGCCATGGTGGCAGAAGAATTAAAAATAAACTCTAACAATCAATGGTCAGAAAAAGCAAATAAGTGATGCAATGCAGTTCCCTCTGATTATACTCCAAGCTACAGATACAAATGTCATCACACAAAGATTAATGTGGACACCATAGTTGTAGGCGAGCATGGCACAATGGTTTTTACATTGATATCCATAACCACTCCAGAAAAATGTCTCAAAAGACATTACTCCACAGATATGTCACTAATCTAATCCCAAAGAGTAGCATTGTATTGCATCCTCAGATTCCTTGTGTTTATACCATGGTTAAAGACAGCTGCACACATCACATTTTTTTTAACCAGGAAATAATTGTTTGCAGGATGGAGTCCATCAGATATTATTTCAAAATACAGATGCCTGAATAAATCAGTTAAAGGAGAAAATCAACACCCATGATCAAGGTTGGATGCTTTGTTTGAGACATCAGCAGTTATCCTTGAGATGTTTCTATGCAAATATATCTCACTTGATTTTCTCTCCTCTCTGTTCCCAAATCACACCCCCAACTATGATGATAACTTTCAATTTTTCTGGTAGAGTGGCATACAGAGAGAAAATTGTGCTTCATAGACGACTGGATATAAAATAATAACCTTTTCACATTAAATGAATATATTAAAATTGAGTACCACTTGATAAAATGGGTACCACATTTACATTTCTGAATCCATGAAGAGATCCTAGATGGGATGAGAAAACCTCACCAAGAGCTGCTTGCAGTGGAGTGCGCCAGGGGCGGGCAGTACTTTATGTAAAGGGTGGAATTGGCATCATCCAAGGACTTGGGCAAAACAGACAATCATTTACATAAGAACATTCAGGTATCAGGCAGAGATGACATCATTTGCTTTGAAGAAAGTTTTCTTTAAAAGAATAAAGGGCATTTGGATTTCATGAGTGATAAAGAGGCCCAAGTGCCAGGCGGAGAGGACCTAGCTAAGTCAGAAGGCAGTGAGAGGAAAGGCAGAGAGGAGATGACTGGGAAGCAAGTTGTGCCAAGCTTCTCTTTAGCTGGTACACCCCCAGTGGCATGCCCACCCAGCTGCTATTATGCTTCTGGTAGACCTCTGTGTGCTCCTGAGCAGGTAGCTCATTCAATATCGCAGCTGTAATTCACAGAGGAAAAGCACCAATCTGCTCGGCTGTATCTTCAATTGAACAACCATGTACTGTGACCTGGAGATCCCCGTCACTCTAAACTCCACATAAGTGACAACCGACTCATCATTATTTTCTTATAAAGTCTGTTCCAGATTTTCATATTTCTCTCATTAGCCACTACTTTTCTTCTATTTATCTAATTCAGAAAAAAATTCAGTAGTCACGGACACATCATCTAATGCTCTCCCCAATCTCACTAATCATAGATGTTGATTAGTCCTTTCTCATGCTACTTGCGTTCCTCTATTTCCTTCCCATTCTTATTGCTATTATAAGCACAGCTTCCCATCCGGGCTAATGAATCGCATCCAAAAAGAAATTACAAGATTGTGATTATATAGTTCTCAAATTAAACAGACCAAGTACAAAAGGAATAGGAGCATTTAATAGTGTTGTAGGCCTGAGCACGTTTCTTATATCTCAAAGCACAGTATGCTCATCTGCAGAATAAATTTAAGTAAAACAATGACTTCTCCAACTTACTGAGTTTCAACACAGCCTTCAGGGAAGGCCACATTACTGGGAGGCTCATAATATGTCTTAAAATATGCTTTGAATGTAAATTCTGAACATTGGAATAAAAGTTGAGGGAGGGGAGCAATGACTATTTCTGAAAATAAGTCTGTTTTTATGAGACAAGTGGCAGTTTTGTTTTGTTTTTAAGACACTTGAGTCAATCCCAAGCTCTTTTGTTTGTTTTTGGTTTGCTTGCTCTTATTAAATTGCTTGGTGTGTAGCTTGTTCTTACAGTCCAAAAGCAATTGAACTTAGCCAAGAATTTTTTCAAATAGAAAAAAATCCTAAATTCTGTTCATGGAAATACAAATATTTATTTAAAATATTTTAATGTGAACATTATCTAACACTTAATTCTGATTCCAAGTTTCAAAGACAAATTTGTCACATTTAATCCCTCCATTTTCTCTCTCTCTCTCTCTCTCTCTCTATATATATATATATATATATATATATATATATCCAAAAGATAACTTTGCCAAAACCGGTTTGGCTCAGTGGTAGAGCGTCGGTCTGCGGACTGAAAGGTCCCAAGTTCGATTCCAGTCAAGGGCATGTACCTTGGTTGCGGGCACATCCCCAGTAGGGGGTGTGCAAGAAGCCACTGGTCGATGTTTCTCTCTCATCAATGTTTCTAGCTCTCTATCTCTCTCCCTTCCTCTCTGTAAAATATCAATAAAATATATATTTTTTAAAAGATAACTTCATCTCTTCAGAAACACATTAGGAAAAATGTATTATTGGTTTGTGAAAAAAAAAGTAGAGTTTCATACAACATTGAATTCTCTCACTTTAAAATTTTTCATCAAAATATTACAAAACCTTTAAAAGATCTTATACCATCTGTCCTGACTTTAAAGCTATTTCTGCACGAAATATGGCACTTCGTATTAGTTTGCCATTGCTGCTGTAAGAAAGGACCACACATCTAGTGACATTAAATAACACAAAGTGCGTTTCACAGATCTGAAGGCCAGGAAGCTGACAAAGGTCTCGCTGGGCTAAAGCGAAGGTGCCCGTGGGCTCAAGGAAAGGGCTCATTTCGGTACCTGCTGTTGATTCTTAAGGCCACCAGCACCCCCTAGTAGTAGCTCCCTTCCTCCATTCTTGTTACTTCACTTGACTTTTATTGTTGACTCTACTACAGATGCCCCACTCCCTTCCCCCCTTGTCTGCCCACCACCCTTTCTTTCCTCTGGCTCTTATCACATGGGCTATGCATGTGTGTCCTTTGGCTAATCTCTTCACCTTCTTTCATCCAGTCCCCTCTCCCCTCCCCTCTGACAGCTGTCAGTCAGTGTGTTTCATGAATCCATGTCTTTGCTTCTATTTTGTTCATCAGTTCATTTTGTTCATTAGATTCCACATGAGTGAGATCACAGGGTACCTGACTTTTTCTGACTGGCTTATTTCACTTAGCATAATACTCTCTAGGTCCCTCCATGCTGTCACAAAGAGGTCAAAGTTCCTTCTTTTTCATAGCCAAGTAGTGTTTCATTGTGCAGATGAATCAAGCTCTCTGACTTACTTTCTGTGCCTGCATCTCTTTCAGATCACACCTAGCAAAGGGTTCTTGCTTTTAAGGACTCATGTGATCAGGGTGGGCTCGTGTGGGTAATCCAGGATAATCGATGCATCTCCAGGTCCTTGATCTTTATCACATCTGCAGAGTCTATTTTGCCATGCCAAATAACATACCCACAGTTTCTGGTTCTGGGAATTAGATATAAACATTGGAGGGGGGAATTATTCTTCTTATAACACATATGTTTAAAGCGCTGCAATTTTATATGCATGCTTCGAATATATTCTGTCAACTGGCAGTATCTGGCAGAAAAATAGTCTTGTTAGATCTACAGGTATTAGTAGTGTGTGTGTGTGTGTGTGTGTGTGTGTGTGTGTGTGTGTGTGTTGGAATTTTAAGAAGATCTATGCCTAATATATAAATTAAAATTTAAAAAATAATTAATGTCCTATGTTATTTTTTAAGCTCACACTCTCGTGGCTGCCAGCTTTAGATTAATTTGGAGGACAAATATATCATCTAAAATAATTTAATTTTTTACCTATTATGTTCAGTTTTTCTGCAACCCATTCATTTAATATAATTTCTTTTCAACAACATTAATGGCAACAAACACAAAAGCCTTATTTGGTTTCACAAATGAAGCCAAAAATATAAATAATCTATTGTACTTGAAGGATTTTCTCTTCTTAATTGAAAACAAATGGAACCTAAGCTACATTAAATGAGTGTTTAATCTTTCATTCCAACACAAAGGTTATTAATTGGAGCAAATGTGTATATAGTTATAAAAAAGAAGAAACAAGCAACTTATTAACTTTGGAAAAGTCTAAGCTTAACAATTTGAAATGTCAATAAGAAGAAATAAAGAATTGCATTTTAAGCATTTCAGAACATTTACTTTAAATGAATATCTTCCTATCTGCTTATGACTGTGTGAGTTTAGTAAAGAATGGGTGTATTTGCTTGTGATGGGCTCTTCATTTGATGTTTTTCTAAAAGCATAAAGTAACTTCCTGTTGACATGAAGCAAAGTAGTGAAGGGTATTTAGCCAATCCTTGTCAAGGACAATATGTTCATGCAGTAATTCTTTTAAGAACTACCTCATTATCTGCTGTGAGAAATTTCAGAGGCTAACTAACACAGGTTTTTACAATTGTAACTTCATTTTTCCACAACTGGCTAAATGTATTTCTTGAACCCAATTTTGCCAGATGGTTAAAACCCAATCTCAGTTACTCACTGAGATGAAAATGTAAAATGCATTGGATCTTTTCTTCCAGGGAGACTGGGGCATCTGTTATTCCTTTTCCTTGTGAGTGTGTGTACATTTCAGTGTCTGGTGAGAATCATGAGAGACCACTAATCCTCGGTGGTTTGGTCCAGAGGAAGATCTGAAGCATCTTCCATTCTCTCAACTCATGCTCAGCCAGAGGGCTCCCATGAGATGCTGTGATCTTGCCTCAGGTCCCTCCCCTTCGGAGCTCCAGCCCCAGTCCATCACGAACCCACTGCCCTTCCTGCAGCATGCTGGCTGTGTGCACCTCCCAGAGTCCCTGGCATTTAGGAGAAAACAAGTTTCCCTCGTGATTTTTATTCTTTGACTACTTTAGGTCTAGCTCAAGCAGTTTCATGTATGGCCCATAAATGTAGCTCCTAATTATCTAAAAAATGGTCAATGTTAAGTTTAATAAACTCTTCTAGGTATCAAAGGGGTGTGTGTGTGTGTGTGTGTGTGTGTGTGTGTGTGTGTGTGTCTGGGGGTGAACAGAATGTGGCACTCGGGGCTCTCTCCCCACCTGATCTACCGCCAGGAGACAGCATCCAGCAGGCTATGACTTTGCTTCAAACACATGGCACCTGTTACCAGTCAAGGGGGGCTGATTCCACTAGAGCCGTGGTCAGCAAACTGCGGCTCACAAGCCACATGTGACTCTTTGGCCCCTTGAGTGTGGCTCTTCCACAAAAACCATGGCCTGGGCAAGTCTACTTTGAAGAATGGTGTTAGAAGAAGTTTAAGTTTAAAAAAAAAATGGCTCTCAAAAGAAATCTCAGTTGTTGTACCGTTGATATTTAGTTCTGTTGACAAATGAGTTTGCCAACCACTGCACTAGAGGACTATATCCTCAAAGGCAAAGATAACATAAAACTGAGAGACTCTGTGATCAAGGAAAGATAACAAGGAGAGAGAAAGGAAGGAAGGGAGTGAGACAGAGAGCACTATTAAAAGAGAAGAAAATTAAAAGAGAAGGGAGAGAGAGATACAGATAGTGGGACAATGAATAAAACATGGGGAAATATCAAGAGAAGTGAAAATTGATGGAAGCATAAAAAAGGAGAGAGCAATCTGGAAGAGGAATTGAAAAAGTAAAGATGGAGAAGGGTCTCAGTTGCATCTACAGTAAGAATATCCCTGTAATTAATGTTCTCTAATCAAATCTTCCTGCCACCAGCAGCTTGGGCATAAGTATATACTGTCATCACTTATCAGTGTGCTCTGAAGTGTTAATTTACTCTTCAGGGGTTTTAAATAGATTACTTCTAATCAGAGAATTATATTACATACTTTCATTTTTCCAAATGCATCATTTAATTGTAAGTAAAACCTCATTTTTCAATGAAATTCTAAAAAGTTAACATTGACATATGATTGACTAAGTATATGTTGTAAAAGTAAATGATTTTAAATATAAAATTAGCTTTTTAAACCTTACTATTTCTGTCATTTACAAACATAGAGGAAAAGTACTTCTGACATGTGGAACCTGTCAGGTTGCCTTATCCTGCTGTTTAGATAGATAAATGCTACCTAGGTCATAACATTGGGGGCTACATTTAAGATACGTATTTATAACATTACACTAAATACTTTTATTTCTCAGCAAAACACAATTCGTAAGTTCCAATAGGTTTCAAAGCCTGATGTATTCAGTGAGAATATTGTGGCAAATTGCTTTTTTTAAACCAAATTCTTCACCCTATCCTTTATCCACACCTTCTGCTATCATCACTCCTTCCTCCAACCTGTCTTTGCTGATGATAGGCTTGGCCATGTCACACATGTTAGCCCATGAGATGGGGGCAGAAATCCCAACTCATGCTTATCTCTTGGAGGCATGGTAGTTTCTGTTTATCCTCCGGTACTCCCGTCACAGCCAGAGCATTGGTTCAAAGAATCCTGGGAAGTGGATTTGGAACTACTGGGAGCTTAGAGTCAAACCCACCAAAGCACAAACTCCAGCAGTTCAATGAAGTGAGGATAAATAATGTCATTGAGTTTATAAATGGTTCACACAGCACTACTGTGTCAACAGCTGACTGATACAAATTTATAATTAATGACAGTAATGGAATAATCAAGTCAACTACAAATTTCTAATCTAGTCTCTTTCATTTCACTCTTTCAACTTTAATTCTGGTGAACAGAATATTACAAGTGACTCCTACCACATAAAAACAATGACAGAGAAAACTGAATCCAATATGACCCTTAAAGCACTAAAAAGTTACAGAAACAACTGGTTGTAATTTCCCAGTTTTTAATCTAAAATCTTAAGGCACTGAATCTATTTTACCAAATGCTCTTGTAATTGTTTCCTTATTTGTGAAATACAGTGTTTGAACCAGAATAATATCTAAGATGTCTTAGAGGTCTAATTCTAACAGTTTATTTGAGGTAATTAAAAATATGCCTCTTTTAAAAATTTTGAAAGAATTTGGTCAATTTCAAGTGGATTTTCTTTGTGTGTGCCTTTCAATCATGAAGAGGAGAGGACAATACAAAAGAAAGCCTTCTGAACAATGGCGGTGTGAGATGCTACTTAGACCTCAGCAATTCACACTAGTTTATCTTAGAGCAGCAGATGAAAGACTCAATATTTTTCCTTCAACAGAATGAGATTATTTCATTAAAATGTAAAATATAAGTCACATAGGACATGCTCTGAAAAGTTTTTCAATAGCTCTACTTAAACACAAGGATGCAAAAAGGGGCCAGAAATACAGTTTTGATCTGTCCAGTTATGCAGCAACTTAATTTATAAATGAAAGGGTGGCCTCATGGAGAGTTCATGTCCAAGGTTGATCCTTCACTGGTTTTAATATATTACAAGAGAATATGGTTATGATTTAAAGTTATAATAGACCAAGGGTCTGAAACAAACAACCCCTTTAAAGAAAATTTTCAACTAAAATCTATCAAGGAGTGTGGCCAGGTGTGGCTCAGTGGTTGAGCATCAACCCATGAACTAAGAAGTGGCTGGTTCAATTCCCAGTCAGGGCACATGCCCAGGTCTTGGGCCGGATCCCCAGTAGGGGGTGTGCTGGAGGCAGCCAATCAATTGAAGTCTCTGTTAAAATAAAATAGAGACCAGCCTTGCAAATTTCCTGGGCAGACAAAATCAGTTTAGTTATACCCGCAGAGCTTAATTTAGATTACTTTGCAAAACTAACTTGACCTGGGTCATGTCTTGCATATGCCTCCGGGAATCATACCAAAACTTCAACTGTTTCCCAATGTTGATACGAGGTCACCAGTGACAAATTCCCTATCATATTAGAAAATTCTAACCTTATAACCAATCACCATGAAGAACAAACAGCAGCTGCTTCCTGACTTTATAAGAGAGTACACCTGAGCCTCAGTGCGTGTTCTGGTTTGCATGCTCCTGGTTTGCAAACTGCCTGTTTGGTGTGTGCACGATAAAGCTTTACTCGTTGCTACTTCAATGATTCATTGGTTTTACTTCAGCTAGTTATGAACTTTGACATTTTTATATGGGTGCCCACTGACTATGATTAGCTTCTAACTCTGTGGAGGACACAAAAGAGATTCAAACTGCTTGAAGGTGAGCTTTATTTACATGCTGTGGTTTTGGTTTGTGCAAATACAGTTTTTAAGTAACTATAAAAATATAAAATAAATACAATTTCTCAGATTTAATTCTTCAAAATACACCCAGTCTCTTATATTCTTATTTAACTAAGTCACAGTAACAATCAAGTGAGAATTGAGAAAAAGGATTAGTCTGAAACCCTTAGGCTATCCATGTCCAAAATCACATTTATTAACTGATGGGCTCCAAGAAACATTCTCTTTGTGGCCATATTCTGAGGCCTTGAATCAACAAGTTTTTCTCTTACGCGTTAAACCTTTTCATACATGCCCAGTTTTCCTCTTTTACAATGGTTCTCGTCTCACGCTTCTTCCTCTTCCCACAGCTCCCAATTGTCATTCATTAGGTATTAAAAGAAAAAATATTTAACTGGACAGTTTACCTGCCTCTGTTCAGAAAAAAAAAATGCTTTAAGAACAGCCACTTAATCATATCACATCATGACTGAATGGAAATATATTTTATTGCTTCTATGTTTCTATGTTTTGTATAAATGTGATATATATTTCACATATATCATCTACTATCCTCTTCTTGGCACACACTCCTTTTTAACCAAGTATTTTTGTTCTGTTTGTTTGTTTGTTTTCTTATTGATGTTTATGCCTTCCTTTAGGTGAGTGTCCTTTCTGCAAATTCCCTCTGCCTCTCCAAGCCACCCCCATGACCTATCGAGGCCGTAATTAAGTTCCATTTCTTCCAAGAGTCTTTCCTGGACTCCGATGGCATTGTTTTCCATGGTATAGAACACAAGATTTGCTCCACAACAAACTGCTTGTCTTCTTTTAAAATAAATATTAAGCTCAACCCAGGTAAGAACCATGTTTAAGCCTTTTCTGCATTCCTCATAACTGTTTCAACAAGGCTAGGTACTTAGCACATGCTTAATAAGATGTTATGGATCAGTGGTTGGCAAACTGAAGCTCACAAGCCACATGCGGCTCTTTGGCCCCTTGAGTGTGGCTCTTCCACAAAATACCACATGTGGACTTGCACTTACAGTGCGATTGAAACTTTGTGGCCCATGCTCAGAAGTCGATTTTCAGCCTGGGTGAGTCTATTTTGAAGAAGTGGCGTTAGAAGAAGTTTAGTTTAAAAAATTTGGCTCTCAAAAGAAATTTCAATCGTTGTACTGTTGATATTTGGCTCTGTTGACTAATGAGTTTGCCGACCACTGTTATGGATCACCCATGGTAATGATAATGATTTACTCTCTGTGCAATGAGGATACAAGTTGTGAATGGCCCCTTCCATGCATTCCTGGGACACACTCCTATATGTATACTGAAGCCAAGGACTGAAGGCCTGTGAATCACTGTCTTATCATAAATCAATGTTGTTGTCATTCACTGAATATATGTTAAGCTAAACAGAATTTCTAAGTGAAAAGACAAAAAGGCTGTTTTACACTATCAACAAAAGAACAGTTCCCTAGATTTCCATTAATATCCACTAAAGAACAAAAAAACAAACAAAAAAATGAGTGCAAAATAAATCTATGCAATTTGTAAAATTTATGCAAGTTCCAATTAGATGATTCTTCTCTGAGTACTGATTAACAAAGAGAATAAACTCAGATATGTTTTTAGATTTGCTGAATTTGTGTAAGCTATATGTCAAGTTATTCGGTTGTATTCTTCCTTGGCAGAATCCATTAGTAGTTTGTAAGATTCTCCTCTTTGGAAATGTTAAATGTATTAGATAACCCAGGGTTATTTTCACATATGACTGTTTCTGACCATTCTTGTATTATTATTATTATTTTAATGTATTTTTATTGATGTCAGAGAGGAAGGGAAATTGAGAGAGAGATAGAAACATCAATGATGAGAGAGAATCATTGATCAGTTGCTTCCTGTACACCCACTATTGGGGATTGAGCCTACAACCCAGGCAAGTACCCAAGTTACTGGACTTCCTTGTTCATAGGTTGATGCTCAACCACTTAGCAACACCAGCTGGGCTATTATTATTATTATTATTATTATTATTATTATGCTTTTGTTTCTCTCACTTGGAGAGCATTATTTTTTTAAACAACTTAAGTGTGATTATCTGACTGCTATTGCCTTTCATTGACTTTGCACTGTTGTTATTACTGAAGCCACCCTTTGTGAGATTCTTTTGTATGCCTTACCTCTTTCTCCTTGAATGGAATTCACATTTTTCTTTCCAGATATGTATCTATCATTTTTGTTAAATTCTGTGACAGGGAACTAATCTATTTGTGTTTAGCTTATGAGATATCTCTAGAAAATTGCAGTACTGTTTATAGAACAGGATATTGACAAACACTTGCCATTTTTTCCACAGGTATATAATCTTAGTGTTGTTTCTAGAGGCAACAGCAATGTGATCCATTTTTTACCTAGCTTTTCACCCCACCTCACAGGGTATGAAAAAATAAAAAGTTTATTAAACTTGTCTACTTCTTCCATTGATAACATTATCAAGAAGGCCCACTAATATATATATAAACATACAGACTTCTCATTGTTAAGAGTAAGAGTACAAAGCATTATGCAATAATTGCATGTCCATTATGTGTTAATCACCACAATGGGTGAAACATATGTAATAAAGAATTCAAATATACATATACATAAACAGCAATGGCGTCTTTTTACTAGAGGAGTTCACAATCTAAAAGAGGAGCATATTTTAGAAACACACATGATTTTGAGATGTTTTGCATATTTATACATGCTATTCCCAAATTATTCTCAGAGCTCTTGGTTTATTTCTGTCCTGAATTGTCCCATTAGGAGATTCTTTTCATTGCAGAGTCATTAAAAATTATTTGCAAAATAAAACTGAGATTATACAACAGTATAGTAACAAAATTCTTATGATAAAGGACATTGTGGAACTACATTAAAATGTTAACAGAAGAGAGGGCTGCAACTTTGCTAGTGTTACTATATCTCAGCACATCAGACAGCGTTGCCTGTTTAAAAATATCAGAGACCACATGGAACATTAGGTCTACTAATGGCTAGTAGACCTAAATATTTAGATTTTAAAACCATTTTCTCTGAACATAGACATACAGACATGTATTTGAGTAACTGGGTATGTTCTAAAATATGTAACTATAGTTTAAACAACAAGGTGCATTTTATTAATGTTTTAAGTTATCCATAACAGAATTTTACATAACATTTTAATGAATACTGGTATGTAAGCTTAAAATCCAGAATAAATACTTTTCCAAATAAATACGCATGTATAAGCTTTTTTTGATGAAAGTATATTTGTTTGGTATGCGGCTCTTTCTTCTAATTCTATTTTATAGTCTACTAGATAAATCCTCTTTTCATTTGTCTCAATGGAGCTGAAAAAAGGTCACTGAAACAGATTCACCCTTCCTATCCTCTTGTGCTTTCTCATAATCCCTGCTTACATTGTCAAAGGATGGCAGCTTCCTTCCCATTATACCTTTTTAATATAAGAAGACAATAACATTTCATTACATAATCCTTAGCTGACTGGACTTTAATTGGACTTTAATCTTGGGTGCACTGTGTGTGTGTGTGTGTGTGTGTGTGTGTGTGTGTGTGTGTGTGTGAAAATAATAGCGCTCTTTTGTCAGCTCGAAACTCTCTCCCTGAATTTGCTGGCTATCAATTATTTTGCAATTTTGATATGCAACTAATACAGTAGACATAAATGTTAATATTTAATAGTATGATGGAAGTATTTAATGTTTCATGTTCTGATGGGAAATTTTTCCAAGGCGATGTTTTTAATATCAGAAACTGAGATCTCCATCCCCGTTGAATCCCCTGACTTCCTTTACAAGGATAATTCTTGGTTAAATTATCTTTCCTAAAATATAAAATCTGAGCTGTTAACTTTGAACTATATGTCTACAGGATGTGATAAATAATGAGCTCCACTTTTTCGCTTTCATAGAAAAAAAAAGCAAGATACTGTGTTTTATTTGTGCTGCCTGCCATGAAACCCTTACTTGCTATATGCTCTTACTCACTGTTGTTATGAGAAATGATGTATGTGCAACTTAATTAGTTTAGAAAATGTATTGATCCCCCTCCGTGTATGCTACACTGTGATAAACTCTAATGAGCAATTCAAACAGGACCAGACAAGTCATTCTGCCCCAGCTCCTTACTCCTTACATCCACTTTCTAAGTCTGGCTTACAAATGCTAGGCTGCTCTCACCACAAGAAAATTTCACCTCTCAGCTGCACTGTATAAATCATTTCTGTGGGTCAGAACCTCGCTCAGATCAAAATGATCAGTGCCTGTTCCCTTTGTCATTATTCCTCAGCCCTCGAAGGCTGCCTAGTTTCACATTTCCTGAGTGCAAAACCTTACCCACACGTCCTTTTGTTTAGCCACGCTGACCGACATCAGATAATCATACATTGTCACCCACCCAACAGTCATCCCACTCCTCATCTTTGCTAATGGAACCCTGATTCTGGTTCGTTCTCTCTCCTCTGAATAGCCATGTCCCTCAGGGATGACTAATATGCCCAGGGAATGAAATGAAATGTCCTAAGGTAAACATAATTAGTTTATTACGCTTATCAAGTTCATGCACATGGAATAGTTCTGGTCAACACCACACACAGACAAGGTGTTTAGTCTGCTTCCTCTTTCGTTGTCTTTGCTAATTAGTATATGAATGTGTGATCCTTGGAGCTGCTCAAGGGATCTTTTAATGCTGAGTAGCTAAAGCTAGCAGACTTCGAAAGGCACAGTGGAAATATGGGAGGGGACAGTGAGTTGTCATTTATGATTGTGTGAAGCTTATGAACCATGTAGGTGGGGTCCAGAATGAGCCACCCCAAGAAGTGCTTCTGCAGTGTGCACGTTGTTTGAGCTAAGGGCAAAGTCAGCTGCAGGCTCCAGAGAAAAGGCTGCCTCTCTCATAACTACCTAAAAGGAACTGAACTTGAGGCTTTGAATGACATCATCAAGGGTAACCTCTTTTGACCTATCCATAGGGTAGGACAAACTTCTATTTACTAAATGTCTTTTCAAATTATGAACCTGCAAAGACCCTCTGAAGCCCCCTTAGTGCACTGCTTCAAGCCTAGCTCAGGTTGTCTTATAGACCCCAGACCCCTTTCTATCTCTGCACCGCTGCTCCATGTGGGGTCTCTGAATCGCACCTGTTCGTGGAGTCCCCACACTTACAATGTTATTGAAGTTGGTTCTTTTCTCTTGCTAACTGTCAGAAGAGCCAGGAGAGTAGAGGGAAGTTTGTTCCTCTCCCACGTGTGCAATCATGCATTTTCTCCTACGTTTCCTCTACGTTTCAGGCATGCGAAATTGCTTCAGTGTATAAAGCCAACACCATTCTGACGTATACAAATACCCATTTCTACTTTCACTCCACTTTTCAGCGGATATGTGCTCTGGATATAATGTCTAACTTTCTAACCAGAATGTTGACAATCTGAACCAAATATTTTTGACTTTGCTTTGTATTCCAGAAATAGTACCTAGTCATAATTGTCTCCCAGAATATTCAAATGCTGACCAAGGAGTTGTCCACATTTAAAGGTAGTTTCCACTATTTCCCAATAAGACAAGACTTATGTTATCATAGTTCTAAAGCTAGCATTGTCTGAAATATCTCATAACAATACATAACCACCTTTAAAATCAGGTAAGTTTCTCTTTACATGCTACACATGCTATTAGTTGTGTATATTTTATTTCAGTCTTAACACAGGTGGCTATTTTTATCCAAGATACAATAGTTCTTATAGACCTACTATATTATAATGAAAGATGACAAATAAATACTCCTTGTTACAAATTACAGCCATTTATACATTTTAGGGAGAAAATTAAGAAAGTCAATGAGTCTAAACATGATTTATTTGAAAGCATACAAAAAATGCTTAGCTATAAAACATGGAACAGCTAAAACTTCCCAATATTTTCAACATCTGGCGAAGACTTTCCCCTTTATGATTCTCTGTCCAAATAGTGGCTAAAGGTTTTGCTATTGTATTTATTGCACATGTGTGAGCTTGTAAGGGGAATTTCCAATTCAGAGGATGAAGGTTGGTGTCTGGATTCTACAAATGCTTTTCAGTAAACCTGATGCACACTTTATTTGAAAACTCCTTGAAAAGCCCATCTGCACATTGAGGGATAATCTATGAACCAGCAGTACTGAGCATTAAAAATATTCAAAATAAACTGAAAGGGGCCCGGCCACAGTGGCTCAGTGACTGAGCATCAACCTCTGAAGGGGATCAGGGTACATGTTCAAGTTGTGGGCTCGATCCCCGGAGTAGGGTGCACAAGGCAGGCCATCAATTATTCTCTTTAATCATTGATGTTTCTATCTCTCTCTCCCTCTCTCTTCCTCTCTGAAATCAATAAAGATATATTAAAATAAATAAACAGAAGGAGGAACAATGCTAATCTCTAAATAGGTCCCTGAAACTGAATTCAGGGAAGCTAGTTATGTTTTCTTCTTGCATATTTTTTTATTTGTTCCTTTTATCAATAATAGGTACATTTCTTTGGGGAGTATAACATGTCTTATTGTTCTCTGAGCAATAAAAGCCTACACAACTGGTAGCTATGACACCCACTGACCACTATGGGGCAGATGCTCAATGCACAGGCCTGGAAATATGGAACATACTAATGAATCTCAGAGGGAAAGGAGAAAGAGGAGGGCAGGAAGAGATTAACCAAAGATCTTATATGTATACTATGTATACGAATTAGTGCACCAGGCCTGGCCTGCAGAGATCTGGCCAAATCCGTGCACATGGCCTCTGACACCCCCAAGGGGTCCCGGATTATGAGAGGGCACAGGCCAGGCCAAGGGACCCCACTGGTGCATGGATTTATAGTCCTTTAATGAAAGCCATCCTGTCCCAGAACCAATATTATTATTATCATTATTATCATTTTAGCCCTATTGCCTGAATTTTTTTGTTACCCTAACATTTAAAAAATTAGAGTACAATGTGTCATTTATATTTTGGATTTAAATAAAATGACAAAGAGGCAGAAGGACTTAGTGATCTACATCTTTAGAAAAGAAAACCTTATATCAGGATCAGACTTCAGAGAGGGTCCAGCCAACGTTCTAGCTCAGAAGAGTCTATGCTGCTGGGTGGACAAGGGGGTCTTGTGCTGTCTCTAGATTGCTGGCCATGCTTGCCAAAAATAGAGTTCAGTTGCTTTTTTAAAAATATAACAACATTTCTTTAATCAGTTAATTCTAGAAGTATTTCCTCAAAATAGTGAGACAAAATGAGTGCAGTGCCTAAGCTTATAATTTCAAACAGTGGAACAATGGTGCATGGAGTAAAGGAAAAATACACAGTGCTATGAGCTTATTATAAAAGATAAACACAGTCCAAGAAAGGCATTCTCTGAGGAAGCTTCCTATCAGGAAGCGGAGTTCAGCTGAGCTCTGAAGAAGGAACAAGGGATCAGTGGATAAATATAGAGGGAGAGTGGGGAAGAGCCTAGAAAGGCAACAGAAGGCACAGTATCTGTGGTAGCTAGGAGCCCTATATATTTCAGAATATGAAGAATCAAGGGGACCAAAACAGTAAGGGTCCTATCTAATAAAAGAACAATATGCAAATTGACTGTCACTCCAACATACAAGATGGCTGCCCCCATGTGGTCAAAGATGGCTGCCCCCATCTGGACACAAGATGGCTGCCACAAGATGGCCAGCAGGAGAGGGCAGTTGGGAAGGAGCAGGCCTGCAAGGGAGGGCAGTTGTGGGTGATCAGGCCAGTAGGGGAGGGAAGTTGGGGGTGACCAGGCTGGCAGGGGAGGGCAGTTAGGGGTAATAGGGCTGGCAGGGGAGCAGTTAAGCATCAATCAGGCTGTCAGGGGAGTGGTTAGGAGGTAATCAGGCAGGCAGGCAAGCAGTTGGGAGCTGGCAGTCCTGGATTGTGAGAGCGATGTCCAACTGCCTGTTTAGGCCCACATCCCTCAAGGTGTACCAGATTGGAGAGGGTGCAGGCTGGGCTGAGGGACACCCCTGCCCCATGCTCGAATTTCATGCACCGGGCCTCTAGTTGAATAATAAAGTAACTGGTCATTCCAACAGTTATTTGAACACATATTGGCTGAGAGAGGTATTTGGACAAGGAGAGGAGCAGATGTGAGATTATAAACCATTAAGGTGAAGTGACTTACTATATTAGCAATGAAGAGAAAGAACATGTTTTTTCTTTGAAATATTTTTATTGATTTCAGAGAGGAAGAGAGAGGGACATACAGACAGATAGAAATATCAATGATGAGAGGGAATCAATGATGGACTGCCTCCTGCATGTCCCACACTGGGGATCGAGCTCACAACACAGGTGTGTGCCCTGACCTGGAATTGAACCAATGAACTCTTGTTGTGTGAGATGATGCTCAAACAATTGAAGAACATAGGCCAGGCCCTAAATTCAATCTTTAAAGTAAAAAGTTTCCTTTATATGGAAGCTTTTCAAATGACACTTTTATTGCTCTAGCTATTTCTATTCCAATGCACAAATTCACAAATTTATGAAATACTGTAAGTTCTCGATGTGTGATTTCCATGTATGTCTTCTACTTGAAAGTGGCTGTGCATATCACTCTAAAAATATCTTGCACCCAATACATACCCAAGTTTAATTGATTTTTGGTGGGTATTACAAGTTTATCATCTAGATTAATATTATTGAAAGAATTTCCTCATTAACCAGAAACATCTCTACATTGTGTTGCAAACCTGAAATTAACGCATTAATTTAAAGAAGCTTATCTTTCTGATTGTTTCATATCTTATACTCCCAGATGATCCTCAAGTTCAGAAATTGGGATTTACTCTGCTATTTGCCTTTGCACAGACTTGTGAGTATGACATGGGGCATGTAGTCAGTATGGATCATTGAGAAGGGAGGGAATAAACACTTCCAGGGTTTTAGAGTTAGCTGCTGCACCACTGCCATCACAGTTAGCTGTAGGAAAAATACAGAAACTGCAATGTGCCCTAAGAACAGGATTTATCCATACACATGACAATTAGCACAAAGATAGTTAGTGGCCCATGAGGTCCAAAAGGTTGGCTACTGCTGGTTTAGACAACATCAACCTTAACGTGAGTGCAAACTGAAATCATAGGACTTTATGAGTCTGGTTTTGGTTATCTCCAGGCCTAAGAGAGGGTATTGGAGATTTTATAACAAAGGAAAATTAGTCCTACTTACTGCCTCTTTACAAACACAGGGATGTTTATTTAATATTAGTATTTTTTTTTTCATTCTCAGATAGTTGATTCTCATTATTCACAATAGTTACCCTATATAATAAAAGGCTATTATGCAAATTGTCCCCTTGGGATTTCAACCACTTGGGAGTTCGAACCCCTGGGCATTGGAAGCCCTGGGAGTTCGACCTTCCACTATGACATGTGCTGACCACCAGGGGGCAGTGCGGAATGAAGAAAGGCCCCAGCCCAGCCAGCAGCCTGGGGAAGGAAGGCTCCATTGGCCCTGATTGCTAGCCAGGTCTAGGGACCCTACCCATGCGTGAACTTTGTGCACCGGGCCTCCAGTGTTCTATAAAATCTCCATAAACACTAAACTACTGCTCCCAGAATAAATGCAGGGTTGGGTTTTGCAAACCTCTGGTCACAGTATTTTGTCACTTGACTGATACAGCACCTTGTTTTGTTTGTATTTCTTTAAAGACATCTTATCTAGCATCTATTTTTAATTCATTAACATTAGCTGATGGCCAATAACATGAATGACACGTGTCTGAAGGAAGCTCAGCTGGCACATGGCTTTTCTCTGAAGGCAAAGAACTCTAGGAACGCCAGTCTGCACTTCAGCACTGCACTTGGGGTCATCTTAAACAGTGCATCGCCTGCTAAGCAACAAGAACATGCTAAAAACACTGCACTAAAAGGACAACCACAGAGGACATTTGTCTCTATTGTTAGGGCTCACACAGGAAGTCAGTATCTCCCAGACCTTTAGGCTCCACCTCAGCTGGGTACAAGTAAATCAGGAAACTCAGTTTTTGCTGCTTCTCCGTGCATGACTGCACATGTCTGCAAATGACCTCAAAAATGTCATGAGCATTGACTTGGGGGTTACAGACACATTTTAGCAAGCAGTCCAGTTTGCAAATACACAATCTGGAAGTAATGGAATCCACTGTATTTCAATGCGATACTTATTACACGAAATGAACAGAGGAAAGGAGAATATATAGGCATGTTCAATGAAGTCTAGGTGATGCAGGGAAAGTGATTACTTGCCAGTCACACCCGGGAGATCATTGGCCAGAACAGGCATGACCACCGCAAAGGAGCAAAGACTGAGATCCATAAGCTCCTAAACTAAGGGGGTTCTCTCTCTTGCTCTCATGGGACTCCTGTTGCAGGGAGTGTGCTCTCATGCTTTGTCCTTGCCCATGTGTCCCACAGCCATGTGAACTATGGACTAATGCAGTGGTCGGCAAACTGCGGCTCAGAAGCCACATGCAGCTCTTTGGCCCCTTGAGTGTGACTCTTCCACAAAATACCACGGCCTGAGTCTATTTTGAAGAAGTGGTGTTAGAAGAAGTTTAAGTTTAAAAAATTTGGATCTCAAAAGAAATTTCAATCATTGTACTGTTGATATTTGGCTCTGCTGAATAATGAGTTTGCCGACTACTGGACTAATGAATTATAACTAGCCTGATGTAATGCCAAGCTCAGCTCCACCAAGGAACTCAAACTCTGGCCCTGGATCTCCTTCCAGCTCTGCCAAAGCCCCAGCTGCACCTTTCCGGGTCTGGTTTAAGGGAGATGGACTTTGGAAGCCAAGGGGTATGATTTCATGTGCATACACCTTTCTACCACTTCTCATGCTCCCATGCAAGTCTTAGGAAATTCTTTTTTCTCAAGGTATCATAAGAAGCCCACTCCAACTAGCAACAAAAAATTTCCACCTGTGCAATTCTCCGACAGCTGATATAACTCCTTAAAAATAGTTTTTGGTGGCCATATTATTCCGGTAGGGATACAGCGATTAATGATGTACTTCTCATGCAATAAGAACAAAATATACATTTATTAAAAACAGCACAGTCAAACCCCATGTAAACTTAATTGTATGTTGATTTATATCATACAATTAGAGTAGTTGTATATCAAATGGAGTAAAAATCAATTACAGCTTTATGGTTCCCTGAAATAACAAACATAAGGCACAGCAACAACAAAAAGCGTTGATCTCTCTCAACAGGTTTTCTACCTACTAAATAATTTCCGGTTTCTGCCTTGGTACCTGGTTTATTTCCCAGTCTTTTGGAATTCAATTGCAATGATTCTAACTCTGTAGGAAATATGTATTTGTCCGAAGTTACTAGAAACAGGGATTGTACACTTCCTATTATCCCTTTCATGTATATTTATATATCAAAAGCAATACTGATAGCAGTCAGCAGCTGTGTGTCACTGCAGGTTGCCTGGGACCAAACCACAGAGGGTTGGACCTGCATTACCACTATTTGTCACTGAAATATCATTGCTGACATGTACACATAAGGAACTGTTTGACATTGAAATTAGGACTCAAAAGAACTGTTGGCCCAGAATGAAACTCACTACAGACTGATTAATTTGCCTCTCAGCATCACCATTATTGCTTGTCCCATTTTCAGTTCTTATAAGTGTATTTCTAGTATCACATGATCTCGCTCATCTAGGGGAAATAATGAACAACATAAACTGATGAGCAAAAACAGACCCGGGGACAGAGAAGCATCGATCAGACTGTCAAACCTCAGAGGGAAGGTAAGTGAGGGTGGGGGGAAAAGGGAGAGATCAACCAAAGGACTTGTATGCATGCATGTAAGCCTAACCAGTGGTCACAGACAACAGGGGGGTGGGGGCATGTGTGGAGAGGAGTTTGGGATGGAAATGGGGGGATGAGGACAAATATGTGATACCGTAATCAATAAAGAAATTTTTAAAAGTATAAAGTATAGTAAAAATTAAAGGAATTTAATAATGATCATAAAATAGATATATGAATAAAAGTTATAATAACAGCAAAAAAAATTAAAAATAAAAGCACTATTGACCAAAGAGTGTGGCCATTTGGCCAATCCTAGCTGACATAGTACACAAGAGGAAACTGAGGTCATGGAAAGGTAAATGACAAATAGGTCCACACAGAACTTTAAAAATGCATGGCTAGATTAAACATGTGGCTAGCGTGAGAATAAAGCATCTTATTTCTGTGAATCTGTAAATTGAGCGTGGTTTAAAAATAACACCCAACCAACTGAGAAGACAGAGGCAGTGTTGGAGCTTTCATTTTGCCTCTGGAGGCGTTCACGAGTCAGGTAATTCCCCTGGCAACTGCCCTGCTTTCCCGGTTCTTCACCTGACATCTCTGCGTGTTTCCTTCTCGGTGCGCATTTCCTTCCGTCGTGTATTTTTAATGCAGGGCTTGTGCTCTGAAAAAGCACCAACTGGAACAAAGCAAGTTGATACTTCCTAAAAGATTGGATGTGAAAAACAATCATGGGTGATTGCTTGGTTTGCTTGGAAAATGCACCCAGAATAGAGTTCTACTTTCTGTACATTGTTAGTTGCCAGGTGCCTGGGAAATAAACACAGGCCTGTGACTTCCCCATTAGGTCTGGTCTTTTTTGACCTTCTGATGATGCACAATGGTAAGTTGCCAGCACATGGGGGTTATAAAAAAAAATGTCAAGTAATTGTTAAATGGCTGAACAGTGGCATTGATTGAAATGAGACCTTGAAGTACTTTTACAGGCACAGCTGGTTTTTTCTTCTCCGTCAGCTTTGTAATTCATATTAATCACTTGAGCCACAACCTGCCCGCATTAGCGTCACAACCAGTTTCCCATTCGTGGGACCTGAAATGAACAAATAATGCTGGAGTTTTCATCAGGCCAGATCCAAGTTTGTTCCAAATACTTGAAAAAGGTCAAGGGCCTTATAATCCAAACACAGAAACCGACTTCCAGCTGTCTTTCTTGCCAGAGAAATCGGTGGGTCCAACTTCCTGGACACTAGAGAGGTGGCTCTTGCGACAGCTTCAGAAAATGTGTTTTCCAAGACTCACACCGGAGAGTGAGTGAGATTATTGGCATAGAATTCTATTACTCAGGTTGCAAAGTCCCAAAATATGCAGTGTGGGCACCGACAGAGCCCAAAGCGGGGCCAGTGTCCTGAGCTTCAGTTCCAGGTGGAGTGAGTCCTACCGAGCATCAGGCTAGACCAGGGGTGGGCAAACTTTTTGACTCGAGGGCCACAATGAGTTCTTAAACTGGACAGAAGGGCCAGAACAAAAGCAACCTGACCATGCTGGCACTCTCATCTTGGGCTGCTGGTGAAGGAGAAGAGGGGAGAGCAAGAGAACCAACCCTCCATTCTTTAGGTTCTGCGGGCGGGATAGAACAGCCAAATGGGCCAGATCCAGCCCGTGGGCCGTAGTTTGCCCACGACTGGGCTAGACTCAGCTCACCAATCTATTATGTGGGTGCCACATGGGTGCAGGGGATCAGGCCCCCTCCAACAGGAGTCCCAGAAGCGCAGGCAACCAGTTGAGGCCAGAGAGAGAACTCCCTTTGTTCAGGAGTTTAAATATGACTAGTAAATCTCCCCTCCCTTGCAGTGGCCACACCTATGCTGGCTACTGCCTTGCTCCCAGGTGTGACTGACAGTAGGCACCATCCCACATGACCCAGACTTTACTGGGCACGCGCTATGGTCCAGTCCCTTCCTGCAGTGAGCTGCCAGGAACAGGCCGAGAGAGTGACAACTGCAGCTTTTTGGCGAAGCCGCATCAATGGCATGCCTGATGCCTGATTATCTAGTCTCCCCTGGACTCCTTTCCTTTCAGTAATAACCAGATTCTTAGCACGGCATCACTTGTATCTTTCTCAGTAAAGTCCTTGCTAAGCCATGTCCCCTCGGAGAGGGCAGTAGTCAGTGAGAAATGTGTCCCCATTTCCTGGTTTGACTGAGTTTTAGTTGATTGGCACCTATAGTGAGAGCACTCCAGAGTGTACTTTTTGCCCACCCATTGCACCCAAACATGGCCTTGAGGCGGGAATGTCTGAACTAGTCCCGGGGAAGACTCCAGTGTAAGCCACAGCCTGGCACAAACGGAGACCTACTATACTGCCCTTCAGACCTTGATATCAACCAGAGGATGCCAAGCAGACTTCCATTTCATCCCAGAGGACCTGGGCACATTTATAGCCAGCCAACTCAAGATCACAACTGTTTATCAGAGAACATGAAAACACTGAGCCTCAGAAAGCAGTCCATTTTCCTCCATCCAAGAAAGTTCCTTCTGTCAATATAAAAATAACCAAAAAAGCCATCACAAATCATAAACTACCCATCACAAAAGATCTCTAGGACTATGGGTCAACCATCCTTAGACCTAGATAACAATAGGAGTCCTCGAAATGACTCTCCTAACACACAAGATCTGTCCTCTGGATGAACTCCTGAGCCCACCGGACAGAACATTGGAGAAAGCGTCTCAGGGACAGTCTCTTAAAGTCTGGACCATCTCAGCTCTCTGCTTCATAAGTATCATTTAATGGTTAATTTTTATGCAATGACCCAGCCCCTGCGTTGTTCCAGTTCTGATTTTTCTTCATAACCTTCCCTCCTGTTCTTCTCTTCTATGTTTTCTCTATCTTTACCCTGGACTGAATCCTCGATCAGCCTGTAGCAAAATGTGTAGCTAATATTTGCATTGTTTCATGGTCAACAAAGTAATTGCACATTATCTTTTTATTTTTTGTTGATTTCAGAGGTGAAAGGATAGAGAAGGAAAAGGAAATGGAGAGGGAGAGACAGAGAGTTATGATGAGACAGAATCACTGATTGGCTGCCTCCCACACACCCCACTGGGGATCTAGCCCACAACTGGCTGGGCCCGACCAGTTTCATAGGTCAATGTTCAACCTGTGAGCTTCACTGGCCCAGCACATTTTTCACCCATTTTACCTCCCTATAACACTCACCACTAAAGTAAGAAAATAGGAGCAACAACACTGAAATGTTTCTACTACCGTATTTGCCGGCGTATAAGACGATTTTTTGACCCTGAAAAATACGTATTTGCCGGCGTATAAGACGACTTGGCGTATAAGATGACCCCCTAACATTTCCACTAAAAATACAGAGTTTGTTATATACTCGCCATATAAGACTACCCCCCACTTGGAGGCATATTTTTCAGGGCCAAAAGATCGTCTTATACGCCAGCAAATACGGTACTTTATAAAAGTTGCACACCTACCTATACCTACAGCTGCATTTTTCTTATTATAAATTTTCTACAAACTGATATCTAAAAAAAATTGCCTACAAATTGAGAAGTATAAGTAAATTACATATTAACTGTAATCTAGAATGGCAGGTGACCCATTACTTTGATGATAAAGGAAAAAGTTGGATTCTAATAAAATAATTAGCAACATTTTGAGTATTTATAAAGTGCCCAACACTGCTATATGATCCTCTCACTTGCTATTCACAAGAAGCATACTTAGAATTATGTCTACATATAGGCCAGAAGACAGATTTGAGAGCCAAGTTTAAACAAGGCCTTCAGTGAAGTCAGATTGTCCTGCTGGCATTGTTAAAGCAAGCACCCGTGAGTTTGAGAGCAGCAAGGAGATGAATTTTGCCAACGACCACGTGAATTTAGAAAACTTTAAACCTGGATAGAATCCCCAATCCTGAGGGCCCCTTGTTACCCTGAACAGGGGACCAAGACCAGCTGTGCCTAGACTCCTGGTCCACAAAAACGTGAGGTAATAAGTGTGTGCTGCTTTAAACTGGGAGATGTGTGATAATCTGTAATATAGCAATAGATGTCATACACTTGCCACAGTTCTCACAGTTAGCAGGTGTTGGAATCAGAAATGCTAGATCACAGAGATCAACTTGTCTTTGGAATGAGTAGCTGCCATCATTCTTATTTGGCTAAAGGAATACAAGATAATGGAAGATAGATGAGAAAAAGATAGGCTGGCAGACAGCTGGGTAGGTGGAGAGGAAACACATAGAGAGGCACTTTTATCAGATGTGGAAGTAAGGGCTTCTGAGCCTCTGGGCTAGAAAAGGCTGAAGTCACTAGAGCCAAAGGAGCAGAGGCCACTCACAGCACTTTAACCAGCGATGTAGGTCTGAAAAGGAAGCTTTTAACGTTAGGATATAAAGAAGAATCCGAACTTAAAAGTAACAGATAATGCCTGTGAGAACATGATATAATACATTTTTTAAATTAAGTAGCAGATGAGAATCCATCTTATTGGGTATTCTTAAAGTCATGCTTTGAAACTGCAAATTAATTTTTCTCTATACAAACATTAAGTTGATACTTCCATTTTGAAAATTGTGCTTTTTCCCAGGCAGCCCTGACACCCTGTTCCACTTTCCAACAAAACACATTAATTGTTGGTGATTGGCCCTGATGAAGTGCTTATTGGATGTGAGTATGAAATCTGAAATCAGACAACACCGATTCAAGTACCAATGCTAACACTTACTGGCTTAAGAACCTCGAGTTTCCTTTAAGTACCTAAGCCTCCCTTTCTCATTTGTAAAATGAAAATGATAATACTAGTTTCTATTTGCCACTGTTGCCATAACAATCAAATCTCTTTTAATTGTGTGCTATATGTCTGTGACATCAAATGCTCAGCAAAAAGTTTAATTTTGAACCTGGCTTGGGAGGCTCAGTGATTGAGGGTGTACCATGCACCAAGAGGCCAAGCGTTCCATTCCCACTCAGGGCACACGCCCAGGTTGTGGCTCGATCCCCAGGAGGGGGCGTGCAGGAGGCAGCAAATCAGTGTTTCTCTCTCATAGATATTTCTATCTCTCTGTCCAAAAATAAACAAAAATAGCTAAAACCAGTTTGGTTCAGTGGATAGAACGTCAGCTGCGGACTGAAAGGTCCCAGGTTTGATTCCGGTCAAGTGCATGTATCTTGGTTGTGGGCACATCCCCAGTAGGAGGTGTGCTGGAGGCAGCTGATCAATGTTTCTAACTCTCTAACCCTCTCCCTTCCTCTCTGTAAAAAAAAAAATCAATTAAATATATAAAAATAAAATAAAGTAAATAAAATAAATAAAAATAAATTTTTTAAAGGAGGTTTACATAAGATAGATATAGTGACAGTAAACAACAAGCAGACTGACAAATTACAGTGGGAGGGTAGGGAGATCTGGGGGAGATAAGAGGTCAACCGAAGGACTTGTATACATGCATATAATAATAACCAATGGACGCAAAACTCTGAGGAGGAAGGGGATGTTTGGGGGGGGGGCAATGGTAAGATATGTACACAGATAATGATTTAATAAAAAAATTTTAAAAAGGAGGTTTACTTGTGGTATTATTTTTTTTTTTTACCATGGGTGGCTATTTAACACATAGAACGGAGAGCAACTGGCATGTACATGATTTAAACAAGTTTTCATGACTTCAGTATCAGAAATCACCACACTCCTCAGATCCATTTTAAAGATCTCAAGAGCAAATGCATATTTAATTAACATCTGCTGTGTGCTAGGAACAATAGGAGACATGTATCTTGTGAGCCATTTTCAGACTTAATCTCCACCCCAACTCTCTGGCATGTGCATTAATACTTGGTTGTATACGCGGGGAAACACCAAGGATGAATAGCTCCCAATGAGCTAGGATAAACAGAAGCACAAAACTACTGTTTTCTTGGTTTCTGTTGTGTACACACAGCAAACAGCCACCCCTAAGCTCAAATCAAGATTTCCTGTTAGCATCGTTCCCAAAGCAGTGTTTCCCAAACTTGTAACACAAGCAAAGCACTTGGAGCCACTGCCAGGTTGCTATGAAAAACGTGTTGGATCACTTATACGCTGGCAAAGCTGAGCTGGTTGTGCTCAGCACTCAGCTCAGAGGAAGCTCTAGCAGCTTACCGAATTAAGGCTGGGTTCCCAGGCTTTCAATCCAATCCCTTGGTAATGGGGTTCCCACAATATGAAAAGCAGCCAAAAAGATGGCTTAAGCAGTTAGCGTTTTTAAAAGGTGACTTGAGATGCAAAATGACACAAATGACTTACATATATAATACCCTCATTTATCAAATGAGAATGTCCAAACTTATACTACCTATACATCCACAAATCCCAAAGCAGAGAAATGGTCCAGGACCAATGTAATAATTAGGACCATTTAAAGAGTTGAATGCAAAAGTATTTAAGGAACATGTTTGGTCCTAGCTATATTATCATGGAGAGATTGAGAATGATGCATGAAAAGTGCATGGCCCTGAGTATCCCATGGGCCATGCCTTAGCAATACTGTACTTTATGTAATTCTGCGACTGAGGTAGCTCATGCACCATTGCCTGCAACATATATCCAGGAAAAACTGCATGCTAGACTATCCAAGATTTCTATACAGGCAGTTATATTTATTCCAGAATTGGTTGGAAGAATGATACTCAGAAATTACTCTTTGGAATTGTAGTCCCATTGCTAAGGCTTTCAGAGCTAGAAATCTTTCATCTCCCTTAGAGAAGGGAGATTAGTAGTATACTATAGATTTTTGTCAAGACAATCTCTGTTCAGACATATTATACTTAAAGTTATTAATATTCTAACATTCAATGTTAGCCTACAAGAGGAAATCACTATATACTTTACATGTAGTAAAGTATATATATATATATATATATATATATATATATATAGAGAGAGAGAGAGAGAGAGAGAGAGAGAGAGAGAGAATTTTACTTTTCATTGAGTATCTTAAGAGCTTGAGTTTGGGACAAGAAATTTATATAACATTGTCTTAAGCTAATAATGCTCAAACTCTGGCTTTGGGGAATCCATCCAGTTACAAATTGCATTTCATGTTTTACTTGGATTTTGCATCACTGTGTTGTTGGTCTTACATTGTGGTCATCTTTTATAAAAAATGCCATGTTTAACTTTCCAAAGTGCTAACACTTAATAGAATGAATATATGTACGTTGCCTTTGAAATTTACATCTTTAACATGTACTTAAATATCTTAATTTCCACTGGGTATTTTAAATATTTCTTTTGATCTTTGTTGCATGTTTTCTGCTAAATATTTTCAATCATGAGAAGCTCAGTACAGTTATTTAACAAAGTTGGGGACTACTCTAATGATGTTATGATGAGTGAATATGCATCATCTTAGTGTAAAGCACAAAATTTTACAACAGTTAACATGCAAAACATTTTAGAGTAGCGGTCTTTGACAAAGCAGATATATAATGGTTTTTCTCGTCTCACAGATTGAGAATTAAGTAAACTCTAGGGTCTTGAAATGCTTGTCATGACTATTTCTTAGTTTTCTACAGTACACCTCACTGATTCCCTGACATAATAATTGTTTTTGTCTTGGGGGGGAAAATGGTGCCAAACCATTAAACATCTATAATAATAAAAGTGTAATATGCTAATAATAAAAGTGTGATATGCTAATTAGACATGAAGTCTTTCCAGATGTTCTTCCAGGTGACCTTCCAGATGAAGCTGCGGCTGCAGGGGTGAAGTTGAGGGGGCAGAGGAAGTAGAGGTCCCCCTTTCTTGGGGAGGGTGAGGCCGAGGCAGCAGCCATGGCAGCGGGGAAGCCCCTTGCACAAATTTCATGCACCAGGTCTCTAGTTATGTATAAAAATAACAAGACAATTTAAATATGACAAAAACAATTTTCAAAAAAAATCTGTTCAGCTTCCCTGTTGGGTTTTGTGGACTTTTAACTCATTTTTGAATCAGAGAAGATTTATTAGTATGCCAAATGGGTCATTTCCAATACAGTGTTAACAAACATTACCATGTCCTAATGTCTGGCAAGGAAACGGAGCTGAGCATGCTAACGTTTCCTTCTCAGAAGGGTAGTCAATGCAAAAATAGCCTCCTTCCCTGGGTACAATGTTTGGGAGACTTAAAAGTTCTTCAGAGAATGGTCAGAAGTCACTTTACAAAAGAAACACTCAGTGTTGGCTTTCAAACTGCATCTCAGCTTTTGTTCCCAAACTGAAAATCATGTCTGTTCCCTGGCTGTCACTTGGCGTGGCCATTCAATATTGCACAGGAACGATGCTGTGACCATCCACCACCTATCTCTCTGGCGCCCATTGCCTCGATTGTCCAAATGAGCTCACCATAAACTGAATGCAGCAATTGTTACTCTTGGGTTTGAAAGCACCTTTGCCACTGCACGTTCTCTCTGGATGACTAAAGAATCCATCAAGAACAACTCTACACTGAAAGCATGTCCCCGAGCCATGGGATTTTAAGTTGCTGTGATTATGTTTATGGCTAGTTACCATCATTATCCCTCATTTTCTATTTTAAAAAAATTAGTTAGCCACCCAAATCCCCACATGTAAGTCCTAGGCACATGCTGACACTGCAGTCCTCCCAAAGGCCCTGATCATATAATGTTTGAACTTTGGGTTGTTTCTATTCAAAATGGAAATATCTTTCAAGAGAAAGAACTGGTTAACATAAAGAGGTATTTGAATTAAAATTCTTTCTCTGGAAAGGCAATCCTATTGAGAGAATGAAGTAATCAGTGTTTGCCAGCATTTAAAGGGCGAGGGAAGTAATGGGCAGGTGGGGCAGGATGGGTTTTTGGTGCAGAGACATTGTTCTGTATGATATTATATTGGTGGATACATGACATTACACCTTTGGCAAAACCCATAGATGAGTACAGCACAAAGAATGAAAACTGATGTAAACATAGGCTTTAGTTAATATGTCGGCAATGGTACCAGACCCATGCAAGATGCTAGTAACAGAGGAAGTGGGGTGGGGGTCAGGGGAGGGTGATGAAAAGGAATAAATGAGAACTCTGAACTTTATAGTAATTTTTCTCTAAGTCTAGAAGTGCTCTAAGAAATAACCTCTATTAAAAAAATCCCCCCTTTCCTTGCATCTTCATGCTTCTCTATTATTCTTTGTATCCATCCCTAAAATTAAGGTGAAATATATTATGAAGAAATTTTTGAAAGACTGCTACTGAGGGGAATGGTCCAAACTAAGATGTCACAAAGAAAACTCAATTAGAACTCCTGTGTTGGTCTGTCCATTTAATTTTATTGTGGGTGGAACAGGGCTGGTGAGCTGAAATTTCCATTCAGACCTCCTGAAGGAAACCAATGAATTGATAGACAGGCAGGTGTGGGACGGCTATCTTTCATTCATTGAAACAATTGCTCTACATAGATTACCAGCCCTTCCTTATGATCCAGGCTGTGTATGACCAGAGACCCACTATAGTTGTTTCTTTTTTGTCCTTTTATAGTGTCTCCTCATTTTAAGGAAGAAAATGTATGTTTCAATATTTTAAATGTAAATTCTTTATCGTCGAAGATATTACATAAGTCTCCTATTTCCCCCATTGACCACTCCCCAGCCACTCTCACCCCCCCAGCATGTGCCCTCACTCTCCTACTGTCTGTGTCCATTGGTTATGCTTATATGTATGCATATAAGCCCTTTGGTTGACCTATTATCCTCAACTCCCACCTCCGACCCTCCCCTGCCTTCCCTCTGAGGTTTGACAGTCTTTTCAAAGTATATATAACACAGTATTGGTCCCATATTTTAGGGTTATTAGAAAAAAGAAATAAGTGTCCATCAATGGATGAGTGGATAAAGATGTGGTTTAGATATACAATAAAGTACTTTTCATCAATTAAACAATAATTAATCATTCTACTTGAGACAGCATAGATGGACGTATGGGGGCATTATGTTTAGTGAAATAAATCAGACAAAGGAAGAAAAATAAATTATCTCTCCTATGTGAAGAATTAAGAAGGAAGAGGAGGAGAAGTAGGAGAAGGAGGAGGAGGAGGAAAAAGAATAGGAAGGAAGGAAGGAAGGAAGGAAGGAAGGAAGGAAGGAAGGAAGGAAGGAAGGAAGGAATGGCAAGCTCACTAGGATTTAATAGATGGGAGAAAGAGTAGAAAAAAATTTAAAATTTTTTTTTAAAAAACAAGCCATAGTACTGACACTTCTAGACTTGCATGTACTGAGCTGAGATTTGAAAGGGGCTTACACATTCATGAGAGATGCTACTAAAGACCAGAAATGGCCCTAAATGTGTTCCTAACCAAGCCTACATTCCCCATATTTGGAGCAGCTACTTTAACCAGGGGCCATCCTATTCTCTTATTTCCAAAATCCTACTGTCGTCTCTGATAAATGATGTTTCAGATAATTAAGTGACAGAGAAGAATTTAATGTCTCCTTAACCATTCTATTTTTTGAATGGAAGAAGAGAAAGAAAATTACTTTGTTTAACTAGGCACATGATGTGTAAATGGGAATGAACAAGCCCACTATATATAACCCCAGGGCATTAAAAAAAAACACCACTATAGAGTCACCCACATATTCATCATTTCCAAGTTGAATTGTGAAACTTGTTAAAGTATAGATATGAAAAGCTTTGCCAATATGTCAACCACCCTAATATCATCCAAACTTTCTGCAATCACTGCATTTTCTTCTGTAAGAAATGTCAAGATTTCATCAAAAATCTTTTAATTTGGATAAACTCCATACAGTTGTCTGGCTATTTTCACTCTCTGGTTTGCAACTTCTCTTATACCAGTTGTCATTTCTGTAACCTTTCCAACAGCAACTGTGCAGTCTTGGGACCAGGATGCAGAATATCTCACTCAACTATCCTCCCACAAGCCATCTGTTCCTAGAGGCATCAACAACTGTTGGCTTTGGGAGACTCTCTGAAAAATGGGGAAGCAATTGTTCAAAATGATAAAGTCAAACTTGCTCAGAGATCCTAAGTCCCTAGCATAATAGACAAATAACTGTCATATAAAGACCAGTATTATTCAAGTAAAAGAGTTCAGGTCTAGAAAAATAAAATAAAACCAAAAGCACCAAAACCCTTTCATTCACTCTTCTACAGCATTCACACAAAATTTCACATAAAAAAAATTCAAATTATGGTATTAATCTCTATAAACTTTTACAATATGCAAAACAAATGTCTACCAAAAATGTGCAAGCATTTACAACATTGACCCCACCAAACATGGGAAGATGTGTATATATTTTATAAATACACATCTACGTATATATCTGCATGCATAAACACACACATATAAAGCTATAATATACATACCCATATATTTTTCTATTTCTGAACTCTCCACTCCCAACCCCCAGCTTAACTTCATTCTTTGTCATAACTTCCTATTAGTAATTATAGTTAAAACAAACAAAGGAGAATCCCCCTAATTACAAGAGTAATGGCAAAATGATTTTTTATGTCTTTTTTGGTATTAAAGGTGTGTGTGGTGGGGGATGAGCTTCCAAGACAAGTACCAATAAAAAAATCTACATAATAAAAACTCGGTGGTCCTAATGTCATAGCGACACCAGGAGCCTGTGTGCACAGCAAGGTGCATGCTCATGGACAGGGCTGCTTGCGTGGTGAGGCATGCCATGGGTGGATGGAGCTGTGAGCATGGCTAGGTGCACGTGGGTGAGGGGGGCCACAATTTCACACACTGGGCTTCTAGTAAATAAATAAACAACCAGGTGCTATTCCCTGAAAATGTTTCTGGCCTTTCATTACAATGTTCCCACATCAGCCCTGTGAAAAAGCATGTAACATTATTATCCTTCTGCAGCTTGATTTGGAAATGTTACTGACCTTCAGTAATGAATGATCACCAATTATTCAGGGTTTATTCAACTCACTTCCATGGGGCAACTGAATTGTTTTGGACAGATTCAGTGAGAGGAAAATGCCCTAAAATATCTTATTAGTTTTAGAATTGACATTGTGATTTCTTATAAATTTAATATGACCTCCCAGATAAACTTGTGAAATATGTAGGACAAATCCTATCACTAATTTATAGAAAAGTATTTGGTAAGTCATGCAAAATTATATACCAGAGACATAGCTTAGATTTCACACTTTAGAATTTCATATCAGTTTAAATTCTATTTGAAAATTTGTCTTGTTTGATTTTTTTTTTAGTAAAATAGGCTTTTCTCTCCTAACTTTCCAAGATTACTTATCATCATGTCACTTGTGTGCATAAGTGATAATGGCTTGAATATAATACACAATTGAAAACAAAGATTTTTAATTATCTAATACAAATGCCAGGATCTTTGAGCTATAGTATCATAAAGGTCAAGAACCACATCTGTTTAGTCTTCCATAGAATACAATAACAAATAGTATGATGAAGTTTAAGTCTTATTTTTTAAAACTTATCTTTATTGTTAAAAGTAGTACAGATGTACTCCTTTCTCTCCATATTAGGATATATTTCTAGAAGTGGGATCACTGGGTAAAATGGCAGTTCCATTTTTTATTGATTTCCATAGAGGTTGTATCAGTCTGCATCTCCGCCAACAGTGTAACATATTTGCCAATGATACATCTGATAAGGGGTTAATTTCCAAAATATATAAAGAACTCATCCAACTCAACAAAAGGAAGACAAACAATCCAATTAAGGGCAGAGGACTTGAATAGACCCTTCTCTGAAGAGGACATACATATGGCCAAGATGGATATGAAAAATTGCCCAATATCACTAATCAACAGAGAGATGCAAATGAAAAAGACTATGAGGTACCACCTCACACCTGCCAGAATGGCTGCCATCAACAAATCAGCAAACAAGGGCTGATGAAGGCTGTGAAGGAAAGGGAACTCTTGTTCACTGCTGGTGGAATAAGTCTTATTTTAAACCCTCCTTCTAAAGATCTAAGTTGCCACACAACACATTCATTCCGGAAAATAATGACTCATAGTTATTTTAACACGTTTCCTACTCACTTCTTTCTGATTTAATGAATTCTTTTGTACTTTGAGTTCCCAGACTCTTAAATTTCATGTCATGAATGCCTAATAGTTAATGTTTTGGTCTATTTAAGGCCTGAAGCACAAATGGCTTGGGCTTGGTGATCAGCAATTCTGTAATAGGGCGGCGTCTCTCTTTGGATCGCAGGCCTGTGAACCAGAGTCGTCACGGGTTTTATCTTGTATGTATTACTCATCACTCTCTTACTCAGAGGGAATTTTCACAGACATAAAAGTACTTCGATTTTTCTTTTTCCCGAGGAAACGTTCAAGTCCAATTGGGCTAATTACCACAGCCAGTTAACTCCCAATTATGTAGGCACAACAAACTGTGTCCTTTAAAAAGGTGTGATTGTCACTACAAGTGATCTTTTTGCAAGTGGGTGACTATGTAAGACTTACAGAGTTGCTCTCAGAGGGTTGAGTAATTTAAATCTCTCACTTGTTAGCAAACTTCGCCAAAGTGATGTTAAACACGAGCAGTCCATTCCAGTGTGTGACGCCACTGGTTCCAATGAGGGGTAGTTTTGCCTCTGCAGGTGACACATGGCAATACCTCAGACATTCTGGCTGTTGCATTGGGAAGGGGTACCACAGGCCAGAGATGTTGCTAACCATTTCACAATGCCCAGGATAGCCCCTCAGGCAAATAAGTACTTTGCTCCAAATGTCCTAAGTGTGGAGGGTGAGACACTCTAGCTATTAAACATAAACTATGGCTAATTATAATCCTGAAAAATGTTTTACATTTTAAAAGCTGAGTGAATTAGCTCAAGTTAACCTCTCACCCTGTAATATCTGATTTTATTTTTTTCCTATTTATTTCCACATTACATATGCTTCTAGACTTTGGTTGAATTACCCTTCTGTGGTTGTCAGTGCCTAATGAGTTAGAGAAATGACATTTATTATTTCTTTCTTTAGATTGAGAGAGGAGATCCATAAAGGACTGGTTTTAGCTTCAGGTCATGTGAATTTTGGCAAACTGTTCTACAACTCTTCTCTACTTATGTTGGTGCACGTAAGAGAGAAAATAGATAGATAGTTTGATTGGTGGATAGATTGATAGACAGTTGATTGATAGAGAGATATATTGATGATAGGTAGATGGATTAGATAAGAAGAGTTTGAACCCCAGAGCCAGACACCTTGGTATTTATGCTGATTTCACTACTTACTAGCTGTGCCCTTTGACAAATAGCCTAACATCTTAGGAGCCTATGATTGTAAATATTAAAAAAATTGTAAAATATAATATTACCTACTTCATTAGCGTTTTTCTTAGGATAAAAACATACCAAGCCCTAAGAGCATTTCCTTACATATAATAAACATTCCAAAATAGTAACCCTGCATATATTCATTACCTCTAATAAGCACTTTAAAATCAAAGAATTTTATTAATTAAAACCATTTTAGCTTTTCTAAAACGGAAGTTTTGAAAATTACGTTTTAATGGATTAAATTGATAAACAGATGTATACAAAGTTGCTCCTCTGTAAAATGAATCTAATTCTTGATGTGTTTTTGATCATCACTGGAAATGAGGAGTAAACATAAAATGAGTTCATTGCTAGCAAATAACGAGATTTACAGATCCTGCTTTCTAATGTATATTTATTAAGGTACTTTTTGATCATCATTTGAAATCTAGAGTGAAAATAAGATGTCTGTATCATCAGAAAATAGCTGAATTGAGCAATGTTACTTTTTTCATTTATAGCTATTAGTGTTTTTCTGATTCTGATCCAAATTGCTCAGGCTTCAGTAATTTATTTTTCCAGGCTTATGAAGTGCTTTGGGTGGTTTTGATTGAAGTTACTCATTTTCCCTTCACTGTCACTGATCAAAGTCTTCCTGAACTTCTCTTCTTCTCCACAGTGACTTAAAAATGTATCCCTGGCTTCAACTTCCTGCTTTAATCTTTTTTATCTTCAAATGTCTATCTCACTCTGTTTATGCTGGTTTGTTCCAAATGACTCCTACCTGAGGGTTGTTCTCTGTTATTTACTCCTAAGTGATTAAATTTAACAGAGTTGGGGATATATATTTCTGTTTGTAAATATATAATTTAACTATATTAAACATATTTAGTAAACATTATGATATATATCGAGAGAGTTCTATTTTATTTTTTCAATATATTTTAGTGATTTCAGAGAGAAAGGGAGAGGGAGAGAGAGATAGAAATACCAATGATGAGCCGAAACCGGTTTGGCTCAGTGGTAGAGCGTCGGTCTGCGGACTGAAGGGTCCCGGGTTCGATTCCGGTCAAGGGCATTTACATTGGTTGTGGGCACATCCCCAGTGGGGGGTGTGCAGGAGGCAGCTGGTCGATGTTTCTCTCTCATCAATATTTCTAGCTCTCTATCTCTCTCCCTTCCTCTCTGTAAAATATCAATAAAATATATTTTTTAAAAGAAAAGAAATACCAATGATAAGAGGGAATCATTGATTGACTGATCTGCTGCCTCCTACACATACCCTACTGGGGACTGAGCCCACAACCCGGGCATGTGCCCTTGACCAGAATCGAACCTGAGACCCTTCAGTCAGCAGGCCTATCCTCTATCCACTGAGCCAAACCGACTAGAGCTAGAGTTGTATTTTAAATCTATAGTCGAGTAAATAATGGAAGAACTGGTTGGGAAAATATTTAGGTTTGCCTTATATCAATTTTTATGTTTAAAACAAAGGATTCCTGCCCTAACCGGTTTGGTTCAGTGGATAGAGTGTTGGCCTGCAGACTCAAGGGTCCCAGGTTCGATTCCAGTCAAAGTCATGTACCTTGATTGCAGGCACATCCCCAGTGGGGTGTGTGCAAGAGGCAGCTGATCGATGTTTCTCCCTCATCGATGTTTCTAACTTTCTATCCCTTTCCCTTCTCCTCTGTAAAAAAATCAATAAAAATATATTTTAAAAAATAAATAAATAAAACAAAGGATTCCAGGATTGTGCAGTGCAGGTTTATGCAAAGATAGTTGGGGAGTTTTCCTTCATTTAAACAAGACGTCCTCCAAATCATGTTGATCAGATTATTTCAAGTGTAAATTTCTCAACTGCCTGGAGGACTGATTGCCTGCTAACCATCTCGGGCTCTACATGGCAGTTAACTTGCCATGGGAAGGCTGGGGAGAAGGCGTCCTGGGTGACCAGAGAGGGCGTTTGGAGCAGTGAGAAACGGCTGCTCTAGCCCAGGGGATGACTGTCATGCCATTCGCTCTGCGGGGCTGTGACAAGTCAGTTTTTCAACACAACATCTGTAAGGAAACAAAACAGCATTTCCTGAATGTTCGGATGTGCAGGGAAGTAACCACACACGAGAGGGATAATAAAGCGGATAAGGAAGTGCAGGTGAGGTAAATTGCTATTTTAATTATATATCAATACCTAGACAACATGTTTTCAGAAACCCTTCTGATGCAAAACTTCCTCTACCACATGCTGGGTGAATGGGAACGTCCCACAAACCCTTCTTGAAACACCAGATGCCATTATATTATGAAACAAGAAAGTTGACCTTGGCAATGTCTAACAGTATTTGTTGCTCTAAATTGACATGATCTTTTTTAATACTAGAGGCCTGGTGCATGAAAATTCATGCAAGAGTAGGCCTTCCTTCCCCCGGCCTCTGGCACCGGCTTTCCTCCCGCACCCAGGACCAGGGCCTCCCTGCACCTGTGACCTGGGCTGGCTTACCTCCAGCCCAGGCTTTGTCAGGGAGGACATCCGGAAGACATTCAGTCTAATTAGCATATTACCTTTTTTTTTTTTATGGATTCCATATAATGTGAGAGCTGTAAAAGGTGCCACATGCATTGCTTCATTAGTGTGGACTCCTTTTTTATAATCAGCTTGGAGTGAAATGTAGCACTTTTATCCCGGCTATAACTTCTGATACCTGTCCCACACTCTCAAGGATTCTGGCTTAAACTTACATTTTTTAATTATGTGTCTAAAAATAACCAGCCTGGTCTCTCTACAGAAAAAGTGCCATTGCCCTCTCACCAGCTCCAGTGCATACAGGACAAGAAGCTTTTTCTTTCTCCAGCATTCACTCATGCACTGGCTTTAGGTAAATAAATCACTTATCTGGGTATTTATTCCCTCTCCACATTTTCTATTACTTGGAAAGTAACACTGCTCAAAGTTTTTGAGGATCCATAAATGCAATTATATGTTTTTAAAGATACTTTGGTGTGCGTTTTTAAAGAGAGTAAATAAACCACAGCATTATGAAATGTAATTCAATGTGATTTAGTCCATGTTTGATTCATGAAGTTTTGCAGTGGAGCATTTAATGTGTTTTGGTAATGCTTTGATTTGCATACCTTTTATGTAGAACAACCACTCAAATTCATGTGCCCTTCCTTAAGGTTCTCCTTGTTGAAGAATACTTAGCAGATGCCCACGGGCTAGTAAAATATCTTTGGGGAGCCCAGATATCTTTGGAAATCTTTAGGGGAGTGCAAGTTCATTGCTGCTCTCATTATTTCAATTATAAGGTCAAACAAAATATGTAGATGAGAAGAATCTTGTACTTGAAGGCATATACACAATTATAACCCTGTAAGATGTAAACCAAAGATTGCTTATTGTTGTTTTTTTCCTGCATTTTCAGCAACAACCACAATAACAAAAGTTCATTAATTCATATAGATTATGATTTCTGCTCAATTATTCAATTAATAACATGAACAGCAGAAGTATGGTTTCAAAGTGCAATTAAAATTAATAACCAAGTATTCTAAGATTTAAGACCACGGGCTCACCTGGATGCAGTGGTTGCATGTCAATCTATGAAACAGGAGGTCATGATTCAATTCTGTCAGGGCACATGTGTGGGTTGCTGACTCCATCCCAAGTTGGAGGAATGCAAGAGGCAGCCAATCAGTGATTCTCTCTCATCATTGGTGTTTCTCTCTCTTCTTCTTCTCCCTTCATCTCTGAAATCAATAAAAATATGTTTTTTAAAAAGATAAATTAAAACAATAATAACAACAACAAAAACCCTTAAGGTCGTTTCTAACTGGTGGTATGCAAACGAGATGTTTTGCCACAATCCTCTCTATTTGGTTCAGATTATAATAAACAAACAAACAAACAAACAAAAAACATTTTAAATCTTTTCAGGTATTTATAGTTATTTATATTTGTAATCTAAGAGAATTTACTTTTATATTCATATAAACATCTTGCTTACATGCAGATTACCTAAGTATAAACCCCCTGATGTGCTAAAATTCTTCCTGTTATCTTCAAAACATCCATTTCAAGTTTTTGCTTTTACCTGCAGAATTCAGGTCAATGTAGTATTGATTTAGAGTGACTTATTTGTCAACTTGTGCAGATATTATCAGTCAAAGTTGCTGAAAAATAGCAAGACTACATTCCTATAGCCAGAAACTGGATGAAAAAGTCTAGGCTTCTTATTTGCACTATGTACTCACATGTACTATGGTCTTCGCACATGTTATGTGGTGGCCAATTTAATAGTAAATATAAGTTTAGTAATGAAAGTTTCTGCTTGTAGTTCTTATTTTTAGTCTCATTTTATGCAAAGAACATGATTATCTTGTATTCTGTAAGTCATTTCTATTTTAGGATTCTTGAATCTTTATTAGTATACTACTGGAGAAACAATTAAATTTAAAATATAAAATACTGAAATTTTTTATACATGTATATTATTTATTTAAAAAAGGAATAAAGAAATTTGGCTCTGCCAATCCTTAATATATAGGTTAACATCAGGCTCCTTGCTTAAATGTTGTATGTAAGATGGTGTAGACACAAAGTATTTGGGGGAAATGTCCTAATTGCTAAAGGACTCATCTGGACCCAGAAAGTAAGTGCATTTGGAATTAATTAAAATCTGAAAGTGGCCAAGCATTTAAAATAAATCCAGTTGCAATTTTCAGAAATTCAAGCTCCTTTTTCCCCACTTGATCAGCCTTTGCAGAGATTGGTTCCTAGTTCTGTATACATACATACAAATCTGTATTGTGATGCCTGTTTGTGGAAATAGGAAGAAAACCAGGGAGAGCTGCAGAGCATTTGATTAGTGCATAAACACAATTAATTGGATGGCTAGTGGGTTGGAAGCCAGTCATTTCAGGAATTTAATACGGTGAGGCACAGCTGCCAAAGGCATCCTATCACATATTAGACAATGTTTAATTAATAGATTAAAGGTAAGCCAAGCAAATCATAAGCAGTACTCAGATTTGTATTTTGAATAGTCAGATATAATGTATGGCAGGAAAATTATTATGCTTATTTAACAGGGAGTTACTCAATTTCAAGCTAACAAGCATTTGCTAGTTTGGGTCAAAAATCATTCTATTTGAGTTACCATCAATTTGGGGTTACACTCACTATTTACTTGGAGCATCATATAATGCTATTTATGAAATATTATAGAGGCCATTATTCTGTGCAAAAGTATTCTGGCTTGGTACTTTGGGGATATATATTAAAAATACTTTCTAAATGAAAATTAGAGGGCATATTTATGGATATTTAAGAAGAGGCATGTACAATAGTATG
Organism: Vespertilio murinus; assembly: GCA_963924515.1. NCBI lineage: Eukaryota > Metazoa > Chordata > Mammalia > Chiroptera > Vespertilionidae > Vespertilio > Vespertilio murinus. Next base: position 53,995,768 of record OZ004711.1, on the reverse strand, counting down.
ACCTTTTTCTTTCTGTCTTAGTGGGTAGATGATTCATATTAACCAGTGGGTTCTATAGTTCCTTACATTAGCATCCTATTTATTGCAGAAAACTGAAAAGTCCTAAAGATGAAAAATATACTGTGGAATGAAACAAATGCCTCTTTCTAATGCCTAGTAAATGCCTTATTGTCAACTCTTTATACTAGGCAGATTTTGGTGTGCTCCACAATGAGTTAGCTCTTTTACTAACACTTAAGGATGCTGACCAGCGACAATTCTAAAACCCTTAAAATGGGAGTGTTCATGTTAAAAGCCACAGAACCACATGTGCCTCGCAAGCCATAGTTTGCAGACCACTGCCCTAACGCAAACCAGGATCTCTTTTAAACATAGATACAAATGTCCTCAACAAAATATTATCAAATTGAATCCAACAGTGCATATGAATGATTATATACCTAACAAGATTTATTACAAGTAAGCAAGTCAGGTACAACACTCAGAAATCAATCAATGTAATCTATCATATAAGCATACTAGAAGAAAAATCATGTAACAATATCATTTCAGGCGCAAAAAAAGCATTGATAAAAGTGCACTACACATTAGCTGTAAAAACTATTGGATAACTAGAAAAAAAGAGGAATTTTCTCAACTTGATAAAAAATTCTATTAAAAAACAAGTAACAGACATCACACTTAATGGTTAGATATTAAGGATCTTCCTACTCAGATCCTTGGCTACAAGGTAAGGGTGTCTTACTTCACCATTTCTATTCAACATTATACCAGAAGTCAAAGCTAGTGCAGTGAGATTATTAGACAGTTTCTCACAAAGCTAAGCATTGCCTGTCCATAAGATCTAGCAACCATACTCTGAGATGGTTAGCCAACTGGTTTATAAAATTATGTCTACATAAAACTTCACATGGGTGTCTACAGAAGATTTATTTATAATTACTCCAAACCAAAAGCAACCAATATATCTTAAGACGTGAAAGGATAAATATAGTAAATCTATGTATTGGAATACTATTTAGCAACAAAAAGTAATGAGCAATCAAGCCATGCAAATACATAAATGAATCTTAAATGCATATTTATAAGTAAACCAAGTCAGTCTGAAACAGCTGTACATTGTCTGATTCCAATTATATAACATTCTGGAAAAGATGAAACTCGACTTTAAAAGCCACTGGTTTCTGAAGGTTCGAGGGAAAGGAGAGGGCTGGCGAAGTAAATAGGTGGATCATATGGGTAGAAATCATACTGAGTAAACTTGCAGTGGTGGAAACATGATACCAAAGATTTGTCAAAAAACCAATAGGGCTTTACAGCACAAAGAGTAAACTTTATTTGTTAAAAAATTTTTGAAACATTTGGGAAGCCAGAGGATCCCAGGGTGGAATGCAGGAAGTGAAAAGAACATTCACACTATATAACAAATGAATGAAACAATCTCACTGAAGATTCTGACCTTAATAATTTTGAAAATAAATGAAGTCTGTAAGATAAGTACAAAAGAAACTGCACATATATTGTAATCTGGGTGGTAAAAAATTCTCCCCACATAGGTACAAATGCACAATTCTGAAATAGCTATATGTGTATATTAGAAATGAATGATTAATTAAGCAGATGGTGAATGGTCGGAGTCAGGTTTCTCACTTTTGGAGTGGGAGAGTATAGACCAGTAAGTTATCTTACTCTAAAATAATCAATGTGGTAATTAATTAGTGCTTAGGTCATTGTTATATCCTTATGTTTAGCTTATTCTAGACACATATCACTACACAAAAATATATACCCTATCTAACAAAAGAGTAATATGTAAATTAACCACTCCAACACACAAGATGGTCAAAGATGGCTGCCCCCATGTGGACACAAGATGGCCACCACAAGAAGGCCAGCAGGGTAGGGCAGTTGGGAGTGATCCGGAAAGGGAGGGAATTTGGGGGTGATCAAGTCTGCAGGGGAGGGCAGTTAGAGATGACTAGGCCTGCAGGGGAGGGCAGTTAGGGGCAAACAGGCTGGCATGGGAGCAGTTAGACATCAATCAGTCTGTCAGGGGAGTGGTTAGGGGATGATCAGGCTGTCAGTCAAAAGTGGTTAGGGGCAATCAGGAAGGCAGGCAGGCCCGGTTGGGAGCCAGCAGTCCTGAATTGTGAGAGAGATCCCAGATTGGAGAGGGTGCAGGCTGGGCTGAAGGACACACACCCCCATGCACTAATTTCTGGTGCCTGAAATTCATGCATAATATAGCATAATATGCAAATTGACCAAAAGGCATAACAGCAGAACAACTATCTGGAATCTGGACAAAGCTAAGGCTTCAAGGGTCTTACCCTTGCACAAATTCTATACATTTGGTCTCTAATATATTTTGATAGATAGATGATAGAGAGATAGATAGATGATTGATAGATAGGTAGATAGATAGATAGGTTGATAGATAAGTTCAAATTGAAATGCAATTAAATTGTAATCTGGGTGGTAAACCTGCTTTAAAATAAAAAAAGGTTTACTTACTAAATTAAGCATATTATTTTAAAGATTTCAAGACACAATCCTGTGATATATTTTACAAATAATATCATTAAAATCCATTAGTAAGTTATTATTTCAGAATATTGAGAGATAATATATATTAAGAATGGAGAAATAAATTGACATTCTGCACAAATATAAGGTAAACACTTAAAAACAAAAAGCTACAAGATAAAAATTAGAACAAAATAGAAACTCTAGAGAGATAAGGTCATTGGGAGAAGCTGAGAGGTGGGAAGCTAGAAGCCTAAATATGCCGACTGAGGTAAATATATTCCTACACAGGAAAAAAAATTAAAAAGAAGCATGGATGAACGGATAGGGATAAAATTCCAGGTAGAAACAAACCACCCTTGTTTCTTTGAACCAGGGAGCTTTTTCTAATATTTATCTCTGTGCCTCTGCTTTATGCCTGTTCCTCAAGCCCCTGGCGACGAGCTTAGCTCTCCAAAGTCCTTTGCTCCTATACCTAAGCTAAACTTGAATGGTGGCAAGGAGGTTGTGCGTGATAGTGTTCAAAGAAGTTATGCATTTTCTTTTACTGTTAGAATAAAAAGAATAAAGAAAACAAAGAGAATTTTGATGTGTGAATGTATACTTAAAGTTTTAGATGTGGCATTTTTGAAAATGAAATCAAATTAAAAACCAGGTGGCTATGTTTAATTTTTGATCATAGCGATCATATGCCATTTTGAAGATAAGAACTAATTAAAAAGTTGAGTAATAATTATTCCAAAGGGATATATAGCACTGCATATGCATATGTGTATGGTCTTCTAATGATTAAAAAGAGTCAGAGACACTTGTTTATCTTCTAAAGAATATGATCCACATTTCAGAAATGCCTTTTTGTCCTCACAGTTCTCCTGTAAGATCTTCAACGTGTTTTAATGAACTTGTGGAGAGATTAAAAGTTTCTTATAAAACAAGTGCATCTTTTTCTGAGTGTCATCATCAATGCAGCGCGCTCCTCAGCAAATGCTTTCAAGTCCAAGTACCCCAGAGGCAAAGCTCTAAAAAGGCAAATGGGAACCAGAGAATCTGTTCGGCATCTAAATACCTTAATAATTCATTAACTTAGAATACTTTTATCCTTCCCTTTATCATGTAATACAGTATTTATTTGGGAAAGAGAGAGAAGTATTTCACATAAAGATAATACTGATGTTTTCAAACTACTATTAGAAATATTTGTTACATAGGAATCGCTTGTATAATGAACATCGACGTTTTTGAAAGTTATTTTATATAAAAGAGCAAATTATTCATTTATGCGTATTTCAAAAAGAATATTAATGTCATTTGACAAGTTAAATTGTCTGAGTCTCTTTTCACATAATCTATTTTTATTAACAGTCCACTTTTAAAAATATTTATTAAGAGCTAGTTTGAGAAATGAAGAAAATTAGATTTTGAAGGAAACATGTTGAACATTTTTATATATGCGATAAATGTATTCATTTAATTTCATGCAAAGTTTGCAATAATTAACAAAAATAAGATGTAAAAACTTGTTTTTGACATGAACATCCTTTGATACTGAACACACTTAAAAGAACTGTAGTTTATCAAACGCTCGGAAAATCAAAGCACAGTCGTCCAGTATAAAGTGCTCTGTTTTAAAATCTTTTTAAACTTCTTCGTTAGCAGCTAGATGCTTAAAAATTGGAGTAGGTTGAAGAACAACAAAAATACCTAGTTCCTAAATAAAATAAAAAACTAATCACACAATTATAATTTCTGTTTATTTAGGGCCTTTTTCTACTCCGGCTGCTTTTAAAATCAATTTATAAAGTTCCTTAAACAAGAACATATGTAGTCACATGAAAATAAGTGGCAAGCTACTTCTTTCTTTCTCAGCGTCTGCACTTCTTTTCAGTTTAACCCAAAAGAATCATTCTTTATTAATATAGTGACCTACGCTGGGAATTATGAGAAACACAACATTAAAGAAAACAACAAACAATATCAAGAAAAGCAAGTCCATGAATAAAAGAAAGCAAAAAGAAGTGAGGGGACTGTGGATGGAGAGAGAGGGCCTTGTCTCCCTGGTTGCTGTTGGGGATAGATTCCTAAGACTCGAGTGGGAAAATGAGTGATTTTATTATCATGCAGTCACACCACTGAGCTACCTTGTCCCATTTCCCTTTGTCCCGCCAGAGAAAAGATGTAGCTGGGGTTTTAGCCAAGCTAATATCAGAGACAGGGTGCAGATTTCTCTCCACATCTACAAAGCGCAATGCAGCATCAGGCAAGCCTGGGGCACTTCACCCACTGTGTGTGAGGCCCACATGGCCAGGGGCCAGAGGGACATGAGTGAGGTGAGTGAGGGATACACACTCAAAAACCTTTGAGCAGGTGGCTGAGAATTGGTGACTGAAAGATACATTTACACATTGAATTTTCCTTTTCTTATAATGCAAGATTTTCTGGTTTTGTATATTTGATCCAAAAGGAGAGATGCCAGGTCTGCAGGGGAGGGCAGTTAGGGGTAAACAGGCTGGCAGAGGAGCAGTTAGGCATCAATCCTCTCCATGTCCCTGCCTCAGGACCATAGGGGGATGGGAAGGATGAAAGCTGAGACGCTCTGCAGTCTGGTCTAGTGTGGTTGAACCACAGGAACTAGGTGATAGAGAAAAGAGGCCATGCACAAATGTCCTCATTCAACCTCTTTGTAATCACTTTATCCAGTATCCGCATGGCAGAGAGCAAACAGAACACTTAAAGATGCTTTACCCACAAGAGGAGACAATAATGCCGTAAAACTAGGCAAATTAATGTGTGCAAACTATTATGCTAATTGCATTCGCAGAGTAGGAAAACAAATGGAAATAATGGGTAAAATATATGTGATTTTGCCCCAGCTGGTTTGGCTCAATGGATAGAGCATCAGCCTGTGGACTGAAGGGTCCCAGGTTCAATTCCAGCCAAGGGCACATGTCTGAGTTGCGGGCTAGATCCCCAGTAGGAGGCATGCAGGAGGCAACCAATCAATGATTCTCTCTCATCATTGATGTTTCTATCTTTCTCTCCCTCTCCCTTCCTCTCTAAAAATCAATAAAATATATTTTTAAGAAAATATGTGTGATTTTATAGAATTCCAGAATAAGCATATTAGCAAAAGCACCTTAGCAGGCATAAAATATCATCTCTACATTCTGATCATAAATTGAAACATTAAGTATTACCATTTTGTTTGGGTGTCAACCTTTCTAACCATCTGGATAGGATGTGTATTTATACTAAGTTCTGCTAAGTTCCCAGTAGAATGAGAGGATAGCACATTGCCTACTAATTCTCAAAGTAGCTAGGAGTTTACTGTCTTTGGACCTCAAGGCAAACAAAACACGCTGATGTAGAAAACAGAACAGTGTTTCCTACGGAACACAGAGGTTTCCTAGGTGAGAAAGAAACTAAGATTAATGAGGCAATAAATGGCTTAGTATGTAGAAAACAGTTCCCAGTGGGCATTAGATGTCTCACTTTACAGTTAACATATAGCTTTATATTTTAAAATATATTATATCCCATAGCCTTGTTTTCCCGCAGTCTGCAATTACCACCTATGGATCACAGGAAGCCTGTAACCACATGCTTTATTTTATTCAGATAAATGAACTGCAGTATTATTTGATTTAGTCTTAAATCAAGAGAAGTAAATACATACATATATGTAATAAAAAACAAACAAACACATACATATAGGAATGGGACAAAGTTGTGAGCATGTGACACACTTTATTCTTATATTAATATTTTTGTTTATTACTTCATTATTTATTATAATTAGAGTATGTTAAATAGTGTGTGTTCAATAACTATGATCCCTGTATTAAAATGATAATGGATCAAGTTGCTAATGACAAAGTAATAATGCTTATTTTAATTTATAATTAGTAAACTTTCTCTAAATAATGGGGAAAACCTAGGACAAAAGATTTTAAGAAGTAAATATTCGCATAATTGATAATAAACTAGTAGTCAAGAGGACTACACTGAAATAAAATACTCATTTAGAGATAGGCTCTCTTTTTCCCTAAGCTTTTCATATGTAGTCCTCATCCCTTATTCAAAAACCTTAGTGATTCCTCGAAGTAGAAATCCTAGCTAATAGTGGTCGTGTTCTATGAGTCTTCACCTTCCTCTTCCAAAGGGTCATCATGGATCACTGAATAAAGCATAGACTGTATTCTTGGTGCTAGGTCTAGTCAACAGACATATTTTCATTGGTTCACTGAGAATTTTAAAACATTTAGATTAGTTGCTGGTATTTGAACATGGAGGTCAAACAAATCTGGATGCTGTGCCTCTCTTGAACTGTAAGAAGATTTGGCTACAGAGAATCTGCTTTCATGCAGGTTAACAATTAGCTGGAGTTCCCACATTTAAATGAGTGCATCCTTCTATTTATGACAGCCCCTACCTGGTTCCTTTTACCTCCTCTCTGCTTCTGCTTGGTCCTTGGAGATATTCTAATGTATTATTCTTGGACCACACTTTCTATTCTCTACCTCCCCAAACATTATCCTCTCCCAAACACAAACACATCACACAACCTCCAGTATAAACTAAGTGGCCAGATTATTATGATCACCCCATCAGCACTTCGTTGGGCCACCTTTTGCCTTCATTACTGTGGCGATTCTTCTTGATATTGATTCCACAAGATATTGAAAGTAGATGCATGGAATCTGATACCATGCCTGATGAATAGCACTGTCCAGTTCTATAAAATTGGGTGGTTGTGGAACCAGCTGCTTGATACCTCTTTTAACTTTGTCCCACAAATGTTCAGTTGGATTGAGATATGGTGATGGTGGGGGCCACCTAAGCAAGGTAAAGTCTCCCTCATGTTCTTGAAACCACTCCTACACAACATGAGCACTGTGGCATGATGCATTGTCTTGTTGGAAGAAGCCATCTCCATTGGGGTACGCCATCAACATGATAGGATGAACTTTATCAGAAACAATACTTAGGTATGTTGTGCTATTCAGATGTTCCACATGAATTAAAGGGTCCAATTCATGCCAGGAAAACATGTTCCAAACCATAACACTGCCCCCACCAGCTTGAAGGGCTGTACTCATGCATGTGGGGTGCATGCTTTCATGCAGTTTCCGTGAAATTCTCACTCTGCCATTTGCAAGATGCAACTGGAAATGTGATTCATCGGATCACATGACTTTTTTCCAGTGCTCAACTGTCCAATCCTTGCAAATTGGAGACTTTTTATCTTGGTAACTGCAACAGCAAAGGTGTTTGAATAGGCCTTCGGTTTCCATATCCCATAAGGTGCAGTGTACCGCTTATTTGCCTACAAACGTCAGGTGGTCATAATAATCTGGCCACTCAGTGTATTTCTATTCCTGATTTTCTCATCAGCAGCAGATAAATCCAAGCAAAATCATAACTTTTTAATTATTTCTTTTGTTTTTCTGTTAAATAAAGTTTTAAGCTGGATATCTCATGCTTTGATTTGTGGCAACTTAAATATAACTTCAAGATCTTTTAATAACATGAAATACCAACGTATTCTTAAGGAATAATTTAGGACACAGACTGGTTACGTTTTCTAATTTAAGGCCAATGTGACTTATTTAACATTTGAGTTTAAGTTGAACTTAGTTCTGGGGCAGTGACAGTTGACAAAAGCAGAAAGGTCATCTTTTTCAGAGATGGTAAAATGACCATCACCTTGCACGATAAACTGCATAAATGATTTCGGAGAAAATTTCACAGTAGAAAACCAGGAAGCCTCGGAATAGATATCTGGAGTAAATTTCTCTAAAACCCTCAACAAAAAAAAAAAAGAAATAGGTAATGGCATGATATCTTCAAAAATGACTATTTGAAAATGACTAGCTGAAAAGTCCTTACAGGTTTATGCCTCTGAAGTTATCTCCTTACCTTCCGCCTTGTTACAATAAAGATGTGAACTATCAATTTGAGAATGTTCTACTAAATGCTATGATGCCTTACCATATTAAAGATAACTCTGTGAGGCAGATTATCCAGTTGCTAGTAAGATAAATCTCTTTAGGAAATGAAGGCTATCAAATTTTTCTTCCACACTTAAATTGGTCTAAAAGAAATTGAAAACTACCACCAGTTGGGAGCTGGGGTTTCAGGTAGGTAATTTGCCCAGATGGACCCAAAAGCTGGTGTCATTTCTTCTTCAGAGAGTTTACTTTAATGCAGCAAATCGGCCGAAACCGGTTTGGCTCAGTGGTAGAGCATTGGTCTGCAGACTGAAGGGTCCCGGGTTCAATTCTGGTCAAGAGCATGTACACTGGTTGCGGGCACATCCCCGGTCCGGGGTGTGCAGGAGGCGGCTGGTCGATGTTTCTCTCTCATCGACGTTTCTAGCTCTCTATCTCTCTCCCTTCCTCACTGTAAAATATCAATAAAATATTTTTTTTAAATGCAGCAAATTGGGTATCCTTCTACTAAAAAGTTGAATACTGGAAGTATAACCATGACCTGACTCTTGTTATAAAAAGTTAGATTTACATACTTAATTTTGAATTTTAGCACATTTCAAAGAACCAAAACACTAAAAAAAATCATAAAACTATTGCAAGGCATCTAAAGTTCTATCTGTCTGAGTAAGAGGTGAAAATAATTTTCTTTTCTTTTCTTTTTTTTTTAAGAGAGAAATGGAATAGTAGGTGGTTAAAGGTGTGGAGACAAACTGCCTGGTTCAAAATCTGGATCTCCACATGCTAACGCTGGGATGGCTCCTCCTTATCCTCTCTGTACTTCAGCTTTTCCTCTGTAAAATTGGTGCAAAAATAGCGCCAAACTCCTAACACATAAATCAGATGAGTAGTATGTGCAAAAAATGATGAGATTAATGCAAGCGCTAGTTAGTACTAATCATTATTTGGTATTTTTCTCAATAACTTTAATAAAGTTTAACTGAGTCCAAATAGTACAGTGGTTACATATGATTTGAATAAAGTCTTTGTGCCTTTTTTTTTAATAAACTTTATTTCTGTGTACTATGTAATAACTGCAAAATGCAATGGAGAAGGAATCTACTCAAATGCAAATAAGTTAATGATTTATTTCTTCTAATTATGCTTATTTTTCCAGATAATGAAGTAACTTTATAATAAATTGGTATATTAAAAGGTATCTGGAATTATAAAGAACATTTTAAAGTCTAAATTTCTGATGAAGTTAAATCTCATCATCTGATGCGAGCATGGAAGGCTTTGAGTGGCTTCAGTGCAGGTAGTGGAGACAGGGGGGAGAAAAATGGATAAAGTGGCATATTGTAGGTTATACTCTCCTGATACAGAATAAATTGGACAAGATGCTATAAACACACTGTATAACACAGGAACTACATAATGCAATACATATCTATTGTATTAGCAATGAAACAGGTTTTTTTTTAAATTAGAATTAGAATATAAACATCGGATACATTCCATTATTTCATTTATGATCTCCTGTAAAGTTCCTTTGCAGTTTGTGTATGTTAGTATGATTTAAAGGCCCCGAAGGGCAGATCATTTATCTTATTGATAAAATTCTCCCTTGTAATTTTAAATGTTTACCTTTATGTTACATGAATATTTGCATTACATGCTAGCAACTATATTTTCAGGTAATTGAAGCCTTTTTTAAATTTAAAGATATTTTCATGGGCACTCTATTAGCAAACAAAATGATTACCCGTCAGTTATTTCTTTACTGAAGATTATCACAATTAAATTCTAAATAGCCATTACTGATTCAGCAGAATAGAGCAGACCAAAGTGCTACATTCTAGTTCTTAGGACAATTATTCATGATTGAGTAGGATTTTCTAGAGAATGTGCTCATCTCAGTCGTACATAAAAGCAATCCACTGAACTATAATACAATAAATAGACTAAGCCCTACTGAAATCTTGGAACTTGTCATCCTCCCCAGAAAATAACAGGCACAATTTAGAGAAAATTGAGAACTAAACATAAGTAATCAGAGATTTCTTTCTAAAATATGGCTAAATCATTGCATTCATTCAAAAAGGGTGAGTGTGTGTGTGTGTGTATGTGTGTACTATAAATCAAACACAATTCTAGATGCGGGGAAAACAATAGTGAATTGGACAAAATTTCTGCCCTCGAGAAGCACACATTAGATGAGGCAGGTAAATGTGTGGCCAAGCTCAGGTCCCTGTGATAAGCGCTGGGTGAGTGGTTTGGGAAGGGTTTGTGGAGTGCCAGGGAAGCAAACAAATCCATTCTAGGGACGTCAGGAAACAGGCCTGAGTTTGTCAGATATTGAAGAAAGACAAGAAAGAGAGTGTGGGGCAGAGAGAACAGGGTATGCACCGGCTCCTTCATGAGTAAAATAATGGCAGTGACAATAACATAAGAGTTAAGGAGGAGAAAAGTAGGTAGATTCGAGAAATATATGTGTTTTAAATATTTACTTAATATCCTATATAATAAAAGGCTAGTATGCAAATCAACCAAGCGGAGGAATTACCAGTTGCAATGATGCCCACAGACCACCAGGAGGAAGACCCTCAATGCAGAAGCTGCCCCTGGTGGTCAGTGCACTCCCACATGGGGAGCACTGCTGAGCAAAAAGTGGGCTTGCCAGCGGGCACATGACTGGTGAGCACAGTGGTGGTGGCAGAAGGCTGAGGACCCTGAGGGGGGATGTCCACCTGCTGGCTTAGACTGGGGAACAGGCCTAAGTTGACAGGTGGACATTCCCCAAGGGTCCTGGACTGCAAGAGGGCACAGGCTGGGCTGAGGGACAATCCCCCACACCCTGCCCAGTGCACAAATGTCATGCACTGGGCCTTTAGTTAAGAATAGGTATAGTTTGCCAAAACCAGTTTGGCTCAGTGGCTAGAGCGTCAGCCTGCGGACTGAAAGATCCCAGGTTCGATTCAAGTCAAGGGCATGTACCTGGGTTGTGGGCACATACATCCCCAGGGGGGGGGGGGTGGAGGGATGTGTGCAGGAGGCAGCTGATCAATGTTTCTCTCATCAATGTTTTTAACTCTCTATCTCTCTCCCTTCATCTCTGTAAAAAATCAATAAAATATATTTTAAAAAGAATAAGTATAGTTTGAAGGGAATTGCTCAGGCTTCTGTTGAGAATGAGAGTAATTGTGAGAGAGATAAGAAATGCCAGCATTAGGGCATGTTTAGGAAGGTTCTCTCCTGCATGACTGAGTAATAATGACGGGAAGTAAGCATGAGCAAACAAAGATGCTCTCTACCCTCGTATACTTCTTTCTGGACTTGTCGTATCACCCCTGCATCAGGCGTCTGCTTAGATGTTGAATGGAAAACATTTGTAATATAAGGTACTTTCCAATTCTAAGAAGTGAAGATTCTCTGTGATAGAAAATATACTTTTAAGATAGCATGGCAGAATACTGGGAAGAGCTCTGAAATGTTTTCAAAACAAGCTTAATCTAATCAAGATTCTTACAGGATAATTGTGTGAGTCAAAGCAAGTGAGTTAATTGCTACATGCCTCAATTTGCACATTGTCAATGCAGGAGTTGGATTGGATGGTACTTGGTATCTCACCTGAGTCCAGTATCATTCTATAACATGTTCACTTTTTATGAACTCATGAAAGTGGTCATCTTTCCTATTGGAAATGCTCCAAGGTTGTCATTTATATATTAAAATGTTTTTCCTCCTTTATATTCAATTTGAACCAACAGATGTTTGATAAAATTCAAAGGAACAAGGAGTGAACCATATGTGAATTTTAATATCACCTTCTTCTACAGCGCTTTCATTTGTGTTCAATGAGTTTTACTTAGAGTTATTATGTGGGAATTATGAAATATAGATTAATGGTTGCATTTTTATGCTTTTGATGTGTTGTTTAATGAGGTATGTGCTGTTTTATATCTTACATCAAAGAGACATCTGCTAGAAACCTTCTTATCATACACATCAAGTGATTTTTAACTAATAAGCATAATCATCTGAATAATGGAATATCGTTATCGTTTTTTAAATTATGTGTTTTTTTTATTTTTCAATCACAGTGTAAATACAATGTTATATTATCTTCAGGTGTGTACCCAGTGATTGGACATAATATCACTTACTAAGCAATCACCCAATAAATACAGTACCCATCTGACACCATATAGAGTTTCTGAAATATTATTAATTATATTCCCTATCCTGTATTTTACATCCCAAGTATTATTCTGTAACTACCAATATGTACTTCTTAATCCTCCTCCCTCCACCCCAATTTTTGTACTGTTGAATTTACCTTATACATTTAGTTCACATTTTAAACCATAGTTTTTAATTTTCAACTTTATACACAGTTATTATTGGGCATGCCTTTCCTAAAATAAATGTAAATGTACCATTAGAGAAACAATAAAAAATACAAACATTTAACAATCCTATAGGTTACAGAATCATCCCTTTCATTTCCAAGTGTAAAATGACACTAAAACATCATTTGGTGTTAGTATGGAAAATAAATGGCTTTGTTTAAAGAATGAGAACCCCAAAATAGCCCTATAAAAGTAGTTTGGTTTTATATTTTTAAAACACTTAATTGATGTTTATAAAACTAGATTAGATACTACATTAATGGAAATATTGCCTTACCTGGTTTGGCTCAATGGATAAGAGTGTTGGCCTGCGGACTGAAGGATCCTGGGTTTGATTCCAGTCAAGGGCACATGCTCAGGTTGTGGGTTCGATCCCCAGTAGAGGCAGCCAATTAATTATTCTCTCTCATTTTTTGATGTTTCTATGTATTTCTCTCCCTCTCCCTTCCTGTTTGAAATCAATAAAAATTGATTTTAAAAAAGAAACATTATATTAGATCAGAGATTTTCCAGAAAATAATAATCAGTTCAGTGACTGAGAACACAACAATGGTTCACATTTCAGTCCTTCCTTTAATGCGCTTTCTGGCCATGCTCAGAGCCTAGCCTCTCCGGACCTCACTGTCCTTTTCTTTGTAATGAAAGATGCTGGGTGAAAAGAGCCTATAGTCACTTCAAAATAACAAAAATTTCATTGTCTAATAATCCACTCCACGGTTAACTCACAGGCACAATAATTTTGAAGTTATAGTTTCAAAAATATAAATGTATAGTAGCACTTATTTTCCTGTGTTTTAAAATGTTTGCAAAGCCTGCTCTGTACCATTTACACTTCTACTGAAAAATGCATGTAACTAACATATGTCTTTAATTCCAACTAAGGACATATATTAACCTCACTGTTCATTCACAGGTGTTCATTCACTCTTTGTATGAAATAGTCCTATCAGTTGCCTGTAGCATGCTTTGTTACTTTGCTGATCTTTTTCTGTCTGGGCATTTCAGATAAATTACTAAGTCTCATATGACATTTAAATTAAAATTTCACTATGTCTTGTTTCTACGTATTTTTGGAAAAGGCTTTGAGAGTCCAAGGGATAACAGTTTAATCTTACTTCTATTTGACCTTGGTTACCTAACTCAGAAGAATATACAACATGTCATCAATCTCAATTCATAAATCCTATGCCCTTTATCTTATTTCTTATGTAATAAATTGCTTTTTATACTTTTAAGACTGAAAAATGACTTTAGAAGAAGAGAAAGATTAAGTTTTGAAACTAAGTATGGGGCAAAAACTTACTTTAAAACAAAAAATAAAATTTCCTCATAAATGCCAGGGAATAACTGAGAAGTTCATGTAATAATTTTTTTTTTATTAAAGAGGAATATAAAAAGGTAATGAACAGTTTTTAAACTTATTTTTTTTAGAAATGGAGAGAATGATTATTAGAATAGGTCACCAAATTTTCAAATAGCTTCTATATATGGCTTCATTGAGAAAAATCAATCCCAAATATGTGTGTATGTCTGTGAGTTGTGTGTGTATAATATCACACTTTAAAGGCATTTCACTTTCAAATGTTAAATAAAAGTCATTTTATAAATTATTTTACTCTTGCAATCTTCATGAAATATCTTAAACCTCAAATGAGGATATGTTTATTGATTTTAGAGAGAGAGTAAGGGAGACAGATACAAACATCAATGTGAAAGAGAAACATTGTTTAGCTGTCTCCCTTTCATGCCCCAACCAGAGATTGAACCCACAACATAGGTATGTTCCCGGATCAGGAATTTAACCTGCAACTTTTTGTTTGTTTGTTTGTTTGTTTGTTTGCTACTAGACAACACTCTAACCAACTGAGCAACCAGGCCATGGCATGAAATGTTCTTGAGTAAAATAATCCAGCCTGATTAAGAACAAGCTCTAGACTTAATTACAGAAAATACATGGGCCAGAAGGATAACTTTAAACATCACCACAGGTAAACAATCAAAGAAACTAATAATATGACAAAATCTATAGGAAAAAGAACATAGTTCATCAATTTAAAAAAAATTATTTGCATTCTGATTTAAAAAACCCCCACAATTATATATATTAGAGGTTCAGTGCATGAAATTTGTGCATGGAGGCAGGGTGTGTGTCCCTCAGCCAAGCCTCCTGCACCCTCATTAATACGGGATCTCTGATGGGATTGTGCCTAAACAGGCAGTCAGACATCCCTCTCACAATACAGGACTGCTGGCTCCCAATTGCTCACCTGCCTGCCTGCCTGATTGTTCTTAACCACTTCTGCCAGCCAACCTGATCACCCCCTAACCACTCCCCTGTCGGCCCAATTGCCCTTAACTGCCCTCCCCTGCAGGCCTGATCCCCCTGCAACTGCCCTTCCCTGCAGGCCATCTTGTAGTGGCTATCTTGTGTCCACATGGGGGCAGCCATCTTTGACCACATGGGGGTGGCCATCCTGTGTGTTGGAGTGATGGTCAATTTGCATATTACCTGTTTATTATATATAATCTCAAGAAAATATATATAAAGGAAAATTGAAAAATGCAATTAATATTTAATAATCCTAAGAAATTCCTGCCATTCTTTAGGGAAAAAATATCTGTAAGGCTGATATGTGATATGTTTAATGGTAACTAATTTAGAACCAGTCATGTGTGTATTGGTATACTGCCTACCACTCTATACACATTATACACTTTTGTTAAATGTTTTTTTATTAATTAATATTTTAATATATAAACTAGAAGTAAACAGTTCAAGATATTTGCAAGTACATCACACTTTAAAAAATCATATTCAGCCCAAGAGTCATGTCACATTAATTTATTTAAATTTGCATGCTACATCAAAATAGTTTAATTTCTGTCTCAGCCTTTTTCTTCTTTATGATGAAGGTCAAAGGTTTAAATTTATATGCTCCTATTTCTTTTTGAATTTCAATATAGTCCTAATTGAAATTTGACATATATGCCTATTAGTTGAAATTATGCCTTTTCCATGCTTCATTAACAATGTACTTTACTATATACAACGATAATGCTCATAATAAAAGTCTCATATGCAATGTGGATTACACTGAAGCATGATTGATTATCTCAAATGTAACATGGAATTCACATTATAAAATTTCATATGCCACAGTTGAGCCTGTGACTAGAATTTAAAGATATAGTAAAGAAAAAAAAAGCAATATCAGTTACCCTTGTATGAAAAGGAACAAAATATTGAGAAACAATTAGCTTTGCTTTGGGTATGTATCACTTAGAATTAAATGTAACATTCAGGACTTTTAGTGAAAGTGTTTTATTTTTAGAATGCTTTATTTTTATAAATTATAAATGGTTTCTGTTTGTACAGGTGTCTTTATTATGACTTTCTATTGAGTCCAAGCCTGTACAGCTATGCACAGTCTACTTCTTCTAAGTGCCTTTAACAACAAGGCTCTAGAATGCCGCTACAGTTTTCCTCTGCAGCGCGGGTTGTCTTTCTTTCCTGCCAAAGGCACCCTGGCATTCCTTCGGTGGGGTCTGCCTTGCCGTGGGTTGTAGCCATCCAGAATGCCCAATGGGGCTGAGCCAATTGGCAAAGGAACTGATCTCAGTGGGTGAAGGAAAGCATGAAAACTACACGTGCTGACATTTTGTGGAAAAGAAGTTTCTTTAGTCTTCTAAAACAAACCAGAACTACTGATAAATGCTCTCTGAAGGTGTGATGTAAGAATGTGTGATCCCTGTCAGTGTGGAAGGCATTTTGGTAACCCAAAGGTGAACCTGATGTTGGAGAAGGCAAAGTTGTGAGAATTTTAGAAAAAATGGATACCCAACCGGGACTAAATATATAATAGGTGTACTGGTTAATAATGAGGATTTTATAATCAAAGAAAACACGATAATTTCAAGAGAAACATCACAAGTGCTTTATTCAAATATCCATCACTAGCTATACATTTTCCCCATCTTTCAGGTAATTTGTGGATACCGTCCCTATCGAACTTTTCTTGTTTTGAGGCATACCATACAGAGACCCGATTTTCCACTTCTTCCTAAGTTTTGAAGTGCTGCTCAGAAAGTGCATGTGCTATCAATCAGAACAAGTGGTAATCTGAAGGAGCAAGGTCTGGTAAATACAGTGGTGGAGTAATACTTCCCAGACAAGATCTTTTAACATGTCTTTAACTGGTTTTGAAGTGTGTGATGGTGCATCATCATGAAGCAAAATTACTTTGCCGTGTCTTCTGGTACATTCTGGTCATTTCATGATCAAAGCATGGTTCAAATTGATTATTTGTTGTGGGTAGCGATCAGTATTAATGGTTTCACCTGGTTTTAGAAGCTCAGAATAACTACACCTTCCTGATCCCACCAAACTCAGAGCATTGTCTTCTTTTCGAAGCAATCTGGCCTGCAGTTGATGTTGATGGTTGACCTGGATCAATTCATGATTTTATGCATTTGGGATTCCCAAAATAAATCCATTTTTCATCTCCAGTCACAATTCGATGCAAAAAACAAACAAACATTTCTTTCTTGCCATGGAAGCAACATTTTACTGATGACTTTTCAGTTTTCCATTTGTCTTTTAGTTCGATTGATGTGGCACCCATATTCCTTCCTTTAACATTTTTCCCATTGCTTGTAAATGATTGGAAATTGTTTGCTGAGCAACATTTAGTCTTTCTGCAAGTTGTTTTTGAGTTTGACATGCATCTTCATCCAATAATGCTTGTGATTGTTGGCCTTCAAACTTCTTTTGGTTGGCTGGGACATTCTTTATCTTTCTCATTTAAATCATCACTTTTAAAGTGTTTAACCCAGTGTTCACAAGTATCTTGAGAAGGAGCGTGTCCACCATTAGCTTCCTGAAGTATACAACAACTTTTTCTTCAAAATAAAGTAATGAATTAAAACTTCCCACAAATGTCCTTTTTTGGGCATGAAATTCACATTTTTAAGGGTTAAGATATCTATGATGTTAACATCTTCAGCAAATTTGACATATGAAATTTTGAAGCTTCCTGTCAATACAACAAAATAGCATACATATCAAATCACCTACATACCAACATATGTGTAACTCCATCTATAGATATAGATATAGATATAGATATAGATATAGATATAGATATAGATATAGATATAGATATAGATATAGATATAGATGATATAGATATATATCTTTGAAAAATCAGATTTTTACAATGGCTTTAACAAGGGCATAGCTTAACTGTGAACTGTGAGATGATAGAGTCAAGTCTTCCAAACAGCTCCCCTGTGGCTACAGAATGCAAATATCTGGAGAAAGACCTGGGAATGTGCATTTTCACTGATATCATTAGATGGTTGTAAAGTCACCCACCACATAATTTGTTTCGAAGTTTCTCTTTTGTATCAAATCAATGGGAACTTTTAAAAATGCAGATTCTTAACCCTCCCTCTGCTCTACAGACCCACTCCCATCAGGAGATTCCATTTAGGTGGGATGCACTCTGTGAAAGGGGGTTCAGGTAAGGGTAGTTAAAACTACAAGGCAGGTGCCAAAACGGGTTTGGCTCAGTGGATAGAGCGTCAGCCTGTGGAATCAAGGGTCTTGGGTCCGATTCCGGTCAAAGGCATGTACCTTTGGTTGCAAGCGCATCCCCAGTTGGAGGTGTACAGGAGGCAGCTGATCGATGTTTCTCTCTCATCGATGTTTCTGACTCTCTATCCCTCTCCCTTTCACTCTATAAAAAATCAATAAAATATGTTTTTTAAAAAAACAAAACCACAAGGCAGGTCTTTAAGGTGCAGACAAATCACCCAGGTCTTGCAAAACTGCGGATTCTGATTCAGTAGGCCTCAGGTAGGGACATGGGAGTTTGCATTGTTAACAACTTATAGGTGATGCCATACTACTAGTTCCCAGACCTCACACTGAGTGGCAATGAATGGTATTCTTCGTAACGGTGAGTCAGGCTTGACAGAGCCAGATCTGTCACAAAAGAAGCAGATAAGAAACTGGACAAGTGTTAAGAGCGCAGATCTTATTCAGCATTCTAGGAAAAGCCCCGTTTACCTACCAAGGATGATATTTGAGGCTTATGACTTATATATGACTCATGGCTCAGTGCAAGCTCTGAGGAGCCCAGGAAAAGATAAATGCGCTGTGGCAAGGGGAAATGATACCATTAGATTTGTTATTCCGTTTGCAATAATAGCAAATGCACATTATTTGAATTTATTTTAAAAGATACAGACAGTGAAACCCACACACTTTAATAGCATTATTTTTGTGTCTCACTGACTTTTTAAAAGATAGGAAAGTCCATGTCGATGTGGTGATTTGAGAGAGAAACGAGGCATTAGAGAAACTGACATTTAGCAGTTGGAAAATATTGACTTGGTAGCAGGGAGTCTTATTCTTGCTGTTACCCTGAACATTTCAATTTCAGAAAGTTGCATGACTTTCGAATCTCCTCCACGTGAGACGTTCTGTTTGATGGAAGGGTTTATTTCTGGCTTTCCATCAGTTTCTAATTAATAGCACCACTGTGTGCCACATGATGGGAGCGCGGAAAATCTCTAAACAGGGCCGCAGGAGCTCCGCGCTGCGCGTCTCTGAAAAAACACCTGATCAGTCCCCAGCTGCTGCCTCCAGATGTTGTCTGCAAACTCAAAGGTCATCGCTTCACTAACGCGGGGATGAATTTGACTAAAAAGTACAGCTATTAGAACCAAGTTTTTAAATAGCCACAGACAGAGGCAATTACAACTTGTAGAATTTATACAATGCACACTTCTTAAAGCACTTTCTGCTTGTACAAATCTAAGTGCAAAAATACATAGGGCATAGGATTTATAAACAAAATGTGTAGTGACACAATTATTTTCTGTTTTTAAGGAAAGGCATTAGGTGCCCTTTCAGTAAACTCTTGAAAATTAAAAGAACCTATTATTTGTGCAGAATAGTGACAGATTTTAAGATGAAAACACTCGGCAAATAAAACCTCAGTAGATTCCCTGATGCTGATAAGAGATTTTATGTTCACTTTGTAAATCTTCTATAAAGAGGCCCTGTGATGACCGACCAGGGTGGCTCAGTGGTTGGGCATTCACCCATGAGCCAGGAGGTCACGGTTTGACTCCTGGCCAGAGCACATGTGGGGCTGTGGGCTCCATCCCCAGTAGGGGTATGCAGGAGGCAGCCAATCAATGATTCTCTCCCATCATTGATGTTTCTCTCTCTCCCTCTCTCTTCATCTCTCTGAGATCAATAAAGATATGCTAAAGAGGCCCTGTGCTATGCCAGTGTGGAAGTAAATTAAGACCAACCAAATGAGAACAAGCAAAGGCTATTTATTAAGAGATGGCTATAGGAAGGATCGCAGACACCACCATTTACATGTAGGCAGCATCTCAAAGGCAGGCAATGGAGTGGGAAGGAATTATAGTAGCAAAAGGAAGGCTTCGGGTCTTCCCTTACGGGGGGCTGTCGGCAGGAAGGAGCTGTAGGCAAGCGAATGGCAAGCAGGTTTGGTTATGGGTGCATCTTGGCTTTCTCTACTCGGTCCTAAATTAGAAGTGCGGACTAAAGGAAACTGTCTAGTCATTAATCAGGTTCTGGCAATGTGGGGCCAGTTGTTACGGGGGGGGAGGGGTCTTGTAGTTGCCTAGATTGTTGGTAGAGAGACCAGTATGAGCTCTGACAAGTCTAGTTTTACAGCAGGCTGGTTTGCTGGGCTAGTGACTGTAGACAAGAGGTTAATGTTTGGGGCTGGTTGTGGATCAGAGTTCTATTTCTGTGTAGGATTAGAAGACTATCCATTGCATATCCAGTCTCTCACAGGATCATTTTTACAGCAGAATCTTCACAAAGTCTTTTTCTTTTTCTTTTCATAAGATACTTAGGATGATCTCTACTTAAAGATGTAGGCTGCAGATTATGGAAGCTCATACTCTACGTCACCATTTAGTTAAAATGTTATAGTTTAGAATTTGTCAACATTTTGGAAAATATATATATTTTTTATTATAGCCCTCATCTCTTCCATCATACTTCCTCCTTTGCAGAATCAACCACAAACCATTCCTGCCCAGCCATCAGTTAAGCAATGGGATATTTATTGAGACCAACCCAACTTCCAAGAGAAAATATTTGTAAATTAGCACTTCATTAAACAGTTGCTGAAGCAGTAGCTATGGGTGCCACTCATGTGCAGCCAAGTCTGCAAGAGCCTCATTGCTCTAGGGTAGCTATGACAATCTCTCCAGCATGGAAATATACCAGGAATATTGGAGAGAAAAAAACCTACAAGGGCTTATGCCCTCGCTTTCAAGGCACATGGAGGTAAGTAGCCCCATGAACTTCCTTTGTCAGTGGAAATAAAAGACTATTGCCCCCTTTCTTTCCCAAAGAGTGGACGAAGGGAAGAAGAAATTCACCTCCCGCTCAGGATCAGAAGCTTCTAATGCTTTGGCTTACCCTCTCCAGCCTGGATCTCAGGATGCGGGCTTCCAACTGCTTGACAAAAGACAGCTGTCACCGCCCTCCACCTAGTGCCTTTGGCTGCTTATCTGCATCCAGCTAGTTAGACATTCACAAAAGGGAAGGGGAAGCCACTGGCTAGGCCTCCACCTGGGAGCCTGGAAGTCCCTGCTTCAGACCCCTTAGTGACAGCTGCGTCCTCCCCAAAGGGGCTTCCTGCTGGAGCAGGAGGCTTCCCACCTCCCCGGAGAGTGACTCCTGGTTTCCTGGGGGGGTGGGGGAGGGAGGATGCTCAAGGGGAACGGAAGAAACAGTGGAGAATATTGCTTTGCTGGGCACCAGCTCAGTAGAAGCCAACAGGGTGAGCTCTGAGGGGAGGGCCTAGCTGGGAGGATCTGGGGAAAGGATCAGGTTGGCTAAGAGCATGACACCCAAGAAGCCCCAGGAAAGGAGAGGCTTGGGACAGGGCCAGCCACAGGCCTGGGAAGAGGTGGGATAGTGGGCAAGAAAGCCTGCTCTTCCCCAAGCCCAGGACAACAGGATGAGCCTTTCCTCTCCTCCCACCTCTAATCAATGTTCCGTCTTCCTGGGACTTTCCTCTGGAGAGGTATCTTTCAGTATATTTTCCTAGGTTTTTTCCACAGGCTCAATCTCACAGGGCAGTTAAGTGAAGGGAGTTTTATGGTAAGTTTTGCGGTAAAATGATAAGCATTTAGTGCCGTTATTTTTTTTTCTAACCACTGCTTAGAAGGTATAAGCCATAAATTTGCCTATGTTGCATTTTTTGCTTTGTTTATTTTATTTATAATATTTTCTAATTTCCTTGCTTTTAATCATGGGTTATTTAGGAGAAAGTTGTCTAATTCCTAAGTACTTTAATGTTTTTCATAACTGTCCAGGTATTGTTGTTTTTTTTTATGTTCATGCCATTTTGGTAAGAAAATATACTTAGTATAATTTTAGATATTTTTCAACTTACTGATATTACCAACTGACCCTGGTTTTAACCACTACACCAACTAATCCAGATTTTTTTCCCTTTTATATGCTATATCTTTTATCATAATTTTATTTTTAAACTTTTGGTACTCTTATGTTTTAGATATGCACCATTGTTTGTTATTTTATTTTATCTAAATATATCATGCAACTACTGGTAATTTTGTCCTTTCACATGTATATTACTTAAATTTTTAAAATTTATCATCTTTTCTACATTATTTCCTTTAGTATTTTTTATTTCTCTCCTTTAATGTTAAATTAATCAATTTTTAAATTCTTTTAGTTCTTCCACTGATTTTCATGACAATTCACTACATTTTTAAAATGCAAACTTCTATCAACCTTATCAATGTTTAGATTTAATTAATACCTCTGTTCAGTTATCAAGAAACACAAACAAGAAGGTCCAGCCATTTTAATTTCTATCCTCTCCTTCCTCCTCTTACATATTTAGCTTGGATGTGAATGCTTCCTTCAATAAGTAGACTAATCACCCCAAGCCCCAAAGACGTTCACATCCTAACTCACAGAGCCTGTGAATATCTTGCCATCCATGGAAAAGGGACTTTGCTGAAGTGATTAAAAATCTTGAGATGGAGAGACTATCCTGGGTTACCTGGGAATGTATCACGGAGGTCCCTGTACGTGGAAGGGGGAGGGGGACCGTGAGAAGCTGATGACTGAAGAAGAGGTCAGAAAGGTCAGACTGCTGCCAGAAGGAGGGCAGGAGCCAAGAAGAATGCAGGTGGCTTCTAGAAGGGAAAACAAAAGGGAACCAGTTCTCATCTGAACCTCCAGAAGGGCTAGAGCCTCAAGGATACCTGGGTTTTAGACTGATAATGCCTTTTTCGGGTTTCTGAATCCAGAAATATATATATATATATATATATATATATATATATATATATATATATATATATATATATATAAAAGCCTAAGCGACTGTTACAACTGAACGACCAGAATGACTGGTCACTATGACGCTTACTGACCACCAGGGGGCAGACGCTCAATGCAGGAGCTGTCCCCTGATGGTCAATGCTCTCCCATAGCGGGATGGCTGCTCAGCCAGAAGCCAAGCTCATGTCTGGTGAGCACAGCTGTGGTGGTGGCAGCACTACTGGGCTGTGGCTGCAGCAGTGGCAGTGGCAGCAGGTGCAGTGGGGCCAGAATGAGTGGCAGTAGAGCTGAGCCCACCCCCAGCTGAGGCTCCACCCTGGCCACCAGCCACTTCGTCACTGCCACATACCTTGGGGATCAAGCCAAAATCCAGCAGTCCAATATCCCCAAAGGGGTCCTGGATTGCGAGAAGGTGCAGACCAGGCTGAGGGACCCCACCCATGCACAAATCCCTGCACCACGCCTCTAGTAAGAGTAATTTATGTGGGTTTTTATTTGTTTGTTTCTTTATTTTAGAATAAAGGATAGGAAGAGAGATAGAAATATCAATGATTCCACACTGGGAATCGAGCTGGCAACCTGTGTATATGACCTGACTGGGAATCAAACCATTACCTCCTGCTTTATAGGTTGATGCTCAACCACTGAGCCATGCCAGCCAGGAAATTCATGTTGTGTTAAGCCCCTAAATTTGTAGTAATTTGTAACAGCAGCAATAGTAAGCTAATAAACCATATTCAATCTACAGCAATCCCCTTTCCCACCCCACCACCCATTATTTTTACTCCAACCAATTGACATTTAGTGCTCATGCTTACTGGTGACTTCTTCATGGCTGTTTCTGGCATCACTCTACAGCCTTAAGAGTTCCATTGCATTGGTCCTAAGGAATATCTTCATGTGGCTGAGTAAAGGTCTGCGTGGGGTGCAATCCACACATCTTCTTGTGAAACTGTATTCATCATGCCTTACTCCCACAGGCCTGACTATCTGGGCATGAATTCTGTCTCCTCAGCGCACTATCAAGATACTACCACATCGTCTTTTTGTCTGTAATGTGGCTTTGGGGAGACAATTAGTCAGAGTGTAGCTTTCACTTTTGTTCTATAAATTGCTTCCTTCCATCTTTTTTAGTTAATTAGCTACTAATTCAACTAATTCTTTTTATACTTAATTGGCAACTAAGGAAGCTAATGAACTACAGACAATTCTTTAATATAAAAGAAAATTTTAAAAACAAAACAGGTTATTCTTGGGGTATAATCACTCCTACTTACATTTAGAATTCTATTGACAGCCAGTGTCTCAGCACAGTTATTGTTTTTCTCTTTTTTGACATCTTTCTCTAATTCTTTCTTGATAGCTATAGTGCGTATTTCTATGTTATTATTCCCAGTGTCCTTTTAAACTTATCTATTATAGTTCATCTAGTATGGCAAAATATTTTATTTCTCATTTGCTTATATATATATAACATTTGAAGAATTAAAATACATAGTGTGTCTTAAGTATTATATTAATTTGAATCTGGGTTTTTATGATTATGCTGGCTAATGATTAATAAGTTTTATTGGTCTTTAAAAAGTCTTCTAATTTCATTGATTCACTGTGTTGTTTTTGTTGTCTATTTCACTTATTTCCACATTGATCACCGTTATTTTGTTTCCTCTATTTACTTTGCAGTTAATTTGATCTTCTTTTTCAAATTTTGCAAAGAAATTGAGGGCTTGGGCTTGTGACTTTTCATGTTTTATTATAGGTTTTCAGTGCTGTGCATTTCCCACTAGTTACTGCTTAGGGCTCACGCATTCTTTTCCACATTTTCTTTTCCATGTGGACATATGGATCACTGTGAACATGGTCTTGGTGATCTGGGCTGCCAAGTCTGTGTTAGTTCTGAGTCAGATTCGCTTGATTGATTTTTCTTCTCATTCTGAGTTGTGTTTTCTTGTTTCTTTGCGTCCTAGCAATCCCCTGCCCCCCCTCCCCACCCCCACCCCTGCCCCAGTGTCAGCCTTGGGAATTCCAGCTTCTTTGGGCAGGGCAGATATATCTCCCTATAAATCATCTTGAAATTGGTTCTGGGGTTCAGGTGGAAATCATCTGATTGGTGGTGGTCGTGGTTGGGTGGAATTGGAACAGTAATCAGTCTCGTGCTTTTGCTCTGAGATTTAGATAAGACAGGACACTCTGTCCACTAGATACCACCCCAAAGCTGATCTGTGGAGGTGATTCTCGGCTGTTTGTGAGCACCAGGCATGGCGCCTCAGAAGTTTGGGGGTGAGCTTTCTTCAGCCTCCAGGAGCTTTCTCACAGCACATGCTGATCAGGACTATCTGCAGAATCACAGCTGTGCACCTCATTCTTCTGTCCGGGGCCCTGACCTGTGAAGTCCACCAGCTTCCATCTTAGCTGGAAGGAGAAGGTCCACCTTCATAAATCCTAAATTGCTGAACTTGAATGTAAATCACACTGAGTTTCCTGCCCGTATGCACAATTATCTTTGTCTGTGTTGTGCAAATCGAGTAATGTATGCTGCTTTATTCCTTTCTTGTTTTAAAGTTATCAGCTAATCCTGCTCTTTAGAATGACTGAGAAAAGTGTACAAAGGAAGTCAGTTATTCAATAATTATAATTTGTATCACACACACACACACACACACACACACACACACACACAATTCAACAAACAGTTGTTCTACAGTGCAAAAAATACTAATTCACAAGGCTTTATTAACCTGGCTTCTGATGGTTAAATGAGACTGTCCTTGGCATAAAAAAAAACAATTACTGTCCTTTAACAATACACAAACACAGGGTCAGAGCCCACAGGACTTCCTACTTCCTCCCTCTTTCTAAATTCCTGTATGATCGATTCTTGGGACTATAAGATTTTGGTTTTCTAAGTGACGGTTAAGCATTTCAACCCCAGTAGAAAAATTAATTTTAAGTCTTTGTCAGTTAACATTTCACAGTGACTCTAAGGGCTGAAAGCTGTGGAACACCAGTTATCAAAGGGTCAAGTCCAAAACCACTGAAGGGAATGTAGGACACGGTGAATTTAATATCTACCACAGTGGCATCAAATCAGGCGAGCCTATCTCTTAATTAACTGATGTACTATAGAACTATTTCAACTTTTGTCACACAGCGTTATTCACCTTGCTACTTGAAGGTTCAAGTCTATTTTCGGCCTCAATACCACTGTACAAAGGACACTTATCATCCAACTTTACTAAAGAAGAAAATGATCTGTGAGTTCTTTGCCACCTCTGCCTTTGAGAGGTTCCAGCTCCCAGAGAGATACAGGATTCAGATAGTTCCTGCCTCACATGCAGAGTGTCACCCACTGGCATCAATTTGCTGCTCCCACCCAAATATCTCATCGGTGAACAATAACAGTGAAAGCCCTGATCTGATTTAATACATGTTGTCCTTCTCACAGAGTCAGAAATTAAAGTCAATTTAAATAAAGTGAGAAAAAATGTTTTGTAATTGCAAATACAATGTAAGTTGAAGTATAAGAGTAGAACAGAAAGCACTGCCTAGGTTAGCTTTGTAACTTCCCAGCACAGCGTATAATTTCTGAACCCGTTTTTACCACTTGATAAAAATAAGAATTCTAGTCCTAGCCAGTTTGGCTCCATGGATAGAGCATTGGCCTATGGACTGAAGGGTCCAGGGTTCAATTTCGGTCAAGGGCACATACCTGGGATATAGGCTTGATCCTCGTCTCTGATCAGGGTATGTGCAGAAGGCAACCAATGGATGTTATTCTCTCACATCGATATTTCTCTCTGTTTTTCCCTCTCTCTTCTACTCTTTTAAAAATCAATGGAAAAATATCATTGAGTGAGGATTAAAAAAAGAAAAGAAATTGAGTTTAGTTTGAAAGCAGAGCCTAAAAATAGGTGCTTCGACAGGAAGTTGAATGATTTCAGAGAGGAAAGGAGAGGGAGATAGAGAGAAACATCACTGATGAGAGAGAATCATTGATCAGCTGCCTCCTGCATGCCCCATAGTCGGGATGGAGCCCCCAACCCGGGCATGTGCTTCAAATCAAACAGTGATCTCCTGGTTCATAGATCAATGCTCCACTACTGAGCCACACATGATTTAAAGTGTTTTTGCTTTGTTTTAATGTTTATTGAATCTATTGGGATAATATTGGTTAATGGAATTATATAGGTTTCGGGTATATAATTCTATAATATATCATCTGTGTATTCCATTGTGTGTTCACCACCCCAAGTCAAATCTCCTTCTATCACCATTTATTCCCCTTTAACCTCATCCACCTCCCTCCACCCCCTTTCCCTCCAATAAACATCAAACTGTTGTCTGTGTCATTGAGGCTTTTTTCCCCTTAACCTCTCACCTTTTCATCCTGCCCTCCGCCCCCCTCCCTTCTAGAAGCTGTCAGTTTGTTCTCTGTGTCTCAGAGTCTGTATCTACTTTGTTGATTTATGTTGTTCATTGGGGTCCACCTTGTCTTTCTATGACTTGTTTATCCAATCATTCCTATTTCTGAGGGATGCCTCTAATTCTAAGGTTTCATCTTCATTATCATTTCTCCACATTCCTCAGACAACATGCCATCATGTTCATTCTTTTCTCCCTTTGGTCAGCACTCTGAAAATGTTATCTAGGTTTTCACCCCATAACGCTGATTCAATATTTATCAATGTCACTTTGGCACTTAACCTCTCCTACAAGTGATTTCATTTGTACTGATGAGATTCAGGACATGCTATTCCCCAATATGACAACTTGGTATATTGAATATTTTAAGCTGAAGGAGTCTGAGGAAATGGCAGAAGTAGGAAGGTCACTCTGACCTCCTTCCTCTCACCCTCCTTCCCTAAAACCTCCCATGTGAGAGGTGCCCTACCTCTACCAGGAGGAAGGAAGCACCCTTATCTCTAAAGACAAAGGTTCACCAAAAAGCATTATAACGGGCAGGCCTTGCTAATTCCACCTCCTTCCCCACTCCCAGTTTGCTGTTTTTACCTTACACTTTCTAACTTAACATACCCTCCCCCCACAACTGTCCATTCTCCATGAAACCAAGCATAAATACACAAGTCTAATGGTTTCTTTGAGTCCTCATTTCCTTACGAAGGTTCCTTCCATTGTCACTTATAGCAAATAAGTTTTATGCTTTTCCCCTGTTAATCTGTCTTTGTCATTTAATGTTTAGACCCAGCCAGGGAACCTAAGGTTGAAGAACACACTTCCCTCCTTTACACTGTTACATGGTTGTTCTTGTTTTTGCAATTCTTTATCTCAGTCTTTCCTTTAAAAAAAACAAAAGTTAAAACACACATATAAACAACTTTGCTTCTTGTGTTTGCTCCTCATTCTGCTTTGTTGTTCTACATTGTATCCTGTCTATGCCACAGACACACTCACGTTTTTATATTCGATTGCCAGGGGTACCAGTCCTCTCCATGAATCCAGTGGAGTCCTGGTTTCTAGCTGTCCTCCTGGGCTTTTCATTTTCAAAGAGTCCCACTTGACATAATAAATTATATGGTCACCCTAGGAATATTAAACAGATCTTATAAAGCTTTCTTGTCATCTTTTAATTATTGAACGTGAAGTTTTCTCTTCTTTTGAATATTAAAGCTTGTTTCTTTTCTCATTGTTTCTTTCTTCCTTGTTCTTCCATAAGATCTATTTGTTCCAATGTTTACTCATTCATGAATGACAAAAGGTCTATAGATAATATTTTTGCAGGGTGTATAGTTGACCTTCTCTCTGCTCACAAAATTAATTATCTGTTTGGTTTTTTAACTACTAGTATTTCTGTGCCTGTCTTCTCTACTCAATGTTACAGCAATTGTCCTGCATTTCAAAAGTACAAGTGCATCCTCTAACATCGCTTGTCAAATATGTTTCTGCCTTTATAGGAGTATGAACATAGATTCTTTCTGGAAAATACCAAGAATAGAATGATTTCTGTCCCAATGGAAGGAATTTCTTCAACTCATCTTACTTTCAGATGGTAGATATATTTTATAGAGAATTACCTATGATACACACACACACACACACACACACACACACACAAACACACACACACAAACACACACTCATACACATACACGCTCCCACATTTAAAATTAGACCCTATTTCTTGCTGGTTATTTCTATGCATTATGAATCTTAATTCTCTTCAGTCAGATCTCTATAAGTTGTAAGGAGTTAATAAAATCATAGAAATAGTGAAATAATGATTGAGAAAGGAAGGGAAGATGTCGCCAGTAATTTTCTAGTGCTGGTTAGCCTAAAATACCTTTTATAAAATGATCTGCTCCAATGTTATGAAATGCTCAATGGTTTTTGAATCTCTCCAAGACTTTCCCTTTCCAAAAACAAAGGCAGAGCATTCAAATATAACAAAAACAAAGGATGAGCACAATAAAATGTACACAAAGTAGACATGTAGATTAATAATCTTAATAAAGGGGAATTTCATCTATGTCATATTCTTTAGGTTTTTATTTTTTGTTTTTCCATCAAACAATTGCTGGTACCTAGTCCATAGCTCTTCAGTATTTTCAAGTTGATTGCTGACACCTGTCAATGGGCCTTTTAGCATTCATGTCTCTTTTCTCTTGCTTATATATCAGAAAATGGAATGACACAAGAGCCCCCACAAAACAATCAATTTATTTTTATACTTAGCATTGTCAAAAACACTTTACAATGATGGTAACGAGATAACTCCTGTTTAATTACATGTTCACTATTTTCAAAGCATTATAACAAATAGAGAAATTGCCAAGTGGTTAGGTAGTTTTACGTGGAGGAAGGAAGGAACGGAAGAAGGTAGGGAGAATGGAAAGAAGTAGAAAAGGGAAGGAAAAAATAAAGAGGGGAAAGGAGGAGGGAGGGCTGAGAAAGAACTGCACACAATTCAGCTTTCTGGGTCCGGAATGCTAGCCACTACACCAAGGGGCCCAAGCACAGCCTTCCTGTCTGCCTCCGAAGACCTTCCACAGCACAAAGCAGCACTAACAGGAATGACCTACGAAACAGGGCCGGTGCCAACTACAGGAAGTGCCCATCAGCTTCTCCATCAGTATCCTCCCACAAAGACAAAAAAAAAAGATGCTTCTTTATCCTATTGATCCCCCTCCTTGGTCTCCAAGGCATTTATTAAACAGCTTTTTCTAGACATAATGATAACAGTAGCATCAGTTATTAGTCTATACTTTCTTCAGGAAAATGATGGAGTGTCATAGGAGCATCAGCAACGAGTGAATGCCAATGCCAATGGCCATGCAGAGG
This sequence comes from Vespertilio murinus, assembly GCA_963924515.1. Taxonomy (NCBI): domain Eukaryota; kingdom Metazoa; phylum Chordata; class Mammalia; order Chiroptera; family Vespertilionidae; genus Vespertilio; species Vespertilio murinus. The sequence continues at coordinate 53,965,226 of OZ004711.1, read as the reverse complement.
CAGCCACGCAATGGCAGGCCCCTGTTTCTCCGAGTTAAAGCCATGGAGAAAGAGGAAACTCGACTGCAATCACATCTCCAGTGTCTGGGCTAGGTTTTAACGTGATTAGGAAATTTCATGCCTTGTGTCCTAAAGAGAAGGCAATCAGGAAAACAATTTTGCACGCGGTATAATAATGAATGTCACCATATTAATACACGTAAAGGCCCAGACCGCAATTACTTTTTGTTTCTCCAACTCCTCATGCATTTAATAGTTCTCCCTTAATAGATTGAGAGCATTTTTTTTGAAGAACACAAAGTGATATAATGGCTTCTGAAAACCCTCTTTTAGAATAAAAATCATTTAATTTATAAATTTAAAAGATAGAACTTGCATGATCATTTGAGAAGAATCTATCTGAAGCTGGTAAAATGATATGCAAATGAAGAAATATATTAGTGGTGGAGCCCAGGATGAAGAATAGTAAGCAATATAATGATATATAAAGATCTCAAATGTGAAAGTCTTTAAATTAATGCAGAAAATAGATAAATGCGTGGAATGAAGATGGAAGGATATAAGATCAAACCCTGATAGATTTCATCAAATAATAAATGAGAGCAAGCACAATAACTCACTTCAACTATGACAAATTACAGAATATATTCCTTCAACAAAAATAAAAACAAATGTCGATGCTATCTGTATATGCTAATGCATTTGTGTTTTTCTCAGCCACTTAAGGCAGATATAGAAGTGATTGTATATTATGGCATAATGGACATAAAAATGATAGGTTTTGTGAGGTAGAACTGACTTGGAAAAAATAAAAATGAAAATGTATTGTTATTTGAAAGTGAAATGATTGAATCTATTTACAAGATAACAAGAACATATCATAACTATTTTGTGTCTCTTACAAGATATTTGGAAACAACTTTAGAAATAGATAAACAAGACAAAAGAAAGATATAGTGTGAAAGATGACCTTACATGTTCTCAAGTGTGTATCTGAGAGGATCTTTCATATTGTTTAGCTTATTCAAGCTACAGATAACAAATAGATGTGGCAGTTTAGGAAGCCAATTGTGGGTTAGCATACGGATATGTAGAAATATAGGGAAGATTGGGAAAGTATTCTAGCCTGGCCTTCCACTGCAGCGGATGGTTCTTAAGAAACACAACAAGCAATCTTGCTGTCCTATCTTCACAACAGCAGCGGAAGACACATTTTGTTTTTATTCAGAATATCTTACATAATGACAACTCAGATATCTTCTTCTTTATCAATTTCTTCCATTGCCCTCACTATAAACTTCATATACAGTTTTTCTGCAAAATTCACAAGAGAGCACCTATGATTGGTTGATAAGTCATTATCTGGTAAATGTGATCTATCCCTTAATCCTTGAACATCATTGGCCAAAGCCATAGAGGACCTTCTTTTGATGGGTCATTGATTACAAACTAAACAAGAATAGCCAGATGGGTTCAATTTATGGCTCATTAATAAATTTGGCTTGAAAACGATTTTCTTAAAAGGAGACCATGTCAGACAGAATTAGGCAATTCTGTTTCCGGAGGAACGCAAATAATTGGGCTGAGCCAATAATAGGTATGAGAACTGAGGCAAGTAATATATTATGAGTCTCAATTTCCTTATCTGTTAAATGTGTATTTGCCCAGATATTTTCTGATCTTCCATGATTTATGCACTGTAATAAGTTGGTGGGGATGGGGGGGGGTATTGAAGGGGTGGTACTAGGAAATAGAATACATTCCCTGGACGGAATGCAGTGGGAGCAAGTGTTTCCTCTGAGGTGAAAGCCCAGTGCCTCCAGCTCTGAAACAGTCTGGCTGCTGGGAACCCACATGGGGTTGATGGTAAAAAACACAATCACAATTCCAATGCTAGAGACTTATTAGAGACTTATTCTATACTTTCCTCATTCACTGCAGCAATATTTATAATAGTTTTTCTTCCCCAAAACATGTTGTAAAAATGTGTATTTTATTTTTATTTTATGAATTTTTTTTTCTAATTGATTTTAGAGAGAGAGGAAAGGAGATGGATAGAAAGATAGAGAACATTGATGAGAGAGAGAGAGTAACATTGATCAGCTTCCTCCTGCACACCCCCTACTGTGGATCAAACCCACAACCTGGGTATGTACCCCCACCAGGAATTGGACTGTCCACCTCTTGGTTCATGGGTTGACACTCAACTACTGAGCCACACAGGTATATTTAAGTTATTTTAAAATAACTGTCTAAGTAATGAAATACTCTCCATTGTAATTATATAATTTTACATGTCAACCAATAATGTACTTTTAAATCTTAAATAGCACTTCACATAACAGCCAGTATAAATTGATATTAATTTTACCCATACAAGGTCTGTTCTGCATATGTGTATGTATGCCCATATATGCATGTGTTTAATTGTTGTTCACTAAAGTATATATACCAAAATGTTTATTATTGTCAGCTCTGGGGAGCAGGATTTCAGCAGAATTGTATGAAGAAATAAATTTATTTAACTTATTTCAGCTGCAAATTATTTTGTTGCAGTTAGCACTCATCATTAGGTAATGTATACTACCAATCTGCACAAATATAAACAATATAAAATAGTACAGAAAACTAATAAGCTGTTTGGCTTGGCCACTTAAAAATCTATTTTAAGTTGTTCTAATTTCTCTTTCATTCAGTAAAATATAAATGCAAAACAATTTTCACAGATCCATAAAGGAATCAACCTACTACAAGTTATTATTGCCACTTTATACTAGATTAGAAGCCTGTGCAAAAAATTCATACACAAGGGGGTGTCCCTCACCCCAGCCTGTACCATCTCCAATCTGGAACATCCCTCCCACAACCCAGGACTGCTGGCTCCCAACCACTCACCTGCCTGCCTTCCTCATTGCCCCTAACCGCTTCTGCCTGCCAACGATCACTGACTAACCCTCCCTTGTCAGCCTAGTCACCCCTAACTGCCCTCCCCTGCCTGCCTGGTCACCCCCGACTACCCTCCCCTGTTGCACTCCCTTGCCAGCCTGGTTGCTCCCAATTGCCCTCCCCTGCTGGCCTGATTGCCCACTATTGCCCTCCCCTGATGATCATTTGTTTCCCATAGGGCAGCCATCTTGTGTGTTGGAGTGAAAGTCAATTTGCAACTTCCTTTAATGCTCCTAGGAATTCTGTTAAGTCTGACCCTATCTTTTTTGCATTTTTGCTTTCAGCAGAATCCAGATTTGAGCTTCAGCAGTTGGAGTCTAGAACTTAATGCTCTTAACGTGAAAGTGCCCCCAATATACCACTTTTTGGATTACCAGTGAAAAGGATGTAGAATTTTTATCAACTCTCTCCAAAACCATCTTGTTATGCAGAGAGTACAGGCCTCTTCATTCATGATGAGCCCTGCTGCTGCTCCCATCCCTGCAAAGGCCATCTCCTTAGTAGTAGCTGAGCAGCACGAGAGCACTCTGAGTGAGAGGGACGGCAGGATTTCTTTTGAATGGAGAAATCCTTCTCTACATCAACGTGCAATTCCAGCACAGCTATTTTTAAAGTCCAGGCGAGGCAGAAATGGTCCAAGGGAAAAACTTCAGGCTGTGCTTCATCCTCAGACTGGATGATCAGCCATCAGAGCATCACATTCACCAAAGCTGGGATCCCCATCTGGTTCAAGCTCATGGAGCCTTCTATTCCAGGTAACGCCACAATGTGGACGGCCTGCCTGCGCTCCACCAGACGGACTCTGTGAAGTGACACCTCGCCAGCCCTGCAGAAGTCCCCTCTCTCCGAGGGCGCACATCCAAGCTGCCAGGCCTTCTCACTGTCCTCTGCCACCTGCATGTTGGTTTTTCTGCTTCACTGGCAAATTAAAATAAAATTCTCCCCAGGGCTCCCCAGTCTGCAGTCTGCGTGGTGTTCTGTCACCCCTGACAAGAAATTCTTCCTGCTGCAAAGCCTTGGCCGTTCTGTGTTTGCTCCCAGGAACATGAAAACAGTGTGAAATGGGGACCAGGAAAGCGGCCCCTAGTTTTAAGATGGGGTTCGCTTCAAAACCACTGATAAGCCAGGAGCTGGAAATAACTCTGTATTCTCAAAAGCTACAGGTGTGGGAGAGGAACGATGATGGCATTCCAGTCTCCCAGCTACGTGTAGTTATTCCCTGTAATTTAACAAAACATATTTAAGGCCCTACATACACCATCTGGCATGTCACCATTTTCTCTTACCGAAAGGTTATTTGATGTTTTTAGCAAAGCATCATAGGAGTACACATGTTTCGATTTCATACACTTAGACCATGTATGAATACCTCATACTTATATTAATGCACAATTATTTTTTGAAATCACTTATTTGGCATCCAGTTAAGATATTAGAGAGTGTTGTTTGTTATTAAGAAGAATGAACATCTAAGTAAAACACACACACACACACACACACACACACACACACACACACAAAACAATATCACTTATGGGGTACTTCCTGTATGTCAAATAACATCTGAGTGCTTTAAAGGTGTTATCTGAGCCTGGCCAGCATGGCTCAGTGGTTGAGCATGGGCCTATGAACTCGGAGGTCAGAGTTTCATTCCCCGTCAGGGCACGTGCCTGGGTTGCAGGCTTGATTCCCAGTGTGGGGTGAACAGGAGGCAGCCAATCAATGATTCTCTCTCATCGATGGTGTTTCTCTCTCCCTCTCTCTCTCTCCCCCCTTCCTCTCTGAAATCAATAAAAATCTTTCTTTAACTGCTCTCTGAGGCTGCCCTAACTTAAGTCTCAGACCTTTCTGAGTGTGCTGCAGAAACCCTTACACGTGAGGCACAGAGAGGTCTGTGACTTGCCCCAAGTCACACAGCTTGAGGAGCAGAATGACTTGAGCTTAAGCGTTCTGATTCTGGAGCCCAATGCACGGACTGTGCCAGTGTACCTCCTGTACAGAGCACTGCCCCTGGGGTTCCGGGGCATGGCCACTACTGAAAAACATGCAGAGGCCCCAAGACCCTGTCCTTGGGAGTGAGGACGCCTGGCCTGGAGTGACAGGTGGGCTGGAGCCACAGAGCTCAGCACGCTGCCCCATGCAGTCCAAGTGGCTTCTGCTCTGGATCCAGGGCATTGTGCCCTGTAATTATTGAGGTTTATGAAACAGTTTTATACAAAAATTACAGTAAAATGGGGTTTTGCCAGCTCAGTAAAACATCTGGTAAACTATCAGAACTTCCCTTTATCGTCTGTTACAAACTGAATAATCATCCCAATAAGACAATGCATGATGCACATGGATTTCTTCAATTCACTGGCCACATAGATCACAAAGAGAAAGTGCACGGCAGCTGTAATTCTGTATTGGAAAGAAGTGTCATTTTCTCGGATAAAAAGCTTGGGTTATTCTCATGGTCTGAAGCACAGAAACCTCGAAGGAACCCCTAGATTTTTAACCACTTTCCCATGATCTGCCTACACCCGGCAGCTGGCTCCCGATGTGCCTGCCAGCTTCAATGAAAACTGTCGTCAGCGGCCTGCCATGCCTCATCAGCCTACTGCAAGGAAAGTCACTTGAAAGCTCATGGCTGACAGGGGTCTGTTCTGTGTATATGCTGGAGATGAATGATCATGCTGGTGTCTAACATTGTCAGCTGGCCCCTGGCTTTTACCTTAAATCAGATCAATTATCTTACATCTTCTTTCCTACAAACTGTGCTCCTCATTCTTTCCTGTTTTCTGCTTCCACTTCTAAGACTACCCTCTCTCCTGTCCCCTCCTTTTGCTTATTTCCAACTCCCCCCTGCTTTCATGGTTTTCATAAATACCACGAAGTCAAATTGCACTTGTAAATCCATAAACCTTCTTCTGGATGCAAATTGGGTAGCAGACTTGTCAAACGGTAAGCAGTATGTGGTTCTACTGATTATTCTGTTCTTGAAGAAGTCCTTTGGATTTCAGGCAACTCCACTATTGGATTGTCCTCGCCCGTCTCTGACAGTTTTCCTCAATCTTGTGTAGTTTCCTCTTTCTCCTGCTGGTCTTTGAGTGTAGCTAACATCTAAGTCTCTTCTCTGACTCCAGGCTTCCTCTTTGACTCCATGGTTTCAATGCATACCAGATGTCAAAGCCTATCAAAGACCTTTTTAGATTAAATGTCTCCCAGAATTCCAGACTTATATATTTCCCCATACCTACTTTTACCTCACTTGGATATTTCACAGACATTTAGCATGCTTTAAGTTAAAATCTATCACCAAACCTCTAGTCCCTCATCACTCACGCCTGCCTTCACACGGCGGTTTCTCTGCCTCTTTTAGTTAATGTCATAAATATTCAACCAGCCACTCAGGCTAGAAATTATAAAGTCAGGTTTGATTTTACCTTCTCAGTACCCTTCCTCACTAATTGTATTTCCAGTCAGTCTAAAAAATTGACTCTTCTATTTCAGGGGGGAAAAAAGTATTCTTTCTATCAACAGTATTGTTTTCTAAAAAGAAACAAAGATGTTCTAAAAAAAAAAACATCCTATATTATCACTATATTACTTTACTACAGAGAAAACCAGTACATTTGCAGTTTATAAATACTCTGTATTTAGAATATTTGATTATTCTTTCTGACCTATAAAACAAAATCCAAAGTCTAGGTTCCTTTGGGAGCCACATTCAAAAATGGTGCATAATCTGAGGTCACAGTTCAATTCCTGGTCAGGGCACATACCTGGGTTGTGGGCTTGATCTCCAGTTGGGGGTGTGCAGGAGGCAGCTAAACAGTGTTTCTCTCTCATAACTGATGTTTCTATCTCTCTCTCTCCCTCTCTGAAATCAATAAAAAATATATATTTTTTAATGGTTCATAATGTGTTATTTTGTCTCACCTACTCCAATTCTTTCCTATATGCTTTAAAATGAAGCTTTTTGTAGATAACTGTAGATTCACATGCAATTATAATAAATAGTCTAGAGAGATCGCCCATGCTCTTTGTCCAGTTTACTACAATGATAATAGCCTGCAAGTCTATTCCACAATATTACAACCAGGATATCAACATTGAAATGGTCAAGATACAGATATTTCCATTGACACAGTGATCTTTTCTGTTGCCCTTCTAGAGTCCCACAGACCTCTCTTCCAGTAAGCCTAAAATACCAATCCAAAAGAAATTGACTCAGAGTTTCTGAAAGGTGACTAATTTGAAAGAATATATGCACCCATATGTTCATTGCAGAGATATTTAGAATAGCCAAGATTTGGAAACAGCCCACGTGTCCATCAGTGGGTAAGTGGAGAAAAAAGCTGTGGTACGTTTACACCATGGAATACTACTGGGTTGTAAAGAAAATCTTATCTTTTGCAACAGCATGGAGGGACCAGGAGAACATTGTGCTAAGTGAAATAAATCAGTCATGAAAGACATATGCCATATGATTTCACTCATATGTGGAACCTAATCAACAAAATGAACTGTAAAGTCAAGCAAAATAGAGACACACCCATAGAAAGACAGTAGGCTGACAGCTGTCAGCAGTGGGGAAGGTGGGGGGGAGGAGAGAGAGTAATAGATTTTGGTGGAGATAATGGAGGGATTGAACAAAAGAGAAAAAAACAAAAACAAAAAAACTCAGATACAGACAACAGTGTGAGATACCAGGGGTCTAGGATGAGGGGAGATGGGAGAGAGTAAAGGGGGGATAAATGATGATGGAAGGAGACTGGACTTGGGGTAGTGAACACACAATACAGTATACAGATGATGTGTTATAGAATTGTGCACCTGAAACCTGCATAATTTTGTTAACCAGTGTCCCTCCCTTTCTTTCTCACTCTCTCTCCCTTCTTCTCTAAAAAAAATCAGTAAAACACAGCTTCAGGTACAGAGTAAACAGGAAAGAGTAGGTGTGGTCATGACCTACACTCCAGTTGCCTCATACTTCCACAGAATGACAAGATCATTGGCTCAAAGATTCTGCGAGGTTACTAAGAACTTCTCTAAATTAACCTACTGTGGCCTAAATTGGCTCATTTGCAAAAATTAAACAGCAATAACCAGGAATGAAAAGCTAATGATGCACAGTTTGGAGATACTCTAATAAACATGTGGAAGAATATGATTTTTTAAAAGAAACCTCTAGGACATTCCTAACGCTAAAATGGTCAGCAGAGCCTTTTTATCCAGTAACACAATTATGTCAGATTGTCAGTCAGCAGGAGCCTGAGAAGATGCTGCCCTGATAAAATTAAATAGAGCCCAACAGCCTTGGTTTGTGCTCAGTTTGAAAGTGTTTATAAATCTTTATTAAGATTCCTTCCTTTGCCCTCAGTATTTAATTTTCTATGTCTGATAAATATATTACTACCAGAGGTCCTAGCCTGGATGGAAGCCAGATCTCATTAGAATGGATCGCATTTGGCTGTCAGTTTTCCTACCTGGAACTTGCCCTGCCTCCATGAACAGAAACGGCTGAACCCTAAGGAGAGTGTGAGGACTCCTCAAGGTGAGTCACAGAATTGTGACCGAGTATAGAGTGAAAAAATAATGATCAGGCATGAGCCTCTCAAATTCCTTGGCTTTAGAAATAAAATCTTATTTACCCATAATACCTAGGGAACGGGACATTCTAATTACATTTATTTATTTTACCCAAATTATGGTAAACTCACAAATATTTTTCATCCATTATATAAAAAAGAAAGTGCCCTGGATGATTAATAACAATCATGTTTGATATAATGGGGGAAGAAATGGTGAGAGTAAAAGAATTTATAAATTTTCTTTTTGGAGGCATATATATATATATATATATATATATATATATATATATATGACATTCAAATAGATATGAACTTAGAGATAAAGAAATAATGTAAAAAATCATTCTACATAATATTGGACATAAATAAATTGATTGAAGGCCACACCAATGCTTCTGAAATACAAGAAGCTTAGGTAACAAGAAGTGGGGGAAGACTGGCCATTGGAAGTGGTCCTAGGTGTATTTTCAACACATTAAAACTTTCCTAAATACAATTAGAGTTATTTCTGAATTATATGAAAGTTACAAAAGAGTAAAACAGCTTTCTTGGTGCCTGAAGATCCAATAAGTAAAGTTGCATGAATGATTTTCAGAAGATCAATAATTACTAAAGATCCAAGGTGGCAATGAAAAAAACTTCCAAAAACAATTAACCAAGGGAAACTCCTACTTTTTCCTCAACTATGTCAAGCATATCCTAGGGATTCAAATAAATCAATTCTCTATTTTCCTCTCCCTGCCCTAACAAAGTTCCAATAGGAAATGTAATTCAAGTTGATAGCTTTCAGAAACCTCCAATTTCATAAATATACACTTGCAATACTACCCATCACCTAAATACTACCCATCACATAAATTTAGTATCTGTAATTTAGTAACGGTATATTTTAGGTCTTCATTTCCTTTCTCTCTTTTCATTAATATTATTTTTTTGTGGTGAGAACATTTAAGTTCTGGTTTCTTAGCAACTTTGAAATGTATAACACAATACTATTGACTATCACAATGCACTGCACTGATTTCCAAAAATTATTCACCTTTGAAAGGAAAGTTCACCCACTTTGACCCAGTCCCTCCCAATTTCGCCACTTCTGCAGTCTCCTGGTAACAATCACTCTGACCTGCTTCTACAAGTTCTACTTGTTTACATTCCACATATAAGTGATACCATGAACTGATTGCCTTTCTCTGTTTGACTTTCTCACTTAACATAATGCCCTCAGGGTCTACCCATGTTGTAGCAAATAGTACACACTCCATCTTTCTAATAGCTGAATAATATTTCATTTTACATACAGACATCACATCTTTTTTATTCATTCATCCAATGACATCACACAGCAACTTGGGTTGTTTCTATATCCTGGCTTGCTGGGGTTTTTGTTCTGACATTAAGAAGGGTTCAGCAATCTGGAGAAAGGCTGTGTATGACGGAAGTAAAAGTCCAATGACAAAAGATAATTTTGAAAGGCATTGGGGGGAGGTCAGAGGAGCCTAGGTAAAGAAACTAAGTTCTCCTTGTCTATGGATCCCTTGCTTTTTATTAACACAATTTGTCCCAAGGCAGGGTTGAGGGTAGGGTTTACAGATGGATTTTCAGATTGGGGAATAGCCTAGGGCTGTTCTGGTATTTGGCCAGAAGGTGGCATTAACATGTAGATTAAGATGCCCTGAGCTGTCTGGCAGCAAACAATCATCCTTTTCAAGTTTGGGGAAATGCCATTAGCCATTCCCAACAGGTAATAACATATATGACTTACCCTTATTGAGTCCTCAAGTTCCATTGACCTTTTAATGAAATTCTTGCAATTATGATATCCTGGAACTGACTTCCAGACATCACATCTTCTTTATCTGTTCATCCAATGACATCACACAGCAACTTGGGTGTGAACAATGCTGCAGTGAACATGGCATGCAAATGTCTTTTTTATATGCTGTTGTAATTTCCTTTGGCTATTACCCAGCAGTGGGATTGCTGGATCATGTCATTCTATTTTTAAGTTTTTGGGTAACCACCATATGTTTTTGTTTTGTTTGGGGGATGTGGGGGGTTATTTTTGGTGGGGTTTTTTTGGTGGCTACACCAATTTACATTTCCTCCAACAGTGCACAAAATATTCATTTTCTCTACATTCTTGCAACACTTATCTCTTATCTTCTTGGTGAGATCTATTCTGACAGATCTGAGGGCCTATCTCATTATTGTTTTGATTTTTATCCCCTAATGATTAGTAATGCTGAGCATCCTTTCACATACCTATTGTCCATTCTGATGTTGTTTTTGTAAAAATGTCTATTCAGCTCTTCTGCCCATGGGGGTTTTGTTGTTATTGTTTGAGCTCCTAAGTTGTGTAATTTTTATATATTTTTAATATTAAACTCTTTTTTTAAAATATATTTTATTGATTTTTACAGAGAGGAAGAGAGAAGGATAGAGAGTTAGAAACATCGATGAGAGAGAATCATCGATCAGCTGCCTCCTACACACCCCCCTCTGGGGATGTGCCCACAACCGAGGTACATGCCCTTGACCGGAATCGAACCCGGGACCCTTCAGTCCACAGGCTGACGCTCTATCCACTGAGCCAAACCGGTTTTGGCAATATTAAACTCTTATAGGAAAAATTATTTGCAAGTATTTTCTCCCTTTATATAAGTTGCTGTAACATTTTTTTGATTGTTTCTTTTGCTGTGTGGAGGCTTTTTAGATTTATGTAGTTCTTTTTTTTCTCTCTCTCCTCTTTTTGCTTTTGTCACTTGTATTTTTGTTACCCTAAAATCATTGCCAAAACCAATGAAAAGTAGCTGTTTTCCCCCATCTTTTCTCCTAGGAGTTTTATGATTTCCAGTCTTGTGTTTAAGCATTTAATCTATGTTTAGTTAATTTTTGTGAGCAGGATAGGATAGGAGTCCCATTTCATTTTCCTGCAGGTGGTTATCCAGTTTTCCCAGCTCCAAGTATTGAAGAGACTGTCCTTTTAGCATTGAGGGTTCTTGGTTCCCATGTCAAATGGCCACATGAGTCTGGGTTTAATGCTGGGATCTCCATTCTGTTCTAATGAATTTTGTGCTTATATTTATGCCAGTTGCCATACTGTTTTCATCACTAAAGTTCATTGTATAGTTTTAGTTTCAAGCTGGGATGCCTTCACTTTAGTTTTCTTCTCAGAATTGTTTTGACTATTTGTGGTCATTTGTAATTCCATAAAAACTTCAGAATTGTTTATTTTTAGTTCTGTGGGGAAACACACACACACAAACATTGGAATTTTGACAGATTGGATTGATATATGGATGGCTTTGAATAGTTTAGATATTTTAATAAAAATGTATCTTCCAATCCATATTATTGTTTTTATGCCATTATGAAAATATTGTTTTCTTTATTTCTTTTTTACATATATTTTAAATGTATCTTTATTGTTAAAAGTATTACAGATGTCCCCTTTTCCCCAACCATTAACTTCCTCCACCCTGCTCCTATCCCCTCTTTTATGTTTTGTGATTTTCTCTCTTACAGTAAAATTTCCTTACAATCAGTTAGTTATTTGGCAAAAATGCTAACAGCAAAGATGCTTATGGCAAAACTACCTAGAATCCCTCATTCCTAACTTTTTAAAGTCATCTTTTAAATTCTAAAGCTTGAAAAATATTACCAGAGTCTTTGCACTTGTGAATAGTATATCCTATAACATCAGGTTATAAAATCTACTTGACTGGGCCATATGTATGATGTGCACTTGCAGAAATGACAGTTATTGCCATAATCTGTTTCTATGTTGATTGTTTATTTTATGCTTATAGCCATAATTCAGTAAAATAAAGGTCATATGCTACTATATTTTTAATTGTGATCCTCAGATCTGACCTCTACTTTCACAATGGTAATTCCTCAATTGGTTTTACATGTAAAACAACTGAAAACCATATATGAGTTCCTATTTTATCCAATCTGACTACTTTAGGAGCTGACTTATAATCCCTATGTCTGCAGGTGACAGCCCAAAGCCACAGAGAAGCAAAGTATCATAGAAAATCAATTTATTAGAAACATTCTGGAACATTCCTCAATAATATACTAGTATATTTAGGTCAATGAAATGTGAATAATACACAACAGTTTTTAGGATCGAGGGTTATAGTCTATTTTTAAGGTTGAAGTGCCTAAGTAATTCATTCATCAGTGGTTTATGATGAGTTATCACATGCCACGTGTATGTATCGACTAAAAGAACATCACGTTTTAAAATAAAGTTCTTCGTAAAACGGTGTATTTCATTTTTAAGATCCGTGTGCAAGTTGTCTTGTACAAATCTCTCTGTTCATCATTCACCTTCCATACTCAGTATGAAAACTGGCTGCAAACTGACAGTTCGTGATTGGAATTGTTCCTAAGTAGTAATAGGTAGTTTTACTGAGAACTAAAGCAAAATAGCGAAACTCAGAAGCAGGGCACTACTTTACTGTCTCCTGGTCAACCTGGTGCCTATCTGCTGCAGATCTGGCCTTTTATGTTCTAGTAAGGAGACAAACAATCCCCCTTCCCTTATGAAAATCTCTCATTCCCCAGAAACTGCTACTCTGCTTCATGCAGTAGGGCCATAAAGATGAATGTGATTGTTGTCAGCCTGGAAATGCCAACACTGACATCTTCACCACGGATGTGAGCAATAGCAGAGATAATAATGTCCCACTGGTAAGAAAGGTGACATTAGTGCCCTAGTCGGTTTGGCTCGGTGGATAGAGTGTCAGCCTGTGGACTGAAGGGTCCCGGGTTCAATTACAGTCAAGGGTGCACGCCTAGGTTGTGAACTTGATCCCCAGTAAGGGGTGTGCAGGAGGCAGCCAGTCAATGATTCTCTCTCATCATTGATGTTTCTATCTCTTTTTTCCTTCTTCCTTTCTCTCTGAAATAATCATTGATTTTTCTACCTCTCTCTCCCTCTCCCTTCTTCTCAATACAGAATAAAAATTATAAAAATGAAGGGTGACATTAGTGATACCCTTGATGACTGAAGGAATGATATGTAATCAAAACTACCCGATGGCATTGATGCTGACTCATGATTCAGAAGAGTTGGACCCTGTTTGTTAAGAAGTTTTGAAATAAGCTATCTAATTTATCTCACATATTTCTCCTTCCCAATGTATGCACAAGAGGTGTACTTGATTAAAATCTATATCTAAGTAAGTGCAGAAAAGCCCTTTCAGTAACTATAAAATATACATTCTGCATCATAAAACATGTTGTTGTGGTTTAATTGGCTGGTTTTTTTCCCTTAGTGGTGCATATAAAAAGAGTGTGTCTTATAATCAATAGCATCTTAGATTCAATTAAATAAAAAGTGATAATAGACAGCTTTTACTGAGCTCTCGCTACATGCTAACCACAGCACTTTGTGGGTAATAATTTCATAGAATCGTTACAAAAACTCTATATTGTGGAACCTAACACTCTTGCCATTTTACATATTAGAAAACCAACATACAGAGGGGTATATAATAATTACCTAAGGACATTCGGCTAGTTGTTATAGAAATGAAGCTTTCAATCCAGTCTAACTCTTGACATAGGAAACTTAAACACCACATCATGTTGTAACACTCAAGATACACTACTTGGAAGTAACCATCTTGTTTGGGGTAAAATAAGTAACCTTAGTTCTGAAACTAAAATAGAAAATAACTTCACCCCTTAGAAAAATTTCAGTACTATCTCTTAGGTTAGAGATTTAATGGCAATCTGTAAAAGGTATATTTTTTAAAAGAGATGTTAAAGGTCTGTTGTGAAACACTTCAAAGTTATTGCTGAATAAGAGATATTGACCCAACTCCTACTAGTCCTTTAACAACCACACTTTTATCTTTTATGTATGAATGTGGGGCCAAACAGAGCTACATTCTGTATAGCTACTGAAGGAAAGAAACACATTAACCAACATCAGATTCGTTTTTTATGGGAAATTCTTTTTAGTTATCATTGGCCATAAAATGCAGTGTTTATAGCATTAAATTAAACCTAAACAGAACTTCAAACAGCACCACTTTCAATATTTAGATATAAGCTGACTCTGAAAAACATTTCCAAACAAAAATTAATTCTGTATATACATGTGGGGTAGTACAACAAAATATGGTATTCAAAGAATTATTAAAAAAAGAAAAACTATATAGAAATAATGTGGCGAGTGCACAGTTTTGGAACAAAGGTCTAATTTATGTCTTGTTAATTTCATTTATAAATGTGATTTTTTTAATTTAGAAGATTTTATAAAATCTATGTTCCTTATATTATTTTTTTATAATTCATAGAAAAGATTCTTAATCATGGAACATATTTTAACACATTCGGCAATGAATTGCATTTCTGTCTCATCATATATAAAAAACGCAAGATCATTCCTAAACACTTCAAGGATGGAGGGAATACAAACATATTACCTAGGTTTCTTTAGCCTTTAAGACACTCATGTGACCAGTTTTGAGCGGACCAGTTTCTCCAAGGTAGAGCCTTGCTATCAGTGCATGCACTCCACCCTACATGTAATGACATTGGAAACATTGGCCAGGGTTAGGTGTCTGTGATACTGGTTAGTGTCCCTTACCTGAGTAACAATGCCACATCTCATGTGAGCATATCAGATCAGTGGTGAAAAGTACATGAGCTCGAGGGACCAATCAACTTGTAGAAGAAGGAATCAAGTTCTGTACCTCGGATGAATTAATTTTGTTGGAAAAGAATCATCCTGTGAGTTAGAACCATCAAAACAGAATTTTTCAGTAAATAAATGGAATGGCTTTGTCAGATGTTTAGAGTATTTATAGGTACAATGAAGTGTAATTCAGTTTATCATGGAAATAGAATTTATAAAGCACATTTATAAATAAAGCACTATTTATCAGGGGCTGCGCTACATGATGTCCTAAGAAAAAGCCCTACTTCCTGCCTTCAGGACAGCCATGATGAACTGTGGCAGATGGACAACATTGTCTGACAGACAGACAATGACATTCCCACAGTAGAACAATGAGTTCTCTCTTGATTGGAAGTAATTTTAAAGAGTCAAACAATTTTTAATGAAAATGCTATTTACTTATATTTGGATAACTAAGCATATGACTATACTTCTAATGTAAGAGTCTGAAATAATTGTAGGTGCAGCTACATCCTTCACAGCCAGCTACTACAGCAAGCATCAGACTCACCATTAAATGGATATTTGTTTCCTAGTTCTAGAAAGTATCCTATATAATCCTATATAATAAAAGAGAAACATGTAAGTTGACCATACCTCACTACCTTACCAGCCAATCAGGAGTGAGTATGCAAATTAACCTAACAAAGATGGCAGCTTACTTTGTGTACACAGGCACTGGGCAGAGGGCAGAGTGGGAGAGCTGGCAGAGAGTGGATCTGCTTGGGAAACTTGGCTCCCCAAGCCACCAGAGGGAGAGTAGAAGGGAAGAGATGATAGTTTGGAGGACTTGGCAGAGCAGGAGGCCATGGGCAGGAAAGGAAAATCCAGAGCTTGGGGAGCACTGGGAATTCTGGGAGTAGTAGTTCTGGTGGCAGCTCCAGGCCTGGAGCAGAAGCCCAGAGTGCGGGGAGCACCAGGAATGCTGGGAATCATAGTTTTGGTGGCAGAGGGATCTCCTAGACCAGCCATGGGCAAACTACGGCCCTCGGGCCGGATCCAGCCTGTTCCACTGTTCTATCCTGCCCACAGAGCCAAAAGAGTGGAGGGTTCTCTTGCTCTCCCCTCCGCTCTTTCACCAGCAGCCCAAGGTGAGAGTGCCAGCATGGTCAGGTTGCTTTTGTTCTTGCCCTCCGGTCAAGTTTAAGAACCCATTGTGGCCCTTGAGTCAAAAAATTTGCCCACCCCTATCCTAGACACTAGAGCAAAGTTAGCCTAGAGCAAGTTACTGTTGCAGTGGGGGGATGGAAAGAAAGCAAAGTTGAGAGACATAAGTAAAATCAGAGTGTCTAAGAAAAATTAAAGGGAAGATATCCTAAAACTTCCAGGAAATCTCCACCAATAAAGAAAAGGGGAAAAAAAGGCTCTGTTATTCTGTGAGCAACAAACCAAACTAGGTTGGGTTCTCAGACAATACGCTCACGTGATTGCAAAGAGAGATAGAAACTCCCGGATTGGAGAGGGTGCAGGTCAGGTTGAAGGACCCAATCCCTGTGCATGAATCTTAATGCACCAGGCCCCCAGTTCAATATAAAATGTCAATGTGAAAATACAGAAACACTATAGAAGCCACATCAGTGTCTTTTTCAAAAATAAGTTTTCTCTCTAAATTCACAACTTGATTTCTAAAAAATAATTTAATTGGAAATATCACTAATTCTCTGTTATACCTTATATTTCATACACACACACACACACACACACACACACACACACACACACACATTGGAAGAAGATTATGTTTTCATGTAAATTCAAGATTTTCAAACCAACCAAAAGTTGTTAGAATCTATGTGTGTAACATGGTGAAATGGAAAAATTGAACTGGACCACAAGATGTTCCTCTGGGCAGGATGGTTCCTGGATTCTTGTCCAGGTGGAGTCAAAGAATGAGACCATAGACAGAAGGTGATAGAGTAGAAGATGGAAATTTATTGAGAAACAAGCACAGACTCCCACGTGGGGAGGGGGGAGCATTCCACTTAGTCCCTTTTCCCCATGATTTATAAAGGCTGCAGTCTTTGTGCCCTGGCATCCCTCTGATTGGTCACTATCCTCTCTGATTTGGTCACTATAGCAACTTCAGAGATCAACTTTAGAACCTGAGGTTGCCCTCTTCTTCTCCCTTATGGTTTTCCTATTCTCTTTGGGCTTTTCTCTTCCCTATCTGAATGTGGGGCTTCCTTTCCTTTATTCTGCAAATGCACCTTCTGCAGCTCCCAGCTCCCTTATTCTATGGAAATGCACCTTCTGCATCCCTCAGCTCCCTTATTCTATGGAAATACACCTTCGACAGCTCAGTAGCCCTGTGCTTTTCCCAAGGACTCTTAATTCCTAAACTCTCCTAAACCTGCCCATTTTATCCCTAAAAACTCCTTTCAATAGTCTCTCTAAGGGCTTCCTCCTCAAATTCTTACTCTTTTTTCCCTCTTTGTTTCCAGGAACATATTGGAAAACAAACATTAAAGAGAATTCTCAAGTAAGTCATTCACTAACTGAGAATTTAATTATGAAGTTGCTAACCATATTTTGATTTCCCATCATCCTGTTCCAGGGTTATAAACCTGTTAATCCACTTATATTTATAAATAATCCCCACCATGTTATGTACTTAGATTATTGGGGATGTTTCCCAATAGAATGTTGTCTTCTTCCTGCACACAATTAATTAAAAGACCTGGTTCATTTGTTATCAAACTTTTACAGTGGCTTAGCCCATCTGAAATGCAAAGGGAAAGTGTCTCTTAGCTCGAATGACTACTTATTCCCTGGTTTGGAAGGCTCTTTATTTCATGGATTTGAAAGGGGAGATTAAAGCCAAAGGAGAAATCGCCTTGGGCAGAATGTGGTTTTGCTGATAACAAAATGATGTTTCACAGCAAAGGAAGCGGGGCCCTGCATCTAATTAGCAAACCCACTGAGATAAAAACAAGTCAAAGGAGAAAACGTCTGGCCTAAAAGTATGATCCTACCTGCCAAGGAATGGAGAAGGCGTGACCGCTGACCTCTGCCTATTCAACATTGGCTAACCACATCCTCCCTTTAGAGAAACTCAGGGAAACTCAGCCTCCATATCTTCCACAGCAGCGTATAATCCCCAATCCTCACATTTTCTCTCGCCCGGCTTCCTCACAAAGGCACCTTTGAATCACCCAAGGAGCTTCTCAAACCTATCAATGCCCGGGCTCCAGCTCTCAGAGATTCCGTTTTAATCAAAACAGGATGGGGATGGAGAATCGTTTGTTTATACTATATCGCCCTGTACATATCTCCAGGCGATTGTACTAAGTAACCGGGGTTGCAAACTTCCAAGTCCTCCTTTGTTAATTCAGAGAAATTTGCAGTCATTTGAAAATCCATGCATTGTGTTAAGCTTCATAATAGTCACTTCGCTCATTCCATTCTTCAGCATCACTTTAATTTTTGAAAGATCCCCGTGCACGTGGTGTGAAGGCAGACAATAGACCAAACATGCAGGAGGAGGATAAAAGTGACAATGATGGCACGTGTTTATTTAAAGCGCACTTCCCTGAGTCAAGTACTTGAAATTTCAAAGATCTTTTCATACCTATTGTCTCATATGCCAGTTGGTATTTTTTGTTTGTTTGTTTGCTTGCTTTTAGGTTTAGTTTTAGATTCAGATGCAGAACCTTGAGTTAATCACAGTTCCAGGATCAATGGCAATTTACCTCCTAGGCCCATGCCGCAGCCTTCTGTTTACTCAGTCTCTTAATGCTCTCCCATTTCCCCCACACCGTAATTGGCAGCCATCCATTCCTAAATAGTGTGTAATATTTATTACATATTAAAATGCTTTAAAATGAGGTAGAGCATATTCTATGATTCTCATTTTACAGCTTGGAAAGCTGTAAGTCAAGTGGTTTTTTATGCATATTTTTTTAAATGGAAATATTGGTTCAGAGAGTAGAGATATTATAAGGTTTTAGAAACTCATTTCTCTGCAGAGTTAGTACCAGTTGACATTCTCGGGGATCAATAGTGCTTCCTTTCATATACAGTTGCTAACACTAGAAATTATTGCTCGTCCTTTACTCTTCCTAATCAGATAGAGGGAAGATTATTTCATACTGTTGCTTTAATTTAGAATACTTGATAACTGGTGAGGTTGAGAACATTTTCATACTCTCAGTGGCAATGTATGTTTCTTCTATTTGAGTTGTTTGCATAGTTGCTTTGACAATCTTGCACTTAATATTTTTAAGTTAGAGATAACTAATATTCTATGAATCTGAATATTCAGCCAGATGAATTTGCACCACTGTTTACATATGTGTAAGCAATAGTCAAAGCAAGGTATAGATCATTGCCATCCAACCAGAAAGATCCATGTGTCTCCCCCACTAACGCCCCCTCCTATAGGTACACACACACACACACACACACACACACACACACACACACCCTACCTAATAAAAGAGAAATATACAAATTGACCATACCTCTGCCACACCCACAGGCCAATCAGGAGTGAGTATGCAAATTAACCCAAGGAATATGGCAGTTGATTTGCATATCTAGGCATGAAGGGAGAGAAGCGGGGTGGCTGCAGAGAAGGGAGAGAAGTGGGGCGGGGGGTGGGGGGGGACAGAGAAAGCTACAGGAAGCCCTATTGTGGAATTTTCTTTCAATGGGCCTCATAGTGTGTGTGTGTGTGTGTGTGTGTGTGTGTGTGTGTGTACTGAGTTGCCAGATTATTATGATCTCTGAATGCATAATAATCCAGCCACTCAGTTATATAATAAAAGGCTAATATGCAAATTGTCCCCTCAACCAGGAGTTTTACCAGCAGGCAGGCCATCAAATTGCCCATGTCCCCTCCCCCTGGCCAGGCTGGTCAGACCCACCCATGCATAAATTCATGCACCAGACCTCTAATATATACATTGAGTAGCCAGATTATTATGCATTCAGAGGTCATAATAATCTGGCCACTCAGAGTGTGTGTGTGTGTTGCCCTATTGCCTAGCCCAGTGGTCGGCAAACTGTGGCTCTTGAGCCACATGTAGCTAGTAAGCCGCAGTTTGCCACTCTGTTGACTAATGAGTTTCCAACCACTGCTAGACTAAATGTTAAAGTGTAGTTGGAAGTTGTAAGGATTAGGCAATTGTGGCATGTTATGTGCAAAGAGGTAAAGGGTAGTATATGACAGTGGTCAGCAAACTGATCAGTCAACAGAGTGACAAAGCATGACTGGTGAGCTGCATGTGGCTCGTGAGCCGCAAGTTGCTGACCACTGGCCTAGCCAGTTTGCTCAATGAATAGGGCATCAGCCTGTGGACTGAAGGGTCCTGAGTTCAATCCCAGTAAAGGGCACATGCCCCGGTTGTGGACTCAATCCCCAGTAGGGAGTGTGCAACAGGCAGCCTATCAATGATTCTCTCATCATTGATGTTTCTATCCCTTTCTTCCTCTTCTTTCCTTTCTGAAATGAATAAAAATATTTTAAAGTATATTCTTTTAAAATATTTTTTATTATCCCAATGTATGAATATACAGCAAGTTCCTCATGCATTTTTTATTAATGACATTTTTTGCCCAATATTTAGGTTTATCACAAATACGACTTTTATGAACATCTTGTGCAAATTCTTTTGTGGACATACATTTTAAATTCCCTCGGGTAAAATACCTGTAGAATTATGTGGAGTACCATAGAAATATGTTGTATATTAAAAGTGCCATAGTTTTCCAAAGTGATTGAACCATTCTAAACCTCTGCCAGCACAGTTTGAGAGTGTCCATTACTCCACTGCCTCACCAATATTTAATACTTTGGGTTGTGTGTGTTTTGTTTGTTTGTTTGTTTGTTTTTTAATATATCAGTCATTCAAATCAGTGTGAAATGATGATAGCTCATTGTCATTTTAATATGTATTTCCCAGAGACCTATACATGTGATGATTGAAAACATAATCTCTTTTTCTAAGAAAAATTTTAATGCATTCACCATTAAAATGTCAATGACATTTTTAAAGATATAGAACAAAAACAATCATATTTGTATGGAACCACAAAATACCCTGAATCACCAAAGCAATCCTGAGAGAAAAGAGCAAAGCTGGAGGTATCACACTATCTGATTTCACATTATACTGCAGAGCAATGGGAATAAAAACAGCATGGGATTTGCAGAAAAATATACACAGACCAGTAGAACAGAACTGAGAGCCCAGAAATAAAACCATATATATATGGGCAAATAATGTTTTACAAAGAAGTCAAAAATATACAATGGAGAAAAGAAAGCCTCTTCAATAAATGCTGCTGAGAACTCTGGGAAGCCACATGCAAACTAATGAAACTGGGTTACAGTTTGTTCTCATGTATAAAAGTTCACTCAAAATGGAGTGAAGACCTAAATATAAGATCTAAAACAATAAATTATATAGAAAAAAAGCATAGGTACTAAACAGAACTTTGGTCATAGAGAACATTTTATGAATTTGACCCTACAGGCAAGAAAAGTGAAAACAAAAATGAATAAATGGGATTATCTCAAACTAAAAAGCTTCTGCACAGCAAAAGAAACCTCCAACAAAACCAAAAGGCAACTGGCTGATTGGAAAACGATATTTGCAAACAAAAGCTTCAACAAGGTGTTAAAATATCCAAAATATGTAAAGAACTCATACAACTCAACACCAAATAAAAGATCCACGTAAAAAGTGGGCAAAGGACCTGCTTGGATTTCAGAGATCCCTGGACAATAACATAGAAGAACAAATCCTTTCACTGCCCAATTTTTCAAAAGTCGGTTGTGTCCTTAACACATTCATTCCATCAATGTCTAAAGACTACTTCCTAGCCTTCAAGGTATATCTGTTTTCTTAGAAATTCATTGGCATTAACCTCTATACTTCTATTTCTTAATCATATCCAAACAGTAAAAACATATTTTATACTTCTTAAATTGAATTTTAGACTACTGATATACTCCAGGGGAAATATAGAATATTTATCACTTATATTCATGCCCCTACTAAATCTTACACTAATTATCAAGCCACAAACCTAAGGATTTCCTGTTGAAAATCCCAAATCCTGGGCTCATAAGCCTTTTAAACATTACTCTTTATATCTCAGAGAATTGGTAAGCTCTAGGCTAACACCCTCCATATGTTCAAGTAGCAAACTCTGTGTGCATACCGATGCCAGCGTGTGCATCAGCTTCTCAGCGTTTGCAGGTGAACTAGTTCTGGCTTCTACCTCAAGAAGCTTAATGATAACACCTTTGTTCATAAAGCTGTTTCACACATATTACTGTTATTTAATCTTCATAATGTCCTTTGATATTTTACTAATAATTACATTATGATCTACTGAGTTATAGTCTATAGTGAATTAAAGTGCTGACATAAAAAATTTTTGATAATATGTAATGTAATTATATGTACAGTATGATATCTGTTTAAAGATTATAATCTGTATATATAAAAGCCTAAGCAACCATCTGACTGCCCAACTGGTAGCTATGAACCGCAATGACCACCAGGGGGTAGATGCTCCAACCAGTAGCTATGACATGCATGACCACCAGGGGGAAGACGTTCAATGCAGGAGCTGCCAAGCTGTGGTGACTTAGCAGCTGTGGTTCTAGGGTGACGCACCTGGAACCAGAGAGGAGGGAGCCCAATCCCAGGGTGTGTCACCTGAGAACCACCCTCTTGCAAGTCAGGACCCCTCGGGGGGTGTCGGAGAGCCAGTTTTGGCCCAGTCCCTGCAGGCCAAGCCTAGTATACATATAATCTGGAGGTAACTATCACAGTTTCACCTTGCTAGTAATCAGAATTTGGTAGTGTTTTCACATAGTCGTTTGCATGCATAAAAGAAGTTGTTATATAATGGTATACATTTAAAAAATAATTAATGCCTATTTTCTCTTGTGTTTTCACCTTTTTTTTGAATTTTTTATGTTAATAAACTTATGGCCAGGATTATATATTATTATCATTATTATTATCATACACACACTTTTATGTTAATGAACCTGTGACCAGGATTTTATACACACACACACACACACACACACACACACACACACACACACAGTTCTCATATTCTGAGATAGACACTTAATTCAGAAAAGCTGAATAAAACCTATTTATTAATAATTCTGTTGCAGACAAAAGTAATTGGCAGAATCCCTGACTCACAATTCAAAACACAAATTCTTCAATAAATTGATAAGCAAGAGCCAACCAAAGTTTTCCCAGGTTGCTTTTACCATACACAAACAAAAACATTATGCTTTGTGTTTTATTTAATGTTTTTATTGATTTGAGGGAGAGAGAAAAAGGATAGAAACATCAATGATGAGAGAGAATCATGGATCGGCTGCTTCTTACACACACCCCCACTGGGGACCGAGCCCTTAACCCGAGCATGTGCCTTGATCAGAAATCGCACTGTGACCACTTGGTTCATAGATAAATACTCAACTACCAAGCCACACCGACAGGCATGATTCTTTGTGTTTTATATACACCTTAGTATAAAGAATGTTTAAATTACATTTTTCTCTGTAGAAGAAAAAAAAACAATTTAATCATGTGTCCATAAAAATTTCCCCAAATAAGTAATCTATTAATCTATCAGATATTACCTAAAACCAAAATAGTTATCTGTATTTTTTTTCAATTGAAAACATTTAAATAAAAGTAAGTGCCTAAAAGTTAAAATTATTTTATTAGCCATTTCACTTTGTCATGTACCGATTGCCCTATTACAAACTGTCAGATGACACCATTTCCACAGATAATAACTTTTGGGTTAAGAGAAAGCAAATTTATAGACTTCAGGGGAAAAAAAACAGAGTAATTATACTAAATATGATTGAAAAAGAGTCAATGTGAACTTGGTTTGCTATTAAAAATGAGAAAAAGACATTGCAAATATGTTATTGTGCTACCAATGAAAGCACACAGATTTTATGTTTATGTAAGTTTTCTTTTGATACATATATGAATATGAGTGTATTTATGCATGCATATTTTTTATTTTTTTATTTCAGAGAGTTAGGGAGAGAGAGATTGAAACATCAATGATGAGAGAGAATCATTGATCCGCTGCCTCCTGCATGCACCCTGCTGGGGATCAAGCCTATAACTCCAGCATGTGTCCTGACTGGGAATGGAACTGTGACCTCCTAGTGCATAGGTTAACACTCAACCACTGAGCCACACCAGCCAGGCTGTGTATGTATGTTTATGTTTGTATGTGACTCTGCCTTTCTTTCTTTTTTTTTAAAGGAAAACCTCTTGATTCCCTGCTGTGGAAGATGTGTCTCCATGAAATGGAGGATTAGGCCATCAGTGTTGAGATTTTGATAACAGTGGTGAAATTCTATTATCTCAAAGAGGGAGGTGTTTTTTAAAGCTCAGCCAAGATAAACATCAGTCTGAGAAGCTGGGTTTCCATGGAGGAAAGAGACCGCAGGCCCGCTGTTCCTAAGTGCCAGGCAAACACAGATGCAGGCTGACTCCACTCTGTGGGTGTCTGAAAGTGCCATGGTTTCTGGTAAAACAGTACTTGAAATCGTGCGGCCTTCCTTTCTTTCCATTTGTAAAGATCGCTGGAGCCTGCAGAGGCATTCTTAATGCTCAGACAACAGTTTCATAAAGAAATGCGTTAGAATCAGACAAGTAGCTCAACGAGTGCAAGCACTTCAGTAAGAAAACATATGGCCATAAAAATACCCTTAGGCCTCTTTCTGACTGCGTGTCCTGGGCTTTTACAATTAATGCCTGGCTCAAAGTAGCCCCGACAAGAGCCACCTCAAAAGGCTCGGCCTTCATTAAGTCCCCTTCTCAGGACAGTCACCCTCTCCCTCCCACCGCTGGAAGACAATCCAGGCCCAGCACGCGCCAGCAGATGCTGACCCCTGCCCTTGTGCGCTTCGCACTGACATCCTGAAGGCTGAGACAATAGCTTTGACACCTTCAGAACCCACTGTGGCTGACATGAACTCCAGGCTGACATGGAAATGTGGCTTCTTTATTGGAGTGAGGACTAGCAAATGTCTAATATGCAATTGCCCCCTACTGGAGGAAAAAGCTCTCACCATGCCCACTTTTGAGGACATGGGTAAGAGGAGGTATGGTAAGTTTATTTCCATTCTCTCACTTTCCATGCAATGGAGGGTTGTACAGAGAACACAATAACGCATGTGACTAACTGAACCTGGCCCTTCCTTACAAAGCAGGAATCAAATCCCACTCCTCAGTCAGGGGGATCTGCCAAGGCCTCATCCAACTACTTCACTTCCAGCCTCTTCTACCCCTTTACTCCCAGCAACTTCTTTGTTAAAATTATGAAACCAATTTGGCTCAGTGGATAGAGCATTGGCCTGCGGACTAAAGGGTCCCAGGTTCAATTCCAGTCAAGGGCAAGTACCCTGGTTGCATGTACCTTAGTTGCATGTACCTTGGTTGCATGTACCTTAGTTGCAGGCACATCTCTAGTAGAGAGTGTGCAGGAGGCAGCTGACCAATGTTTCTCTCTAATTGATGTTTCTATCTCTCTATCTCTCTCTTCTTCTCTGTAAAAAATCAATAAAATTTATTTTTTTTAATTTTGTTCAATCTGACACATAAATAGCAGTATCCTGTCAAAGACTCAATGGCCCAACCTGAAATTCTATCTCTTTATTAACATGGAATCAACAATTCTCTGTTGTAAAATTAGGCAGAGTGACAGATCTTGTCCTGATATAACTTTTTAATACTACAGAAATAAAATATTTTCCCACAGTGTCTTGAGAATTCCATTTTCCAAAGGAAATTTTATCTAATAAAAATAACAAACTGTAAGAAATGCTACAAGTGCAATCTGTTCATTTAATGAACTAATTGCTAATGTCATAAAAATCGTTTTCCAGATAATTAGCAATTTTTAAATATTTTTAAAGAAAGAATGTATAAATAATTTCTGTTCCTTTTAGTCCACAGAAAAACATGACTCATGGCTACCCTCCTTAAGTAGCTAAGAAATACAAACCAACAAGATAATATATCTTTCTCACTATTTTTAGACTTTATAGTAGCATCCATATAATTGACAATTAATCTAAAGTGAGACTCCATTAGCATATACTATATTTTTTCTCTCACTCTTATT
This sequence comes from Vespertilio murinus, assembly GCA_963924515.1. NCBI lineage: Eukaryota > Metazoa > Chordata > Mammalia > Chiroptera > Vespertilionidae > Vespertilio > Vespertilio murinus. Next base: position 53,938,868 of record OZ004711.1, on the reverse strand, counting down.
TTTCCTCCTTTGCTCTCTTTTTTCTTTTCTTTTTTCTAACAATCTTCCCTATTTCCTTTTCTTCTACTAAATGGTTAGTAAAACACCTAGGCATTCTTTTTACAACACTCATATTTCAGACATTGAATATTTCATAACAAACTAAAATTCCGGACAGAAATAATAATGGATTCACAACAGTTTGTGATCATGAATATGTTTTCATTACTTCATCTGTGTCATTTATCCATAATACCTGTGATATATTTGCAATAATCGTGCTGTGGTCAGCTTTAAAGATATATAAAATATAAAAATAGAGGAGTAGGAAGTTAGATTTTAGAGTTGGAGCAATTTCTGCTAGCTTGGGCATTATGGGTAATAGTATGGCTTGTCCTTCCTATGTGAGCCATAAACAGACAGGAGTCAGACACAGACGGGCAATATGAGCATCAAGTGTACAGAGAAGGATCTTTTCAAGGGAGAAAGAATGCAACTGAAAAGGCTGCTTTTACATTTTCAGAAGGTGAACAGAAACCTACAGGAGGGCCATAGGAAGGGATTTCTGCCTGTATTTGTAGTCACCTCTCCAAACTGCACAGGATTCAATGCAAAAAAAAAAAAAAAGAGTCCTAATAAAAGTGAAAGAACAGAGCTGAGAGCTTGACTCACTAATTTCACCTGCTTATAGTAAAAAACACACAGGCATTAGGAACTAAGGCAAAAACACACATTCTCTAGCAAGAGTTAGTATTAAAAACAAAAACAACAACAACAAAAATACTGTTGGGAGGGAGGCCAAAAAAACAAAAAAAAAAACAAAACAATTGAATGCCATTTTAAAATTACTAAATTTGAAAAGGCCTGAAATATCTATTTTTTTCATATCTTGTTCCAAATATTTTTTAAATATACTCATTTCTCCCAGTTTGTGATAAAGTCTATTTTAAAAATCATTTTATATATCAAAAAAATAAGAGGATGCATTTTTAACATAACTGCTTCATCGGGTACCCAAGATAGCACTGGTCTTGTTGACAAATCCCTAACGTGGGGGCACCTTAGCTCCAGCGGGAGGCCCAGAAAAGATTCAGAATTGTGGGTAGCAGATTTAGGCGTTAGTAGAGAGGACCAACCACATGAACAATGGGATTTGCAATGTCTCATTCCAGGGCAGTAGCATTGAATACCTTGTAATCAATGGCCAATTTAAAAAGTGGGACCATGGTAAGTAATTAAATCCTAGAAAGTGATTATGAGAAAATGGGCTTACACTTGTACAACTCAAGTGGTATGGGCATACTTAGCAAAAGGAAGACATACAATCCGAAGACTGCCATATCAAAGACCAGGGAACAGTAAAAAGTAGGATGAGTGTGTAAACTATATGGGACACAGAGCACAATTTTAAATGATGTTAATATCCATAGATAACAGCTCTAGATCAATCAGAAATAAGATAAAAATAAAATTCGGTAAAAATCATATTGTAATGATTATAATTAACTGAATTATAAGAATATTTTAGAAACATATCTCAATGAATAAATAAATGCAGATGTCAGTCTATGTAATAGGATTATAAATTATGTAAGATTTTTCCACATAAGCACCATTGCACCAGATTTGAAAATCAGGGTCCATTTACCATTATCAATGCCCTCAATATCAAATCCTTTATTATTTTGACAAAATCTATGAAGATGAGACAAAATAGAATACTAATAGAATACTAAACAGCTACTTGGTTGGTTGAATTTAGGTATCTGCATTTTCTTGTTCCTTAAATACTTTTTTAAAAATATATTTTATTGATATTTTACAGAGAGGAAGGGAGAAAAATAGAGAGCTAGAAACCAATGAGAGAGAAACATGGACCAGCTGCCTCTTGCATACCCCCTACTGGGGATGTGCCCGCAACTGCAACCAATGTATATGCCCTTGACCGGAATAGAACCCGGGACCTTTCAGTCCGCAGACCAACACTCTATCCACTGAGCCAAACCAGTTTCAGCTTGTTCCTTACTTTTATCTAAATGCTGATTGGTGGTTTCTTGGTTACTCTACTCTTGGTTTTTGTACCAGGCTTGCAGTTTTAAAAATTGTGTTAATATCATGTTAAATGCAGCAAAAATCAGATTGTACCTATATGTATAAAAGCCTAAGAGACCAAATGATGGGTCAATTAGTTGCTATGACATGCACTGACCTCCAAGGCCAGCCACCCTCCCACAGCCCCTTCTCCCTTGCCCGGCCAACCTCCCAAAGTCCCTTCGCCCTGTGAGCTGGCCTCCCCCAATTTGCTCCAATCACCAAATTCGTCCCTCTGGTTATAACATAATGTATTTAGAAAAATTAAATATTTTTAAGATCAATTTAGATGCAGTGTGTTTAGGAGGCACAGCCTTTGAATCCTGACTCGCTGGGTTTGATTTAGCTCAAAAACTTAGTAGCTATGTGACATTAAGGATAGTTAACCATGCATGCGCCTCAGTTCCTTCTTTTATAAAGTGCACAAGTAATTATATTTCCTTCTTTGCATGTTTTTTCAGGAGAACTAAATGATCTATAGCATTTAAAGCAGTGTTCAGCACAAGATAAGAACCCAGTGTATGTTAAGTCTTATATAAATGATCATTTTTACAAAATGCTTCCAAAATATTGATAAGCATATAACACTTAAAAATCTTTAAAATATATATATTTTTGTTGATTTCAGAAAGGAAGGAAGAGGGAGAGATAGACAGAACCATCAATAATGAGACAATCATTGACCGGTTACCTCCTGCATGCTCCCTAGTGGGGATCAAGCCTATAACCCGGGCATGTGCCCTGATCAGGATTCGAACCATGACCTTCTGGTTCGTAGGTCAACACTCAAACATTGAACCATGCCAGCTGGGCAAGCATATAACTTTTAAATGAAATTTATTGGAACAACTGCAATAACATTTCTCTAAAACCTAAATGAGAAGATGTTGCGAGTACACACCGGCACAGCCAGTGATTAACTAGTGAGTTTCATTTTGAAATAAGAAGCTGAAATCCTGTTTACTCAGTTTAGAGACCTGAGGCTCTCCCGGCCTCTGGAGAGGGTCTCAGCTATTACTACGCCTGTCAGACTCTGCTTTCTTGTTAGCAAGAAATACACTCAGCCCTTCCTCTTCTGACTTTATATGAACCTTCCAACTGATCTTGGTGAATCTCATTAGAGTCCTCCATTGTAGAATACACAATTTTTAAAGAAAAATATCATAGTGCAACAGGGGTGATAACCAATATTCTACACAAATTCAACATAATTTTGAGAAACCTCTGGATTCATAGGAAAGCAAGCAAGCACCGTTGTGATGAATATACTGAAATTAGAAACATGTACACACCATCAAAACATTCAAAGGGGAAGGGAACATTTCAGCCCGATTTCCAGATGCAAACAGTACAAGGCAATGAGCTATGGGTCTCTACAGCATCATGTGATCCCCTCATGGCAACAGGTATCATCAAAGTGGTTAGAACCATGGGTACAAACCCACGCTCAGCTCCATTCAGCTGACCCCATGCTGGGCTCACTTTTGTGTCTGTAGGGTCACTTCTATTGCCAGAATAGGTGCTTAAACATTCTGATGTAACAAATAATTGACATCAATTATTAAAATGTCCAATCACCTGGCCCGGTTGACATGGCTCAGTGGTTGAGGGTGGACCTATGAACCAGGAGGTCATGTCATGGTTCGATTCCCAGTCAGGGAACATGCCCATGCTGTGGGCTGGATTCCCAGTGGAGAGCATGCAGGAGGCAGTCCATCAATGATTCTCTCTCATCATTGATGTTTCTATCTCTCCCTCCCTCTTCTTCTTTTCTGAATTCAATGAAAATATATTAATATATATATATATATATATATATATATATATATATATATATTTGTTCTCTTATAAAAATAAAACACTAAATAAATACAGCTTTTAACTCTTTCATCTTTACATCATTCTACTCAATATAGGTTGTTTCAGAGGTCTGCCACATGAACTGTCAAAAAGGGATCCAACTTCCAACAAGCTCAATATCACTGATTTAGTATTCATATAAATTTTAATTGAAAAGTATAAATTTTGGTTAAAATCAAATAAAAAATACATTCTTATAATTTCACTTGGGTATGTTATGAACACATGAACAAAATTTTGCATATTATAAAGATAAAAGAGAAAAATAGTTGATTTTACATTGTTTTGTTGTTTGATACCAGAGAACAATAATGACAGAAATATTTGCACAAAATTCATGCTGTTATGTATGTTTTCTTGGGTCAGATTTGCACTTTGTGTGTGAATTTCTGGGGGCAGTAACTTAAATCTGAACAACCAAAACAACTTTAAAATGACAGACTGGTCAAAGAAAACCAGTCAGAAAGAGATGGCTAACATCCCATAATGTGAAGTATTTCTGACTTTTCTCACGATCTTATTAAAAAATTGGGTGAGTACATCATATAATTTAGAAGGGCTTTCTTTTTATGTGCTTGGCACCTCCAGAGGAGTTAATATTTGTTCTGGGATCAGTGAGCACGAGAGATAAAATTAAAGCTAATGCGTAGACCTCTTTTTCATCTAAGAAATCCCTCCTAAGCCTCTTTGACGGAAGACCCAGCGTATGTGTCAGGATGTGGGGAACAAAGAGGAAAATAGAAAACTCGGAAAATTCAGTACTGCAAATTCAATCTCCCACTTCCTATGTTTATATACTAACTTGCTATCCCCCACAAATATATGTGTGTGGGTTTTTTTGTTTTTTAAATAAAAAATAAGTTAGGAAAATGCAAATGTATTTGTATGTTTCTAAACATAAATGGGAAGAATTACCAATTGAGGTATTACAAAGCAGGTAAATATTAGCATAACTTATTAAAAGAATATGCGACTCTCCTTTTCCTTTGCAATAGATGTAGGTAGCTACAGTATTGTTCATGAACTGCTCTGCTGAGCCTCTTTTCTGCCACGATTATGTGATAGTCACCTGGGACACAAGTTCAGTGAAGCATGTTTTTGTTCTTGCTTATTAAATTTCCTACTTAAACAGTAGGAAAGTTCCAAATTAACATTATTGTGAAGATAAAATGTTGGCTGCTTATCCATCAACTTTTAAAGACTATGTTAAGCAAATCATTTCTGCATGAGCACATTTCTATAGCATAATAGGAATTCTCATTTACATGTTTTAATTCATTTTTAATTTTATGAAAAATTAGTTAAGAATGAAACTGCCTTTTGACCCAGCAATCCCACTTCTGGGACTATAACCAAAAAACTCTGAAACACTAATTTGAAAGAATGTACCCATCAGTTCATAGCAGCGTTATTTATAATAACCAAGATATGGAAACAGCCTAAGCCCTTATTAGTAGATGAGTGGATGAAAGAAGCTGTGGTACATTTGCACCATGGGATACTATGTGGCTGGGAAAAAGAGTGAACTCTTACCTTTTGTGACAGCATGAATATATCTGGAAATGACTATGATAAATGAAATAAGCCAGTCAGAGAAAGACCCATACCACATGATCTCATTTAGATGTGGAATCTAATGAACAAAATAGAAACAGAGGTATGGATACATGGAAGAGATAATTGTCTGAGGGAAGGTCAGAGGGACTGTATGAAAGGAGAATGGATTAGTCAAAGAACACACAGACATCACCCACAGACACAGACACAGTGTGGTGCTGGCCAGAGGGAAGGCAGGGTGAGGGGTGGATGGAGCAGACAAGGGGGGTGGGATCTGTAATGGTGTAAACAAACAAACAAACAGAAAAACAATTGATTGAGTTAATGCTTGATTTTAATTCAAACTAACAGTATTCTTATTTTTACTTTAAAATAAAAATTAAAATTAAAATAATTATCTGAAATAACACAAATGCTAGTAGAGTAGATTTTTTTAAAAAAGATTGTTCATAAGAAATAAGAATAGAAAACAGTAGCCATCTATGCTGACCTTAATTAAGAAACACTAACTTTGCCCTGGCTGGTTTGGTTCAGTGGATAGAGCCTATGGACTGAAGGGTCCTGGGTTTGATACCAGTCAAGGTCACATTGCCTGGATCGTGGGCTCAATCCAGAGTGGGGGACATGCAAGAGGTAGGCAATCAATGATTCTCGTCATTGATGTTTCTTTCTCTCTCCCTCTCCCTTCCTCTCTGAAATCAATAAAAATATATATTAAAAAGAAGAAATAAACACTAACTTTCATGGGGACTATTATTTCCATGTCAGTCAGGTCCCAACAACTCCTATTCAAATTCCACCAATGCCCCGTCGGTCCCCACTACAGGTGATCAATTCCAAAAACAATGCATCTGAGCACAGAGAATAACACTTTCTCTCAGGTACACTGAAAAGGTCACACACACATCACCAAACCCAGTGTGTGAACCGAGAGTCAAACACTCAATCACTGGCCAGTCACAGCCATGAAACCTCAAATACAGAAACCAGTGGGTCGTAAACTGGTAGAAAATTGCCTGAAAGGTTGTTTGACGTGGTAGCTAATCCAAGTCCCTTGTAAAAGTCTAGTAAAGTAGTTTTTTTGTTTTTTTGTTTTCTTATAGTTGTATAAAAACAAAGTGATGGTTGATTTATCTGAAAGACACAGATAGGTCCTTTTGTTAAATAATCTATCATTAGATTAGTTCTATCTCTTCATATCATGTTTGTCACTAGATTCAATTTGTTTAGTTCATTCAATAAGACGACTCTCCCAATTAGTTCCCCATCTCACCATACAGAGAGGAGCACATTAATGTACAAAACTCCAGTGACTTTATAGGCGCCATGTTGTAGTTCAGTGAGTTCAATCACAGCTTGAAAGATTCCCCAGGTGAGAAAATGTATCGAAGTTATTTAGTCACTGTCTTCTATCTCTTGTCTTCATTTATGAAATAAACAAAGTTGATTTGTAAGTGTAAGAATATAAGCTTCATATTTTACTGCACATTTTTAAATTGCTCTAAAAAATTCTATGACTATCCAGTGGAATTATCATTTTTTGGTACTATGAGATGGTCTTCCAGTGTAATTTAATAATAGAAAACTATGATCTATTTTATTTTATAAAGAGATATATATTTAAGGTCACCTTGGCCCTTTAGATACTTATGAGAAATATTAAAATAGTTCATTTTTATTCCATTATTTTATGAGTTTAACTGGCACAATCTTATGCTAGCCAGCAAAATCTAATATGTGCATTAGCAAAAAGATGGAAACAATAAAGGAAAATTACTTATCATGGTTGACATCCACCTTTTTTAAAGTGTTGTTTGTAAGTCAAAAGTGAGCAGCTTTTTACTAGAATACTAAAACTTGGTACAGCAATACCTTCATTGAAATTGTATGCAGAAAACAGTTTATCATTAAAGACAGTATCTTCATCTGGCTGGTGTGGCTCAGAGGTTGAACATTGGCCTATGAACCAGGAGGTCATGGTTAGATTCCAGGTCAGGGCACATGCCCCTGTTGCAGGTTCCATTCCCAGGGAGGGGAGTGGGTGCAGAGTGTGCAGGGGGCAGCTGATCAAAGATTCTCATCACTGATGTTTCTATCTCTCCCTCTACCTTACTCTCTGAAATCAATTTAAAAAATTAAAAAGACAGTATCTTCCAAGTTATAACAACTTGTTGGGTGGAGGTGCAGTTCCTCTTCCTCAGAATTATTTTCAGGAATGTGACAAATACTTCTAAATACTGCCTAGTTCTTAATGCTACAAAACGTTTCCCAGATGCTTAGATTATGTTGCTATAGTCAAGCTTGTGTTTTGATGATATTATGCAAATAAAAAAAATAAAGTTGACCATCTTGGAGGAACAAAATTATGCGGGGGGGGAGGGCAAAAAGAAATGCATTAAATCTAAAGGTATTCACATTCTACTTTTTTTTCTGAATAAGAGTAGATCATTCATTATTTATTCAACCTAAAGTGTAGAACATAAAGGATAACAAATAGTAAATGTTAAATCCTATGCCAAAGAAATGAAGCAAGCACAGTAGTAACCAATGCTCTCATGCTTGTAGGGAGGTACATCATTCCTTTGGTCCTTGAGTGACAATTTTGAGGATAAAACTAAGCATGGGTCTTATAAATGGATGTGAGGGAATTGAGAGTATGTTTATGGGTTTCCTAACTTGTTTGCAAGCAGGGTGTTGCTTATTGCCGGGTACATTGGGGAACTGTGGATATGCCATGTGTGTCTGATGACCCTCCATTTTGGCAGCGGGGCCGGTGAACAGCTGAACGATAGCCGGCTGACACACCCCCAATCTGTCGGGAGCGCAGCTACAGCTGGAACACATGGCCATGGGGCGGTGTTGAGTGCTATTTTGCTTCAAAACCTTTAGTAATTGTTAAATGACAGTTAATAAGCTGTGAATCAAAGAAGGCTGGGAATTCATGTTCTTCTTCATCTCCTAGGACCTAAGCATATCCCATGATCATTCATGTCTAAATACTCTTTTATGTATTGAATTGTTTGTACAGATTCATTCAGTTATCAATGGATCATTTTTGGGCTATTTGAGTATATTCAGATTTTCAGATTTAAAAAAAAAAAATAAGTGTAATGAGCAATTTGGCTTCCTAACATTCAGACTCACTTCAAGATAAAATGAGCAGTCTTAGATAAAGAATCATTGAAAAAGCTCAAATATCAGCTGCGTGGCTACTTGGCAAAAATATTAGCTTGATGCATATAACTTTAAATTAACATTTAAATATCAGGATGAACACTCTGTACACCATGTTGATGTACACGTGGGGGGAAGGCTTTAAAAATAGGAAAAAAAATAGTATTTTAGGATTTTCCTCACTAACTAGATTATTTAATTTAAGGATCATTATTCTTCCTCTTTATTCTTTCAATATACAAATTGGTAGAATTTACATTTTTAATAGTGGAATTAAAATCTTGATATTGCATTTTTATTTTTAAAATTATCATTGCTTCCTGAAGCTATTTCCACAATGGTGTCAAAGGTGTAACATTTTTTTCTTTTAAGAAACTTGTTGAAATCATAGGAATTGGTTAACTTGATCATTACCTTGGTTATTACCGTTACACCTGATCTTTATATTATTAAACGAGAGAGTTTCTATTAAAATTTATAACTTCAAGTGTTTTATTGCCTCTTCCTTGATACATATAATAACCTCTACTAATATCACATGATCTCACTCATTTATGGATAATAAAGAACATCATAAACTGATGAACATAGAGACAAAGAAGCAATGGACAGACTGTCAAACTTCAGCGGGACAGTAGGGGAGGGTAGGAGATCAACTAAAGGACCTGTATGCATGCATATAAGCATAACCAACAGACACTGACTCTAAGTGTGCCGTGTGGTGAGGGATGGAGTGGGGAGGACAATGGGGGGGGAAAGGCAACATATGTACTACTATTTGTAATACTTTAAACATTAAAAACAAAGAATTTAAAAAAAAACCTAGATTTGACTCATGTATTTACTTTACAAAAGAAAAAATAGTATAGCAAATTAATGTTTTGCTTTGTTCTGGAGAAATTTTGTTATGCCGTAAAATAAAGCATTTTTACAGAAACAACCTAGTACTAGTGCATAAGTCATGTTTGCCAAATGTAGAATCTCTGAGCTTCTGAGCTAAATTCTACTAGCAAAAATTTATTTTATGATTCCTATTCTACTCAGTGTTTCCCAAACTTTTAACATATGTGTACCCCTTCTATAATTTTCTTAAAGCTGAGTATCCCTCGTCAAAAAAAGGATGCATTTTAATGACAATTAAAATACATTTTTCTCTTTTTTTTGGTACATACACAAAAATAATAATAAATGAAAAATAAAATTATTCATAATAAAATATAAATAAAAGTTATACTATAAATAACATTTATTTGGATCAATGAGAAGGGTGAAATTGACTTGATGCATGAGAACGTAGAATTAGGCGCAGCTAAGCACGGTGCAGTGCATATCCCCACCAAACTCCGGTGCAACACGTACCCCCACCAAACTCTTCCCGTACCCCTGGGGGTACACGTACCACACTTTGGGAAACACTGTAAGTGATCCTAAGTGGTTTTTGTTGTTTTGTTTTGCTTTGTTTTACCTGTACTATGAGTCTCCTAATTTTTCTTTTTTTAAAATGTTTATTAATGAAAGTTTTACATATGTCCCCTTCCTCCATTGACCCCTTCAAGCCTGTCCCAGCCCCCACCTCATGCCTTCACCCCACTATTGTCTGTGTCTACGGGTTATGCTTACATGCATTTAAGGGCTTTGGTTGATCTCTTCCCACCCAGGACCTGGAGAGTATTATGCTAAGCAGAATAAGCCAGTTAGAGAACGATAAGGATCGTCAGGGTCTTACTGAGATATATTTAAGGACACCCTATCTACTCTACTCCTATTCTGTGGCCTAACTTCTACAAATGAATTAGGGAAGGAATAGAAATCTAATTCCCCCCACTTCATTTATTTTTGACCTTGCTTATATTTTTCACCTTTATTTTATTTTCTCATGTAGTGTGTGCTCCACTGACACTCAATATCTTAAATTCTTAGTTCTTTCAAGGATGATCAACCTCTTAACTAGTAAGTGCAGTCACAATTTCTCTGTGGCTCAAAGTAGCTGATAAATGGACTGTTGTAAATTTGGGGTGAAATCCAGAGGCCTAACAATTCCAGATACTAACATGTTCAAGACTTCCCGAGTTGAGCACAAAAACTTTGTTTTATTTTACTCTATCCTTCTAAGACAAAACAAAACAAAACAAAAATAATATAAAAAACAGCCAAGTTCTTTAGAGGTCTAATAACCCTAAGAGTAACTGATGACAATGGTTTATGGTAAAGACTTTCTCTATAAAAATCTGTTAAATTATTAACAAAGAAAAATATACATCAAACTTCAAAAGCAGAGAAATTTAAAAATGCTTAGAGAAGCCCTACTCTAGAATTTCTATACCCATTGCTTACATATGAGAGTTCAGACAAGTTAAATACACATTCAAAGCCACAGAGCAAGTCAGTGGTCAATCAGAACAAAAATGCCTGGCTTGATTCTTGAACTTGGAGTCTGGACAATTCCACAGCTTCTGAGTCACTACCTGGCATTTCAGTGCTTTTGCTTACACAGAGAAAAGCTTCTTAGCGAGACACCTAAGGAATTCACTAAGTTCTGGCAAAGTCACAAATAATTCTTTCTGCTGGAGTAAATGGGCTAAATAGGTTGTTGTGTTTTGTTGTCGTCGTTGTTGTCGTTTTTTGCAGTAGAGCATACATTAGACGAAGGCCATATATCAGTAATTTACCCTTCCAGAGGGTAATTATGCAGAACTAAGTCTTAAGGAGTGTATGGATGATAGAAGAAAAAGGGACAGAATAATTTGACTTCCTTTAAATTCTCTATTCTCTTTAATCAATTGACAGCCAGAATTCAATCTTTGAAGTTCAAATGAGTTTTTTCAAAGATGGACCAAAAATGATACTTAGGGGGGGGGGGGGGAATTGAGCACATTTCCAAAAGTTAAAAGTAGTATTATAAACCATAAAAGAGAATTAAGTATAACAAAAATAAAATGTAAAGGTTTTTATTTAAGGTCACCTTATAATCAAACTATGAACTAATAAAATATAATATATTACTTAAAGTTTTCTTCATTAAGATTTTTCCATGTCAGGAATAATATTTTGCAGCTGATGATCTTTTAATGGTACACCTTAAAAATTGAAAGTACATCAATATCTAAAGAGTATAGTTAGTCACAAAGGTATGAGAATTAAAAATTAAATTTTTAATTAACATCAAAGGCAAATTTAGAAAGATACAGTAAAACTTTGACTAACAGAAACTCCTAGCCAAGACTTCAATTAATCAAGATTTTGCTGAACTCTAACATGAGAGCCATATTATCAAAAAATGACCTCATATTAAAAATTTGGTCAAAAAATAATTTAACTAAATTTTCGAATAACTATGCTACTAGTCAGTCTTCTACATCGTATACCGCCTAAGAACAAGTGATATAGATCATAATTCTATAGCAATGTCAACCCTTAGTCCTAAGCAAAGGTCTAAACTATCTAGTTAGAATATCTAAAACCCCGTCAATGATTAGTGCTCAAGCTGCTTGCAGATGGTGATATCTACTCCTCCATGTTAATGCTGATTAACGGAACTGATAGAAGAAAACTACCTGAATGAGTGTTCTTAGAGTATCAGGCACAATAAAGCCTGTGACTAGCAGAATCCTAAATTCTCTGGACACATTTTCACCAATTACACATTCAAATGTAAAAGAGCATTGTGAGTCTTACTAAGCTTCTCATGCAGGGAAGCTTCTCATTCTTCTACTTTTGTTAAAACTGTAGTAATACAAAAGACTGCATTTCCACTAGAGGCCATAGAAGCCATGAGATAGTTGATTTATTTGATTTATTTAAAATCAGGAACGTGGTGATATAGAGGATCGGGTGCATGCCTTGCTCTTTTAGAAACCAAGTGTTCATGGCTGCCCCAAGGACCAGGCATCTGCCAGAAGATGGGGACAGCGTGGAGCCTTCTCAGGAGTCACCTGCTTGTCCTGGGGGAGGCAGAGACCCCAGCAGCAGCTGTGTGGAGTGCATGACCAGAGATCCAAGTTGAGGGGCCTCTCATGAACCACTTTCCTGAGCTTCCACTCTCTCCAGGCGTTCTCATGGGAGCTTCCTCATGGTATTTCTGTCCAAATAGATAAAGCAACTCCTCCTACCAACAGGCGCCTGGGTCTTCACCAGCACTATTTTTTTTTTCTTCATAGCTAGAGCTCTTATAAAATATATTTTCCTCTCATTGCCCACTCTCACCATTTATACATCTTGAAATGGGTGAAGGGGTTGAACAGTCATGTTTTGTTTGTTTTGAATACTTTTCTCTGCAGATTCTGATATGGAGATGCGTCTTCTTCATCCTTTAGTGTACATACAGTATCAATTCCTCCATGAAAAAAAGTGGAGGTAGAAATAGTTTCATGCGGATATCCCATTATATGGATTCATTGTGCTATTTGTGGTATTTACGTACTTGTTCAACATAATTACCAAGCACTATTTCTATGTAAATTTCTGAAAATAGAATTGTGAAGAAAATAAACAGGGCCCGAACTTTCTGTAACTACAGCCTCACTCAGCAGTAGCAACCACGAACAACAGCTTAGAAGGCAGAGCTAGTTGACCCATTTCTCATCTCAGTACAGTTTTCTAAGGAGTCACCACAAATCCATCCAAACCGTCACAAGATATACAAACATTTTTACTGTTATTTGTTAATAGGTGACTATAAAAGAAAGCAAACATCTACCATTTCATGCCACAGAACACATGACCTCCTTCTTCCCCACCCTATATGCCAGGAACTCTTCCTGCTTTTCCCACTTTCCCACTTTTCCCACTTTCCCACTTTATGGATTAAGCACCACTTAATCCATAAATATTTCTTTATTTGTACAGGTATTTCCTGAGTTAAATGAAGGTTTTTGATGATTGTGACTTTTAAGTTAAAGTAATATCAAGCATCTACTAAGTGACTAATAAATTGCAGGAAGAGAATATATATATATATATATATATATATATATATATATATATATATATATATTCCTAAATAAATCTGGAAAAGGAAAAGAAGGAATGGGTGCTCTAAGTGTAAATGAATGGTACATGTCTTCTCTTGTTCATTTTACTGAGCACCTATGTTGAGGCCAGCCCTGTCTTGGGCTTTTGGAAATCATCCGTGAACAAGAGTCAGGACTCTGCCCGCATTATGGTGGGAGAGAGAGATAGTACACAATACACAGAATTAATAAGCAAAATATATAGTATATAAGAAAGTGGGAAAAGCAGGAAGAGTTCCTGGCATATAGGGTGGGGAAGAAGGAGGTCATTTGCAGGATTACATTTGCATTATCCCAAGGGGGGCCCGAAGCAAAGACTGGTGGAAGTAGAGAAAGCAGTAGTGAAAGAGGAACATTCCAAGCAAATGATCTGCTAACTAGACTGAGCCCTGGGTTGGCTAGGAAGTTGTACCTTAGATTATACTCTAAATTGGCAAGTTGTTGATAAAATAGAGAATAAGAAAATGAGGATAGGAAAGAAAAAGTAGATAAGGTAAATAGCTGAATAAAAAGTGTCTAAATAAACAAAACAAAAAATGGGTAATGAGAAACAAAATATCCCATGGCCACAGGCCTAAATGTTCGGATAAGGGGGCTGAGATGTGGATATTTCCATGGGCTTTGAAATGATCTACTATGAGGAGATTAAAAATGGTGGTGGAGTAAGTGGATGCTACACAAACATGCTCCCAGGATTAACTAGAATTACAACTAAAATACAAAAAAAAAATCCTGAATAATCAACTAAGATTATTATATTAAGAAGACAAGCTGGAGAGAGCCCTGATACCTGGGATGGAAAGTGGAGACCACACAGAGACTGGTAGGAGGGGCAGAGGCGCCAAAGGGCTCCCACAGACCACAGCTGAAGTGACAGAGAGAGATCTCAGCTGCGGGGGGTTGCCACTGAGAACTCTGGGGTCTAAACCCCAAGTTGGACCCCCAGCAGAGAGTCCCGGAACAGAGAAAGGTGGCCACATAACATCATGCTGTGTAAAGCTGTAGGTTGCAGTACAGTAAGGCAACCTTACAACAATGGATAAAATGGAGAGTTCTGTGCAGCCATGGAAGCCAATAATAGTCCAGGGACTTGAGGAGCTAATGCTGCAAGTGGATAAAGGCCACAGGAAAGGTTGTCTGAAGATGCTGGAGACCCCATCTGCCTTGCATGTTGTCTTCCATGACAAGAAGTGAATGCAATTAACAACCTAGGCGTTATAATGAATTGTGGGCGATGGAAGGGCATATGAACAGTAGATAGCATTCACTCCATATTCAGCAGCACTCAGGCTGTTTTACTGTCTTTTCACAGATTAGCTACTAGGCCAAAGCCTGCCCTGGACAGCAAAGTGCATGGAGCCAGCAAGCAGGATGGTTTTATGCATCGCTGCGCAGCACTCTGCAGGCACCTGTCACAGGAGCTGTCAGAGGCACAGGCTGAATCGATAGAAGCTCCCAAAGTGCTCAGCTCTCTGCAGCTCAGGGGAGCAGTAAGCTTGGCACAGCCCCTTTAAACCAAAAGGAACAGCTACAATTGTGTTTATTAAATACGCCCCAGCATCTTAATATTAATGCCCTAACATCATGACACTGTTAGTCATTACATAGCATCTACGCTCTCACTCCTTGGTCCATGTGGATTTTGATGACTTGCTTCTCAGCACAACAGTGAAAACCCCAGCTGCCCCGGACATGGCATCACCAGAAGGAACGGAGCCGTCTAACGGAGAAACCACTTGGAGCTGGTAGTTTGCTCGATGCCCGACAGATGGCTAAGAAAATACAGAAACACTACCGTCCCCGTATTTCCATTGTCAAAGGACATCGATTGTCTTTCAGGAACGAACCGATATGGAACTCCTCTAACGTTGAGTAATGTTTATTCATTTTGATCCTGTCCTTAAATACCATAAACAAGATAAAGCACCGATTCCACGTTATTGGTGTCAGCACCATCATGCAGTATGGCTCCTAGCTGACTGCCTGCCATCCGGACCAAACAGCAGCAGCGGGTAGCACAAGGCTGTACACATCACCCACATGTGTACACCTCAGCAAAGGCTTATCTGCATGTGCTTCTTATGTGCCCACGGTAACAGTTTCCCAGAGGCTGTAATTCTAAGTAATGACAAGCTGAATTTATAACAACTCAGAAGTAGTCAGATAGCATGGAAAGAAGTTGGGGATACAAACAAAGAAGCAAGTTTTTCTAGAGAGTGAGAGCCTAGTTCAGAGATTTTCAACTGGTGTGCCCCCAGAGGTACCCCGGTGAGCAGGGAAACGACTCAAAACACGCAGTGCCCAGCTAGTCAGGGGCACTGACCTCTTCTACCCTGGCCCCCGTTTGTCCAGGAGATAGGGTTACAAAGACATTTTATATATGTATTTCCATCTGCTATTTTTATAATGTATCAAAATGGTTGTCATTTTGACCAAAAAAAAACAACCCTGAGTCATTAAATAGTTTGGATTCAATTTTGGTAAAATTTTAAATTAGAATAGTTTTACTCTAATAGGTGAGACACCATGTTCTGCCTAGAAATCAAAATGACCTTAAAATGGCATCAAGAAACTAAGGCTTAGTCCCATTGAAAACATTTTTCCTACTGAAGTAAAGTACACTTAGGCCTGTTAATATACAGTATCACTTAGCTCAGTACCAGCTCAGCGCCCGGAGGTGAAACTCACACAACTTCCGCTAAATTCTTAGCATTTCTACCACAGCTGCACTATGTGTGCATCAATCACCTGTAAAATCAGCAGAACACGTTCCGCAAGTGCCCGCTGGGCATATATAAACACAATCACACATTTGAGCCACACCTTTGTTTATATAATTTTATAATGATGCCAATAATTACCACACAACTAAATTATTCAGCAAATTGTAACTGCTACACTAAATTACTTTATCAGTGTTGTACGTTGCCATGGAGATTAAATTGCTAACTTAACTCATGAATTATCTTATAATTTCTATCTTTATCAATATGAATGCGAATGAGTGAATACAACTCAGAAGCTGGGCAAACCAGTTAGTATTTTCTTGATATCTTTTCTAGTCACACAGCTTCTACATGATGATGTGAAAGTTTATCAGGTTCTCTAACATCTCCAAAGCAATCCTGAGCAAGGAAAATTAAAGGGACAATAAGATAAATCTCTCAGAAGATACAATTTCCAACTTCTGTCAGAAACTAACTGGTTAGAAAACTTTATAGCTTAAACTAGCCGTTATGTTTTTATGGTTCTGTGTATTTTCAAACATAAGAATAATGCTTTCTCACTGTAGACTGTCCCCATACAGTAAGCCCAGGCACAGTCCACACAATGGGTCATAAGTCTCGCTGTATTTTTCTACAGCATCTTTTTTATAGGTCTACAAATACCCCTGAGAATTCTCCTGCATCTAAAATCACTTCCCATTTAAAACTACCTCCTGATAACTACTGAATGTAGGGCAATCCTTGGCAACCATCCTCCAACAATTTGTGAATAAGAAATTTGGTCATAATTTCTCTGTGTGAGAGTTCATTATTGGGTATAAAAATGCTACTGGTTTTGAATATTAATTTTGACTCCTGCTACTTTGCCAAATTCATGTATTAGGTGAAGTAGTTTCTCGGTAGAGTCTTCTGAGTGTTCTTTCTGCAATATCATGTCATCAGTGAGTGACAGTTTCACTCCCTCCTTCCCAATGTGGATGCCTTTTTCCTTCTTCTTCTTGTCCAATTACTATAACTCAGTGGGCAGCAAACTGTGGCTCACGAGCCACATGCAGCTCTTTGGTTCCTTGAGTTTTTAGCAAAGGCCAGCTTAGGAGTACCCTAATTAAGTTAATAACAATGTACCTACCTATATAGTTTAAGTTTAAAAAAATTGGCTCTCAAAAGAAAGTTCAATCGTTGTAATGTTGATTTTTGGCTCTGTTGACTAATGAGTTTGCAGACCACTGCTATAGCTGAATAAGAGTGGTAAACGCAAACATCCCTGCTTTGTTCCTGATCTTAAGGGAAATACTTTTAGGTATTATATATGGCCTTTATTATCTTGAGGTTCTGATCCCTCTATTCCCACGCTGCTGAGAGTTTTCATCATAAATGGGTACTGGGTTTTATCTAATGCCTTTTCCGCATCTATTGATATGATCATGTGATTCCCTATCCTTCATTTTGTTTATGTGATGTATTCTGTTTATTGATTTGCAAATATTGTACCAACCTAGCATCCCCAGAATAAGTCCCACATGACCATGCTGTATAACCGTTTTAATATATTATTGAACCTGGTTTGCTAATATATTGTTGAGGATTTCAGCATCTACATTCATCAGGGATATTAGCCTGTAGTTCTCTTTTTTTATCTGATTTTAGAATTAGGATAATGCTGGCCTCATAAAAAGAGCTTGGAAGTATTCCTTGAAATTTTTGGAATACATTCAATTAAAAAAAAAGAAATTGGGTCATCAAAGTGAGCTAGTCTTCTATAGGTAGTAGGCGTTGAAAGGATCCAAAGGCATATGCAGATTAATACCAACTGGAAGATTCCAGGTGCACTGAAAAAATTAGAACTTCATCACAGGTCAATCAAACCTTTACATATACAATTCCAACACACCAGTATTCTCTGGGTGATAGAAACCACCAAGCTTCTTAGGCTTATATCTCCAATATAAATTTAGAAAGACATTCATCCTTAAATGCCCCAGTGCATTGCTGGATTATTTATGAATAGAGCAAGTTTAAGAGACTTAGAGAAGCCCCAATTTTTCATTGGATTGGGTATACATGAAAGCTGTTTATGAATTCATTCATAAATATCTCTTTATCCAATTGTTAACACAACATGAATTTTTATATAATTGGTAAAATGATAACATACTCATTTCAAATTTAAAGAAACTTTTACAGATATTTCTTCAATACACAGGTAAATGTTCAGAATGTTAACAACACATCAGACATTAGGGAAAGGGTCTACATGAATGCAAGAGATCATAGAGGATGTGGAATGCTCTATTAATGCTAAAATATAAACAGCATGGATAGACCTTGAGAATATCACACTAAGCAAAATAAGTTGGACAGAAAAACTCAAAAACCATATGGTTTCACTCATATGAGATATATAGAACTGAAAGCAACATATGGACAAACAAGAAAACAAAAACTCATAGACACAGATAACAGAATGGTGGTTACCAGAGGGAAGAGAGTGGATAGTAAAAAGGTGAAAGGGATCATATACCTGTGATGGAAGATTTGACTTTGGGTGGTGGGCATGCCATGCAACTTATAAGTGTGCACCTGAAACCTATGTAATTTTATTGACCAGTGTTACCCCAATAGATGTGTCGTTGTTTTTTTAATTCAAAAGAAATGAAGTTTAAATTATTTCAAGCTCCTGAGGAGACAAGTTTTTCTTCATAAAATTGAGAGTTTTCTATCTTAAAATGTAATTAAATACCAAAGCATGTGGCCAGGTCTTACAAGGCCACATTGAATGTTGCTGGATTATTGATAAAACCTCACAAGTGGTTTTAGTTTCTAGTTTTCCCCCTTCCCAACAAAACTCTATGCATAGGTTGTAGACCTTTTTCTGGAACAAAAATTTTATATATATATATATATATATATATATATATATATATATATATATATGTATCCAATATATAACATCTTTCTATTTTTCCAACTTTTCTCTAGAATTAACTCTTACAGCAGTAATAAAATAATCTATTGAAAATGGCATTCTTGCCGAAACCGGTTTGGCTCAGTGGTAGAGCGTCGGTCTGCGGACTGAAAGGTCCCGGGTTCGATTCCGGTCAAGGGCATGTACATTGGTTGCGGGCACATCCTCGGTAGGGGTTGTGCAGGAGGCGGCTGGTCAATGTTTCTCTCTCATTGACGTTTCTGGCTCTCTATATCTCTCCCTTCCTCTCTGTAATAAAATCAATAAAATATATTTTAAAAAAAGAAAAGAAAATGGCATTCTTGCTTAACTCTCATTTCCTGTTTCAGCACTTTCCTTCTATAGTCCATATGCTTCAACCAAACAGAATTTCTGTTTAGTTCTCAAATGTATCATGTTTTGTTTAGCATTTGTTTCTTTGCCCATATAATTCCTTCTTTTTAAAAATTTATTTTACTTCATCTTTCACTGAGTAATCCTAGTCAAGACTCCCATTTCTGATTAGGTGTCACTCCTTAAAAAAATAATCTCTAGTACTAACAAATTATATTTGTTGACTTTTCCATGGATCCATGATAGCACATATCATACCAAATATTTTAACTATTTTCATTTAACAAATGTTAAAATATAATAAAAATTAACAATTCTTCCACTAGATTAAAGACACTTAAATCTAAAATCTGAAATTTTAAGAAAAAGAAATCCATCATGTAAATGTTATCCACTAGCACCTAAGAAGCAATATGCATCCTTAATTATCTTAATTATCTGACTTAGGTATATGGCTAAATATTGAGGGAAGTGCTAGGCAGTAGATTACAATTAAGTTTATACTTAAGCAACATATAACTAGGCAAACAATTATTCATAAAATAGGCTCAGTATTAAAATTAAGAATCGAGATATTTATAATATTATTTCTTATTTTAGTGATATTTTAGACTTAATTAGGTAAAGATAAGCAAATTAGTAAGGAAATAAAACATACTACCTTTGTGACACAGACAAAATAGTTCTTGATTGTTTATCAATAAAATTATTGAAAATTGGGTAATATCATTGAAAGCTATCTTTATATACTTTAGAGCAGTGTTTCCCAAAGTGAGGTACGCATACCCTCAGGGGTATGGGAAGAGTTTGGTGAGGGTACGCATTGCACCGGAGTTTGGTGGGGATATGCACTGTACCATGCTTAGCTGCGCCTAATTCTATGTTCTCATGAGTCAAGTCAAGTTCATCCTTCTCATTGATCCAAATGAATGTTATTTGTAATATAACTTTTATTTATATTTTGTTATGAATACTTTTATTTTTCATTTATTATTATTTTGCGTATGTACCAAAAAAATAAATATATTTTGATTGTTATTAAAATACATTCATTTTTTTTGATGAGGGGTACTCAGTGTTACGAAAATTATAGAAGGGGTACACATATGTCAAAAGTTTGGGAAACACTGCATTAGAGCAATGCTGACTAAATGTGTTAATCATGTTGACAGCTAATAAATAACATGTAGTACCCTAACTTTTCCCATCCCCATGTTTGCCTCTCTTCAGATACCTTTTCCCCCCCATGTATTGTTAAGAAATCGAATAAACTTTCTCCTTGTCCCTGGAGTTTTCTCTGTGCTGTGGGGAGCCAGCCACTCTCAGCCAGCCCTGGAACTTGGATATTGATGTGTCTCTCTAGGAGCTAAAGAGAAGATGAATTACTAGTTGTCATTTCTTAAGAGTGTCTTTTAGCTCCTCAGGCTTTGGTAAATGAATAAAATGACTTGAAACAGTAAAAATATTGGGATTATCATTAATGACATCCCTGCAGTTGCATGTCAATATCAAAAGGCACACGGGCCAAGAAAATCACTCACACTAAACTTCAAGCCGAGAGCCAGGGAATATTCTCGCATCTTGACTAACAACGGAGAGGCAAATTGAGCATCATAAAGAGAATAGCAAGCGATTGACAGGAAAACTAAGAAGTGAATGGAAACCCATAGAATTTGGGGAAAGGCAAATTCCATGTTTAAGTTAAGAATCAGAACAGAGAGCCCTTTTCAAGTACTGTTGACAATTCAGGTGCTTCTGTCAGAGAGGAAGATGTCAGCATACACCCCCAAGCTGAGTGCAAATTTCTACCTGCTAAAACATTAGTTTTCAATAAATACCACTCTAATCAGTTCATCAGAAACATCTGGAATTCCACCAGGGATCTATTTAACCTCAGGACTTGCTACCGTCCCTGGGAAGAAGCCATTTTAGATGGAGGTGGGAAGTTTAGATGTCATCTGATGACTGTACTGAATCACTGGAGACTAAGATCCCTGTCACATATCTGGTTCCTGAGCAAGAGAAGCTGCACATCCTAAACCACTCTGTGCCTGTAAACAAGATGTTACAAATGGATATTACATCTGCATTCAGTTACTTGGTAATCCTAAACATACTTTAAGTATGTTTATTCATGTGAATTTTTTTAATTTTATCTAGACTGAATGCATTCTTATGTTTATTAATTATTTTCTATTACATTTCTCAGAATTGCATTTCTTCATGCATTTTGAAAATGTCTGATTTTGACTTGAGGTTCTTTGTTGTCCTTTCTTTCTCTTTCATTCTCTCACATTTCCATCTCACTCAATGTGGAATCACTCCCCCCTTGCCCTGGTGTAATCAGATCTTATCTAGACATTCCAGACCCACAGTGATATTGGGGATATAATAAACCATGCCACCAGGCCAGTAGGTATTTAGATACCAGGACCTTGTCTTCTAGGCTCCTCTAAGATGAATACTTTCATATTAAATATACCCCCAGGCAATGCTGTAAGAGTTAGTTTCTCCTCGCCCCCATTCTTGCTTTTTAGCTGTGATCTATTCTCCAGCACCCCACTTTCTGAGAAGTGATGCATAGAAACCTTTACCATCTTTTAAAAATTGGAATATGTAAAACATCACTGACAGATTCAAAATGAATAAAGAACGCCTGAATAGTGAATGAGTAAATATACAATTATACAGTTATAGCTGTGGAGAGGAGGCAGGCTGGTGGAATACAGTAGGTAAGAAGAAATCATGATGATCTGACAGCTAAATAGGATATGTTTGATTGTCTTTGGAGTTTAGGGAAGACTTAGTGGGGAATGTGGAGCTGCATGAAAGAGGGAAAAAGAGCTGAGTACAGTAATAAAAGATTTCTTTTGCCACATTATTTCACACATTTGTATTTACTTCTCTGTTAGTTTTGTACCAGTTTGCCTTGTGATGTGCATTTTTTCGCTTAGGTAAGTATTTCTGAAGTTATAAAGTCCTTAAGATGTTTAGACAAAAGGGGTGAAAAAGCTTTCTTCTAACTAGAATTGTTTCATTTTAACCATCCCTTCTCTTTTGCCGCCAGAAACAAAGCCCAAGATCATTGGCTACGGGGAGACTTTATTCCCAGGAGGGAACTCCAGGCCCTGGTGGAAGACAACAGTGGACACCATTCACTCCCTGAAGACACTGCTATGACTAAATGCTAAGGACGCATTAGGTCTACAGTGCAATTGGTCTGGGCTCATTCATTTTAGGAGAGAAAAACAGCAAGCCTTGTATGTATTGTTTTCTTTATCTTCCTTAATGAGTGCTATTACTCCACAGATGCTCCTGTCCAGATATTGGAGCTGCTTTAGCAATAGTTGGATTCAAATGCTTCCTGACTGAGAAATCTTGAACTTGGCATAAAATGGTTTACTGGACAGGATGATGATTTTACAGAGTCTGTAAACCATAAAATTATATGGTACTTCAGATTATCTGGCACTGTAATGCGGTGAAAAGAACAAGAAATAAAAATCCTATTACATCTATATTTGCTCCATCATTTACTATTTGTATAATCCTGCATTCCATGAGCTATTAAAATCACTGAAAATGAATTCTATCTTCTCTCCTCTGAAAAAATTCAAATTAGTGAATTTTAGGTAATTTAGAATTTAGATAATTGTGGTATTTTTAAGGTATTGAAATATAATTAAAATATTGAAATAATCCACTGATAAATCAGATAATAAAAAATACATTTCTCAATCTCTTTCACCTGTTAGGTTTGAAAGGAAGCAGGAAACAGACCACCAGGGAATTTTAAAATAAAGTTTATTCCTCGGTAATGGGTGGAATCCATCACAGAGGTAGAGAAATCAGAATTGGAGGAGGGGGGAGGGGACAGAGAAAGACCTAGCCGGGCTGACTCCTGGGATGGAGGAGAAGCAACACATGTCTTGCCTGGAGATATCTTTTAAGGGCTGGAGAGGAAGGGGGTTGGGCCCAGGGCAGAACAGGAAGGGGTGGGTTCTAAGGACACTTTGGCACGTGCTGATTGGTGGTTCAATGTCTTTGAGATGTCTCTGTGACAGGTGCCAGTCATGTGTTAGCTCTGCCCACCAGTTGGGCGGGGACACACACACACACACACACACACACACACACCTTTCATCACCCTCTGTCTTTCTCTGTATCTCTCTAATAATAACAGTACCTTTGAGTATTATTTTGATAGTGTCTTTCCAACTCCTCTCTTCTTTGATAATAGCTCAATTTTGAAACTAACAATGGCTCCTTTATTTATCATTAACATTACCACTTCAGCCCCTTGTTGCATTTTTTATTACTGACTTGATCAATTCCATGCTATGTAATATGAGGATTAATAAAGAAAATTGTATAATAAAGCTCTATATATTATAAAATAGTTTCCCTTAGAAATATGTATTGTCCTTGCTGTTCAAAATCTGACACCTCATGTATCATTGCAAGGCTTATTTATTATTTATCTGTATTGATTTGGGAGAGAGGAAGGGAAAGGGAGAGAAAGAAATATCAGTAGGTTGCTTCCCGTATGCACCCTAACCAGGAACCACACCCGACATTTCAGTGCACAGGTCTGTGTTCCAACCAACTGAGCCACAAGGGCCAGGGCTGGGGGCGTATTTATCAAGTCCATTGGTTTGATGGCCAATGGCTCATCTGCTGATCAACATAGCATTTCTCCTGACAATAGTGGCTAGTCATTGGCGTGCCACTTTATCAGTTTTTTAAAATGTGTGGTCTGCTTACCATCATAAAAAACCCTATTAAATAACAGATGCACATATCATTACATGACATCAAAACTTACTTTAGTAATACAGGGGATTTTCCTGGGTATCCTTTTTCAAAAATTGGTAAAGTTCTTGTTTTTATAGGACAAAAGTTTAACTCACTGCCTATTATTTTTCATCTTCAAAGGGAACAGACCAATATTAGGTGTTATTTAATTTATCACAATCAACAGGAAGGCTGCTTTCCGTGACAAACCATTCAAAACCCTTTACAAAGAAATGTTTTGAACTAGCGAAGAGGAATGATAGGATGCCAAAAGCACCACACAAATGGAGACCCTGTGTTGTTACAGCATTGATAATGCTGTCCTTTAATGTGATTCTCAGAACAAGCGCTGTTGTTCCTCTTCTCACAGAAATAAAAGACACTGAGGAAGAGAAAGGCTAAGCAAGGTGCCCAGGGCCAACCCCCACTAAGTGCTGCTGCTGGGATGCAAACGGGGGAACCCAGCTCCAGATCCAGCCTTTTGAGTGCCTCGTAGCCACACCACAAAACAGACCATACACATGTATGTGAAAACATCCCCCCACCTTCCCAGAACATAGTATTGCTCAATAAATCTGAATGCACGCTTACCTTCCAGACTCCTGCAAACCAGAGCTTCCTTCAGTGGCATAATCTTCAACCATGAAGATTTTTATGATCAAGACTGCTTCACAAGTTTCTGAAAAATAATTGGGGGAAAAATAATTGTTGGGAAGATAAATGGTTGAAGTAGTCACTCTTTCCTCACAAGAAAAAAAAATAAAAAAATAAAAAATAAAAATATATATAAAATCAATAATTTTTCCTGGACGCATCAGAAAATTGAGGGCACCAGGCAAACTAATGCCCCAAATCTAGAAAGATGTAGTGGACAGGGAGCATCCTAGCTTACCCAGAGCAAAGCCCAGTGGGTAGCCTGCAGATGGAACATCACAGCTGGAGCCAATGTTAGCAGGAAGACTTTACACCATAATCAATGACCGGCTGTAGGCTCAGGGCAGACTAGCTTGAAATTTAAAAACTCAGAAAAGGCCCAGTATTTCTCCAGCCCCACTCCCTAACCCCTTATTCTTATGAGTTTTACCTGTGGGAGGCCCATTGTTCTCACTGTAAAGATGAAAGAAAAAATCCTTCTGCGCTTCAGGCCAGGGGGGAGAAAAGGTAACTACTTTAAAATACACTGAGAGTTCTCCTTTCTACCAAACAAGACCTGCATTCTGGGAAATGTAGCCAGAGCTCCTGGAGTTTTTCCAGAGATTATTAGCCAGCCTTGGAGAACCAAAACCCCCAACTCCAACTCCAGCCACCTCCACTCAGTCCCCCACCAGAAGAAAGAGAAACACGCAACTCAGGCTCAACTACACACTGACACCTGGTCACAGGACTATGGGCCACTCCTCTCCCCACACCCACCGCTGGGCCCACATGGCCCCTGTCATAAAGAGGGATTGCAGTTGAAAGGACTCCAAGCCTCAGACTCTATTTAGGGAACATCGAGAAAAACTCAAGGCCAATAAGCAGGCAGAAACAAGGATGCTAAGAGAAACTGGAGACTCTGACAGCAGTCACAGCAAACAACACACTTCACCTAACTCCCAGACAGATTCAAAAGAAAATCCCAGAGGAACCAAGAAGGCAGCATAAGCAATTGCCTGTACTCACCACCTCCCACAACCACATCACAATTACAACTAAAATGCAGAACAAACAGTGATGCAAAACCACCCAAAAGCTGGCTGAATGTAAGTCCTCGAGAGGTAAAGAAGGAAGCACCCTGAGACTGGCAAGAGGTGCTGAGGCCTGGAATGGGCTGACCTGGCGTCCATGGGGGCCACTGTTCTAATCTGGAGTAAGAGAGTCTCTGGTGAGGTTGCTGGGGGAGCAAGGGGTCCCAACCCACACCAGAGCCCAGCCCAGGCTCTCAGAGCTGGAAAAAGAAGCGCCTATGGGCAGTAAGAACTACAGGCTGTAAAAACCAGTGTGGATTGGGGCTCAGTGACACAGAGGCTGCTGGAGACCCAGCTGCTCCTCTTAAAAGGCCAGCATCACGAACTGAACTTACAAGGTCTGCTTCCTCTGAGCTCCAGCACCAGGGCAAGGCTCTGAGATGCACAGACACATAGAAAGTGGGACTGGATTGTCTGGCATTGGGTCATGAACTCAGGGTGGCTTTCTCCCAGACAGAGGTGCTCACAGGGATCACTATTCCTATGCTGGGACCTCCCTGGTCACTGAGCTGACTGGCAGCCTTTTCTGTTTGCTCTGCTCTGGTGATTTCCTGAGACACAGCCGTGTCCAATTTACAACCCCACCCAAGCTATGCAACTACTTTTGCACATGAATCCTCTGTCCTTGCTCAGCCTTATATCTTTCAAACAAGCTGCAGCTGGGTCAGGAAGCCCAAAACCTATCAATAAAAGGCCCGAACTCTGGCACCAGCACCAGCCTGCCTTGCTTCACAGCTGGGCCTTGTCTGGGAACTTCCAAACATAATACAAAAGGAGGAATCTGCATATTTCTTTGTATCTCCTGCTCGGTGGCCCCAGCAGTGACCAGCTTTGCACCTACCTAGAGACCCAAGATCCAGTGTACCCAGTGGTCAGTGAGAGACCTTACCAGATTACAACTCTTCACATCCATAAGAGACAACTCAAGGGGCAGACTCAGTGAGCACCAAAGCCCCACTGCAGCAAGTCCTGCTCAATGGGGGTGTCTCCTGCACAGCAGCTCTCCCACTGCAGTCACAGCTGGTCCCCACAGCCAATTGGCCTGGAGGTCAATTCCTCCCAGTGACACCAATAGCAACCAAGTTTCAACTACAAGTCTGGGCTCACAGCCCACAAAGGGTTGCACCTAGAGCTCCCAGCTCAGCTGACTGGGGAGGCTGAGCCACTGGGCCCTAAAGGACACCTACTATACAAGGCCACTTTACCAATTCAAGGAGATATAGCAGCTCTACCCAATACATCTAAATAAACACAGGGAAGCAGCCAAAATGCAGACACAAAGAAACATATCACAAATGAAAGAAATGTCAAAAAAAAGCAAAGTACTGGATATAAAGTTCAAAACCATGGTTATAAGGTTACTCAAGAATCTTCTAGAAACTTCCAAGGAACATAGTGAGACTTTCAAGGATCTTAGTGAAAATACCATAATAATAATAATAATAATAATAATAATAAAATACACTGACTGAAATAAAGAATGATACACAGGGATTCAACAGTAAAGTAGAGGATCCTGAGAATTAAATCAAAGATATGAAATATTAGGAATAAAAAAAACCCAGAAGAACAAAAAGTAAAACGAATCCAAAAATATGAAGACAGTGTAAGGAGCCTCTGGGACAACTTCAAGGATACCAACATTATGGGGGTGCAAGAAGAAGAGAGAGAGCAAGATTTTTAAATCCTATTTGAAGAAATAATGACACAAAATGTCCTCTACCTGGTGAAAGTAATAGACTTACAAGTCCAGAAAGCACAGAGAGTCCCAAAGAAGAAGAAACCAAAGAGGACCACACCAAGACATATCATCATTAAAATGCCAAGGACTAAAGTCAAAGAGAGAATCTTGAAAGCAGCAAGAGAAAAACAGTTACCTACAAGGTAGTACCCTTATGATTTCCAGCTGATTTCTCAACTGAAACTATGCAGGCCAGGTGGGAGTGGCAAGAAATATTCAAAGTGATGAATAGCAAGGGCCTACAACCAAAATTACTCTACCCAGCAAAGCTATCATTTAGAATTGAAGATCAAATAAAGAGCTTCACAGTCAAGAAAGAGCAAAAGGAGCTCATCACCACTAAACTACTATTATATGAAATGTTGAAGGATATTCTTTAAGAAGAGAAAGAAGACAAAGAAAAATATAAAAAAAATATGAACAACAAAAGGGCAACAAATAGATACCTATCAACAATTGAATCTAAAAATAAAAATAAAATAATAAGAAATCTAATGAACAGAATAAACTGGTGAATAAAATAGAATCAGAAGCATGGAAATGGAGAGGACTGACAATTCTCAGAGATAAGGGTATTGGGATGGGAAGAGATTAATAAATCATATATATGCATTACCTATGGACAGGGACAATGGGATGATAAAGGTATGGGGTGGGGCAGAAAATGTGTGGATGGGGCAAAAACAAATGTGTGGATGGGGGTAAAAAAGAGGGACATCTCAAATAATCACAATAAAGATTTTAAAAAGAAACCAATACACTATTTATGTGAGCATTTAAAATAAAATCCACCTGCTAAAGGCTTATCTAGCTCAGTTCACTTCGTCTAATATAGAGTTGATATCAATCTAACAATACCAATAATTACTTTAATATAAACAGTCTAAAGATACCCATAAAAAGACAGAGACTGTCAAAGTGGATTAATAAAAACAGAATCCAACTATGTTACCTTCAAGAAAGATAATGCTTAAGCTCCAGATTCTTGTTCTTCAAGGAAAGATGTGAATTCCTCACAATACTGACTTTTTACCTCATAATTTTTTCAGTATTTTTATAGCAAGTATTTTTTTTAATATGCTGCTTTGCAAATAACAGAAACCCAGTCCCAAGTGATTTAAGAAGAAGTAAACATTTCAGATCATGGAATTCATTTGTCCCAAACTTCAGGTCTTAGCTCAATGCAGAGCTCGAACTATATCACCAGAATCAAGTTTCTATTTCTCCACTACATTTCTCTATGTAATTTCATTCTCTGATGGGTTTCAAGAGGGCTGCTAGAAGTGCCCAGGTTCAAAGCCAACCAAAAATAGTGAGATTCTTTCCCCACCACATGACACCAAACTCATTTTGTTTCATTGTTCTAACTGGCTTCAGGGACCATAGGTAAACTCACCATACTAGCCTGAACAATAGGGTTGGATCTATGGGGGTTAAATGTCAGTGGAAACACATGAGACAGGAAGGAGGAGAATGTGATTTTTTTGGAGGGAAAACCGGTACTTCCAAGCAAAGGGGGTTTGAAAATTGATGTCCACTACATGTCATTGAACAAAAACATCGGGTATTTTTCTTCATTGTGCTCAAATAATTTGCTCATTGTTTCTTTTCACATGATATATATATATTTGGGAAATGGATTTAACTTGAATTAAATCACACTGAAATTAAGAACATGAATTGAAATAAATTGAAGAGGTGAATATTAGAGATTTATCCCAACTGCCTAATTTTGTAGCCAGTAGAATGAGGAATGGTTACAGGAATAAACTGGCCTTTCATTCTATTATTCAGTGAAAAATTAGCAACATTTCAAACAAGAACAAGTAATACCTGTCTGAGATAGGGACGTGTTCCCCCCCCCCCAGTATATCTGATTTTAAAGTTGAAAAATGAATAGGAGTTTTTGTTCATTAGTTTTTGAGCATTTTGGCACATCACTGGCACATTCTGCTGGGAAAGTTCTGTGTAATAATAAGTCTTTCACACACAAAAAAAAATGTGAAAGAGCAATTATAAACTCTCCAGAAACATCCCTTGACATATTTAGGATGAGATTCACATTAGGTTCACACTCTTCTCCATGTAGGCATGACCTTTTCATATTGAGATATTATATCAGATAGGTTACTGCACTTCAGGGAGGCTAATTAAAACATTTTACAAATAGCAAGACAAAAGGAAGAGAGGGAAGGAGAGGAAAGGAGTGAAGGATAAGTACATATTTTGGCATCTGCATTTTTCTAAGCAAATCAATCATATTCATGGAAGACCTCTTCTTGCTCCTAACATAAAGCATGAGCATATTTTCCTTATTGAACATCAAGTCATATGTTAGGGGAAGACATTTGTAACACTAAACACATCAAACAAGAACTCTGGATAAGATCAAAAGCCAAATGTATTTTTTTAATAACTATTTTTGCCCAAAGACTGAATTTCCCGAACATTTTACCTCTGAGGAAAATCAGCATCTTACATTCAAAGAGCCATGTTACCAATGCTTATGACCAAATCCATAACATGGAAACCTGGGGAGAGAGATATTAGAAGCCAGAAATTAATGGCAATTATACTTCCATTGTCATTTATACTCATTTGCTTATTATGAAGTATTCTTGCTTCATTGATAACATTACCACACATTTTTTAAATGTGGGTTGCACAGGTTGGGATTTATGAAATTTCCAGCTATAGTTAGTAATTTATACTTTACAATGCCAGTTTTAAGGAAAACAACTGGGTTCAAGTAAAAATCATATTTCATAATAGAACTAAAATAAAGAGTTTCAACACTATTTCATAAATTTGGGTGTGTATGTGTGTATTTTCTGGTTTCCAGGTAAGTCCTATCTTTAAAATTTATGTTTTAGAAATTTACATTTTAATAATACCAAATGATGCAATCAGTGAGCAGGCACCTAAACTTGATCTATGCTCCACAAAGACTCCAGTTACTGTTACAGATTATCATGCACAACTTTGTGTTTGCCCTTCATGAGATACCAGCATTACCTGTTCTGCAGAAGCTACTAAATTGCTCCCACTTTTGTTTCCTTAGTCATCCCTCTCCCCTCAACCAGCCTGATCTCTGATCTTCCATCTCCCCTGGAAAACAAACCAGGTGAGGATAACTGTCTTAGTGCATTCAGGTTGGTATCACAAAAATACCATAGGCTGGCTGGCTTAAACAACACACAGTTATTCTCTTAGTCATGGAGCTGGGAAGGTCAAGGTGCCAACAGATTTGGGGGCTGATGAGGGCCTGCCATCCTATGAGAAATGGCTCACCTGTCCAAATTCAAATTATGGGTGCAAGGAAACAGAATTATGGCGAAAATGAGACCTTTAATACACTCCAAGGGTGTCCATCCCATGGTACAATCATAGGCACATGTGGTGCAGTAGCCCATTTATTTACTCCCTCCTCTGCTTCCCCATTGGCTGAGTGCTATTTGGTCACCTAGGTCTTGCTGTCTCCCATTGGGCCATTTAAAATACTGGGCTGAGGCCTTTCTAGATGCCTCCACTTTCGCTGCCTAGTTGACACAGAGGCCTTGGGGTTTCCACCATGATGTTGGCCCACGTGCACAGCTCTTCCCCCCTCCCACCTCCCTACAGTCTGCCTGCCCTGGATAATTCAGTAGATTCCATCAAAAGCTGTCCACTCTGGAGATGGGTCACAGAGGTC
The DNA here is from genome assembly GCA_963924515.1 of Vespertilio murinus. Classification (NCBI taxonomy): domain Eukaryota; kingdom Metazoa; phylum Chordata; class Mammalia; order Chiroptera; family Vespertilionidae; genus Vespertilio; species Vespertilio murinus. Next base: position 53,907,221 of record OZ004711.1, on the reverse strand, counting down.
CATTTTCTACACTTCCATCTCCTAGACAGCTGTCCTTCCCTGTGTCCTCATTTGAAATATCCCTATGCAGTGGAGCTTCCCAGAGCCTGTGGTTTAGAAAGTGGAAGTGAACCGATTCCCTTGAAAACATATCTAATTCCTGAAAAAAATAAAATCTGTGGTTCTTGATGTACAAGCAAAACTATAAATACAATTTTTCAAAATAACAACAGCAATAATAACAAAGGCAAATCATGGATTTTATACCTATACTTTGCACTGAGAAAACTGGAAGTTGAAGCCTTTACCTGCATTGATCAAGGACTCTGATAACATTAGCTACAGTGATGTCATAAGCCCTCTCTTTTTAAAGTAAACACCAAATTCGTTTAAATCCCCGTCAATTAGGACATAATTATAGAATGGCATCAAATTAAGAGTTAGTCCTAATCTCTTCCCAAAATCTAAATAATGTATTTTTCAAAGATTAGAACCACCCAAACCTTCCCACAGTAATTAAAGTAATACAAAATCCTTCCCATGGACGGTAAGGCCCGAGGGCTCTGGCCGCTCAGGGCTGTCTGACCTCTGTTCTCCTTGCTAAGCCTCTCCAGCCACACTGACCCTCTTTATAACTTTTAATGGGGTTCAGTGATCAACACGAACATCAGTTTCCACTTTCAATTTCTAGAGTGCTGATTGCACATACAAAATCAATTAGTCTTTGAACTGATGTGCTATTTCCTGCACAGGGAACACGGTTCTCCCAGACCTTGACATCAATCACAGTTTTAACATTTTTTATATCCTTATAATCTGCTCCAATGACTTCTCCTAGAAGCTTTGGCCGAGCACTGAAGTTAGCATTTTCACATTTCCAGTAAGCCCCAGTTCCATTGCCCTATTTTATTTGCTTCATAAAGTTTGCCACTGTCTGAAATTATGTAATGAATCATTGTGTCCAATAAAAGGGTGTTTGGGGCTTTTTAAATTTCTCTTTAGCACTCACTAATCCTTCCGATAGTGACTAGAACTACGGGACACTTGACTAATGCGTGGCAGTTGAATAGGCTTGGCTCGCTGAAGACGATGCACAGGACCAAAAGGCAATGCTGACAGATCTGCAGTGTGTTAGCCTAAGAGCAAATGCAATAGCATCAAAGCCAGCATATTCATTGCAGCCAAAAGCTATCTCACCAGAGGTCTGGAGAGGCTAGAGGAGAGCACGCTGTCCTCTCTCTGTAAGGGTGCTGACATAGTTCTTTCTCTCCAATTGGGAACCACTGTGGTGGGTAAAGAATATCCCAGAACCAGGATGCCAAAATGCAGCCTCTGGCGGGGGTTCTCGGTGTCTTGCTGAGACCAGAAGCAAAAAATCTATCTTAGGGCTATCCCTAAACAATGCTAATGAGCTGGTACCATCACCACCTCCACCACCACCACCTTCAAATTCCTGGCACCCATGGTTACAAACCAACACTATTATGAGTCCATTTTCTTTCATGGCTAGGGATTAGAGTCCTTCAGATTTCAGAGAGGAAGGGAGAAGGAGAGAGAGATAGAAACATCAATGATAAGAGATATTCATTGATTGGCTGCCTCCTGCAGGCCCCACACTGGGGATGGAGCCCAAAACCTGGACATGTGCTCTGACCAGGAATGGAACTGTGACCTCCTGGTTCGTAGGTCAATGCTCAACCATTGAGTCATGCCAGCTGGGCAATGACAACTAGAAACCTTTATTTTAACTGTCAACACATGGGAAATGAACTTGGCAATATATATATATATATATATATATATATATATATATATATATAGGCTATATATAATTTATTTTACATATATTTTTTTTCCTGGAGGCAGAATAACTGGCTGCCCACCAAAACCATAGTTGAGAGCACTTTCTGGGAAACAGCCCCCCCCCCAGCTCAGGGAAATGAGGGTGTGATCTACCGGCAAATACGGTATGTTGTTTTGGGGCTGAGGCATGGAAGCAGCAGGCAAGGGCTCCCTCCCTGGCCTCCCTCATGTCCTTTCTGGATTCATAGGAGCCTGGGAAAACAGTGGATGGTCACATCTCAATTTTCACATCATGTACTGGGCACGTGCCAAATTCACTTCTCTTAATATGCATTTCTGATTGGTGACGAAATGCTATCTAATTGTTATTTGCTTGTACTATGGGACACATTTGATGTGTTTAAGACGTTTCACAATATCGACTGGAAGACCAGTCTCGTATTTCTGCATACAGGCTCTGTATATTGCATACTAACAAAACATTTACACATGAACTTTTCAGCTTTTCAAAAGCACGTTTTTGTTAGTGTGGGCAGTTAGTGAGGAATTAAAGATGGAGAAGAAAGCAAAACTGGCTAGGCCTGGTTAAACCGGAAACTATAGCTTCCCAGACACCGAGGGGGGTGGTAATCCTGAGCAGGCAGGAAAAGCCAACTTTACAACTCTCTGGGGACTGACAGGCCCTTTGCCCGGATTCCAGGGGGGCCTGAGGAACAGCAAGGGGGCATTCCTTTGAAGAGCACATGTGCAGTAGAAGCCAGATGACAAGACAGAGCTTTGAGGCATGGAGCCAAAATCGCAGGAGGGGAGGAGTCTAGCCTGGGGAAATCTGGGGAAATGCCAGATAGGATGAAGGCATGAAACCCTGGCAGGTCCAGGAAAGGGACTGAGAGCAGGGGAGGGGAAGGTTCTGTAAGAGAATCCTCTGGTCTGGCCCTGCCAAGGCAACCCCAGGCAGGACTGGAAATTCAATAAACCTAGGAGCTTTTTCATAGCAACATACATTTACATTAAGTGAAGTCTATTAAGCGAATGATGTTAGAAATATCCAAACGGCCCTGGGCAAATAAAAGGTTCCCCACTCTTGGAACAGGGTGAGGTGCCAGCACAGCCCCAAGAGGAGACAGGAAAGAGTTTGGATAGATTGGAAGAAAGCCTACCCTTTCCAAATCCATGGAAATACAGTCAAACTCAGTCAAGGTCCATCTGGGTAGCATGCTATCTACCATCTATCTGTTATCTATCTATCTATCTATCTATCCATCTATCTATCTATCTATCTATCCACCTATCTATCATCTATCTATCCATCATCTATCTGTCTGTCATCTATCTATCATCTATCTATCTATCTATCTATCTATCTATCTATCTATCTATCATCATCATTATCTATCTATCTATCTATCTGTCTGTCTATCTACCTATCATCTGTCTGTCATCTATCATCTACCTATCATATATCTACCATTTATCTATCTATCATCTATCATCTATCTATCTATCTATCTATCTATCTATCATCATCATCATCATCATCATCATCATTTATCATCTATCTATCTATCTGTCTGTCTATCTATCTATCATCTATTATCTCTATACCTATCTATCATCTATTTTCATCATCTAGCATCTATAATCTATCTATATCTATATATCTATCATCTATCATCTATCATCTATCATCTATCATCTATCATCTATCTATCATTTATCATCATCATCTATCATCTATCTATCTCTCTTTAATAGCTGCACAAGTCTGGGTGTTGCAACCATGTGGGCCAAAGCAGAGCCTGCTATGGACCACATGAGAGCAGGGACTCAGGTAGACTACTGGAGCCTAGGATGCCAGGCTAATGGCAGAGCCGCTCTGGGTCTTGGTGGGGACAAGGGGGACCCGTGGTCCCAGAGGCTGGACTTCCTCAGTGAAGGGAGCTGAGCCACCTGGTCGTACATGGGATGTTCCCTAAGCCCTGCCTTCATTTTTGCGCCAATAAATCTTGCCACCTACTCCTCCTGGGCTGAGTCCTGAAGGCTTCTCCTATGATTCCCTGGAAGAATCCTATTTCCTCTGACAATATTTCTGCTCTGGATTTCTCCCCTCTCTACATATAAATACTTTGTGTGAGACACAGTTTGGAAGGTATTAAAATCTGCGTTATATTTTTCTCTAAAAGCCAACACAAGTTGAATGTTAGGCAGGCCTTTCACACGTCAAGTAAAATTTTCTGTTGATTTGTTTGTTACACGTTTGCTATTATTGCTCTCTTTAGCTGTTTTTGAATTGATTATCTGCTTTGTGACACACCATTATTAAATTAGTTGTGTGTAAGCTAGTAACTCAGAAATGTGTAATTAATTATACAATGTGTAATTTATTATAAATACATACCACTGCTAGGTTCTTAGCAAGATTACTTTTATATTTCTTGTTACAGTCTTTTATAATATACAATGTAGTACCCTAGCATATAAAACCAACGTTTTAAAAAATACATTTTTATTGATTTCAGAGAGAAAGTGAGAGGGAGAGAAAGATAGAAACATCAGTGATGACAGAGAAGCACCAGTTGGCTGCCTCCTGCATGCTCCCCACTGGGGATCAAGCCTGCAAACCTGGCAAGTGCCCTTGACCAGGATTGAACCAGGGAGTGAGCCTTCAGTTGGCAGGCCAATGCTCCATCCACCAAGCCAAACCAGCCGGAACAAAGCCAATGTTTTAAAATGTAACAAAAACAATCCTTTTAATTTTAGATGACTTTGAATTTCTCTTAGAAAATACAATCAGTATACAGGAAAGTCTTCTGTGTCTCTAGTTCTGCTTTATCTCTCTAAAATTAGTATGAGGACTTGATGTATGTAATTTAGACACTGGGATAAAACTCCTGGGTCAGTGTTTTATCAAAAGTAATATAAACATGTATGTCATAAGTGTTTTTAAGATACCCCAAATTAGTGATTTAGTGGAATAAAAACGATACCCCTTTAAGAACCATTCTCTGTATTACTTTAAGAAGGTGTTCCTGTTTTCTTTATTTTATTCATATTTGCCTCATCTTTCCCCCAAGGGCATTCAGTAATGAGATTCTGGTAAAGGTGGTAACAAAATTATTTCTACTAAAGAAGAACAGCAATCCAATTTTTTGTGCATACAAACTAATTTCAAAACTTGCCTGTCAAATAAACCTGCAGTGCTTAAAATCTAACCATTACCAAATTTTGAATGACAATGCAGCAACCATATGAAACATTAGTGTTTTGTTTGCTCTGTTATGGGTCATTTTGCTATTGCATCATAGTACCTACTAAGTTGATCTTCATCTCAAGGATCTTCTTTCTATTAGTGGAAGGAGAGGAAACTTAAATATAAACCACATTGCCTTAGGTACATATTTTGACAAAGTTTAGTGAAATTCTCTTTGGGAGCAAATTCACAAATGTGAATAAACTTGGACTACATAATATATTAAACTTGCATTGAAAAAGCAAAGTTAGGGATGCTTAAAAACACATTGGAAACTCAGTGATAATTAAAGGTTTTCTATTCAATTGGAATTAAGACTATATTCTGTTCATGTTAATTATGCTAATAAAATAAATACTAATATTGTTATATTAAGTATCACAGATGATTTTAAATAATTTATAATAGGAGTTTTAAAATACATTTTTAATCCAACAAAACATTCCTGAATTCCTCTATTTGAAAGAATTCCCTGCTGATTTTCTGGCACGAGTCCTTTGTGTGTACATGCATTGTGTGTGTTTAACAAGATGGGATGGATATTATTATTATCCATTTGATTAAAAGGAAAATATAGATCACGGCTGTGTAAATTGCTCCACTTCAAAAAATGGTAGCTATAAAACTACACTTTTGGCTAATAATTCAATACACAGCCCACCAACAAATATTCACTAGTAGATTTAATATGAAATCAAGAAAGAATTATGTAATTTAAAAAAATTACTCTAGCCTTGGCCAATTTGGCTCAGTGCATAGAGCATTGGGCCTGTGGAAAGGCCCCAGGTTTGATTCTGGTCAAGGGCATGTACCTTGGTTACGGGCACATTGCCAGAGGGAGGTGAGCAGGAGGCAGCTGATCGATGTTTCTCTCTCATCGATGTTTCTAACTCTCTATCCCTCTCCCTTCCTCTCTGTAAAAAAAAAAAAAAAAAAAAAAAAATCAAATAAAATACGTTTTAAAAAATACTCTAGAGATTCTGAAGATATGGATTCCAATTAGTAACCAGCAAAAGTGCCCTGCCACATTTGCTTAGACTCGCTCAATCTCTGTCACCTCATTTGTTTGTTAATTCAACACACACTTCCTAAATAATTGCCTTTATTTAGGTGCTCATCTGAAAGGTGAGGCTCAGTCTAGATATGTGCAAGGTTGGTTCCCAGTATTTCTTACATTGCAATAGAGCTAGACCAATCAGGCAATATAGGTAGTCACTTCAGGATGGTAATATTAGCTTCTCATGTTACTCTTCCCAACTCTCCAATGCCCCTATTAACATTACTAATAGGTAACTCTGGGCCATCCATGCGGTTGTTACTTTATCCACACTAATGGTAAAACCTACTTGTCCTTTATCAAAAGGCCATCTATGAAATCATCTTAATGTATGTTAATAGATTGTTGCATTGTAATATAGTAATATTTTTCCCTTTATTAGGTGTTCAAATTGCTTTATGTATTCTTCTGGTAAGCTAACCAATTCGAATTCATAGAGTATGACTTTTTGTTAGTGGAAACAGAGAGTAGTTTTGTAAAGCCTTAATAACAATTTTTTTTATCCATTCAAAGAGAAGTATGTTATCAGGCCCAGGATATGGTGTTATGAGGCCTAGGATAAGGTAAAACTTATTTGTCCTTTATCAAAAGGCCATCTATGAAATTATCTTAATGTATGTTAATAGATTGTTGCATTGTATATAGTTCAAAGAGAAGTATGTTATAAGGCCCAGGATATGGTGTTATCAGGCCCAGGATATGGTTTATACAGAGTTCAAAGTGGTTCCCCACTGATTATAGGCTGTTTGGTTTATATGAACCAATAAAAGAGCAATCATTTTTTTAAAAATTCTAATAAATTAGTAAATGCAAATTATGATTTATTAAGCAATTTGTCCTGCACCTTTTTTATCTATTAAATATCACATCCTAATAATACTTTAAGAAATTTAGCATAAAAATAAGTTCCATTGTAATTACAGTACAAATCATAAATCAACAAATTTTGATTGCTTTTCTTTTGCATCACACAAATGAATCAAACTAAAAATCAAAACGGTGTGTAATTTGTCAAAGAAATGTCATGAGCATGACATCCAAGCCCTCCTCTTTGGGAGATTAATGCATTTTCCTGAAGAACTCTCACACTTCTCTTTAGAAACCATAAAACATTGGATGGCAATTGAGAAAACTCATGGTGATTAAGGCCCCAGGATCAGAAGGCAGAAAAGACCCTACAGATGGCATTGGCTTCTGAAGTGTTCAAACAAATCACACCGGGAGCATGGTTTAATGAACTTTTAGAAGAATATACACATATGATTACAAAATGTATTTAGAAACATATGCATTATTATGTTCCCTCTATAAAACAAATTAAATAAGAATCTTTAAAAATTGATAATAAAGCCCAACCGATGTAACTCGGTGGTGGAGTATCAACCTATGAACCAGGAGGTCACGGTTCAATTCCTAGTCAGGGCACATGCCTGGGTTACAGGCACAATCCCCAGTAGGGAGCCTGCAAGAGGCAGCTGGTCAATGATTTTCTTTTATCATTGATGTTTCTCTCTCTTCCTCTGCATTCCTCTCTGAAGTCAATAAAATACTTTTTTTTGTTTACAATGAGGAATTCAATTTTTCATTATTTTTTTTATCTACCATTTTATGCCTTTTCTTTTTTACAAGTGAGACCTCTCCCTAACCAGTTTGGCTCAGTGAATAGAGCATCAGCCTGGGGACTGACGGGTCCCAGATTCAATTCTAGTCAAGGGCATGTGCCTTGGTTGCAGGCACAACCCCACTAGGAGGTGTGCAGGAGGCAGCTGATGGATGTTTCTCTTTCATCAATGTTTCTAACTATCCTTCTCCCTTCCTCTCTGTAAAAAATCAATAAAATATATTTAAATAAATAAATAAATAAATAAATAAAATAAAATAAAATAAAAGTTAGACCCAGTCCCCCCGCCCCCCACCTCCCACCCCCGTTCCACCCACACACACAACATATTTCTTTGTCTTCTTCCTTCAACTTTAACAATGTTACTCCAAACACATTTATTAGCCAGAGCCACAGAAGAAAGCCCCGTTATTTCTCACATCTCTGTCACCGGGATCTGGCTTTTAAGATGTGCCATTTCCCAGATGTCATGGTGCCCTTGTCCCGCCTCCATGGCCTTTCTTAGGAAGTTGCTATGTTTATCCTGGCCATTTTCAATAAGCCTCAACAGAAGAATGTTCCACAGGGTTCCACGGGCTTGTTTTGAATTCATTCCTCTTCCTCTTCTGTTCTCACAAATGTTTTGCTCGCACCCCTCTGAAACTACATATCACATTATGCTTTCTATCAAAATTATTTTTATAACTATCTCCTCCATTCTGAGTACAAATAAGCTTCATCTGATTAGGCATGTACTTAGTAATGATACCTTTCTATAACCTGTGGACCTTAGCAGTGAATACTCTGGTTCTGGTTTACATCCTTTGGTTATAATAAAGCTTTCGTCATAAATATTATGTTATCCTGAGTTCTGTGAGCTGTTTTAGTGAACTATAGAAACCTGATGGTGAATGAAGGATCCCAAAATTTATAGTTAGCTGGTCAGGGGTGCAGGTTGTATAAGGACCTCAAAATTTGTGACTAGTATCTAAAGGAAGTAAATGAAAACAATGCTCTTAACCTTAAAGTTTGGCCCAACTCTGCATAGCCGGTGTCAGAAGTCATTGCATATATATACTATGTGTCCAGAGATCATAATAATCTGGCCACTCATTACATATATACATATGCTTATATGTACATCTCCATATATATATAAAATGAGTGGCCAGATTATTATGATCTCTGGACACATAATAATCTGGCCACTCAGATTATTTTTAGAGGCCTAGTGCATGAATTCGTGCATGGATGGGGTCCGGCCAGCCTGGCCAGGGGGGAGGGTACATGGGTGGTTGGCCAGCCTACCTGCTGGTTGAATTCCTGGTTGAGGGGACAATTTGCATATTAGCATTTTATTATATAGAATACACTGAGTAGCCAGATTATTATACCTTCATGGACCAAGGTGGAGCATCCTACAGGGCCAGCAAGCAAGGAAGTGCTCAGAAAAAGAAACCAGGCAGAAGGCCTCCAAGAGCTAATTGAACGAGCCCCCGCTGGCAAATGCTAGAGCAACTAGAGCAGGAAAATCAGTGATTTGGGTTATAACCCACCATAAAATAAATACCCTTGAGTCCATACTTATATAAATAAATTATGAACTAAAGAGATAAACCTCCTGTAAGGAGAGGAAACAAGTCTTCCATGTAGAAGGATTATAAATAATGTATGTAGAGAATCTGCCCTCAAGAAAGGGAGCACATACAGCCTCTTTCCTTAAAATATCACCGGCTGTACCCACCCTCCCCCCAAGTACTTAGCTTGCTCTAGGTACCAGTTAGATCACATGTCATTCTGACTCAGTATTTCCAAAACTTGATATAGAAATAATAGTATAAAGGTAGTAGCATTCTGGCCCTGTGTCTGATAAAGCAACTTTATTAGTATAATCTCATTTAATCTTTCCAATAATTCTGTATATTGGGTAATATATTTATCATTCTTGCAGGAAAAGGATTGAAGTTTTTAAAGATCTAGGATATTTAATCTAGCCATAGCTCAGAACTAGTTATTTTTTACTCAGTATTTAGTACTATTTCTACCATACAACACCTTAATAAAATCCATCGACTATATGCTATCACAGCATTTGTTAATATCTACCTAGAGTGAAAGATTCAAACAAACACATCCCTAAGAGAAAATGAATATATAAATATGTACTCCTCTATAAGTAAGCTCAAATTGAGTTAGAATCACGTGTATATATTCAATACATATCATTTTTCCTAAATATATATGGAGATGTACATATAAGCATAAAATATATGCACATACACAAGGTTTTTCTACATCTGTGTGTATATGTATGTAGAAAAACATCTTGATGCTCACATAGATTGTCTTTTTAAACAAAATTTATATTTTGCCTTGTCTTTTACCAGCCTTAAGAAAATCATGCATTTCTATGCATATCTTCAAAATGTTATTCACTCCATTTTGCAGATGGCAGGAAAGCTTCTTTAGAGAAGCCACCAACGATTATAAAAGCTATTTGGATTATAGTCATAAATCTATACAAGCCTTTAGCCCAGTGTTCTGTACTTATATAAGGAAAACAAAGAATAAATAAATGCCACAGTATGTATGGGATATGTTAGTGGCTATAGAGGCAAATATAAGAATTGGTAGTTCTTAAACGTCTAGTAGCCTATAAATGTTTAACTTACTGCAACCAATTTTCCACTGGAATGACTATAGACCTCAGAAGCGCAATATAATTGGTTAAAATTTTAGCTTTACCAACCTTGTCATATCCTAGTTTAGTGAAGCAATCAAACTGATTTATTTTTTGTTTAGCACCTGAACTGAAAAAAAAAAGAAAGAAAAGGGCAACTCAATGTCAGATATACCAATTTAAAAACAGATACTTTACAAAACATTGCAATACAGTTTTGCAAGCAAAACAAGTGACTGCAAAAAAATTAATATTTCTCTTCAACATTAACTATGTATGCATTAAAATTGTAAAATGTGTTTTGCTCTAAATAGTTCAAAATATATCTTTTCTTAACAATAACCTACAAGGCCAAATGGGTCTTTTGGCGGGCTTGTTTGCTTGTTTAAAGAAATGGTTTCTACCAGATGTTCGCCAGGAAAGGGACCAGGGCCTGAGATTGCAGCCTAAGCCGCCAGCAGCAGGGCCAGATGGAGCAGACAGACACGCCCGCCTGCCTGGGGCTAATGGTCCCCTCACACAACGAGTTTAAGAAAAAGAGACCTAAGTTGTTGTAAAGAATCTCCATGGGCTGTAGGTAAGGGTTGGGAGGAGGTGACCAGGCCTAGCGCCGGCATAGGCATCTAGCTTAAGCAGAGAGCTTGCTGCTTGGGATGGGGTGTGGGTGCCAGCCGGGAGAGTTCAGGCATGTGTAGGCTGCGGTGGGCTCCAGTGGCTGGCTCTCCCCTCTAGGGAAGAGCTGAAATAGCTGCCTGGCAGCTGACCCCAACTCTTCATGTACATTCAGGAATGAGATAGATCTTTGGTTGGGTTTTGCCAGTGGCTCTATTAACTAACTCTCCTTGTCTATTTTTCCCACACTCCGGCCTGCTATACATTCACCTAGGAAGTCTTAAACAATTATTTTTTTTCTTGTCACCTCAGGTTGTGTTGTGTATGTATTTGGGAAGATCAAATCACAGTGCTCTATTTCTTTTTTCCGGAGACGCTGAGCCCACTCACTGAGAGCTACGGCGCCCGGGCCTTGCCGGCCTCACTGGCTGTCATATCCTGTCTTGTCTCTGAGAAGTGTTCTCTGTACTGTGACCTCCTTACAATGCGTCGTGGTGGAGAAAAAAGCCAACGAGGTGAAAAACTGAAGTCTGCGAGGCTCTGTTCAGAGAGACAGCTGAGAACATGAAAGGCTGCTATCTCTCACACGGGTTGTTTGAAGAAAAGCTGGACAGCTTCTCGGGCTCCCATTTTTCTTTCCCTCAATGCCTTCGGTCTCATGTCAATGCTTTGAAAAGCTCCAAGTTGAGAGCAATCGTTCCCCAAGTCCCTCTCCTCTGAGCTGGGACGGGGTGGGGTGAGGGAGGCCCTCTCCAAACGGGAAATGTTGGCCAGTATTCAGTTTGCGTTGGCCCCATCTTTTTAAAAAATGGATTCAAGTAAAATTATTGCTAAGATTTTTTTTAAAGCTGACAACAAAATAGCTAAACCCAGAAAAAATAATGAAAGATTTAAATACAGACACTGTTTTTACCACATCTACCTTTTGCCCACCTCAAATGATATCACTCAGTACAATGGGTTAGGTCCATGACACGCTCAAAAGAATTGCTTACAGATAAAAACAAAAACAATGTTGGGCAAAATAAAGCAAACTAAAATGATCCAGTTTCATTGACCCTTGGTTAAAACAGAGAAATCTGAGAAATGAGCTTCAACGTGCGCTCACCGTGAAGGAATAAGAAAATATTCCACAAGAGCCACCCTGAACTGCCTGCTAGGCCAGGAGCAGGCGGCTCAGGCAGCTCCAGCATCCTTTCCTGGGGGAGACTGGACTTCTTACGTTTCAAACCAAAGCAAGGTCTTTACTGTCTGCCCCACAGAGTGAGCCTGTTGCTTGGAAATGACCGGTGAATAGCTGTCTGTGACCTGTCCCCAAGGATGACAAAGACCTGCACAGGGAGGTCAAATAACTCATGACTCCGTGCATTAATGTTCTCTGTCCCTGGGCTCTCTCTGGCACAATATTTCTGGGCCATCTGCCTCTGTGCATGCCCCAAACACACACTGCCCTCTTCCTCTGAGAAGTGATTCCTAAATCAGCTCCTGCTCAGACCCTGGTGCGACACTGCCTGGTCCGGCCCAGGCAGCAGGTGTGGCTGTGCCAGGAACGCAATCCACCAGCAATATTCCCGGGAGCTGTGAATGCTTCTCCTTTGTTCTCTTCCCGAAAATGCACTTGGTATGTTATAGTCACTGGCGTTCTCACAACAATCTTGCAGGATAAGCATCTTTATTAATAAGTCGAATGAAGCACCCTCCTTGTGTGTGTGTTTTTTATTTACTTCATACAGTTAGAAGAATTGAAGAGCCTGGTACTTCTCACCCATCACATTGGCTAATGCTGCGCCTGTTTAGCAAAAAACAGATTAGCAGCCTCTTTCGGCAGCTAGCTCATTTTTAAAAGCATACTTAACGCAGATGAAGCGTGGGGCTTTTTTTTTTTATAAACAGCCGACATAACTGTTAATTTGCTTCCAGATTGCATTTTCAAATTTCTTTGGATTTATAAAAAGTGCATGTCAACAGACCAGAATTAAAAAGGTGACAAACTGTGAAGAATTAAGAGTTCTAATTTAACAGCTGAGCAACTGCAAATAACAAAACCTCGGCCAAACACCATTTTAATGAACGATGACATGAGGGAGATGCTTTTCCCTTGTTTTGTTGCTTTTCATCAGGTAACAACAAATGCGTTTAGGAAGCCACACTGGAATGCTGTGAGTGTGAGAACCAGCTCAAAGCCGTGCTGTTAGCTCAGCTTTGTTGTTTCCTGAAACCATATGCGACACTTGCTTTGCACTAAGTAGATATTTCTTCACTCAGATGCCTCACAGTTGTTCAAGTCCAGACTAGTTAGGTATTAGTGCTATCCGGTGCTATTCTTCTTGTGGTTCCTACTTCTGAAACCCTTCTTTCATAGTGCTCAGAACTAGAGAGAATCGCATGGTCATACAGGGAAGAGATATGAAACATTCTATGGTGCAAGACTGAAATTTTGTAACTTATAAAAAATAATGTAGGCCCTGCCTTGCCTTGAAAACACAGAGATGGCATTACCTGACTTAGGGGGAGGGATTAAATGTGATCGAGGGATGAAGCAATTTTGACTGTGGATAATAAAGTTGGTGGAAGATCAGAGTATGCAGTCATGTTCCTTTTTAATTTATTAGGGCTCCTAATAAATTTTCATTGATTAATTGCCGAAAGATGTATCCCCCTGCTCCCCGAGCATTTATAGAACAATAAGAGAGCGTTGCTCAGGCTTTGAATGAGATGTGTGTGTGTAGCTTCCACTTACAGATTTGTAAGCAAGTGCCTGGGAGGGATCACCTTTCGGTCCCAGGGCACTGACTCTGAACATTGGACTATGGTTTCCTTGTTTCCCTTATTTTCTACTCAAATAGCTTTGATATTGTTTTAAAGAGATTGTTAGGAATAAATACAACGAGAAAATAAACCTCCAAAAATATATTTCTTTTTTCATATTCAGTTAAATAAAATTACAGTTTTCGGCTTTCTTTATTTTCCTTTCATAGACACCTAATTCCTCTAGATTTAAATATGTGTTTATGATTGACCTTGCAAGATATTCTAATTATCATTTTGCAAAAATAATAGTATTCTAATTAAGTATCTATGAACACATTTTATCTAATTTTTATTAAATTTATTGTAATTGTACATATACACTGAGTGGTCAGATTATTATGCGTTCAGAGTTCATAATAATCTGGCCATTCAGTGTATATCCTATATAATAAAAGGCTAATATGCAAATTGTCCCCTCAACCAGGTTTGACCAGCAGGCAGGCTGGCCAACTGCCCATGTCCCCTCCCCCTGGCCAGGCTGGAATTCATGCACCATCCATGCAGGAATTCATGCCTCTAATATATATCCTATATAATAAAAGGCTAATATGCAAATTGCCTGCTCAACTAGGAGTTTGACCTGGGGGTGAAGCTGACCAGCCAACTGCCTGTGGTCCTTCCCCCTGGCCGGCCCCTCCCACCAGGGGGCTGGCCTGCCAACCTCCAGGATCCCCTCCCTCTGGCCAGCCCAGCCCAATCGGCTCTGATCAGGGCTGGCTGGCTGGACCCCACCTGTGCACGAATTCATGCACTGGGCCTCTAGCACACACACACACACACACATACATACACACACACACACACACACTGAGTGACCAGATTATTATGCATCCAGAGATCATAATAATCTGGCCACTCAGTGTGTGTGTGTGTGTGTGTGTGTGTGTGTGTGTGTCTGTGTGTGTAATATTTATTATCTAGCTTCCCTCATTGTCATCATCCCCCACCAGAGTGGAACATGTGTTAAAATTGATGAATCTGCATGGACACAACATCACCATCCAAAGTCATAGCTTACATTAGGGTTTACCCGTCCTCAAATACTTAAGGACTGACTTTATAACAGCACTTTTATATAACAAATATTTACATGTAGAATTTTAATAGTGAATAAAAGAAGGCAGGATAGCAACAATAGAGAAAAAACTGGAGAGGCCAATAGCTGGGCAGTTGAGGACAGCTACAGTGGGAGCATGCCTCTGGGGGGCCTCCATCAAAGTAAACACAGCAAGAGGGGTCCAGAGGGAACTCTGGGAAAAATCTCCCACAGTGTGTATATTATCTTAACTATGTAGTTAATTGATGGGACTAAAATATGAGATATTTATGGTAAAGCCTGGGAGAAAGAAAACTGGAAACATATTTTAGTGTCTAATAAGATAGAGTAACAGATATTATTTAATTCAGTTATTATTTAATACATCCAAATGTGTTTATAGTGGGTATGACTTTACCTAGCTATAAAACAGTGTTTTATTTTTTTCCATCTTTTGAAGACTTTCTCATTTTATTTTATTTTTATTTTGGGGTTCAAAGTGGTTGTCTACTGATCTACAACTCTCTGAATTTGTGGATTATATTCAATTGGATAAATGTTTACAAACTAGACATTTATTTCTGAACTCACCCTTTTTATTTTTAGCACTGCTTGCCTAACAGCAGCTAACATAACCACTAACAGTGTTTTGCTCTGACTTTATAGAGCAAACATTTCCTTAGGTGAATAGTTTGCCTTCCATTTTACCACAGATAATAGGTTCACAAATATTTTACCAGGTACTATTGACTTCTCAGTATCTGATAACAGATTCTTTTCCACCTTTCACTTGACCTTTAAACCAGTGACATATATTTTGCAGTTTGTTTTTCATTTTTTAATAGTGTAATTATTTTCAGGTATGGACTTATATATCAGGACTATGGTAACAACCCCTCAAACTCAGTGACATTGAACAGAAAATGTATGTCTTCTTCATACTACACAGAATCTTGGGTCATTAGAGAGATTTGTTCCATGTCAATCTCCCTCAAGGATCCAGTCTGATTTAAAACCTCTGTCATCTGGATCATCATTGTCAGAGGACATCAACATGAAAAATTGAGCACTTGCTCTTAAATACTTAATCCCAGAGGTGACACGTGCCATTTCTATTCATATATGCTTGGTCAATCAATTCACAAAACCACATCTACTGAATGAGGACAGAGAAGTAAAATCTTACATTTCCAGAAGGAGAAGTCCTGGAAATATCAATGAACAGAGCTAATGACTCTCACAGTCCCACTGATCCACACTAAATGTGAGCAAGTAGATGGAAGGAAAATCCTCAAAGGACAGTCTGGAATGGCCTAAGCATTATACCACTTTGGTTCCCAAATTTTCCCAGCTATGAATATTACATTTGTATCATCAGAGAACTCTACTGCAGAAAATTCTCTCACCAACCCAACAATCCACCAAATGTTTACTGGATTCTATTTTTATACAACCATAATAAGAAAATAAATGAAAGTAGTAACATTTATGACAGAGTTTCATTATTTTATCAATGGCCACAAATAATTATGTTCCATAAATAAACACAGCATCTGTGTTATAGGACAAAACTACAATTTTATTTTATGAGTTGAATATTCCCATGTAATTCTAAATAATTTATTCTTCTCTGAACAAAGAAAGTAAAGATTTACTGGGAATTTCACTTACTGAGAGATTTGGCATAACATATTCCTCTACACCAAGTAAATATCCTTAGTGAAACAAAATTGTCTTGTCCTTAGAATCAAAGTTCTGTGGTATGAACTATTATTTTATTACCCAGCTTTGTAAGTATTTTTTGCTATTGGTTTATATGTAAATTTGTTTCCAATAATAACAACTTAGAAATATATTGTTGAATGCCATTGCTTTCTCAGTCCTCACCTGATTCTAAAAAGTATCCAAGAAGTCACCCTTATAGGTCCTTTATGTATTTTTAGAAAAAATATAAAGTCCTACCTGACAATAATGGTAAAAATTCAAAGGAAAACAAATGCAAATCATGTGACTCCCTTGGTATATCTGCAGTTACAACTGTGTTCTGTTCTTTCTTGTAAGAATGCCCAGTGTCTACCCCCACCCCAGTGACTCAGGTCTCCTCTACTGGTCTGGAACTGGACCAGCTCTGCCAGTTCCCTTTCCGCTGACTGTGCTTCATTATCAGTCCCTCCCCACAGAATCTCAGTTTGGTTCCCTGAAACCAAGGCCCCACTTAATTCTGCTGGTTTCTTTTTTTTCTGTATATTGTTTCCTGCCAATTCATTGGGACCAAACTTGCTATGGATACCTGTCTCAATATGGTCACACGCTGTGTGTCTTTGATAACTGGTGAAGGAGAAATTATTCAGCTCCTTTGCTTTTAGCAGGCACTCCATTAAACTCCTGATTATGCATGTGATGCTACAATGAAAGGATCTATGAAACAGAACATCTACCTGCTTTTCTCTTGGTGATTGATGATGTAAACCCATCTACAATGGCCCTTTCTCTCAAGTAAGAAGACAGAAAAGGTACAAAAAGAACATTCATTTCCATATTTATTACAAAGCTATAATTTAGTGGTAGTTACATTCTCTCACGGGTACCACCAGAGAGCTATTGAACTTTAAAAATTAGCAGCCTGCTGTAACACATGTTCAGTTTCAATCTAAATGATTCTCCCACGGCCTGCCATTGGAGAAATTTAGGAAGTCCAAAATTCATGGTACACGAAGCAGTGTTAACAGGTGAAGTGAAGAATTGGGAGCCATCGAAGTGGTAGCACTGAGTGCAAGTACAGTTACCATAGGAACCAAGCTCCCACACCATTAGCCCACGGGATAGGTCAGGTGTGGCTGTGCTTGAAACAATGACTCATTATAAAACATGGTGTTATAAGTTATGTGAAATTTAATTTGTGAGTTTATGTCATAATATTGTAGACTATTAAAAATAACCACTCCCTGTAACATGTATTAATCATTTATATTGGGGCTTGAATGAAGAACTTAATGTGTAAGAAGTCATGATCTTAAATATCTTTAAGTAAGGGCACATGTTCTATGTTTCTGTTTCCAAGTCTATATCTGTACATTTTAATAATTTAGATACATCCTGCAGTATGAATTCTTATAAAGTATTATAATGCATAATATTAAATACGATCAATCTTCAATCCCATCATTTCAGATGAACAGGAGTATGTGTGAATAATTGAAGTTATTTTTAGGGGAAATTATATTTTTATTCCATCATATGTTTACACATCAGATCTTAAAAAGTGTTGCACACGCATGCATATACACACACACACACACACACACACACACGCACGCTGTGCTGATATAACTTCTAGGAAATATGGCTGAGCTGATGTGGCAAAATGCCCACTCTCAAACACAAATAAAGCTATGTATAATACTTCTTTTTTAATAGCTAAGCTCAATAAGAAGAATATGATAGCCCTCGTTAATGAATAAATAATTCTAAGCCAGAGTGGTGAAGAGCAACGCATGACTAGGGGCTTATGAGGGCTACAGGGCAAGATATTAGGGGTAGGAGAAAGCATAGAAGAAGTTAGTGCCATGATGGAATAGAAAAAAATGATCCTTTAAGCACTTCTATGGGGAAAGCAAAAAAAGAAAAAAGCATTTGTCTGGTCCTATGGATGGAAAAGTCATAATACTTGTTCATGCCCAAGGGGGGGAGGGGGGGAGGTCCTTCTCTAACCATGCTTTACACACAATAAAAGTTGGTCAATGAGAAAATAAGAATCTTCTCTTTCAATCTCTCAATATGTAGTGTGTATAAATTTATACATATTACATTATAACACATATGTATATGTATGCATACACACATATGTAAAACAAACTCTAACAAATTAATGAATTTATCAGCATTGCACACCAACAGCTGGCACTATGATGAAAAGAAAGCCATGTAGACATTTTGTGCCTCCTAAGGAAAGAACATGCCACCACCCAAGAAGTAAACTTGACAAAAGCATCCTCCTGAATCTTTATCTTTTTAGTCTACTAAATCCAACTACTAAAACTAGTAAATATAGAGACTATATAATATTAATCACATGTTGAACATAGGAATCATATTGTCAGTAAAGTAAGGGACACAATCAGAAAACACTGGAGGTCATATGACCTAGCTATTTCAACAAATAAATTGTAAGAGAGAAAAAAAAGTGAAATAAAAATCTATAGATGAAGGAGAGAAACAACATACTACCCAATTGTAATATATGGGCTTTATTTGGATCCATAGGCAAATAAAAAACTAAAAAAAAAAAAAAATGCATGATATTATGAGACATTAAGAAATATTATCATTGGTAGATATTTAATAACTAGAGACCAGATGCATGAATATTTGTAGGAGAATGGGCCTTCCTTTCCATGGCTGCTGACATCACCTTCACTCTGGCCAGAGCTGCCTTTCCACTCCAGCCAGGATCCACCACCTTTCTGCCTCCCCACACTTCCCAGAGGCCTGGAGCAGTTTGGTGGTGCAAAATTCCTATGTCATTGCCATGGGGACAACACAAGTGTTCCAATCCACCACCCTGCTGCTCAGTGCCTGTATATGCAAATTAACCCACCATCTTTGTTGGGTTAATTTGCATACACACTCCTAATTGGCTGGTGGGTATTGTGAAAGTACAGTCAATTAGCATGTTACTCTTTTATTAGGTAGATATTAAGAAGTTGCTAAAGCCCTATAATGGCATTAAGATTATTTTTAAAATATATTCTTTATTTTTAAGAACTAAGTATTAAAATATTTATTAAACACTAACATGAAGTATGGAAATTGCTTTAAAATAATATGTAAGGTGGAAATGAGTGGGAGTATAGATGATACAACACTGGTCAGGAGATAATAATTGCTGAAGCTGGGTAACAGATATATGGAGATTCATTATATTATTCAGCCTATTTTTACATATGCCTGAAATAGTTCATAATAAAAAGATAAAGAATAACGTTATATATTTGAAGTGATAAAACTGCGTTTAATTAGTACCATACAATAAAAAATTAAATGGAGACTCTAAAGACATTATAATATAGACCACTCATTAAAATAAAATAATAAAATATTAAGCATTTTTAATGTTTAAATTGATCATTTAACCTCCTCAAAAGCAGAAATTAATGTTTGCCTTTGTAGGACTCATAATTCCTGGCAGAGAATAGCCACTCAATATTCATTTTAATAATTTGATTTTATTTTGCTTTATCAAAATATAAAAGAGACCTTAATAATGCAAGAGTAAGTCATAATCCATTAAAGATCCAAGATGCATTTTTCTACTTAATGATTTAGAAATGTAAGCAAAGATAAGCATACTAATTCTGATGGGTATTCACATAGCCAGAAAAAACACAATATTTATGTAATAATTAATTTTAAATATTTTCCACTCACTCTATAAGAAAAAAGAGTTAATGCCATTTTCAGAATTGATACATAATCTGTCACTGTGAGAAGAAGTTAATTAAGAAAACTACAATGAGCTGGAAGCTCAATGCTAACCTTATCTGAGAATCCGTAGGCTGCCTGTAAGCCAAGTTTCAATCTCCTGTGACATCACTCATAAACCACTAACCAAAATAACTACAAACAAGTGAAATATAATGAAAACATGAGCAATGAGCTCGATGCATTTGTAAAAAAGTAAATCATGTCAAGCAAACTTAATTACCTTCTCAATTGAAATACATAATTCATGGATGAAGTGAATGTAGTTGATGTGACAGATTTATATTTCATAGAGTTGATGGAATGACTCAGAGTTATGATTTGAAAAAAAAATAGATGTAATTGTCTTACATAAGCTGGCATTTCTTATTGAAAATGGAAACAAATCTGTTGATAAAATGGATAAGGCATATAAATTAGAAATCAAATCTACTCATTAAAGCCCTCTCTGATGAACCTTTATGAAAGGTGGATCACTGAGTCCTGCTGTACCTCTCAAGTTCCCTGGGGACAGAAATACATGAGACCAGTAATGGAGGACCTGGGTGCATTCCAGAGGACACGTGAAGAGGTAATCCCTGTGTCCTTGCTACTCCTAAGAACTTTTATCTTTTCATGTCTCACAGCAACCCTGGGGTACTTGGCAACCCTCAATTCACACCTGAAGAAACTGCAGTAAACAGAGAATTGAAGGGCCTTGGACAGCATCAGAGCTGGCAAGTCTAGGTTCCCACCCAAACACTCGGCCTCACAGGCCATGCAGAGATAACAGAGACACTCATTTGCTCACAATATAGTGGATCATGTAAAACATCCACCCACAGAATGCAACAAAAGGACATCAAATCAGATGAATATGAAGTTACATCCCAATTTCAAATCTGCTGCACATGAACACAAAACATGCTAGAGAACAGAAAGAGAAAATCAGTGATAAATTGTATGATAAATTGCCCAGCCAGTGTGGCTCAGTGGTTGAGCATTGACCTATGAACAAGGAGGTCCAAGTTAGATTCCCAGTCAGGGCACATGCCTGGGTTACAGACTGGATCCCCAGCAGGGCCTTTCAGGAAGCAGCCAATCAATGTTTCTCTCTCATCATTGATGTTTCTATTTCTCTCTCCCTCTGCCTTCCTCTCTGAAATCCATAAAAATATATTTTTAAAAGTATGATAAATAAGCAAATTAATAAGTCCATTGAAGCTTGCAAATTTCATTTGCTTTTTAATATTTTTTGGTATTTATATAGAAAAATTTTGTTTTCTCTAGCTAAAGAACTAAGATCCCTTTTCTATTTATCTTTTTTAAAAGCGTGCTTCTTTTCCACAATATCACAGCTCATACAAGAGAGCTAGCAAACAAATGTACTTCAAAGATGTCAATGCTTCCTTAGTTAAAGAAATCAATGTGTTGCCATTAGAATTTAAAATGTGTTAAAACTTACACCTAGAGAGATTATAGTATTTCTTTTAAATACCTTATTTTAAAAGGGGAATTGTAGTTTGCTGAGAAATGTTAGGGACTTCTGTGAAAAAGACTTGTAGGTATCTATAACCTTATAAGCACTTGTAATGTTCTTTCTTATTTTTTTAATATATATTTTTATTGATTACAGAGAGGAAGGGAGAGAGAAAAAAAAAAGAAATAGCAATGGTGAGAGAGAATCACTGATTGGCTGCCTCTTGTATGCCCCCTACTGGGGATCAAGCTCGAAACCTGGCCATGCGCCCTTGACTGGAATTGAAGCTGGGACGCTTCAGTCTCCAGGCCAACACTCTACCCACTGAGCAAAACCAGCTAGGGCTGTAATGCTCTTTCATAAGCACTCATTTTGATGGCTCCATTTGACATCCTATCTATAAAAGGGTAATATGCAAATTAACCATCACTCTGTAACAAAGATAGTGGTGCCCATAGTCACAAGATGGTGATGCCCAGTCCTTTCAGCCCCGCCGAAGTCCCCAAGTCCCCGGGGGGGAGCAGCCGCTGAAAGTGGGCAGCGTGAGTGGCCTGGTGGAATACTTGCTTCATCACCAAGGCATTGAGGCTAGCATTCCACCCCAGCCTTGGAGGACCTCTGAGCTGTGGAGAACCTCTGGGCAATGGGCACAGAGAGGCCAGCCCCGCAGAGAGATACTGGCACGCGGATTCGTGCTCAGGGCTAGTAGTAGCTTCAAAGAAGTGCAAGAGCAGAGGGACCCTGAGAGGTCATCCACAGATGAGAGCAGCACCCTACCCAATGGTCCCTGACAAATGGGCATCTCTTCTAGTTTAAAGCCACAGGAAGCTCTTCTTACAAATTAACCACACACGTAGCTGGTGAGAATAGAGAGCTCAGAACGGCAATCCTCATTAAACAATCATATTATTATTCATCGCATCAGCACTTCCATGGTTCTGACTGCTTTCTGCTTGTAAATCAGTAGCATCTTTAAAGACTCAAAATTCTCATCTACTCCTGAGGTTGTAAGAATCACTCCCCACTAGCATTTTTTACTAAACAGACCAACTTAGAATCCAAAATAACTATTAAGTGTCTTAGCCATTTTGGCTCAGTGGATTGAACGTCAGCCTGTGGCCTGAAGAGTCCCAGGTTCAATTCCAGACAAGGGCATGTACCTTGGTTGCGGGCACATCCCCAGTAGGGGTTGTACAGAAGGCATCTGATCAATGATCCTCTCTCATCAATGTTTCTAACTCTCTACCCCTCTCCCTTCCTCTCTGTAAAAAAAAAAATCAATAAAATAGATTTTAAATATATATTATGTTAAGAAGACTAACTGGCAGGAAGACCACTGGAATCCCTAAATCCAAATAATATTTTCACGTGGACATCAGTGAATGTCAAGGTAAACATGAGTATATATCAAATGCATTCCACTAAATGGATGCAAATACTGATAAAGATCTTCCCTCCTTTAACTTCATATGCTCCTTCCCCGTGGCCTTGCTTCTCCTGCACACATCATTCATTAGATTATGAAAACCATTAATGTCAAGAAGCAGAACAAAATGAATTCACCGAGGGGCTGCTATTAGCATATCAAGCAGCTATTTCTCACTAAATATTCCTGACAGCTCTCATTATGTATGATGGATGAGCTTTATAAGTAGTAGTAGTTTCTAAGGAAAATAAAATCTTGAAGCATACTACCATGTGTGGCTGAGTAACTAGCAATCCTCTTTCCGCAGTTTATATTTTCCCCCTTTTAACGGGAAAGTGTTATAAAATTCACAGGTAGGTTAAATGCCTGAGTCAAACTTCATTTAGAAACTGCAGTCTAATTTATGACCTGAATATTATACATGCTTTTAGTGAAATACATTTGGAGCCAGTCGTTCAAGTGCTCTACAAATATAGGAAATGATAGTAAACTAAAAAAATAAATAAATAAATAACAGTTGGAAATCAGAATTTTGGAAGCCACTAGTACTGGAGGGATGTAAGCACAGAAACTTAGAACATCACCTAAAAAGCAGAACTATGATACTACTCCTAATAGAAAAGCTGTAAGAAAACACGGAAACCTTCATCACAGTACGAGGGTAAAGAAATAATGATAATTACCATGATATTGTTTGCTTTTCTGCTCAGGTGATAGAAGCATTAAGTCCCACGGGTATGACCACGTAACTCAGGGACGACATTCTGTAAATCACATTTACAAACTGCAACACAGAGTGGAGCCAGTCGGTAGAAGGGTTCTGTGTAGTCTGCACGGCGTATTTTTAAAAATCAGATTTCAGCATTTAAAAATTAAGTAATTCCAGAGGTCTGGTTACTTTATTATTGTTATTATTTTAGAGAGAGGGCAAGGGAGAGGGAGAGAGGCAGAGAAGCATCCATGTGAGAGAGAAACCTCGATTGATTGCCTCCCATATGCACGCCAACCAGGGACCAAACCCACGCCCAGTGAGTGTGTGCCCTGATGGAATCCACCTGCAGCCTTTGGGTACACAGGATAGTGCTCCATCCAGGCCTCCTTTTTGTTTTGTTTTGTTTTGTTTTGTTTTGTTTTGTTTTGTTTTGTTTTGTCTTGTCTTACTTTGGCAGCAACTAGTGGGAGCATCAATTCTCCCTTTTGCCACAAACTCCTCCTCTCCACGCTGCCTTGGGGGGACAAGCAGAGGGTCCATTGCCTTCCTCCTCAGGAGAGTGCTATGGTGTTTCTCACGGTAGAGAAATACTTCTTAACAAAACTAGAAAAACAATGAGCTGAGGGATAGCCAAGTCAGTGACTTATGTTATCTTGTCTGATTCTGTTTCAAATGTATGAAAGAATTTGATGCGATCTTTTAACATGTTAATTTCACTGATAATAAACAAATGAATGTTTCAAAACAATATGAATGTACATGTAGAGATGTAAGAAGGTTGATAGGCAAATAATTATCACTTGCCTGTTTTCTTTTTTATGTTTTGTTTTCTTTATTGATTAAGGTATTACATATGTGTCCTTACACTCTAAAAAAACAGATCCAGAGACAGAGAAGCATCGATCATACCATCAAACCTCAGAGGGAAAGTGGGAGAGTGTGGGGGTAAGGGAGAGAGATCAACCAAAGGACTTGCCTATTTTCTTTTCAGAAATATCTGGACTGGATGTTCCAAAGTAATAACAGATATCAAGAATAATCAGGTTTTAGGACCAATAATCTCCATTTTGATCACTTTTACATGTTCTTCCATTTCATTAAGAATATTTAACAAAAATTTCAGGATTTCTACAATGTTACTATTTCATTGAAACATGGCACTGTGCTATAAAGCATTTTCTATCTCCTACCATCCAAGCATCCAGGATTAGTGTTATCATTTGTGCATTCAAAATAGAAATATCCATATTGTTTGTTTTGATGCTTTGGTCAAATTTGATCATCTTCTTTAAAAAAAAATACTATGTCTTGCCAAAACCGGTTTGGCTCAGTGGATAGAGCATCGGCCTGCAGACTGAGAGGTCCGGGGTTCGATTCCAGTCAAGGGTATGTACCTTGGTTGCAGGCACATCTCCAGTAGGGGGTGTGCAAGAGGCAGCTGATCGATGATTCTCTCTCATCGATGTTTCTAACTCTCTATCCCTCTCTCTTCCTCTTTGTAAAAATCAATAAAATATATATATATTTTTTTAAATACTATGTCTTATACGAATAATAAGCTCAACCAGCATTAGTTTACTATTTGGCATGTTGAAGAATTGCCTTTTACTTTGGCTGTGATTTTCTTACACTTTCTTTTTATCAGAAACTTTCTCATGAAATGAAATGCTTCATTATCCATTCAGCAACAAGTGTTAATGAATGACATGTGAGTGACAGGAGAGGAGCTAAAAACATGATGGAAGTGTTATTCCTGCTGTCAAGGGAATAAAAGTGCACACATATTATTGTAATGCAAGACAAGAAGTATAAAGGGGCATAGGAGAGATTTATAGAGCGTTCAGAGGAGGGGAGTGAAGGTTGTATCACATTAATAAGTACACACACACACACACACACACACACACCACTAGCTCTTATGCTGGACAGAACTGTTCCTTGTTCCTTATTTGCTTTACCAAAACTTAGATTTACTCAGGTCTTTTTTTTCCTTAATCTGTAAAATGGGAATAATATCAGAATTTATCTTTTGAGGTTGCTGGGTGGCCGAAAGAAAATATTGCATGTAACACACTTAGAAAGTGCTGAGCACACATGTTACCGAACTCAACACTGTTATGCATAATGAGTGAGGCACTGAGACCCTGTGTTATGATGGAATTTGGCTCAAGTTCTGGGCAAGCATGGTGCCTCTATTGTCCTGACCAAATCCTGTGTGAAAATGTTCACTCCTTTTTTCTAATATGCACAATACAATGAACAAGACATTCGAATAAGAGTCACTTGTATAATTAGAGCTGCAATTTTCTCTTTGTTTTCTTTTTAATTCCTATCAAAATGTCTCAAATGATTGTTTATGGTTTTGATCACATACTTATATGTCCTGAGTTTTCCATTGCAATGACTTCTAATGGCAACCTCAGTTGGTTTGTACCAGGGAGGCAGGAGTTGGGGGACATAAAGATTCCAGAGGGGGCCCTTCTGGTTTATCTTGATTCTGATGACCCTAAAGACATTGCTCTTCATCGGCCTTCCTTCCACTCTCCCTCGCATTGCTATAGACACGCACATGTCCACAGCCTGCGTGGGGGCCACAGGTGCCCATGGTTCCATGCCCCTGCACCCACAGCTCAGCATGTGTGTCTCCCAGCAGCTGTCCCGGGAGATGAGGGACCGGGCTCTCCCGGACTCTAACAAGGACAACTCTCACTAATGCAAGGACAAGTTCTGCTCCTTCTCTTCTTTCTAGCAGCACTTCCTGGCACTTGCTGAGTGGAAGGGGAAAAAAGAATTGGTCATGAGCGTATGGCCCCTTGGACTCTATGTGACCAACTTGAATTCAAGAGGAAGTGTTTCATCCTCATTCAGGTCCTTAAAGCTCTGACCCCTAAACACTGTTGACAGTTGCTTCAGAAGAGTGATTTTCAGCCCTGGCCCATGTGATTCCATTGGTTGGGCATCATCCAGCACCAAAGGGTCACCAGTCCAATGCCCCGGTTTAGGGTTTGGTCCCTGGCTGGGGTGTGATCCCCAACTAGGATCTCTAGTCGGGGTGTTGTTCCCAGTGGAGGTGTGTACGGTGGGCAACCTATCGATATTTCTCTCTTTGTGTCTCTCCTCCCTCCCCCGCCCCCTCCTGATTCATCTCTCTCTAAAATCAATAAAAGCACATTATACTAATGTTACTTGCAAAAGTTTTCAGAAAGAATTTAAAACTGGCATTATTTAGGGTATGGGGTTAGGGTGAGACAAAATTTCACCCTAATAAACATTGCATGAAATGAATGTGTTAAGTGGACGTTTGCTATAAGGGACGGGATTTCCCTCGCCTTGATGAAGGAAAAGGGGAACTTAATGGGTTCTTTCTGCCTGAGCAATTTCAAGCTTCCCAAAAGTCTTTAACAATTTTAGAAGCACATGCTTCAAAATCCGTGGCAAGTTTATCGAGCAATTGAATAATAAAAAGGAAACAGGGGAAATCAATCAATGGGAAGATTTTAGCCCAGAAACATTATCTCCACAGCATTCTATCTGCACTAGAACCACTCGTATGCGGTGGCTTGTTAGCAGCTGCGGTCATAAATTCCCATGCCCAGCATATTCAGAGGAGATGATATACGGCTGGCAGCGATCTCCGCACAAATGTATGATTTTTTAATCTATGAACTGTAATCACTCCCGGAACTGATGGCTGGAAACCCTCCTCTTGGGCATAACTTTCCTGATGCCCTGGGTGGTCCTTCCACTCCTCTGTGAGACTCCCAGCGCTGAGTGCTTTCACTTCGCTTTTAGACACCAGCCCTACCATGTCCCTTCCCTTCTAAAGTGTGTGCCCACCACCAGCCCCCTGGTGGCCACCTGCAAAGTAGCCCTCCTCCCTGGGTTCCCACAAGAGGAATGACCCAAACTAGCCCTGGACACCAGGCCACACTCCCATGGTGCAGCTCATCCTGATTTGCCAAGTTCAAGGAACTCGTCCAGATCTGCTCATTGGGCTCCTCCTGTCTTGCCATCTGGCACCAATTTTCTTGCTTCCCCTTCAGATTTTTTTTGTGTGTTTTTTTTTTTTTTGTATCAGGAGATTTCTGTTTTATTTCTTATCCTATTGCCACTTTAGTAACGTGTAATTTTCATCTATAGCAGTGGTCAGCAAACTCATTAGTCAACAGAGCCAAATATCAACAGTACAATGATTGAAATTTCTTTTGAGAGCGAAATTTTTAAAACTTTATAAATTATATATATATATATATATATATATATATATATATATATTAATATGGGTAGGTACATTGTTATTAACTTAATTAGGGTCCTCCTAAGCTGGCCTTTGCTAAAAAACTCAAGGGGCCAAAGAGTTATATGTGGCTCTCGAGCCACAGTTTGCCAACCACTGATCTATAGGAACAAGGTAGAGAAAGGCTGCTGTGAACTTTGGTCAGAATCCAGCTCCTACTGGCTATGTAAATATAAGCAAACTTCTAGAACTCTAGGAGCCTTATCCCCACCCACCCCATTGAACTGCTATTCTGATTAAATTCACTGATAACATATATATTTTATGTACCTAACCTGGTACCTAAAAGCACCACATGATTCCAAAATAAATAAGTAAATAAATAAATGAACAAATAAATAAATAAATACATACATACATACTAGTTCTCTGTATCACCTTCAGTGACAGCAACTTCTTTTGACAGCTGGAAAGCGAGGACACCACCACACATTGTCAAGTGTCCCCGATACTATAGCCATGATTCAGAGTGCTCTCCCCTCAAAGATTAAACATAGCCAAACACTAGTTAAAGTAGTAAGGACACATTTTAATTGTAATGCAACAAAGGGAAAAGTTTCCATCATGGACTGAATTCAACTTTGATTTGTACAGAGGTGACTTGGCCTTTAAAAGAGAGAATGCGGACATAGAGAGGGGGTGGGCAGGGGCTTCGTAGAACCAGGGAAGTGAAACATTACAAAAAGTGGGGTGAGGTGGATAATGGTTCATGTGAAATCCACCTGGGTTTGGGCAAATGGCACTTCTCAACATTAGGTTCCTACCCTCCCACAGACACAGGAGCCAAGGGCCCTATGTTTAGGTGTGGGCTGGAACCAACAGCAAATTCTTCGGGCAACCTTGAGTTTTCTCAGGCAGGGGCCTTACTTAAGGGGACATGCAGCCTTGAGCTGTTAGAGGCAATGTGTTTTGCTCAGGTCTTTCTAGGCCAAGGTTGAGACTTAGGTAGGAAAGAGCTCAGAGGACCCTGGTAAGAGTTTGAACAAGACCAGAATCTTTGTCACCCCCCGCCTCTTACAGCTGGCGTCCCATGTGGTGAACTACACTTCCTCAGTCCTATGTGCACCACCATCCTGCCACTGCGAACTTGGAAAAACCCAGCGAACCTGAAGTCTTTGAACAGTGTTTTTCCCTTAGTCTGGGCCTCAGCTCTTAGCTCTAGTTTTCTTAAAACCTCTCTCATCTATTAGGTATCTCAGTCCTAAAAGCTAAGTGTCTGCCTCCTTCTGTCACTACAAATACTTACGCAGCATTTGCTCAATCTGTTGTGACAGCCAAGTTTGTCCAGCAGCTGACTATCCGCCAATTAGTACATCTATAAAGTATATATATATATATATATATATATATATATATATATATATTCTCAATGGATTGTTTCTCACTGAGCTCCAGCTGAAGGAGAAGAGGGGGAAGTAAAGACGTGTCTATGCCATAGCTCCTAACAAAGCAGACTGCCCACAATTCTACTAGTAGCAGTGGTAAAACACTGAGGAAGCAACTACCAAAGCAGTTCATGAGAGTGCGCCCTCTCCTGGAAGGGTGGAGAAACATCATCGTTATAGAACTGGTACCTTGGCACTTCATGAAACAAGATATTATCAGAAGTCCACTGATAATACTATAAATTGGTTAATATGACTGAAAAATGTACATTGTAAATTTTTTTAAAAAAGTGTCATTCAATCACACTAAATAACATGAATTAAATATAACATTTTATATTTTATCACATTAATAACATGATTTACTTGCTTTATTTGTCATTAACCATGGCTTATGTTATGGGAGTCAAATGGATATAGGATGAAAAAGATGCATTCCTTTGAAGCATTTAACTCTGAACTACATTAAAATATCCACATTCTGGTGTTTGTGTGTTTTAAAACCTTTGGGTTTATCTTTTAGGATACCAGAATAATTTTTCTATATGGAAACAAGAATAAGAATAGTACTCAAAAAAGGAACTTACAGACCAATCTCACTCATGAATATAAATACAAAATTCTAACTAATGCAATTGCATACAGGATTATAAAAAAGAGCCTTGTATTTGTAGATTGTATCTAAGTAACATTTATATCAGGAAAGCGAAGGTTGTTCAATATCAATGAAGTTATGTAAATGTTACTCAATACTAACAAATAAAATCACATGCTGATTTAATAGCAAAAAAGTATTCATATGATTGATGAGGCATTACAAATCAGTGGGTAAAGGATGAATTATTTGATAAATGGTATTAAGACAATTAGTTTTCCATATGGCAAAAGTAAAATTAGATCATAATCTCATTTCATACAGAAAAAAATAAACTCCAGATGGTTTAAGAATCTTAATATGAAAAATAACTTTGAAAGTTTTAGAAAACATAAAGAATATTTTAATAAATTATAAATAGAGGTGGATTTCTGGGGCAAAACACACAAAAAGAAATCATATAAAAAGTGAATTATAAAATTGATCGCAACAAAATTAAAAGTTTGTGTAACATATAGCATAAATATACCATATACCATAAATCTAGTTCAGAGATCCAAATCAAATTGAGAAAGATAATTGTTTTATATATATATGACATGTATATGTTAAAAAATATTAAAATCAATAGAAAAGAAAATGAATAACCTAATTAAAAATAAAGGTTATGAACAGACAAAAACACCCAATTAGCCAACAAACATATTGGAAATATGATGAACTCCACTATACATAATAATCTGGCCATTCAGTGTATATCCATATAATAAAAGGCTAATATGCAAATTGTCCCCTTGCTTAGGCGTTTGGCCAGCAGGCAGGCTGGCCAAATATATATACATATATACACATACACACACACACTGAGTGGCCAGGTTATTATGCGTTCAGAGATCATAATAATCTGGCCACCCAGTGTAAGTTAAAGCACACCTCTCCCCCCTCCCCCCCAGTATAAATGGTGGAAAATGAGTGGCCTGGGGAAGAACTGGTTTTATCTAGCTATTGGCTCATTTCTATGACAAATCTGCACAAGTTTAACCCAATGCTAAATCAAGGGAATGGCTTTATAGAATGGATCAATCGTTTCTTTAAACTATTGCTCCCTACATTGGTTTCTCCAAATGTTCGTTATATGTATAAAGATGGTATTGCTCTGTCTGGTATATTGATGCTATACTAAATGTAGATACCCACACGAACAAATTTATTTGGCTATAAGAGAGTCTTGGACAAAGGCCAAGGGTTAGGCTGTGTAGTAAAGAACTTGACCTTGTACAAACTGAGGTCTGGTATTTTCTTAGGCTTCTAGTAGGTAAACAATGTCAGGTTTCAGAGGAGTGTTTTTGTTTAGGGTTGAGGCTGGCCATTCCAGGTTTTGGGTGGAAAGGGCAGTGGCCATGACTAATAGTTTTAAAGCAGTGGTTTGGTATGCCAAATAGACCAACATTTTGACTTAAAGAGCTCTGGGTCATGCAATATGAGTCAGTTAGGAAAACTGAGTCCAATCATGTGGCAAATCAGTCAATTATGCCTACATCATGCAGACCCAGTAAAAACTCTGGATATCATAGCTTATGTGACCTTTTTTTGTTGATAATAGTCCTTGTGTGTTTTCATATATTATTAGAGGCCTGGAGCATGGGATTCGTGCACTGGTGGGGGACGTGTCTTGTGGGGTTTGGCCGGCTGTGGGAACACCCTTCATCCTGGTCAGCCAATGAGCTATGGACCTGCCCTCTGAGCAGGTGCAACTGTCCCCGATGTGGGAGTGCACTGACCACCAGGGGACAGATGCTCAATGCAGGAGCACCTGCCCCCTGATGGTCAGTGTGCATCATAGGGCTGATTGATCAGTCATTCTGGTCATTCCACCATTTGGTCAGTGGGCTTTTATTATATAGGATTGCTGGGAGAGTAACATGTCCTGATTTCAAGAGGAAAGAGTCATTGGAAACTTCCTGGACTTCACTCTATGTATTTTTCTCCTTGGCTAATTTTAATCTGTATATTTCTCTTTAATAAACTGCTGCCATTGGTATAATTGTTTTACTGAGTTCCTTGAGTCTCCTAAGTGGCTACTGAACTGATGGTGGTTTGGGGAACCCCTCAAATGTGAAGTTAGTGTCAGAAGTGAAGGGAGTCTTATAAGGATTATGCCCTCAAAGTTTACAGTCTTACAAATTCCAAGCACCCTGTCAACATTAATGACAGTAGTTTGCTTGTTTGTTCACTTTTACATTTGCAAAAAGGGTAATTTGAATTACTTACTTGGGTATTTTCTTTTATATTGGTCAGGTTTTTACATCTCTATGAGAGAATATAATTTACTTTTTGTATTTTGTAACTGAAAGAGGTTTTAGATGTACGGTGACAATTAATTGTGGGCTAAGTCAGATGTGAAAATAGAAACCACACATAGGTTTCTTGATGATAGAACCATACAATTCCCTAAGGTTATTTCTACCCTTCAGTTGTAAAATTTTATTTGCACATACTGTGATATTTTTTTCCTTTCAAATTAAGCACAGTGAGATATTACAAAAGCATTCTATTCTCTAACGTGTACTCTAAAAAATGCTCTTTACGTGGTTAGTGTAAAGAAGACCTTTAATTGATGTATCAGAAATTCTTCTTACATGTAATCAACTACATTTTTCATAATTATAATATGTAGTTAGAACAAAAAGTTCTTAAATAAAGGGAAGCTGAACAGGAGAGGAAAACTCTCTGCCATTAGTTCTTTAGCCGCATGTTTTTCTCCACCTCAAACTTACTATTACCCTTAATTCACAGATGGTACACCAGAACTTATTATGATGTGCTCTTCAGCAAGAAAGCATTCTTTAGCAAAAAGACTGACATTTTCCTCAAATGCTTTATATATTACCTTTTAATCGTGATGGTAAAGATTTAAAAATAAAACAGATTCATAAAAATACTTTCCTACTTCCCTTTCTTTGTTGATGTACATCATTTAACTCTGCCAATGACAGATAGCAGACAAAATGCCTTCTCTTTTTATTATTTGGAAATTTCTAACCATTTTTTCACTGTTTATTTATGTAGAACAAATGGTAAGTAGGGTCCCCAGAGGATCTTTATTAAAACATGTTTATTTTATTAATTTGATGATAAAAGGGGGCTTAGTTAATATCCATTCATTATCTAAGATTACCTTTTTTTCTTTCTACATGAACCTCCCCATCATGACCTGGGCAAATAGACTTAACACACCTCATGAAAGCTCCAAAGATCAATTAGATTTTATGGAGAAGTGTTGACCTTAAAGCATTCTTGGTTGAACTGTTCTTACTATATGTGTCCATTCTCTAAAGGTGCTAGACAGAGAAGGAGAAAGTCCATATTGAACTCGCTTGGGGAGCTATTCTATAATTCACAAATCCACCCATGGCTTTGTCTTCCACATCCTTCCATTTGACAATCGATTGTCTAAATACTATTTTTGCAAATGTAGTAGAGTATTTTCCTTGAATCATTAGTCCCTAAATATGCTTCTGTATATGAAACCTTACAACATTATTACTATAAGAGACATTTGCAAGAGAACCAAGATAGAGGCATAAGCAAACACCTGTACTCACCACCTCCTACAACCACATCAAAATTACAACTAAAATACAGAACCCCCATCATCCAGAATTGCTGGGAAGCTGGCTGAATGCAAACACCACGACTAGAAGAGTAAAGAAGAAAGCACACTGAAATCGGGAGAAGGGGCAGAGGTACGGAACCGGCTGGTCTAGCACCTATATGGGCCACTGTTTTAATCGGGAGGAAGACCATCTCTGTGGAGGCCACTGGAGGAGCAAGGGGGCCCAACCCTACACCACCCCCAGCACAGGATCCCAGAGCTAGGAAAAGAAGTCCCCATAATTAAAGGCTGTAAAAACCAGTGCGGATTGGGTCTCAGTGACACAGAGGCTGCCAGAGACCCAGTTGTTCCTCTTAAAAGACCAGAACCATGACTGAACTTACAAGATCCTGCTACCTCCTCTGAGCTCCAGCACCAGGGCAAGGTCTCTTGGGCACAAAGACACATATGAGAAGGAACTGGATCCTCTGGCATCAGGGCAGGAACTTAGGGTAGCTTTCTCCTACATGGAGGTACTCAGAGGGGTCATTGTTTCTATACTGGAACCTCCCCAGTCACAGGGCTGACTAGCAGCCATTTCTGTTTGCTCTGCCCTGGTGATTCCCTAAGATCCTACCCCCCACTTCCCACCCCCAGTCCCCATCCAATTTACAACTCCACCCAAGCTATGTGAAGCAGTTTTTGCATATGAATGGGATCTGTCATAAAACCTCTCAAACAAGTTGCAGCTGGGTCAGGGACCAAGATCTGGCATCAGCACCAGCCTTCCTTGCTTCATAGCTGGGCCTCATCTGGGCACTTCCAAATATGATACAAAGAGGTGAAATCTTTAGTTCTATCTGTAGCTCTGGCTGGGTGGTCCCAGAAAGTGGCTGACTTTGCAGACCATACCACATTACAACTCTTCATATCCATAAGCAACACACTCAAGGGACAGACTCAGTGAGCACCAAAGCCCCACTGCAGCAAGTCCTGCTCCATAGGGGTGTCTCCTGAACAACAGCTCTCCCACTGTAGTCACAGCTGGTCCCCACAGCCAATTGGCCTGGAGGTCAATTCTTTCCAGTGATACCAACATCAATCAAGTTTCAACTATAGCAAGACTGTGCACACAACCCACAAAGGGGTGCACCTATAGTGCCCAACACAGGTGACTGGGAGGCTGAGCCCCTGGGCCCTACAGGACACCTATGACACAAGCCCACTCTACTAACTCAAGGAGACATAGCAGCTACCCAATTCATAGAAACAAACACAGAGAATCAGCCAAAATGTAGAGACAAAGAAACATGTCACAAATGAAATAAATAAATTACTGGATATAGAGTTCAAAACCACAATTATAAGATTACTCAAGAATATTCTATAAACCTTTAAGAAACTTAGTGAGACTTTCAAGGATCTTAGTGAGAATTAAAAAAAAAAAAAAAGGAAAAGGACCAGTCAGAAATTAAGGAGATACTGACTAAAATAAAGAATAATACACAGGGATTCAGCAGTAGACTAGAGCAGTGGTCGGCAAACTCAGTAGTTAACAGAGCCAGATATCAACAGTACAATGATTTAAAGTTATTTTGAGAGTCAAATTTTTTAAATTTAAACATCTTCTAACACAACTTCTTCAAAATAGACTTGCCCAGGCCATGGTATTTTGTGGAAGAGCCACACTCAAGGGGCCAAAGAGCCACATGAGGCTTGCAAGCTGCAGTTTGCTGGCCATGGGACTAGAGGATCCCAAGAATCAAATGAAAAATTTGAAATATGAGGAAGCAAAAAACACTCAACCAGAAGGAAAAAAAGAAAAAATAATCCAAAAATATGAAGATAGTGTAAGGAGTCTCTGGGACAACTTCAAGCATACCAACATTATGGGGGAGCCAGAGAAGAGAGAGAGCAAGATTTTTAAAACCCATTTGAAGAAATAATGACAGAAAACTTCCCCTACCTGGTGAAAGAAATAGACTTACAAGTCCAGGAAGCACAGAGAGTCCCAAACAAGAGGAATCCAAAGAAGACCACACCACGACACATCATAATTAAAATGCCAAGAGCAAAAGAAAAAGAGGGAATCTTAAAAGCAGCAAGAGAAAAACAGTTACCTACAAGGGAGCACCCAGCTGATTTCTCAACAGAAACTATGCAGGCCAGGTAAGAATGGCAAGAAATATTCAAAGTGATGAACAGCAAGAACCTACAACCAAAATTATTCTACCCAGCAAAGTTATCATTTAGAATTGAAGATCAGATAAAGAACTTCACAGACAAGAAAGAGTTAAAGGGGTTCATCACCACCAAACCAGTATTATATGAAATGTTGAAGGGTATTCTTTAAGAAGAGAAAGACAAAGAAAAAGATTTTTAAAAATATGAACAACAAAAGGACAACAAATAGGTACCTATCAACAATTGAATCTAAAAATCAAAATAAACTAATAAGAAATCTAATGAACAGAATAAACTGGTGAATAAAATAGCATCAGAGGTATGGAAATGGAGTAACCTGACAATTCTCAGAGGGAATGGGTTTGGGGATGGGAAGAGATTAAACAGACATCTTACTTGCACATATGCATTACCTATGGGCACAGACAATAGGATGACAAATGCCTGGGTTGAGCTGGGAACCTGGTGAAAGAGAGCTATGGGGAGAAAAAAGAGGGACATCTGTAATAATCTCAAAAATAAAGATTTTTTTTTAAAGAGAGAGATTTGTTTTTTGCCTTTAGTTGACATAATAATTCTTACCAGGGCTTTTATCCTTTGTAACTTGCTTATAGCTGTCTGCTACACTTAGAGTTGCAGCAATTTAGTGACATTTCTAAAACTTTCTCTCCTTACTATACACAGTAAAAATGATTAAATGGCAGCTAAGAGAACCTGAGAAACAATAGCATTCATTAATTATAGTACTACTTAAGAGGAAGACACAGGAAACCAGCAACAAATAGATTTAATAGCAAGAAACTAGAAAGTAGACTCTAGCACTAAGACACTAGAATAAGGAATTAAATTCCATTGAGCACTGGTGACATAAACCACTCGGCATTTAATTGATGGATTGCAGGATTTAGCCAGACAGGTAAGCCTCCCAGGCTTCTAGGCTTCTTTCCAATTCTGCACCTGAGGAAGCTGCAAAGCCTTTATTTTAATAGCTTAGTAAATAATAGTTATCTGGTATCTGAGGCTCACAGGAGAGAGTTGCTATGGAGCTAAAAAGGATTATAGCGGCACCCTAGAGGAGGTTGGGGTTTACACGCTGACACCCCAGGAGTTGGATCGGAGCTTGCCCTGTAAAGATGAGCTTCAGAGAAAATCCTCTAAATAAGATCCCAGTGAAATCGGATCTGACCAGAGTCCCCTCAAACTGAAGAGAACTTCTGAGCTCTCTTTGCTTGGGTACCACATTCTTTGACCTCAAACGCATTAGAAAGTGCAGTGGACGTCTAGTAAATCATACCTATGTTACATATATTTTGGTTGAAACCTCAATTTAAACCGGATGTTTGAAGGTGGGGAAAATGCAGAATGCTTTATTGCTTTTGTGTACATGTTTTAATATCAAAGGATACAATTAAAGCATTCTACTCCAAAGATGCATACAGTTGCCATCAATAAGAAATGTACTATTTTTTTAAAATCCAAATGCTGTCATGGTCCAGGAAAAATATAAAAGGTTTATTTATAATTGTTAGAAAGCTGAACTGCTCACCAACTTGTTCACCAACACATTTTGACTCCCATTGATGCTTTACGTCCCACATTTATATTTTAAAAATTCTCATATACATGAAAATAAAAAGCTGCCAATACCTGATTTCTGTCCCTTATTTTTCATTGCAGTCATGCTTAGGTACCTTTTGATCCATTAGGAAAAGAAAAGACAGCCTACAGTTCCAAACTGAAATGTTTCCCATCACAGCGGATTCTAGCATGTGTGTGGCATGCTAGCTAGTTGCATGTGGGTCTAGTTAAATTAGTTGATCATCCTATGTATTTTCTGCAGCATTTGGAAATCCTAGAAAATGTCATAGGTCTGAAAGAAGTCCAAATCATTAATGCACTCAAACACAGCTTTGATTGTGTGGCATTTAGAATAGCGCCTCGGTCAGTTCTGCATTTTCTATTGGCTCTCCTTGCTAACGCCAGTGCAACCTAATGAGTTTCAGTTGGGAAAAAGGCAAAGATGGGGAAACCACAAGAAAACTTGCACATGAAGTCTTTCATTCTCTGGTATTCTCTGATCATTTGGAAGCTTTTGTACTAAACCTGGGGAGGACAGTAAGATTAGATCTTTGAAGTGTATTTCACAACAAAATGATCGATATTATAAGATGCAATAACAACCAGTTGCTATGACGTGCACTGGTCACCAGGGGGCATATGCTCAAGGCAGGAGTTGCCCGTTGGTGGTTAATATGCTCCCTCAGGGGGAGTGCCGCTAATCCAGAAACCCAGGAGCGGGCCTAAACCATCAGTCAGACATCCCCTGAGGGCTCCCAGATTGCAAGTGGGCACAGCCTGAGCTGAGGGACTCCTCCCTCGATTGAACAAATTTCATGCACCATCTTTAATTTGTTAATAAGTATAATGTTCCAAATAGAATTAGTGACCTGAGCCAAGGCAAAGTGATGTTTGAAAACAAGAGAAAACCCAAGTTCAGTTGGATAAGAACATAGGTAGACAGAGAATTAGTCAGAAATATGATAAGGACATAAGTCCACATAAGGACCATATATCTTACAAATGATATACTAGAAATACAAAACTATATTTAAAATTTTGGATTATGCATCAATTAGAATAAAGGAAAAATCATAGCCAGAGTTTTAAAACCTAAAATAATATATCACAGTTGGCCCAAACAAATCAAACAAGGACTGTATGGCTAAGATATAGAAAATAGAAAGTCATATACATTAGCAGTATACATTAAAACTTAAGAAAACCTTTTGTTTTTTATATATACATATATACATACACATAGAGAAATACATGGTAGACAAATAGATAGGAATGTATTTATAAAGAAAAGTAACATAAAAGAGGGAAAATATTGTGTCCATAAAAATATAAGTAAATATTAATATAAGTAAAATATAAGTAAACATAAGTAAACATAAGTAAATATAAGTAAATATAAGTAAATAACCCCAGGCATATTCCATCAACCTTCTTAGAGTTTTATGAGTCACCAGAAAACAGTTACTGTTGCTCTAGCTGGTTTGGCTCAGTGGATAGAGCATTAGCCTGCCAACTGGAGGGTCCTGGGTTTGATTCCGGTCAAGGGCACATGCCTGGGTTTCAGGCTCGATCCCCATTAGGGGGTGGGCAGATCAATGATTCTCTGTCATCATGGATGTTTCCATCTCCCTCTCCCTTCCTCTCTGAAACAAATAAAAATATATTTTTAAAAATGAAAACATGTTACTATTATGAGACACATTACTTGAAACAAAAGTCCTGATTTGATTCCATAGATCTCCTGAAATTTCTGATTTTTCTTATCTTTTCTAATTGATAAATTTTAATATAGATTGAAAACATAAGAAAGTAGCAGAGAGCCTAATAGAACTGTCACCTATGCGGATGAACAAGTAATGAAAAATGAAGTTGGAGTTAGTAAAATCATAGAAAGAGTCTGAGAGTTTGCTTTTAATTTGAGTAAAGCACCCATTAATGAGGACCATTAGAAGTCAAAAACGCTAATTTAGTGAAAACCTCCAATTACATTCTGTTAGATTTTCCCATTAACAATATCAACTTTCAGCAGGTTTTCTCATTAGGTATTAAAAGAATATCAAAGAAATTAAAATAAGGGCATGTTTAAACCAATAGAATTAGTGTAAAGACTAGGCGGAATTTCACAAGAGCTATAGTAAATTTCCCAGGAGACCAGGTAATTCTAAAAACCAAATATAAAAAATTTATCCAAAGTGTATTATAATTTCAGCCCCTGGGACATACGCTGTTATCAGGCTAACCAATAATTTAGACTTGCATTCTTTAATGGGGGTATTTTTACCCCCAAATCTTCTGAAGATGTCCACATTATAATTTAGGTTGGACATGGGTAGAAACTGTATAACCCCCCAAACTATTGCTAAAAGGTCTTTGGTCCTGGATTGTAAATGTTTTAGAATCAAATCTGGGAGGGGAATAGCCTAGTTTTACATTTCTCCATTTCTAGGTTATAAATTTGACCACTACCATGACCGATTCCAAGCTTTATGCAAGTCCTGGTTTTAAAAGACTTCAATTACTTGAAAGATTTTTTTTTTGACAAATAGTATTTTGTATATTTGTAACTGTTTTACTTTTAATGGTTAATATATTCATTTTTTAAAGTCCTTTTTAATAAATATTTAAACAGTGCGCAATGAATATCCTTGTCTACTCATGATTTTGCTTATGGGTGTGGTAGATGATATTTTAAATGTTTCATGAAATGTATACTAGACTCACCAGTGTGTTCCTTATTACCCACAGCCCAAAGTGTTTGCTAGCTTATATAGAAAAGTTAATACATAATATGAATTTTCTTTCCCAGCACAGGGAAACTGGAGGGTATGAGCTGCTGACTGCCATCATCAATCTTTCAATCTGGGCTTGCCAATATTCATTACATCGCACAAGAGCATGAGCTCAGACAATTACATTTTCCCTTTCAGGGGAAAAAAAAATATTAAAGCCTTTTATTCTCTCATTACATTCTCTATCTATTCTCATCATCATTTCAAATCTCGTTTTTCTTTTCTTGACGATCTTAATTATTGTTATGTTAAAGCCCTGGTGTGATTATTTCAGTATCTGGGTCATTGGCATTTGTTTCCATTGTCTGTCTGCTCCTTCTCCTTGGGTTTTAAATTGCATGTTGAGCCCTGTCTGTGAGAAATGTGGAGGCTCTGAGTGCGTTATCTTCTTCAGTGGGGGTCACTCTGTCCTTCCATAGACAGGTGGAATGGAGGTTGATCGATCCCCTGCTCCCAGCCCAGGACTGAGCTGGCCCTAGGCTGGTACAGGGTGGCAGGCCCATTTGCCTCTCTGCTGCCGATCCCAGGATATATTCCTTCATAGGTTCTAACTGAGGTCCTGTCCACAGGGTCTGTCCACAGGGCCTCTCCTCCAAACACTAACCACCACCGTGAGACTGCAAAACCTCTGTTCTGATTTCTATTCTCTCAGAAGAATATCAAGCTCTCTCCTCGATATAAAGGGAATTTGGCCTCTTAAATCTCAAGTTTCTTGTCTCTTGAGCCTGATGGGGCTATCAAAAGTTCTGCCAGTCTCTCTGTCTCGGGGTAACATGAACTGCTGCCCCATTCTGCAAGTCAAAGGTGTCCCGAGGGAGATAAATAACGGTTGCTGAATTCCTTCTTATGTCTGTGCTCCGAATCTGCTTTATCAGGATTTTGTCCCCTGAAGACTTGGCTGCGGCAAAGATTATCCATTGCCTTCAAACACTTATTTTTCATCTGGCTTTCCACATTTTCCTCAGTGAGATCATTGGTTGACTGCAAGCCACTCCATCACAGCTGGAAGCTGAAATCCCCCCAGCAGGAATTTGTAGTAAGAAAAACCAAACAGAATGCAAGCAAGGCAAGCAAGGAAGGAACCAAAGCAGAGAGCGGTGGGTACTGAGGCTGTGAGGACACACAGGAAAGAGGAATCTGAGACAAAGCTGATATCAATGTGCTAAGCAAAAATTATAAGGAAAAGAAGTAACACAGTGAAATAAACACTATGGAAGCACCCACAGAATTGAGTCCTCCTTGGGAAGGTGATAGATATTCAACAACAAAGAATTCTGCAACATAAAATCATTGTGAGAAATATGATCTCCCTAATCTGTGAAATCTAATGAACAAAATAAACCGATGAGCAAAATGGAACCAGATCCATGAGTTCATGGAACATACTGGCCAGCACCCAAGGGGAGGAGGATGGGGAGTCCCTGGAAAAAGAAGGTGAAGGAAATAGCTAAAGAACATAGATGCTCACCCCGTGGACATGGACAAAAGTTCGGTAAAGGCCTAGGGAGGGGAAAACGGGGGAACTGAAAAGTCTTCATACATAAAGTAAACAAAAACAATGTTGAGAAAATAGAAATAAAAAAAAAGGGGGGGGGAGAGACAGGGAGACAATTACGAGGAAGCAGGAACAAATGCAGTTGAGTTCCTACAAACACCTTGCATGCGGGCATGCTGACCTCTACCTTCTATTCTTGGGCTCCCCTATCAGCTACGGGACATGGGCCAATGAAAATATGTATAGTAACCCCCTCCACCAAAAACTTAAACATAATTAATGTAAAGTATAAAGCAAAGTATTTCAACCAATTTCTTTTACATGATAAAAATGTCTTTCCATTAAAACTTACTACATTCATACATCTGTCCAAAGTATTCTGAAAGATGCTTTGTTTCAGGGAACAAACCTCAAAGGCTTCAAATGTAGTGAAAAAATCACTTCTGCCACCAAGAGGTGAGCTTGGTTATAATAGACCAGTGGCCTGTGCACAGATTCCTGCACATTGGAAGAAAATTAGCAGAAATATTTTAATATCACTATTGACCCTTTCTCTGTAATAGAAGTGTCAACCAAATTCATGATCGACACTGACAGATTGAAACACATGCGTGCGATGGCACCAGAAAGAACTTTATATATATATATATATATCGCATGTGCGCGTCAACTTAGCCTTTTATAGATATAGAATAAACCTGCTTAATTAGACCTGCTTTCTGAGGTAGTTAAACTTTTTCCAGCCCAGCGAACACCTCAACTTCTCTTTCAGGTAATTGTCAGCAACACAGCAGTAAATATGACCATGAAACAGATTGTTATTGTAGATCACACAGGGAGAACAAAGGGTAAAATATTTAACTGCAGCAGTGTTTGACTATATTCTGTGCAGTGAGAAAACCTGAACTCATTTTCAAGATCCACCATTTCTTACTTCTTTTAATCTTTCTAAATCTCCATTTTCTGGCTAATGAAAACAAAGGACTTCTGTGAAGATCACGTGAGATGAGGCATGGGAAAATGCTTCACAGACATTTGGCTAAAGTGAAAATGTTTCCATCTGGCTATAAAGCAAGTCATGTTCCTGGGCTGAAGAAACTCCAAGGAGGCTAGTCACTAGGGAGAGGAAGCCAGGTGTTGCTATGTGATTAGACCTGCTTTCTGATGTAGCTAAACCTTTTCCAGCCCAGTGGGGTCGTTACCGGACACCCACAGCAAGCATTTCCAGCTGTGGGCTGCATTGGGTGCTATGGGGACTCAGCAGTGTTGGCTGTAATTTGTGGGGTGCTGCTCCAGGTGGTGGTGGGGCCTGGGTCCAACTTGTGGGAAGCCAAGTGTTGGTTTGTCAGCACCAGGTCCTTGGTGCCGTTTCTTTGTAAATGGCCAGTGTGAGTCATGGCAGTTCCTGTGTTTGGCATCTGACCCTGGTGGTCAGTGCTCATCATAGTGACTGGTCTGATGGTCGGAGGAACACTTAGCATATTAGCCTTTTACATATATAGATACTTCAGATGCAATCAGCACACACACTGGGGCAGTGACTCGGACTCCATGGAAGAAAAAAAAATTATGCATCTCCTCCAAAGGCTCTCTTTTGACTTGACAATTTGGCATTCATTCAGTATCTTACCATTATTGTGAGTTTTCTTGTTACACGTGTATTAGCTACTCTATAAGGAGTAAAATTTAAAATACCTCTTGCAAACAACTAGCAGTACAAAATCCAGGAATGAAATATCTCGTAAAGCAAAGAAAAATGAGAAAATAAAATCTATACAATTTGTTTTCATTTGTGTTTCATTGAAGAAAAACTAGCTAGAGGTAATTAATTAAATTCTCTTTGGGGCAAAGTTTGAGATAGCATATTGATCCAGTATATTCATTTTTCCATTGCAAGCCAATGAAGTGTTCTTGTCAGGGTTTCTGCAAATGCATAAACGATTTTTATCTTCCATATGATAAATAGAGCTTGAAGAGAAGCAGGGAATTTGGAAATGAGAATGAAAGAGCAAAGAAAAGCACTGCAGATAAAGTATTTTAGAATAAATAGTTCAGGCATCAAGCAGGTGGCCTAGGTGTGTCCATGTGTCAGGTATAGGTCACAAGGCTATGGAGTTGTGATAAGATAGCTTGTGCTACATCCATATTCATTGTTCCTACAGTGTATGGGCAAGCGAGACCTAGAGCCATCATGTGAGCAGTTATTTTTCGACCTCTGCTTTAGACGCAGCCAGCCCCAGAATGTAGCAAGAAGCAAGGCAGAGAAGGTAGGCTATAAAGTAAGAAGTTGTTTCCATTGATTGCTTTCTGTGGGAAAGCCTGTTTAAAATGCTTAACAGGTTATCTAAATAT
The DNA here is from genome assembly GCA_963924515.1 of Vespertilio murinus. Taxonomy (NCBI): domain Eukaryota; kingdom Metazoa; phylum Chordata; class Mammalia; order Chiroptera; family Vespertilionidae; genus Vespertilio; species Vespertilio murinus. The sequence goes on along the minus strand of OZ004711.1, from coordinate 53,863,045 downwards.
ATAAAAGGGTAAGCAACTGTCCAACTGGCCAGTAGGTATGGTGTGCATTAACCACCAGGGGGCAGATGGTCAATGCATTTGCTGCCTAGCTGCAGCTCTTGGGTGATGCACCCTGAAATCAGAGAGAAGGGAGTCTGATTCCCGGGTGTGTCACCCAAGAATCACCCTCTCACAATCCAGGACCCCTCAGGGGATGTTGGAGAGCTTGTTTGGGCCTGATCCCCACAGGCCAGGCCGAGGGACCGTACCTGCTCCCTCTGCAGACACCCTTAGATCAGCGGTGGGGAGGGACTGTGGGAGGTTGGCTCCAGGGAGTGTCTAGCCTGTCCCATCCCGCTGGCCACCTTCTAATTAATTTTCTTTCAATGTGCACAAATCTGTGCACCGGGACACTAGTATTAACATAGTATCTGTGAAAGAAAAGAGCCACATGCTAACCTGACAAGCTCAGGGAAGGCCTGTGTAGCAGTCTTGCAAACTCAAAGACATAAAGTAACCACAAAGGATGGTTTGAAAATTAAATATCTTACTACCAACAGGTTATAGTGGGCAGTCATTTTCTAGGCTGATATTTTCTCAGACAAAGATCAACTTTGATCTTTACTGAGCCCATTTGCCCTTTTACCTTTAAGATAACATATCTATGAGATGTCTGGTTAACTTGTAACTTCCCTTTTTTCTGGAGCCCCTGGGGCACAACCTAATGTGGTGGGCACCAGGACAGAAGCCTCAAATTCCTTCATTATCATGTTAATTGTTCCTGCACTCACCTAAGTAAGCATCCATCATTTTACTTTTTATCCAATCCCAGGGGTTTCCCACCGGCTTGCTTTCTACCGCCTCCTTACTCCATCACCAATGAATTTCATGTAACCCAAGTATGTCCCTCCTTTGATTGCAATGTATAAATATAGAAACGTAACTGGCCATTCTCCAGAGCATTATCTCAATCCGTTGAGGTTCTGCTTCCTGGCAATTGTCGACAGTTTGGCTCAAATAAACTCACAAAAATTCTTTACAGGTTTAAATGTTTTGTTTTGTTTTCGTTAACATATCATAACAGCATAAGAGAGAGATACTATGAATAACTCTACAGATTCTGTCTCTGATAAAATTTGTGATGGTTCATTTTCATTTACTGAGTCTGGTCTTTTAAAAACAACTTACTATTAATATTTTACTCTGGTCCAGCTACTCTATTAAGCATGGCCATATTTACTCCTTATCTCAGTCCTTTGGAGAGGCTGTGTTTAAGTAAACTGAAAAGCCACCACAGCTTAAATAAGAGAAGGAGAAATTTGTCACCCAAATAAGTAAGTAGCCTAAATAGTAGAGTGTGTAGGCCTTGGGGGAGGGGGATGATTATTACGTTACCATTAGAAATCCAGATTTCACGGCTGCATTGGGCTTTTGATAAGTACCGTTAGAAAACCAGAGGCCCAACACGGCGTCACTTGTGCTAAAAACCCTGATACCAAATCAGGATTTAGTCCCTGATTTAACTGCTGCTTCAATCTCCTCCAAATCATCATCTTAATCTACCAGTCTGGAGTGTTTGGGTCCAGCACCAGTAATCCACAGTATGGCTCTCTCCATTCCCCATAGGAAAAGAGGCAATCTGCATGACAAATCCCTTCCTTTCTCTTCCCCCAAAGAAAACATATCTGGGTGCAAAAGTAAACATTTCTTTCTTCCTTCCTTCCTTCCTTTTTTTTTTTTTTTGGCTATAGCTTCCTTGATCCACCCTTCTTCCTATAAAACCTTCCTTTTTGTAAAACCCTTGAGAGCCCCCTTTAGTTGCTGCCTGGGATGCTGCCTGATTCATGAACTGCTTAGTAAAGCCAATTGAACATTCAAATGTGCTCGGCTGAATGTTTGTTTCCGAACACACAGATAGAATCAGCTCTGTTTCCAGTGAACACAGGCCGTGCCCGCATGCCCCTTGCGGTTCCTGGTCTCTGTCCACGGCTCCCAGCCCAGCGGGAAGCAGCCCCGTGGGGTGTATATTGATAAACGATAAAGGTGGTTCCGTGTTTCAGCTGCCATCTGGTTCCGGTGTTTCTGACGAGCACACAAGTCGACGCTTCATAATTTGCTCTTTGTAAAACCAGGCATTTCATGGAAATCCATGCTATTTTAATAGGATATTCTTTTTCATGAAGAAAATTTACTTCTGGAAACATACTTCTTTCAAAAGAAAATTGCAGACACCCCCAGAAGTGATGAAGTGTGAGGAACACATTTTTTTTTTTTTGCGGGGGGTGGGGGGGATGGGGGGGTGGATTTATGTAATAAGGCGTTTTTAGTGCAATTTCCACAAATAAATTTCTATTGTCATGACAATGTGGAAATAATAACTGTTTCATTAGACATTTCAAAATGAAGCTGCTGCTGTTTCTTTAATTTGAACCTAAAATGTATTTCTTTCCAAAAATAGTTATTTAGCCTTCTGTCCAAAACTCCCAGAAGATTCCCTCCCTGCCTGCCCCTCATAAGAGCCTGACTCCTGGCTGCCTGCATCCTCCCTAGTGCTTTGGGCTGTTTTCCTCCCTGCCCCTCCCCCTCCCACCACCTTTCACAAGGCAGCTGGCAAGGCCTTACTTGTACCCAGGCCCAGGCGGTTTCTCCCATGTCATCCTGTCCCCTCCAGGCTGGTTGCAGCAAAGGGGTTCATGGGCAAGTAAAAATGCGGGACAATCCCCTTCGCAGAGCCGTGGGGTTTGTGCTAAAAGACTATCCGCCTAGATCTCCACCCGCAGGATAGGAAAATCCGATCTGATAACACGCGGTGGAAGTCCTTCCACCACTTCCCACAGCACCAGGGGTGCCAGCATCCCCTGCCACTCCAAGCATGCAGGCCTCAGGTTCCTCTTTGCATCTCAAAGCAATGCCTCTAAAACAGCGCCTCCTCCTAACCGGTTTGGCTCAGTGGATAGAGTGCCGACCTGGGGACTGAAGGGTCCCAGGTTTGATTCTGGTCAAGAGCAGGTACCTTGGTTGCGGGCACATCCCCAGTAGGGGGTGTGCAGGAGGCAGCTGGTCGATGTTTCTCTCTCATCGATGTTTCTAACTCTCTATCCCTCTCCCTTCTTCTCTGTAAAAAAAAAATCAATAAAATATGTTTTAAAAAACAATGCCTGTACATTGGTAATAAATACTTATTTTATTCATAAGTGGATCAGTGAAGGAAGGTATATTGTGGTATTTCTGCTTTCCTTTCTTCATGGTGGCACAGAAAACAGCGTGTCAAGCCCAGCCACACTCATCCTTCCTGTTGTTTCTATGCGGTAGCACCACAGGACAGCAGAACCACACTGAGGGGACTGGAATTAAGAGCTGGATCCGATTACAGTGAAGAACAGAGCCGCTGCCCTGGAGAAGAATACTGCTGGAGAGAGGGCTCTGCTCAGAAGGGAGCGGAGGGAGCTTACAAACAGGCTTTGATTTGTGTCCCTGTGTTCAGGCTCAGCATCTCTAACTCCAGGCATATCCCAGGGACACAGCGAAGACCATGTTAAGCTGTGTCTCTATGCCTGGCCCCATGGACAGAAAGCTGTGTGACCCAGGGGAGCTCTCTCCTTGGCTTCTCCTCTCGCTCCTCGGATGTGCCGTGAGGAGCGTATTCCCCCAGCTCTCAGAGATTGTGCTGACTCCCTGCTGAGTGCTCCCCAGGTGCCTGAGACACAAGAGGACCCAGATAATCAAAGTCCTGACCTAAAAGCCTTTTGTTCTAGGAGGTGAGGGAGGCAAGGGGAATAGGCAATAAACAAATGGGCATAGCTGAAACCGGTTTGGCTCAGTGGACAGAGCATTGGCCTGCGGACTGAAGGGTCCCAGGTTCCATTCCAGTCAAGGGCATGTACTTTGGTCGAAGGCACATCCCCCGGGGGGGGGGGGTGCAGGAGGCAGCTGATGAATGTTTCTCTCTCATTGATGTTTCTAACTCTCTATCCAATACTCTCTCTTTCTCTCTGTAAAAAAAAAAAAATCTGATGAATGTTTCTCTCTCATTGATGTTTCTAACTCTCTATCCAATACTCTCTCTTTCTCTCTGAAAAAAAAAATCAATGAAATATATATATTTTAAAATGGGCACAAAGCAAATGGCAGTAAATGCTGTGAAGCAATCAAATAGAGCAGTGGCACTCAAACTTCCTAATGTTGTGGCCCTTTAACATAGTTCCTCACGTGATGGTGACCCCCAACCATAAAATTATTTTTGTTGCTACTTCATAACTGTAATTTTGCCACTGTTATGAATCATAATATAAATGTCTGTTTTTCCAATGGTCTTAGGCGACCCCTGTGAAAGGGTCATTGGACCCCCAAAGGGGTCATGGCCCACAGGTTGAGAACCGCTGAAATAGAGGAGTGGATGGAGAGAGCCGCTCGGGGGATAATGTTCAGCTGAGTGGTCGGTCCGTCAGCCTCTCTGAGGACATGATGTCCAGGCTGAGTCCTAACTGGCCAGCAAGAGCCAGCCAGCCTGGTGGACATCGGAGACAGCTGTGGCTCCCAAGGTCACTCCCCTGCCCAGAACCTGGTCTTACCAGTGCCTGATTGTGGCCATGGACTGTGGGACATTTCACCAAGGAGGTTCCACAGGAAATTAATGTTGCTCCTTGGGAGGTCTGTGAGTGGTGAACGTGACTTTGCAAGGGAGTCCACCTGCCTACCTTGAACAGTTTGTTATTTACCCCATCACCCATCCTGCCTTTTCCTCTCACAAAAGCATGCTTTATAATCCCATCACTGCACAACTTAGCATTTTGAATTGTTTTATATTCCAAGGATCATTTAACATCTTTTTGAACTCAAGTTGATTCAAGCAAAAAAAAATTATTTGAAATCATTGGTATTAGGCAAATCAAAATATGATTCAAATGCCAGGAAAATAAATTCTTATCTAACTTGCCTAGCAAATGGGCTTTAGTGAACATTAATCAGTTTTGATGTTAAATTGAAGAGCTAACTTTCTTGGAGAGTTTTATATATTCATTAAATTCCATATTTATTGTATCTAACTTGATTCTTAGGTGATTATTATACTCATTATTAAGTTCAAAATAAGAACCTCTTGAATTTATGTAGCCCAATGCATGCTTTACATGACTCACAATGCAATTACATATTATTTTCTCCATTTTAGATATGAGGAAATTGATACTGAGGGAGATTAAGGAATTTATGCAATGTCCACAGGCAATAATTGGAAGATCAAAGCTTGAAGACCAGTCCTTCCTTTCTTTCTTCCTTCCTTCCTTCCTTCCTTCCTTCCTTCCTTCCTTCCTTCCTTCCTTCCTTCCTTCCTTCCATCTCACTACTCATGTGGCAGAGACTGTAGAGGCTATTGGCAGTTTGCTCATGAATGAATCTCTATCTTCAAAGAGCTCTCAATCAAGTGAGGGAGACAAAAAAAGACAAACTACTCCTCAGTGTCTACATAGCTGCTGTGGAGGTATATCCCAGAGCCCACATGAGAGCCTTCTCTAGGGCCCACTGCCTTCTTTCCCATCACACATTGCCAGCAGGGCTTGCTTTGCTTGTTTAAGCACACCATCCACAGGGAATGGGACTGATCACGTTGGAATCTCTGCATCTGTTTTATTGAAAAGAAATAGCCCTGGTCCCTGTAAAAAACTGTCCATAACATGAGAGCTTTTCCAAGGCAATGCAGTTAACTCTTCTCTACAAATGTCCTTAACTTGCAATGAGAGTGACACATCTGATTAGGTTACAGTGACTGAAATCTGGCAGGGCAATTTCCCCACGCTAACTGTGTAAATGCAGTTGGCTAATTGTGTGGATGACATTCCCACTACAACTGTAGGGCTGCTTGCAACGATCAATTAGAGAATGTGAGTTTGGTTAACTTGTTCCATCTCCTTCACACTTAACATGCATAGAAATAATGGTGTGGAAATGAATAATCCTATATAATAAAAGTCTAATATGCAAATCAACAGAATGGTAGAACAACCAGTCTCTATGATGTACACTGACCACCAGAGGGCAGATGCTCAATGCAGGAGCTGCCCCCTAGTGGTCAATGCGCTCCCACAAGGGGAGCACTGCTCAACCAGAAGCTAGGCTCATGGCTGGCAAGCACAGTGGTGGTGGCAAGAGCCTCTCCTTCCTCCACAGCAGCACTCAGGAGCAGCAAGCAGGTGTGCAGTAAGGTGTGAAGAAGAGTCCTGGACTGGGAGAGAGCCCAGTCCAGGCTGAGGAACATGCCATCTCCACTCCCACCCAGTGCACAAATTTCGTGCACCAGCCTCTAGTATATAATAAGAAGTGTCTAACTAAATGAAAGCTCTGTATTTATTAACAAAGCAGAGTCAATGTCCTGGAGTTGGATTCTTAGCATTGTTTCTAGTACATCTTAAATGACAAATAATAGAAAGAACATCATACATGTGCTGCAGAATTACTTTTAGTATTATAAATAAAGCTATTATTGAAAATGTCCCAAAGTGAAAATACTTATGTGACATATTCAGATCTGCAACATCCATGATTATGAACATTTTCTTTCACTACGAAGAGATGTAGATATTAAGTCCAGTGGAGAACAAATGGATATTGCTGTTCAGACCTGAGTTATTCTGGCCACTGATATTATTATAACTACTTATTACTGTAATTCTAATTAAAATGCTACCAGATAAGCCTTCTTTGGTAATCGCTTATTCATACAAGCAAAGTTCTCAACTAAATGAATGAAACCATCTAATTGCTGTGTTTTTAAGTTGATAAAGCATCCAGGACATTCATCAGAACAGAATAATTCCCATTTCTCTCCTGGGCGATTCCATAGCACTGGAAAGGCAGCACGTGAACCGGGTGAGGGAGAGGGGACAGAGTCAGAACCCAGACTTTGCAGTGACATTTGGCTATGTCAATGCCCTGCCAGTGGCATCTCTACTCAAAAGTTCCTAAAGTTACACAAAAGTTAGTTGCAGAAAATCACCGGCACTAACAAAAGTGGGAGCCTCTCCCTGGGGATGTTTAAAGGGCCCAAGATCAACTGGGGCCGAAATGAGCACAGTGGGCATGGCAGCGTAGAGGAGGGGATGCTCGTTGGTTCATAACCACCTCCTCTGGACAGCTGTTCCCAAGCACCGAGTAGGGTTGTACAACCTCTCCTATTGGACCGAGAGGGGCTCTTGGTGTTATTTGGAGTCACAGGCACTCCCTCCTAGTGCTTTAAAGAAAATGAAGGCACACTGAGAAACCAGGTCACCTCCCATCCCGGTATGTTCAGTATTAGCTCCCGCTTAGCAGTCCCAAGTGCCTGCTCTGCACTGGGCTGCCCTCCTGCCAGAGCCTCCTCAAGGCGGCCCAGGCTCTGGCGTCCATCTGCTGCCTGGGCCCTGCAGACGTCCTTAACAGAGTGCAGTTTGCAGGCTTTGGGAGAATCCTCCAGGACCACACCTGCGCAGAGAACATGGAGGGCCAGCCTCCCGGACAGGGATAGTAGGAGGCCTCACTGCATCGCAGCCTCCTCCGCAGAAAGTGCTGCCAGGGAGGGAGCCACCACCTGGGAACCCTGCATGCTCACCTGGGTCAGCTCCATTCATTGGTTCCAGCAGGTGGGAGAGTGTCTGATTTATTCCTATGTGTGCATATCTGTTCTTATCCATATATATGAGCAATATGTTTTTTTAAATCTTTACTGTTGAAATGTATTACATAGGTCCTCCTTTTCCCCCATTAACCTCTTCCAGCCTGTTCCCATCCTCCCCAGCCCAGGCCCTCACCACCCCATTGTCTGTGTCCAGGGGTGATGTATATATATATGCACACAAGTTCATTGGTTGATCTCTTCCCACCCACCCTCCCCTGCCTTCCCTCTGAGGTTCAACAGTCTGTTCATGCATCTGTGTCTCTGGGTTGATTTTTGTTCATCATTTTATCTGGGTCATTAGTTTCCACACATGAGTGAAGTCATGTGATACTTGTCTTTCTTTTGATCAATATTTATGTACGATCAAATCACATGGAAAAAAAAAAGAAACAAGCCAAAAAGATAGGGTGGCTTTTGAAAAATTATTGGAAATCTTTACAAGCCTTAACTTCCTTCAGATTTTCTTAAAAGGCAAATACTTCAGGATATTCTGATCTAAAGAAAATCCCCTCTTAATGTTTGCCTATTAAAAGTGTTCAACCTTGGGTTTTTTTTCTCTTTTCTTACAACAATTTTACAAAGAACGTCAGAAAGCTAAAGCATCCGAAGGTCCTTGCCATTTGCTTAGCTATGAAACTGCCTCCCATGCGAGGCATGTTTATTTAAAGCATCTCCAGCTACACTCACACTTCCAATGCGCTTGTTACATTAGTTAAGAGTCGATAAATGGGGCATTGGGGATTAGCTGCATTATTCCCACATCTCTTTACTAAAAATGCAGGCGAACAGTGAGCAGTTTATTTATAACCTTCTTCCTTTGGGCCATTAGTGATACCATCAGTTACTGGTTTTCTTCTCATACCTTTTAATGTCGAATTCAACATGCAATCTACAGCCTGGTGTGCTCATGCTTTATAAAGTAGCCTACAACAGTGGTAAGTTAAATACAGTGCATCCACCTGCTAAATTTGGAAAAGAAAAGGATGGAAGAGATCCAAAAAAAAAACCGGCATTATAACTGCAATTAGAATTTGTAATTTTTCTGTTCATTGCCCACGGATAGATGTTCCAATATCATTCTTCTTTCATGTAAAAATAGACCACATTATACTATCTTGCTTAATCATGGGAAATTAAAATTAGGAATCCAGAATATTTCCAGTGGCAGAAAGCATATTCTGCCCCATTATTCCCACAACCAGGGATCTGTGTCACTTCCATGTGCGTCATGATGGAAGTGGGTAATAGCATCTTGTCACTTACAATGTTGTCTGAAGCATTTTTTTGTGATGGCCGCCAATCTGGAAATCTGACCAGCCTCTCATCATCATTAACATACAAAAAAGAGGCCTCATTTCCTCATTAACATACAATAAAAAGGACTGACAGACCCAGTCCCTGCCTGGAGGCATAAATTCAGCTCAGAGAGCAACAGGGCTCCTGGAGGCCACTGCAGCAGAAGAAAACCTGCTAAATCATCTCATTTCTCCGGGAACAGGCCTCTGCGCATCCACATTCTGATCAGCTCTTACCATGCACTGGGCCCTCATTTTTCTCTAAACTGGAAACTTGATGCACAAATCTTTGTGCCAAAATGGGCCTTCCTTACCCTGGCTGTGGGCACTGCCTCTGCTCCAGCCTGGAGCTGCCTTTCTGCCTTCCCACACTGCTCAGAGGTCCTGAGTGGCTGGAAGCCTATGTATGCAAATTAACCTGCAATCTTTGTTGGGTTAATTTGCATACTCACTCCTGATTAACTAGTGGGTATTGCGAAGGTACGGTCAATTAACATGTTACTCTTGTATTAGGTAGATGAAGATTTCCATGAAGCAATTCTCCAGAATCCTGTCCTGACTTAGGCCAGCCTGACTCCACCCACTCTGGAGATGAGGTTGATGGAAGACTGACACCCCCTCCCCACAAGGCATTTGATCTTAGCATTGGCCTCACTGCCCAACTTCCATCTGTTGAAGGACAAAGTCCTGTATCAAAACAGAGATGTATCACCTACTGATAAGATGGCTTACACTCCTCTCGGCCTCACAGAACAATAGACAGGCTGCTTTTTGACTTGCTATTTTGAGTGTTTCCTTTAAATAACTTCTAATTATATTTTCTTCTCTGCCCTTTTGAAATGTAAACCTTCTGCAACCCAGAACTGGCACTCAAGGCCCTAGAAGCAGCCTCTTTACCATGTAATGGCAGAAAGAGTGAGCATGCTATGCCCTCGGTTCTGTGGCCGGTGAATGTGTACAGTATCAGTGCGCAACCCACTAAGGAAGGCAGGTGGCCTCCCTCTAATGTTCTTCGTTCTTTTTCATTAGTTCAGTCCAGCATCATCACATCCTCCTGCCATTGGTTTCAGCAGAGCCGAGTTCCATCTCCCTCCCCTGTTCCCATCCTCTCTTTCCCCCACTGCAATGTCCTGGGATAGAACCTCCTGACTGTTTAATTGGTGCAGTTTGTCTTTTCCAGGGCTGCTGTTGCTTTTTAAACGAGAGTAAAACAGATGCTGAAACCTAATTACCAGCAACTAGTCATTCGCTGCATGAATGACTTATACAAACACACACACCTTTATTTTACAAAATGAGAATGTGCTGGTTTCTGCTGAAACCCCATTGGTAAAAGATGAATTCATAAGAACTGAAAGCTATCGATGTGTTCATGGTTTTAGGATGTGTAAGTTGGCCTAGTACTGTTCCAACCTCTTCAACTTGAATATGTCCGCATAGAAAATAGCCTCAAGCGGAAACCAGTTTGGCTCAGTGGATAGAGTGTTGGCCTGTAGACTGAAAGGTCCCAGGTTCAATTCGGGTC